>CAOKZL010001147.1:0-735890 GCA_948472985.1 Iguana delicatissima
TAGGTCAAAGTAATAAGAGATCAGAGCCCCTTTACTGAGAGTTACAGCATGATTATTCCACTTTTTAGGTGTCATTTTTCCATCCTATGGAGTTCTGGGATTTGAGTGTAGGGAGTAATATTCACGACTCTCAGTCAAGAGCTCTCTATTGTATCACCAAACCATAAATGCCTGGATTCCATAAGATGTTGCCATGGCATTTAAAGTAGAATCAGGGTGCTATAACTGTTTAGTGTGAAATGTCCTCAGGTGTTTGATCATTTAAAAGTCACTGATGAGATCTTCATCCAGCTCAGTTATTTTTCCATTTGGTATAACTTACTTATACTATATGAAATTACCTGGGGATAATAACTGTCCCAGAGATAAGGAAAACACTTATTGACTTGTGATTCCAGACAAGGCCATCAGCAGTTTTGACTGGAAGGTATTTGAGAAACACTGTGGCGCAGATGGAATGTCATACTGAGGACCTCCCTCATTTATCTCTTCCACTGCACGTTGTACAAATTTTCCCAGAAGTTCATCTCACTACTTGACACTTCTGATGGATAGCTCTGTGTAGAAAGAATAATGGCCAAGATCCTACATCACCAGCAGAACAGAACCTCTGCTCTCCACACAGCTAATGCCCAGTGACATCACTTTGGAGGGGCAAGTATACCATAATTATGACAGTTTAGGGACTATGAATACAGATCCACTGTGGATGCATAACTCTAGGTCACACCTCCCTAAGTCTGATCCTGAATTCCAGCCCATATTTTAGATTGACACCAAGAGCAGGAATTTTGCTGAAGAGAAGGAGTGATGTGACATCCTCCCTGCTCGGTTACAGCATATGTAGGCCTAACATGAACAAAGGTTCTGGGCCCCTCTGACCAGTATATCAGCCTCTCTCTTTTTACATTTCCACAAGCACAGTGAGGAAATAATGAAAGCAGAGTTTTCCTTTCAGGAATCCCCCTTTTTGTTACACAGTTATTAAAGAGGTCCGATAACATACCTATACCCCCTCCCCACTACTACTGAAGTAGCTCGCCAAGAATTGAGACCACCAGATTAGAAAGCAAAAATAAAAGTTTATTTTTCTGCAGGGATCTCAGTGGAATGATTTCCAAAGCCTGAGAGCCCCGATCCAGGTATTAGCTCTCTTTTTATACCCTCTTGTAAACAGGTTACAGGAAATGATTACATATGACCATATATGAAGTGTTTACAGGTCAGGCAGACCTGGGTTACATCTTTCAAAAATGATGTATTTTGGTACCAAGGGAGTATTTCTCCAACATCAAAACTCCCTAGGTTCCCGGCACTGCTAAGCACATACCTAAGCCTCTTGATAAGATAAAGGGCGCATCTGCTCACCTTATTTTTCTATATTTTTCTACCTTAGCATTAGCTTCTTCAACTTAACCCTTTCATTCCCCCCTTTATGCCAAATTCTACGCAATTTGACATACTTAAGCTTGCTTTTGGGCCATAACAGCAAAATGAGCTGCCTTCCCCTCCATAGCTTGGGAGAGAGAGGCATGTACACATTTCATAGCACAAGAAATACATATCATTACTAAAAACCCTACTACAATTAAAAGTACAATACCTAGAAACAAGGTTTTTAACCAGCTAAGATCTGGAAGCCAAGAAGTTAACCAATCCCAGGGGTTACTAACGCCACTGTCATTATTTTTTATCAACCCTTGCAACTGCTGTATCTCATCCTCTATAGTCTTGTTCAAATCATGAAACGCAACCTTGCATCCTCCTTTGACTATGGTACAAAACCCCCCTTTTCTGGCTAACAAGTAATCCAAGGCCATTCGATGTTGTAACAATAGCTAATTTAGCTCTTCAATTTCTTGTTGGAGGGCTTGTACCAATTTCCCAGTCGCATTTATAGTTTTCTCCAATCTGCAAGTCAATCCTATTATGCTCCTACGATTTTCTTGAGCCATAATTCCTGGGTAGGATCCCAAAGTGAGGACCCCTGTGATCAGTCCTCCTCCTACTCTACTACCCTCACTCTCAGACAACTGTGGCCTCACGATGACCAGATCCTCACATTGACTTCCCAGTGGTCCCACTAAATGCCGTTTCTTCCTACCAACTCGTTTGATCTGTCTTGGTAGGAAAACTTGGACAGGTATAGTCATATATCCTATTCCTATACACTGGTAAGTCCCTGGGTGGTAGTTGGTGGCCCACCCATTAAAGTAGAACCATAAATGCGGGTCTCTAGCCATCAATCCAGAGCATATACTACCTGACCCTGTATAATTAGGAGTGAACATGGGATATTCTGGGTATAAATCTCCAAAATTAGTTTCATTTAAGTCCCCCTTGGGTTGATAGGAGTTATTATATGTGCCATACAAATAGAATCTATCACTACATGCTGAATAATTTCCCAGTTTACCATAAAATGAGGAATATTTTATATATCCTTTCCACTTAGAATTCCAAGATCCACTATGGTGACAGCAAAAACACATTCCGGGGGAATAAGTATAAAACTTCAACCGCCTAAATCGAGTCTTGTTTATATTACTATCAACTTTGGCAAACATATTGGGATTCCCTCTCAATGCTGACTGTAGGGCTCCTACAACCACTCCCGGTTCACTAATAAGGGAGGGCATAAAACCGAAATCTGCTACAGTCTGTGGATGTTCATAGATCAGGGTGACATTGGGTCCGTGTTGTTGGAACATGTGTGCAGCGTGTCGTTTGAACCAGTTAGCCTCGACTACTCCACCCATCACGCTCCACATCCCGATCAACATTACCCACTTCATTTTCGGAGCCACTCAGGGACCCAAATCTACTTACTCCACACAAATTCCTTCTGTACATATACAAAAATACTAAAATACCAAGAAATATACACACTACTATTATTATTAGATCACTAATACTAATATTCATTTTTCTCTCCCATATCCACTGTAGGGGATCTGGCCGTGCGTAGAGTAGTCAGCCTCCGGAGTGACTACAGCAGGGTCAGTCCCAACCCCCCCCCCTCCTCTGCAGTTGCTGGGTCTACCGTCGGAGCTACCAGCGTCCAGCGGGTGGCAGCAGAGGGTCTAGCCTAGAGTCTTCATTCACCTGTTGCGGATCTGACTGTGCATAGAGTGGTCAATTCCCTGGTATGACCAGGGCAGAGTCTAGTCCGAATCTTTCTCCCCCTTTTCTTCTGGACAATTTCAGTTTCAAAGGGTTTTCTTGTGATAAAATACAGCCCAATCAGTAAACGCCCTTTTTATCCTGGTGTAGTGTATCCAAGGTTTCAGCCCTGCTACTTTTACTGCAGTGGGGGTGACTAACAGCCGTGATAGGGCCCCCCTCCAGCCTGGTGATAGAGGCCCCCCTTTTCCCAAAACTTTAACCCACACCTCATCCCCAGGCTGGAAGGAATGGGCCTTTGTGAGGAAAGGAACTCGTCTAACCTCTAAAGCATGGGCGTTTACCTTCTCTAGAGCTTTCCCAATCCCTGCACTTCTTCTTGGAGGGTTAAGTTCCCCAGCTCTCAATGTCCCCTCTCAACCCCTTTAGGATGGCCGGGGGTCTTCCAACAGCAGCTCAAAAGGAGTCAGCCCAGTCGTCCGATGAGGGGTGCATCTTATTCTCAAAAGAGCTATTGGGAGTACATCCAACCATTTGAGCTTAGTTTCTTGACACAATTTTGCAAGCTGAGTCTTCAATGTTCTGTTCATCCTTTCCACCTTCCCAGAACTTTGGGGCCTATACGCACAATGTAATTTCCAAGTAATTCCTAAGACTTCTGCCAAACTCTTAACTACTCCGTGCACGAAGGCTGGGCCATTATCAGATCCGATGTGAAGGGGTAACCCGTATCTAGGTACGATGTCCGGAGAGAGCTCGTATACTTTCCCTTTGCCTTCTCGGGTTTTAGTAGGATATGCTTCAACCCACCCAGTGTGAGTGCACACCATTACCAACATATATCGGTATTGTCCCATCCGTGGCATCTCGGTGAAGTCCACCACTAGGGATTCGAAAGGGGGTAGATCCTTGATGTTGGGTTCCCCTTCCAATCTGGGTCCTTGAGCGGGTTGTTCCGAGCGCAAGTTGACACCGTGATGACGCCAGCATGGTGTACTGTCTCATTCCATCTATAAACACATCCTTTGCTAACAACTGGGCCAACGCTGTCTTTCCCAGATGTGTGGGTTTATGTGCCTTCTGAACGATTGGCCATCCCATAGATTGGGGTATGTACTGTCTTCCATCTGGTAGGACCCACCAACCATCTTTGTCACTTATAGCTTTCAGGTCCTTTTCAGCCCTCTCATTCTCCTGCTGGGTGTATCTAGGGGTCTGGTTATTCAAGGAGACTTGGAAAAGTGGTACTACCAATTCTCTGGGCAGGTTCTCCTTCCCACTCACTAGTTCACTCTCAGCAGCCTCCTTTGCAGCAGCATCTGCCTTCCGGTTTCCCCGGACCACTGGATCATGCCCGCTCTGATGTCCTTTACAGTGCATCACAGCAACTTTACTAGGGGCCCACACCGCTTCTAATAGGTGCTCTATTTCTTTTCCATATTTGATCTCTTGTCCTGAGAATTGATCAATCCTTTTTCTTTGTACAGTGCTCCATGTGCGTGCAGGGTAGTGAAGGCATACTTTGAATCTGTGTATATGTTTACAGTAAGTCCTTCGGCCAGCTCTAAAGCCCTGATCAAAGCGATAAGTTCTGCCTTCTGGGCCGAGGTACCAACAGGTAGCGCTTTGGCTTCTATTATTTTATCTGCCGTGACCACTGCATAGCCGGCCTTTCGCTTCCCCTCTCGCACAAAGCTACTTCCATCTGTATAGTAAGTGACATCAGGATGGGGCCATGGGGTATCCCGCAAGTCTGGTCACTTGAGTATACTTCATCCATGGTTTGAAGGCAGTCGTGGTGTATATTTCCAGATTCTGCTGGGAGCAGTGTTGCAGGGTTCAGGGTGGTGCACAACTCCAACTTCACTCTAGGGTTTTCATACAACATTCCCTGATACTTGGACATTCGGCTATTCGTGAACCAATAGCTACCTTTGTACTCCATGAGGGCCAGTACAGAATGTGGAACCTTTACCATCAAATTCTGGCCTAAGGTTAACTTATCTGCTTCTTTTACCAACAAGGCTGTTGCTGCTATAGCCCTGAGACACCCAGGCCATCCTCTAGCGACTGGATCTAATTGCTTAGAGAGATATGCCACTGGGCGATGCCAGGATCCCAACATCTGTGTCAGTACTCCCACGGCTATTCCATTCTTCTCATCAACAAATAAGGTGAACTTCTTTGTTACATCTGGCAGACCTAGCGCCGGAGCTTCCATCAGCGCCTTCTTTATCTGTTCCCAGGCGTTCTTTTGTTCTTTTCCCCACACAAATTCAGACTTCTCCGGACCTTTGGTAGCTTCATATAATGGTTTGCTCATTACTGCGAAGTTAGGAATCCAGATTCTGCAAAACCCAGCTGCACCCAAGAATTTCCCGCACCATTTCCCGATTCCGGGGCTCAGGCAGAGCACACACAGCCTCCTTCCTTTCTCGGCCTAGCGCTCGTTTCCCTTGAGTCATTTGGGAATCCCAGATATCGCACCTCTGTCTGGCACAACTGGGCCTTCTTTTTAGAAAATTTTAGCCTGCTTCCCACAGAAGCTGGAGCAACTCCATTGTGGCCTCCTTACACTCCTCCTCACTGGTGGCGGCCACAGTAGATCATCCACATATTGCAGCAAAACTCGTCTCTCGGGTTCAGATTGGAATTTTCTCAACTTGACCAATATGTCCCAAAAATCGTTGGCGAGTTCTTCCACCCCTGAGGCAAGCGGCACCACGTGAACTGGGTTTTGGTGAAGCTGTCTTCCACCTGGAAGGCAAATATGTCCTGGCTTTGGGGGGGATCGGATACAGAAGAAGGATCCTTGAGATCCAAAACAGTGAAGTGAAAAGCGCAGATGGAACTAGTCCCATCAGGACATATGGGTTTGGTACCACTGGGTGTAGGGTTATGTAGCTTTGTTTACCATCCTTAAATCTTGTATGGACGAATTTCCTTTTCCCCGGTTTCAATACTGGGAGTAATGGAGTATTCCAGGGAAGGGGGATTCCCAAAATTTTATTGTACTTCTTCAGCCGTTCTAAATGCTTCTGGATCCCTTCCAGGGCTTCTCTGGGTAGATCATATTGCCTTAAGAGTGGGCATAGCATTTGGCTTTAATTCTACCACTATGGGGGCCACGAACCGGGCTAACCCAGGTGGGTTGCTTCAGCCCACACGCCTGGGGGTCCAAATATAGCGGGTTGCTCTTGACAAACCATGATCTGGTACCTTCGCCACTCCTCCTCCATTGGATAAGTCACTGAGATATTCTTTGGTCCTCTAAAATTTATTTCCATCGTCCCATTTTCTTCAATAGAAATTTGAGCTTCAATTTAGAACAAATCTCGACCCAAAAAGGGCACGGGGAACCAAATACAAAAACTGGTGAGTGACTTGATGTCTTCCTAGATCCACAACCCTTTTTTTTAAGAGAGGGTGTTTTTCCAATTTCCTCGTGGCCCCCACAATTCTTATGGTTTTTAGTTTTTGGGGCTATTGCAGAATTTAAATGAACGGGTGGCTCCCGTATCTACCATCAGGGGGATGGCTCGGTCCCCTTTTTGTGCGTGACCAAGGCCCCCGGGGGCCGAAGCAAGGGGGCCCGGTCTGCCCTAATCGTAAAGTTCCATTTCAGCTAGTCCAATGAAGTCCTAAACCCCTTGTCCATCCCCTGCTCATATCTTCCATCCATTACTCTTCCTTTTCCTCTTCCTCATTTGCCCCCCTTCCCTTCCTCGATCCATTCCTTTTCCTTGTTCGCCATCCCTCTCTGTCTGGGACATTCATTCTTCCAATGCCCAACCTGTCGGCAGAGGGCACACTATTGCGTCTCAATGGAGGTCCACTTCCTCTTCCAACCCCCCCCTTTTTCCCCTTTGTTCCCAAAAGCTGCAGCCAATAATTCCGTTTTCTTATGCATCCGCCTTCCCTTCCCCTTTTCTCCTCTTGGTCTCTATTCACATATACTCTCGGGGAATTTCCAACAATTGGCTCAAATTCAACCGCAAATCCCTCTTGTTTCGGGAGTTTCTTCCTTATATCTGGATAATTTTGGGTCACAAGGCCAAATTCACCATCTGTTGGTTGCCGGGGTCTTCTGGGTTCACAGGAGTATACTGCCTATAAGCATCAAGCAATCTTTCCAAAATTTTCCGGGGGGTTCAGTGGGTCCCTTACTCTGATACTTTGGACATATTAACAGGCCTCTTCATTCCTTCTCTCATAGCTTCCACTAGTAGAGCTTGATAATCAGTGAGCATAGCCAACTGTGCGGGGAGGTTCGGGTCCCATCCTGGGTCCGCCAAGGGGCCCCCCTTTTATCCACTGCTCAGGGTTTGCCTCTCCAGGAGGTGCCCTGTCTCTAGCTATCCGTTCTGCATGCTGAATTATTTCCCCCGCTCTTCAGTAGTGAACAAAGTCAGGAGCAACTGCTACAACTTGCCAATTGGGGACATGTGAGGCCATAATACTGGAAAAAGTTCAATTACTTCTTGTGGCTTATCTGTGTAAGTAGCATAATGGGTCTTCCAATTAAGGAGGTCAGACGTGGTGAAGGGAGTATTTGGTAACTGGGGGTCCCAAACCACCCTCTTGGGTGGGGATTTCACCAATTCTATTTGTCGCAAGGTGCAATCACATCTCCACTTTCCTATGATTATTTATTTTTCTACTTCCTTCTGGGGTTTTGTTGTTTATTTTTACCTGCTACCTTGGATTTTTTTTTTGGGAGTTGTTTGGGTTTGGGTCTGAGTGTCATCTTATTCTGGACAGCCAAACTGGAACCTGGCAACTCCTCTGTCATTTCCTCTTCATGGGTAACTGGGGCCAAAAACCCCCAGTCCCCCCGCCACTCCCTCTTGTTGTGAGGCTGCCTGAGGTACTGGTGGCAGTGGAGCAGGCGGTGGTACTTCCAAAGCCAGTGGTGGCGGGGCTGGCTGCATCACCACATACGGTGGAGGGGGGGGAGTGGGCTCTTCTGGAGCTGAATCAGGCAAAATCTGGGCTTTTCCAAGCTTTCGTCTGGCCCTGTCCTGCCTCAGCACCATAGCCTTACAAATTTTTTCCTGACACTTCTGCAACCAAGAGGGGTTCTCTGTAACCACTGTGTCCCATGAATCTATGTATGGATACTGATCAGGATGGCCAGGCTCACCCACCACTACTGAATACACTGCCTTGATTCGAGGGGTTCAACTCCCTTCCGGAGGCCACCCCACCTTTAAAGAAGGCCACTCCACTTCACATAAATTCCGTAAAAGCCCCGGGTCACGGGGGGTCCCCATAGTCCCCACTGAATCCTTTCTTAAATTCTTTAACATACAACCTAAAGGGGTTTGCCGGCTTTGCCCCCCCCCCATTTCCTCCCAACGTGGACAAGACACACTAGGAAAAGGGGTTTGGCGCGTGAGTAAGTGGTCCACGCCAACACGAAGGGGGACAGACACCACTCTCTCTGTGCCGACCCAGACCCCGGACTCTCAACGGTATGCAAAGGGGCTGCCACCTTGCGCCCCCTCCTTTCACACCACATTCACGCCAACAAACTACCTCCCACCTCTTTTTTACCTCCAAAAAGCCTCGCGGGTTTTACCCACAACAGTGGGGTACTAAGGCAAGACGTAAGGGGTTGATCAGGCCCCTCTTCTCCCTGAAGTTGCAGGGAGGGCACTCACCAACAGTCGTGGGAGGGTTCTGCTTTCTGCTCCGTCTTCGGGTCCCTGGGCTGGATCACCACCGCCAGAGCCACCGCCTCACTCCGAGTCAATCCTTCTGACAAAAGTAAGTCAGGGGCGCCCTGGGTCGCGTCGGAAAGAGGCGACGGCCCCGACGCCCCGGCGTCCGCCTAAGTGGGCAAAACGCCCCCCAATATCCCGGACGAGCCCCCAAATTGAAGTAGCTCGCCAAGAATTGAGACCACCAGATTAGAAAGCAAAAATAAAAGTTTATTTTTCTGCAGGGATCTCAGTGGAATGATTTCCAAAGCCTGAGAGCCCCGATCCAGGTATTAGCTCTCTTTTTATACCCTCTTGTAAACAGGTTACAGGAAATGATTACATATGACCATATATGAAGTGTTTACAGGTCAGGCAGACCTGGGTTACATCTTTCAAAAATGATGTATTTTGGTACCAAGGGAGTATTTCTCCAACATCAAAACTCCCTAGGTTCCCGGCACTGCTAAGCACATACCTAAGCCTCTTGATAAGATAAAGGGCGCATCTGCTCACCTTATTTTTCTATATTTTTCTACCTTAGCATTAGCTTCTTCAACTTAACCCTTTCATTACAATGTCCATCTCAAATATTTCAACACACCCGAAATTTCAAAGAAAATAAATGCCAAAAATCTTCCCTCATGAGTTGACTCAAGAATATAAAATGGTAAGTGACAATTGGAAAAATCAACAGCAGGAAAATCTGTTGAGACCCAGGGGAAACCAAGTACAAATAAAATGGGAGATAGACATCTCCAGCCCCTTGAGTGAGAGTTGCAAAAAAAAAAAAAAATCCTTTTGGTTAACTATTTATAGCCTGCTTTTCTGGATCAAGTCCACTCACAGCAGTTAACAAAACATGCACATAAAAATACAAAAGCAACAATATGATTTTACAATAACATGCTAATTCTTTTTAAAAAATCAAAATAACAAAAGTAACAAAAAAATCAAAATAAAAGTAGAATACACCGTGTGTGTGTGTGTGTGTTAAAAACAAAATCCCAAGCCATAGTAAGAAAACAGCATCATGACCAACTAAATACAAAAATTTTAAAATTATGTTATTGATAAGAGCTGCTTTATATCAGGAGAGACTATTGGTCCATACGCAGGCCATTTTTGTCCACTCTAGCAATATGTGTCCAGAGTCTCACAGAAAGGTTTAGACATCACTGGCTATTTGATCTTTCTGACCAAAGATGCCAACAATTTAACGTAGCATAGGACTTTCTGCATGAAGCAAATGTGTTACTTATGAGCAGTAGTCCTTCCACTGAGCTAAGGTCCACCCACGCTTTTTGTTCAAATGTGATAGATGGGTTTTGGAAACAGAGGTTCCTGTATAAACTTGAAATAGGTGTGCTTATACACCAGAGCTATCAATTAACAGACATTGCACAGCTATTCAGTTCCTCCCTCCTTAATTGATTCTCAGTTCTTAGGGGACAGAAAGAAGCAGAAGTGGGAAAACACAGGAGAGTTGCAAGTGGAAGGTGACTACATCTTGGACCTTCCCCATAATAATCTGTTAGTTGCACAGTAAAAAAGCCTTGTCGAGGAACATTCCAGTTTTGTGAAAGAACCTCCTGTGACAAAGAATTCCAGTTAAGTGAGGAAGAAGAGCTTCCCCTCTTTCTGTATCATAGCATAAATTCCTAACACAGATGTGAGTAGAGAAGCAGGGGTGAGAAAACCATTTGATATAGAATGTTATGTTTGAGGACAGTAAAAATGGTTATATGATGACGTTTTCAACACATTTCACACCACCAGGAAGTGACTCAGGAATTACCTTCATGACCTTCTAGCAAAAAGATGCCAAAGAAAAACCAAGGGTTGTATTTAACTTACTTAATGTCCAAAGCATAGCTAAAGATTTTCCAGACATGGGGACACATGAGAAAGAAAATGACCAAGAATATATTACTATTCATAAGTTGACCAAGTTGAAAATTAGGAGTTTGGCAATATCAGAGGCTAGTAACCAATCTGCAATTATTTTCACAAGAGAAACCAAAAGAAAATTCCTGTACATTAAACACAAACACACCTAACAGCCTAATGGTAATTTCTTTACAGGAGGAGCCATCATAGGAAAAGAGACCTGGAAGTAACAGGGAGGGAGGGTTTTCTGCCCACTGTTTCATCACACATGCCAAGCAACTTCTACACCTCAAGATTCAAAGACTTCAAACCCAGCACAAATGTCTAACTTACATTTTGGTCCATAAAGGAACCTCTGAACCTTTCGTGCACTATATGAAAGATGTTCATGCAGAGCAATATGTGAAAGGGACATTGAATGTGCATTCCTGTCAACATAAGGAGACTGATTTACGAAAATGTCTTCAATTGTCATGTGTGGAAATGGGCTGACATTTGGGAAGGAGAAATAAAGCATGGATTTTGAGTATCTGCCTCAATGATATGTTCATACCAGGCAAAAAGTATACCAAGTTGGGTTTAAAACCACTATGAAGACAACATTTAATGTGGTTATTGAAGATAATCTAAGCACCTCCTTGAAGGAAACAGCCTCTTTCTCAAAGATATTGATAAATCCCACTATATTTATCTCTCAGTTCAACACTAATCTTTTCATAAGTATAAAACTTCCTTCCTTGAACTTTAACTCCCTCTCTAGGATACAAGCAGAATACTGCATAATTGCACGTATCTGTTTTTACCTGAAAAAATCATAACTAGAAGAAGGGAAGATTCCCTGTGGGTTTATAAAGATGGACATTTGCGAAGTTACTGCTGTAAGATATGTACAGCCACTTGTTACACTGGTTGTCTGTGTGGTTTCACCAAAAATAATCTGACTACTTTCTTGCTTACACAGCTTTCTAATCAGATGTGAAAGTATGGTAAGACTTTTCTTGCTATTTGGTCTGACAGGACAGACAATTACATTCACATTTCAACGGCATACACAGTAGATTACTGTTAGAACATTAATAATCCATAGAAATTAATACATCACCCCAACTTGTTTTTCCAAAATTCAATGATAAAATGGTAATTTTAAGATTTAAAACAGTGACATTAATATAACTTTGCTCAGCACATTAATTGATTGCTAGTCATTTTAGTACTTTTTTAAATGCTGTTTTAAAGTTTAGTAATGCAATTAATTTAAACCATTAAGTAAACAACAACAAATTCAAATTTTATTTAATCTCCCTAACATTTAATGCTAGTGAATTAATTTCTTTTAACAATTTAAAATTAAGATTAACTATCTTTAACAATTTAGCATTAAAGTACGAGCACTAAAGAGGGCCTAAATACCCCCCAAAGGCACCAGATCCCATCTGATCTTGGAAACTAAACAGGGTCAGCCCCAGTGAGTACTTGGTTGGGAGACCACAGATGAGTACCAGATGCAGTAGGCTACATTTTAGAGCAGTGGTTCTCAACCTGTGGGTCCCCAGATGTTTTTGGACTTCAGCTCCCAGAAGCCCTGAGCACTGACCATAGTGGCTGGGGCTTCTGGGAGCTGAAGTCCATGAACATCTGGGGACCCACAGGTTGAGAACCACTGTTTTAGAGGAAGCAACTGTCATGGGCCAGGACTCGGCTTCCCCAGGTGAACAGCAGCCTCAAAGGAGGACATGCAGAAGCAGGTTCACCAGGAAACAAGTGCACTAATCAGGCTGGGATGAGAGCCAGCTGACTCCAGCCTTCTTAAAGAAGGCACAGGGCAGCAGCTTGATGCCTGAAACATTTTGTGTGTTGCAGGTCTTTGTCTTGCGGTCTTAGGCAAGGACTACTCAAAGGGGGGTTTGCCAGGTCCTTCCTCTGAAATATAGTCTTTATCTTTGGTATAATGTAACAGGGCCCAAATTATAAGCTTTCAGTGAAATAAGACTTTTAAATTTTAATTTTAATAGAATCCACATTTGATCCTTTCATATACCCACACACTTCTGGGCCATTACTGTATTGGTAGTGATGCATCACCTACTGTGTGAATGAACCAGAAGTCGTAATACCAGGACAAAAAAATAGTGTATGTTGTTGACCCTTTGTTTACACACAGTGAAGAATACCACATCAAAAAGACCTTATCAGAAGTGCAACACCCAGTTAAAAAGTTGTTACCAAAACAACAACAACAAAAGTTCCTCAACTGGTATATCCCTCTGCTTTTTGGTTGTTAACATTACAGTATTGCTGGCCAGAAAGCAATTTTCTTTTCCTAATTCAGAAGCAAAAGAAAATATGATATAGTGTATTCTGTTAGGAAACACACTCACAATTTATATGCATAACCCAGTTAATTACATTCCACCATTTCAGAACAAATAGGAATGTTACCTTCAAGCTGCATGTAAAGTAGATTAAGAGCTCTGCATTCTTCAAAGGCATTAATTTAGCAAGGGAGGTTTAGTTTCTGTTGAGTGCTCTAGGATTGCCTGTCCCAGCAGACACATGTGGCTCATTGTTGCATGCCTGGGATTTCTGAAATTTGAAAGTAGCTCATAATGAGCAAATAAGGATGTGAGGCCCTTAAATAATTGCCTGTTATGAAATAATATTCAGATTCCAATTGACATTACTATTTATTCCCTGGGATTCATACTCATGAAGATCATTAGGGGCTTCTGTGGTCATGGCAATGGTGCTGTGATAATAAGTGTGAATGCAACACAGTTACAAGGTTGTAAGTCTAGTTTACAAGATCGTTAGCTGCCTAACAGGATGCTAGCCATGCTGTTAAGGGGGTGGGGGAATCACTTACCCTCCAACTACTATGAGGACTGTGCTTAAGGTCAGAAGAAACAGGGGAGCAGTGGCTGGGGGGGGGGCAGATTACATCATTATCCCTTCTAAAAGTGCTAGCATATTGACCTAGCATGCACTGGTTCCACTATGCCTAGGCAAACTTCTGCATATCTTATGTAGAATGAAGATGGACTTTTCTGGCATACCATAGAATGATCCTGCCAATGGAAGCAGCAAAAGGCTGTTACCTGTGCTGGATGGGCTCAAAGCATGTTTAGGCCCTCATCAGAATGACAGGTCACAGTCCATAATACAAAGGCTGGGCAGCAGCAGAGGTTGGGGACAAAAATCATTTTGAATTCCCAGAATCCTCCAGCCAGTACGTCTAGTGGTGGTGATGTTCAAGGATTCTTGATTTTGTAGTCTAAAGATCCAAGTCCAGATGGATCAGGGTGCCCCATGCATTTGGACCTTGGAGAAGAGTATCTGTATGGGCAGAATAATACGTAGATTCTCATACCATCCAACATTTGCACTGCCCCGTCCTCCTCTATGCCCCTGGTAAAAGCAAAAATATGTTTAATTTTTTCCTGTGTAAACTTCATGTGCATTTCTCTGTGGATAAACTAGTGTCAGCACTTCCACCGTTCAGTAATTGAAATGCTCTCTGAATCAGAGACCTGGAAAATTGTAATTTTGCTTGAGCACAACACAAGGTCTTTGCAGAAAATAATGACACATTGACAGTGCGAAATCAACTGCTTAACTATCAGTTCTGTTGACTAAAAGTGTAGTCTGCTCATTCACTCTCAGAGGGAGTGCATGCTTTGGAAGGCTGAGCCAGTTAGTACCGTTGATGCTGTTATGGCTGAGAAAGTGGCAAATTGTTTGGAATATTGCTGCATATTCTGATGGGCTTAATAACAAAGCATAGATTAAAGAAAGAATGGTTGCTAGTGCCACTTTTAGTACTGGACTACCTACCCAGATTCAAATCTCCATTAATAAAGAGAGACAGGCTGTATATTTCTTCCCTGCATCTGCTGCCTCACTGTCTTGCTTATGTTAACAAACTTTTAGCATATGATCCTGTTTCTTTTTTGAATGAGAGAGCAAGAAAGAGCATGAGGTTGCTTTAAGCAAAAAGAGAATTTTTTTTCCAAGCAATAAAACCACGAGTAAGATGAATTAGTGGCCATTTGTAAAATCAATACTAAACAGCTGTTCCACAGGTATCCAATCAATAAAAAATACTATACAACAGATTAGCCTTTCTGAGGAAGAACACATGCTACTTTAGCTTAATTGTATGTCTTGTACCACATAATCTTTATCATTCTGAGATGGATAACTAACGTTCTCAATGTCTGATAATAATCTTTTTTCTTCACTAGCATTGATATAGTAACTGACAGATAAACATCCACTCTGAAAGACTCTTTACAAGTTACAGGAATGAGCAGGAGATATCTAAGGTCACCAACTGGTCAGTAAGAAACAAAGAGCCAGCATTTTTCCACTCTTTTAAGCCAGTAGCCGGAAAAGCAAAGACCAATTAAAGGTTTCACCAGGAATAGCCTCTTATTTTAGCTGTTAATTTTTTTTTTTACACCATGTTTGTGAGTGTACGTTCCTCTAAATTTTGAAGGAGGTCAGTCCATAATATTCCTTGTCATTGGGAATAAAGATTGGTCAACATCACCTGAAGAGCCTCAACCCTGGTTTAAAGTAGTAAATATGGACTTCACCACAAGAAGTGTATGGAATTGCTCCAACGAAACAAGGAAATCTACTAACATATCAAGAACTTTTGAAATGGGAGGGGGAGAAACCAAGAAAGTGTACAGCAGAAGAATTAAAAGAAAAAGGACATGAGCTAAACTGGCAACAACTTAAGTAAAGATTTAAAATGGATCAAAAATTATATGGATTCGAGAGAAGAGAAAACGAACTAGATTTACTGATGAGGGGAAACCAAAAGAAGAGAATCTCCAAACTCTATACATTACTACTGAAAAGATAAATGGAATCAGAGGTAGTCAAAGATTTAATGGTTAAATAGGCCCAGAATGTGGGACATCCAATTGAACTAGAAGTTTGGGAGAGAACATGGAAAATGGACATAACATTTACCCCAAATTTAAATTTAAGAGAAAATTTTTATGAAATGCTTCATAGATGGTATATGACTCCAATAAGATTACAGAAGATAATTAAATCTGAGACTGGGAAGTGTTGGAAATGTGATGAAAAGATTGTGTAAGGCCCCGCTTTGGGGGTCCCCAATATCAGTATGGTTTGGATGGGCACCATACCTAATTGGCATCATATGTAATTGGTAACACATTTTGTTGGCTCTGATATCAAATTCAAGCCTGAGAGGTGACAGAGAGGTCAAACCGAGCGAGGAAAAGAATTGACTGTAAATGTGAGAAGCATAGGTCAATTCCAAAATTCCTCCGGGTAAGACTGAGTCACTTGTCAGGCAAATGCACATCATTCCTGTGGATAATAGGCTTAAATAGAAGCTGGACTTTTCCAAGGAATCCAACTGTGAGGAGCCCACCAGGACACTGATTGACTGATATCCATCCCTTGTACACCTGGATTCTTTCCTCTGTCCTCACAGCACCCACAATAGACAGCTATTACAACATTCATCATGTCTTTGTCAAGCAAAGCACTAAGCCCATCAACAGGCGAAAGACTCATTGTCCACAACAGGTTCCCTTTTGTCTGGCATCTGGAACCTTCACAACCACAAGCCATTTTCAGGGTACAAATACCCCTGCTTTGAGGAGGCCCAGTGCAGTCTCTTGAAGATCTATCCGTCACTCTGTCCATCTGGCTCCTGAATGAGAACTGCCCTTAGGTCCTACCTAAGCCAAAATACATTTCTGCTCTTCACTATTCTTTTGGACTGGTCATTATAAATCCCTCCAAATCCCTCAGCCTCTCTATCATTTTTCCTCCCTTTCTCTTTCAGCTAGCTCTTGTGTGAATGCGTGATTGTGTGTATCTTGTGTGTATGCATGTGTGAATTCCCCTCAATAAAATCATTTTATTAGACAATTTTGCTTGGTTTTTGGCTTGGCCTGACCCCATAAAAATTGGGTTTAAAGATCTCGCCAGGTTACCCTGCCTCTTGTAGTGCTACAGCTCGTGCTCTGGCTAATTCCCATTCCCCATTATTTGGAGCACATTGAGGTGTCCCCCACGGGATCCCAGAAATCAGGGTAACAATTGGATCTTCTTTTCATATGTGGTGGACTTGCAGAAAGGCGAGTAAATTTTAGAAGGGGGTACATGATGAAATTCAAAGAATTTGTAATTTGAATTTTGAAATGATACTGGAGCTCGCACTGCTCCTCATCAGGATGGACCCAAACGGACCACCAAAAAGCCAGTGAGTAGCGGCAGGGAGCGTTTCCTTCACTGCATGCGGAAAGGGCCATTAAAAGCCCGAATCATTAAATGCTTGTTTGAATGAAAACATCTTTGCCTACTGGTGAATAGAGAACAGAGAGGCAGCCAGTCCAGCCTTCCATGGATGGAAATTCCACAGCCTGGGAGCAACAACCAAAGAAGCTCTGTCCTGTGTCCTCACTAGATAGGTCTCTCATGGTGGTAGGACCTAAAGAAAGAATTTCTCTGAGGATCTTAAGACTCTGGCACTTTCGTATAGGGTCATACAATCTTTGAGATAGTCTAGACTTAAGCTATATAGGTCTTTATAACAAACATTTTGTCCATTTCCGCACTAGACTGTTATAGCACTCAACTGCAAACCCCAGGATTCCATAGGATGTCGAAAGTGGAACAATAGCACTATAACAGTCTACTGCAGAAATGGCATTTCAATTGCATCTGGGAATAAGCCAGTAAGCCAGTGAAGCTGTTTCAACAAGAGAATTATATAGTTCCTGTAACTGGCACCAGTCGGTATTCTAAACACAGCGTTTTGGACCAGCTGAAGTTTCTGAAGAGTTTCCAAGGGAAGGCCTATATAATAGAGAATTATAGTATAGTCCAAAAGCATAATAAAGGTATGTGTCACTGCAGGTAAATCTGATTTTTCTCAGAAGTCAAGACAGGGCTAGCCAGACCATTAGGCTGAAACCTGGGCATCAAGGCTCAGGACTGAGTCCAGGAGTACACCAAACATGAAGCCTGAAATTTCAAGGGGAGCATAAACCCATCCAGCACAGGGGTGAATTCCAATTTCCTTACCTGTCTTTCGACAATCAGGAGTACCTCTGTCTGGATTAAGCTTCAATTACTATTATTTATCCAGAATGCTCTGGGCTTTACATTGTGTGGGAGAAATGGCATTTACCACTGCTCTTTATTTACAAAGATAAACATACTTTTAATGCTCAGACACCTCTCAATATTATTAGGCACTGAACCAGACTTGCCCCAAACATTGCTCTTTGCTGTCAGGCTGCTACCCTCACCACCAATTTTACTGGGCTTGCTCCTAGGCTATAGCCAATACCAGATTTTTTTCTTTCAAGAGTTGGGAAACTTATTCCACCTATCATATATCATGCGTGGATTCTAACAATTTTTTTTTACTGTATAATTGAATACTTTTTCCTGAGAAGAAAAATCATGCATAGAGGTTGCTGGCGTGTCAGTTAAAAGGCTAGGTTATGACCCTTCTCCTTAACATCTAATTTTCTTTGAAGGACAATTTTTATCATCAGTAATTTCACTCAATCTTGTGAGCCCTGCCTGCAGATCTGAAGTGATAGTAGCCTAGAAACAGCTTTGTCCCCTCCTTTTCACCTGTTTCTGGAACTAGGACATAGTAGTGTGGTAAAATTTACTGTGAATTTCTGCACTGGTCTCTGTGGGTTAAAACTTGAGGGTGATTTTTGTAATTCTATTTCTCACAGCAATTGCTTCATGCTGACACCACAAGAGACGTTAAGGAGACATGTCGCAAATCATGCAGTAATAACAGCACAGGATTAAGCAGTTACAGCCTACTCTTTTCACTTTTACAATGGCAGTTATTCTCCCATAGGTGTACATAAGATGTACAGTTGTATTAGTGATTCTTTGCCCTGCATCTAGGATGTATCCACATTGCCAAAGTAGAGCAGTTTGATACCATTTTAACTACCATGGCTCCATCCTAGGAAACTGTAGGATTTGTAGTTTGATGGATGATTTGAAATTCTGGGTCCCAAAGCACTAGAAAATCTCCTGAACAATCGTTCCAAGGTACTCTGAGTGCCTGTCTAAACTACAGAATTAAACTGATCTAATCCTCAATCATGCTCTTTTCAGAGTACCTTGGTGCCTACTAAAAAGCTCACCAAACTATAAATCCCACGATTTCATAGGATGGTACCAGGGCAATTTAAAGTGGTGTCAAACTGCTGTAATTCTGCAATGGATACACCCAAGACTTTACTGTTGTGTCAGAGAGACATCACAATCATATTCACTTTGTATTTCAGGAGGTTCCTCCATTAGGGAATCATTAATAATTTGAAAGGCATATTTCACACCCTTCATCCATGCACCCAAAATAACTGTAAACTTTCCTTAGATCAGTTGCACTGTGTGCATAGTAGCGTGTGAAAATGAAATTTGGGGAAATCAAGAGACCATACGCACTAAAAAAAGTCTGTTATGTTTTCTGATAATTGGAAGATTTATGTCACAAATCATTCAGGATAAGGCAGGAGGAAAGAGGAGAGGGTACTACTTAACTTGAGTCTTTAAATAAAATAAATGGGACTTAGCAAATATATGTTTTGCCTGTATCATGTCCCAAGTATTTATGCAGGGCTTTAAAAAGTGACATGATGATGATGTGGATGTGTCATTTCATATTCCACTCCTTCCTCTGGGTTTTCAGCATCCATGCAGCCCCCATGCTAAGCTCTTCATTTCTGACTTGGTCCATTTTTGCCCTACACTATTATCATGCTATTATTCCTCTTTCAACACCCTATGCAAACCCCAGGATTCCATAGGATGTTGAAAGTGGAATAATAGCACTATAACGGTATAGTGTGGAAACGGCCCAACAGCCTGGAAGGGAAACACTGTGGTCAGGATAAGCTGCTGTGGCTCTTGCTGACATGTTCTGTGACAGACCATAAATGTAAAACCAGTATTATTTTGCTGGATGAACCCAAGACACTATGTTGCCTGAGATGGAACAGCAAATCCTCCTCCAGCTTCAAAGTCAGGGTGTATAAACAGTATCCTAGACCAGATGTGTTGCTTTAGTATCTGAGGCAGGAAATCACACAAGCATCTCTCCACTTCCTGGTAGTATAAAAAACAAAAACAAACACTTATTGTCATTTCATGACATTCAGAAATGGCTGCTCTAGGTGGCTGCCTCAGTCAGCCTAAAGAGAGAATTACTTTGACTCATTCCTTTTTGTTGCCTTCAAGTCATTTCAAATTTATGGTGAGCCTATCATACAATTTTTTGGGCAAGATTTGTTCAAAGGGGTTTTGCCTTTGTCTTCCTCTGAGGGTGAGGGAGTATAACTTGCCCAAGATCTCCCAGTGGGTTTCCATGGATGAGCAGGGATTTGAACCCTGGTCCATTTTCGCAGTAGCCTGTTACAGTGCTATTATTCCACTTTCAACATTCTATGGAATCCTGGAGTGTGAAGTTTAAGGAGGGGCCTTTGAGTGCGGAAATGGCCCTCATCTCCAGAATTGTAGTCCAACACACAAACTGCAACACTGTGCTGGCTCTCAGCTGATTCCTTGTACTAGAACAAAAACACTATAGCTACAGTGCCTCCACAGTCTCTTCAAAAACCATCCTTTCTGGGAGGCCATGATTATGAGTGTTATAGACACATACTCCTCTGTGTTACAGCAGGGATGAGCAATGTGCTACCTCCAGACAGTGCTGGATATACCCAGTACTCTTAGACAGCATAGACAAGGTATTAACATCTGCAGAACCACAAGCTGCTTATTGCTTTGTTAAAAACTTCTCTGTGTGTATGTCCAACACAGAGCAATCTGTTAGGCAGCTGCAGTCCAAGTCACATTTACTAAAGTGCAAACTCTGTTAAACAAAATGGGATATTATAAGTCAAGATACATATAAGTCTTCAGTTACAGCACAATAGGAAAGTGGCAAAATTGTGCCATAACTTTGCTGGTTCTGGAAGTTCCCTGATTCATGCTGATGCAGCTGCATAAGATTTTAACTGGTTGGAGATGGAAGGGGCTTCAAAGACCTGCACAGCTTCTTTCCCTCTCACCACAAAATTAGAACTAAAGATTCCTATTGTACCATTTGTGACTTTAAGGATATGATTTAAAAGTTCCATTCACACTTGATAAGCCATGTTCCTTTGAGTACCGCCTACAAAGAGTTCTAAGAGCAAGCTAGTTGGTTTCTAGTGTGTATTATACTGACCTGGTATAAAGCACAGTTATGTTGCTACCCCGGGGGAGAATCAGAGCGATGTGCTCGAAATACCCAGGATCCCAGGCAGTAGTCTGCCCACAATAGTCTATGGCTTCCAAACTATCTTCGGAATGAAGCTGTATGCATATTATCTATCCCATCTTAAACTCAAGGCTGTGAGTGGGCTGTATCATTTTACAATGGTGAACAGAATGAGGCAGCATTTTCCTCACCATTTCACAGATAGTCTAAAACAGACAGAACCTTGGGCAGCTGTGCTAGGAGAAGAGAAATGTGCACATCATGCCTTGGAGCCGTGGCTCAGCTGGTACCATTTGGCCACTCTTCCTCTTGCTGATAGAAGCAAAAGTGGCAAAGACGCTTGTATAAAAACCTCTTGGTGTTGCATCATTTGCTAAAAATATCCCAGACTGCATCAAATAAGTATCAGACATCTAATTCCAGAGAGTCTGCTTATGATGCTTGAGCTGCCATAACATACAAAGATCACAGTAGTAGCAGAAGGATCCCAGACAGGAGAGATGAACAGTGGGCACATTGCATCAAATAGATCATTTTCACAATAATACCTCACTAGCTTGTTAGAACCAATATTTACCTGTAAACTTGCAATTAACTTACCACTTAAACATCCTGCTTCTGTGACATGCTCTCTCAATATAGTTATCTTCCCAAATAGTGAATTGCATGGAATGTATACTTACTATCAGAAGGACAGGTATATGGCAGCAAGATGGCATCATCAAATCTATCATTGTCTGTGCCTCTCCTCTCAATCTGCACCCCCAATCACAATGTGGAGAACATTGTAGATGGCACCTTGCTCCCTTTCTATTCTTCTGTAAGCTTATCATATTATACACATTTGAATTGCTACTTGGTGTGTGAAATTCAGAACATGTTGACAGTTTACAATGAAGCTCATCTGATTACATTTGTCTGTCCAGCCCAGGGTATAATGGACCTCTCAGGTATTTGTTTCTTATGGCATATGTTGATATGCCCTACATCAGTCTTCCTTAATTTCAGGTCCCCAGCTGTTGTCAGGCTACAGCTTCCAGAATCCCTGTAAAGTCCAGCCATCCATGATGGAGACTGTAGTTCAGCAACATCTGGGGACTGGGATTGCAAAAGTCTGTCTCAGATGGTGGTTGTCCCACTTGCTATTTCTACTTTCCTTGTTCTTACTTCCTCCTTCAGAGCCTTTTTTACATCTCTCAAGAAACTGGACAAATTCACACAGAATGAATGTGCTGCCATCTGTCCCAGAAAGTATACTTATGTTCCCAGATTCTCAATTCACGTGACACAAGCATGCATCCACAGTCATTGATAACCATTCCCACCATCACCAGCACTTTTTCTGATGAGAGATTAAAGCAATAATTTAAATTGGTTCTGACTCCAATCACTACTTTGGGGGTGTATGTATTGTTCCCTAATGTGTGACACTTTGGCTCATATGAATTGCTACAAAAGTTTAAAATGAAGCATTGTAGTACACATTTTTAAAAAAGGAATATGCACAACCAGGATAAAGATTTGTATGTGGATTTGTCCTGTGGTCAGTACTGTCTCTTTCCTGTACTTAAGTCAACAACAACAAAAATTGAATATTAAAACAAATTTTCTTCCCCTAGATTCCTTAGGGACAAACATTTACATCTGAATTTTCCTTGGCTGTTCAAGTATACTGGAAATACTGTATTGCAGATACGTATTTGAGACTTAGATGTACCAGGTTTCAAAATTTGATAACCAAAAATTGATATTTGATGGTCAGTACTTAATTGTATTTGCTACTTGACAATTTTAATAGTTTACATACAATGGTGAATTATGGTTGTTTCCAAAAATGTTACCATGGATTCTCCATACATCCTATGTTAACATCTGCCTTGTTAACTTATTACAAAAAACTTGGATAAAATTCATGGACACATTAAGTGTGGTATAGTGGTTGAAGTGTGTTGGATTAGTGCTGGGAAGAGCTGAGTTAAAATCCCCATGCAGTAATTGAACTCACTTGGATGAGTTTGAACAAAGAATTATTTTAGCTTAACATACCTCACAATGTTATTCTTATAGTGAGAACAAAACAGGCAGTGCAGAACCTCCTATACTTCCCTGAGCAACTTGAAGGCATGTGCGCCTTCTCTTGCCTTTTGCTCAGCCATGGAGAAGGTGGGTAGGCCTGCCTGGGCAAAAGGCAAGGGAATGGGAGGGAGGAGCACCGCACACAGAGAACAAAAGCACACACAAACCTTTCCCTTCCATTCCCTTGCCATTTGCCCTGGCACACATGCCTTCCTTTTTTGAGCCAGGGCAAAAGACAGAGGAATGGGGGGGAAACTCTCTGTGTCCCAAACCAAAGTGGAAGAGGCATTGTAGATGTTTCCATGATACCCAGGCACATGTGAGCATATCCCGTATGGACCTGTGTAAGGTTATGTGAAAGGTATAGCACCTATGGAAGGCCTTTAATAAAAATAAGTCTAAACAAAGAAAGTTATAAAGTATAAATGCAAGGACTATGTTGGTAAGTGTGAGAAACAGGAAAAACATTAGGAAGTTAAGAGAAAGAGAACTCTCAATCATCTTTCCCAGCTAGGCCAAAAGATTCTGAGGCAGGTGCCTAGCTCCTATCATCTGTAGGAATACTCTTGTCATGCTCTAGCATGTACAGAATAACTTATTCCATGCCATATGAGAGCTATGTAAAAGTTGTCTGAGATACTGGGAATGGGCAAACATGCCAAGCCTTTATTTGCAAGGTTCTCATCTGTTAGTGCATAGGGAACAAAATGTGAACTTTATTTTCTATTGCCCTGAGACTTCAATGTTATTCTGATTATAGATACATGAATGAAGAAGAGACTGGAACATATGTGCACTATGTTTAGATACACTAAAGGGTGTAGAAGACCACAGTAGTGATTCACTGGAAAATGTGAAGCCTGGGGTTTAGAACTGCAAGTGAGGGGGTTCCACAGAGAACATTTCAAACTAAGCCCCCATATACGCCTACAATTAAGGAATCTTTCCATTTCTGTACCTGTACCCATGAATTTCATACAAACACAAAGGCCCTTTCTGCACCGGGGTATTAAAACAGTGCAGAGTGACCTCTAATGGAGGTCTTCTGCACTGTAGAGTGGACTGAGGTGGACTACTTTTTGTAGTTCTGCACCTCAATACGCTCCGAAGCAACAGGAACTGGTGGTGCAGCATGTTTTTTTAAAACCTCTTTTCAGAGGTTTTTAAAAAGCACGGAGCGCGCAGCCCCGTGCAGCTCCGTCGCCGTGCTCTGGCGCAGATTTGCAGGCGCACACTAGTGCGTGCCTGCAGATCTGCCGGGGGCGGGCTTTAGGCTGGCAAGCTTCTCCAGTTGGTGGAGATCCTCCACCAACTGGAAGCCACCATTTTGGACACCGAAGCCACCATTTTGGACGCCAGAGGACTGCAGAGCAGCAAGCTCATGCTGCTCTGCATGGCGACAGACTTACCCGGCTGCTGGTAAGCTCCGTTTTAGCGCGTTTCCCCCGTTTCCCCCTCCACATGCGGAAAGGGCCAAAAACTGGAAAGGGAACATTTACAATGTTATGTGTTTATACAGCAGGGAAAGAATTAAACTTGGACCCTGTTCTTTTTGCTGCAGGTTTATGAATTCTGAGTTTTCAAGCGTGTACAAACACATATTCTCAGTGAATCAAAATGAAAAATGTTGACAAGACGAAAGTCCAAATAAAACTGCATTTAACAATTCTTCATTATCCAATTTTCTTGGGTGTGTGTGTGGGGGACCTAAGACCTGAATCTAAGGAGACACTATAATTGATTCCTTAAACCATTAGATTGACCAGCTAGCCTTCCTTTGTTCTTCACACTTTGTGGCTCAGGGGAACTACTTTCATTTCCTCCATAAAACTGTCATTCTTCCTTACAGCTCTGGAACACTTGAAAGTCTTAATGAAGAAATGCTCTGCTAGCTCCCTCTGGCTGCAGGTGTGACAAGAGAACCCTAGTGTTAATTAATGACTGCAAGTTCTATCTTCCTATTGCAATCCATTATGTGCAGTTGAATTTTGGTGTTTTAAGATAAATTGATTCTTCCATATCCAGTTCCTGCACTATGATTATAGGGACACTAATAAGTATCTTAAATTCTTATTTCCATGGAACCAAAATTCAGTGGTATACAGAGATAATATACATACCTTATGGTCACATATTTGGGGCAAAGACAAATCCCCTCTGAACAAATCCTGCCAAGATAACACTGTGAAAGGTTTGCTTTAGGGTTGCTGTAAGTTGGAAACAACTTGAAGATACAAAACAACCACCACATCTAGCATTTGTATTCCATGAAAATATATGGATACAGAAACCTCAAATGAAGCTCTCATCTTTCAGCCATGGGTCATAACTTGTACTTAAATGGCAAAGCTGAGTTCTGCAATGACCCACAGCATATAAGAAAATGCAGAAGTTTGCACCAAGTCTGAATGGCAGCTTTGAGAGAAGTTCACATTTTATAATGTATCTGTAACAGTTGTGAAACCAGACTTCAAACTGTGTGAGAAACATTTTGTGAAGATTCAGAAGCTGAAGCATAGTTGATTTTGTTTGGTTTTTTTTAAAAAATATATATATAAATACACATTTAAAAATGTATATTCCATCTAAACACTAAGCATGATCAGTTAACCTTTTAAGTAGACGTCATAAAGATGGTGTGCTTGAACATCCTCTCCCTGTACCTTTCTGGTCTTCCCCATGATTAGAATGATGCAATATGAGTGTAAATGTGCATGATTTTTTTAGATTCTTTTTATCCAGTACTTGATTATTTGGGGGTCATTTTCTCCCAGGATGTAGTAAACAGAACTCTTGGCGTATATTTTGATAGAAGTGTCAGTTTATTTAAGACCCAGGCTGTAATGATGAATGAGTAGAGATCTTCACTGCTAAGCAGGTTGCAACCCACACAAAAAGAGAATGTCAAGAGAATATACTATCAGGTATGTTTATTTACTGATTCCTTTTTAGAGGGTGAAAAAAAAGACAAGTGGCATATACAAAAATAAATATAACACAATTAAATTAGCAAACTGTTAACAAAAATCTTGAAGAACAATTAGAGATATCGAAACTTTTGCCCATGCTATAGTACCTAAAAACTATTTTGTGAGGATGGATTGGACTGTAAACACAAGCTACTGAGAAAGTTTCCTATTGGAGGAAGCAGCTGGAGAACAGCACTACAGTCATAAACTGGACTGCAGAGTGGAAGTAGGAAAAATAAGGCAGGAAGCTTTGCATGTCAGTATAGAGCAAGCAATATCGAGCACCACTTGACCATTCACTGTATGTTTAATATTGATGTGTGGGAGAACTCTACAGTTGACAGTTTTCCACACGATACAGGTTCTAGGCCTCCTGTCATAGTGGGAGCTCACAACAGAGGGTGTCAGATTACTACAAGGCAGCTGCCATAAAGGAAGCTGTCTCTTTGGACAGAGATCACTTTAATATTGCACATCTCCATGGAAGAAAGGAATTTAGGTGAAAGTAGAAAGCTTTGCTCTTAGCCTTTCCATTCTCGTTGGGAGAAGGCCAACCATTTCTTTGCTGAGTTCTAGCTCTGTTTCAATAGCCCGGGAAGCATCTGTATGCTTCTCACAGTACTCTACAAGAAACGAGTAATATTCCAATGATGTCTGCATGTTCTCCAATTGTTTCTTGCCATCTGAAGTAATAAGCTTGCCATAAAGGCGTGCAATATGAAATTTGGCCACCATTGCTGGGCGAAGGACATCCTCCTCCAGGGTCTCAGGAAAAACCTTATCAGGATTCCTCAGTGAATCCAAAAAGAGTTCATAGTATTTTATTGCCATCTGAGCAAGAGAATTTATTTTCTTTATTGTGTGAGAGTCAAGCTCCTCTAGTCTATTGCCAATGGCCACTTTTAAATCCATCATTTCATAATAAGTATCTGCTAGTTCAAATTGAAGTTGCCTACTAAGCAGCAGATAATACTGAGGGTTTAAGCCTGCATATATGGGCTCCAGCATATCTATCCTACGCTTGTGCATCTTGCAACGCCTCTCATAATCTTCTTCAAAGAAAGCCAGGACCTTGAATAAGGCACTGTGGTCCTGAATAATTTCAATGTGGTCAGTGACATAACCATCTACCTGGAAAAACTCTTTTGCTTCATTGACATAATTCTGGCCCACTAAGAAGACTTCCCTGGCTTCTTTGAAGTCTAATGGGAAAACACAGCTCACTTTTTCTTCCATGGCCAAAATAGAGTCACACAAATCACTGGTTCCAAAGAGAACCGCCTTCTTCCTGCCCTTCTCCTTCTCATCCTCCTCTTTTTTCTGCTGGGCTTTAAGTTCCAACTGCCGGTCTGGATCCAGCTCACCAATGTTGTCCTAAAACAAGAGCAATCCAGTGTAAAATATTTTAACATATTAGGCTCAGAAATTGAATACCAAGTTCATATTCACTTTTATAGGAACAACTGCTATACCACAACAAAGGATATTATCTATCACAGAATTCTGGTTTTAAATACAATAATTCAAACATTCTTCACCTCAACCCAGACATTCTTTAGTTCTTCCTTCCAATATAGACTCCTCAGGGATCACCATATAATCTTTAGCAAACTGATGGCAGCAAATTCAACAGTAACAAAAGCTAAGCTTTAAGAACAAAGTGGCACGAACACTGCAAGAATTCTACAGCAATTCTCCAATCAGTTACTCTGGATAGCTTCTTTTACTTCCCTTGCATTAATACAGAGCAGTGATTCTTAACCTTTTCTTTACTGGGGATCACCTGTAAATATAATTTGTTGCTGGGGACACGTAAGACTTAACTCGAGATTTAAATTTTTAAATTTAGATTTAAATATTCAAAAATTTATTTAAATATTCAAATATTTATTTAAGTCTTTTGGAGACTAGGATTCAAATCCCTGCTCAGACACTGAGTGACCCTGAGCAAATCACATTCTCTCAGCCTCAGAGGAAGGCAAAGGCAAGCCTCCTCTGAACAAATCTTGTCAGATCTGAAGTGAACTGAAGGAACACAACAACATGCTGCTAACAGATGGAGGTTCTTTCTAGCTATCATGTCTCTCGCCTTTGAAAACTGACTCATAGCAATTCAAAGGCAAACTTGTCACGGGTGGTTTCTTGGCAAGATCTGTTGCCTTTGCTTTTCTTTTGAGGCTGTAAGAATGTGATTTACCAGAGCTTACCCAGTGGGTCTCCACAGCTCAGTGGGATTCAAACCCTGTTTTCCAGTCATAATCTGGATATGCACACACACTGGCCACTGTGTCCCTTTTGTCAGGTATGCAGCAGTGGGACAGCATGGATGCCAAAACTGCTCTGTTGTTTGCAAAACAAAGGAGCAGTTTCAGCATCTGCACGCCCCCCCCACTGCCACATCCCTGTTGCTGCCACTGCTGTTGGTGTCCAGTAGCAGGACTTCACAGACCCCTGTGAGGCCTCCGCGGACTCCCAGGAGTCCCTGGACCCCAGGTTAAGAACCACGGCTATAGAGCAGTGGTTCCTAAGCTTCGATCCTCCAGGTATTTTTTACTACAGCTCCCAGAATCCCTGAATATCAACCAAACTGGCAGGGGCTTCTGGGAGCTGAAGTCCAAAACAAGTGGAAGACTAACATTTGGGAACTACTGCTACAGAGAGTAAGGTGTGAGGATGCTGTGACCTCCCCCACCATCGAAACCTTTACGCATGTCAGTTCCAATGGGGGCCATTTTCCAAGTCTGTTGCCAAGCAGAGAGTAAGTCTGGCTGCACACACACACTATGTGTGAGGTGTTAAATTATGTTTGTTTTAACCAATTTATATTAATTTTACTTGTATGCTGCCCAGAAATCCTGCAATATAGAGCAGGATAGAAATAACTGAATATATTATTAAAATTTTAAAAAATGCACAAAGATGAATGCTTGCATGTATGTGTATAAGGAAGAAGGGGAGAGACCAAGAATGCTGAATGGATGGCTCTGCACACTACTTGCTTTACTCCTGGTTACCACTGGCATGCAGCCCCTATAAGGTTTGCCATTAGAAAACACAGTCCTCAGGAATTAAAAAGAGCTTGGAAATGTTAGAACAGGTTGCTTACCTGTAACTGTGGTTCTTCGAGAGGTCATCTGTGCCCTCATACATTAGGAGCTTTCGCGCCTGCGCGGTAGCGTTCAGAAGATTCTCGAGCTCGTTAGCTTTGGCGGGAACCCCTCCCCCACGCCGGTGCTGCGCATGCTCCTCCCGCCGACTAACGGTCTCTCCTCCGTTCTGGTCCACCGAAGCAGATGGGACCTGAAAAAGAGGGGAAGGCAGGGCGGGGATGTATGAGGGCACAGATGACCACTCGAAGAACCACAGTTACAGATAAGCAACCTGTTCTTCTTCTTCATGGTCTCTGTGCCTCATACATTAGGAGACTGTGTAGCTTACCAGTAGGATGGTGGGTCAGGTCCCAGATCCTAGAGCACAGAAGACAGCACAGCACGTCCAAACCGAGCATTTCTCCTGGAACGGCAGTCGAGCCTGTAGTGGTGCACGAAGGTCAACAGCTGGGACCAGGTCGCCACACGGCAGAGTTCCGACAGGTCGACGCCTCGCAGGAGGGCAGCAGATGTCGCCACAGCCCTGGTGGAGTGGGCCCGAAGCAGGTCTGGCAGAGGCTTTTTGGCAAGCTCGTATGCCAGGTGAATAGTCTGTACCACCCGCTTAGAGAAGCACTGGGTGGATACCTTGTGGCCTCTCCGGCGCCTGCCATAACAGACAAACAGGTGGGGTGTCTGTATGTAGGCCACAGTCCTGTCTTTGTAAAAGGCCAGCGCCCGACGAACGTCCAGGGAGTGGAGGGACCGCTCCAGAGGTGTCGTCGGGTCAGGGTAGAAGGCCGGCAGGATGATGCCCTGGCTCAGAGGGAAGCTGGACACCACCTTCAGCAGGAAGGAGATGTCAGGCCGGAACGGCATGCTTGACAGGAGGTTCCTGTACGACTGCCACCACAGGAGCGATCGGCGTACCTGTTGGGGCAGGCGGTATCGGCGGCACTGGTCCTCCCAGAGTGGATCGAAGGCCCTGACGAACCAGTGCTGGAGCAGCCGTGCGCGCAACCTGGAGAGGTAGGTTACGGCGGTGGTCGAGGCCATGTAGCCGAGGAGCTGTTGGATCCTCCTCGCTGATACCGTCGAGCCCTCGAAGGCAGCGGACACCGCCCGACGAAGCATCCGCGCCCTCTCGTCCGGTAGGAAGGCCCTCGCCGATACCGAGTCGAGGGTCGCCCCGATGAAGTCGAGAACCTGGGTGGGCTCAAGATGGGACTTCTTGGGGTTGACCCTGAGTCCGAGCCGAGTGAGAAGAGACAAAGTCCGATGAATGTCCCTGTACAGTTTCTGTTTGCAGGACGCCACCAATAGCCAATCGTCCAGATAAGGGTAAACGGAGACGCCCTTCGTCCGCAGGAAGGACACGACCGGAACCATGCACTTGGTGAACACCCGCGGTGCGGTGGAAAGTCCGAACGGCAGCACCCGATACTGGTAGCTGGTGCCGTCGATCGCAAACCGAAGGTATTTCCTGTGCTGTGGGCGGATTGAGATGTGGAAATAGGCATCTTTGAGGTCTATGGATGCAAACCAGTCCCCTCGGCGAAGGAAGGGGAGGATCGACGGCAGCGTGACCATCTTGAACCTCTTGGGGTGGATGTATTCGTTCACCCCTCGGAGGTCTAGGATGGGCCGCAGGGATCCGTCCGCCTTCGGCACCGTGAAGTACCTCGAGTAGAAGCTGGTGGTCTTGGCTGAAGGCGGGAGCCTCTCCATCGCTCCCTTCTCGAGGAGGGACTGGACCTCTTCCAGTAGAGCCGAGCTGGCCGGGGTGGAGTAGTAGACACCCTGCGGCGGAATATCCTGGAACTCGATGGCGTACCCCAGGCGGACAATGGTAAGTACCCAGGAGTCCGCAGTGATCTCCCGCCAGCAGTCGAGGTGCCTCGCCAGGCTCAGGTGGTGGAACAGTTGTACCGGAAGGGCGAAGGATTGCACGAGTGGAGTCCTGCGAAGACCGTCAAAACCGGGACTTCGCTCCAGAGGACGACTTCTTGGACGACGAAGACGGGTGTCGTCTGGGAAGCCTCCTCGAAGCTGAAGATGTCGACGGCCTCGACGAGGTCGACCGCGGGGACCGCGGCTGGTACGCCGATGATGAGGAGGACCTTCTCCACGTAGGCCTCGGCTGGAAAGAGCGGCGAGACTGGGCAGGCTGGTTGATGCCCATCTTCTTCGCTGTCAGCCGGGCCTTGATGAGGTGATCCATGGCCTCGTCGGTGGAGGTGTGGAAGAGCCCTTCGCCGTCGAACAGAAGGTCTTCAATCAGTCGACGGCCGTCCTCCCGAAGCCCAGAGGACCGGAGCCACACGTGGCGTCGGAGGGCTACGGTACCGACCATCACCCTCGAGGTAGCCTCCACGGCATGCCTCGAGGTGTCGATCTGCTGTGTAGCCACCACAATGGCCTCGCCAAAGATCTGTGTGGCTGAGGCGCGTGACTTCTCTGGCAGGTCAGCAAGGAGTGGAGCAAGTCGGTCAAAGAGGTTCCGATGGTAGGCCGCGAGGCATGCCATCGTGTTCACCATCCTGGACACCAGGGACGATGTCGAATAGAATCTTCAGCCAAAGGCATCGAGCTTCCGTCCTTCACGGTCCGGAAGGGTGGTATGCGCTTGATTGCCTCCTTTTGTTTGAGCCGACTCGACCACAATAGAGTTCGGTACAGGATGACTGAAGAGGAACTCCGTGTTCTCCTTCTGGGTCCTGTAGAGATGCTCTAGCCTATGTGGGATAGGCTGTGCTGACGCCAGCTTCGCCCACAGCTGCTTCAACGCTTCCACCAGGGTTGGTAGGAACGGCAGCAGTGTGGTCGATGGTGGGCGGGCTTCCAAGTACTGGAAGACCGGGTCCTGGGTTTGTGGAGCAGGTTCAGTCACCTTTAGGCCAAGGGCTGTGGCCATCCGGAGGAGGATCGCAGAAAACTGGCGTACGTCCTCCGGTGCAGACTCCGGGCCTGGCTCCCCGAACCCCAGTGGTGGGGATTCGTGAGAAGAAGGGGTGGACTCAGCAGAGTCAGAGTCCAAGTCGTAAGAGTCGCCGGATGGTGATGGCGACCTCTCCGCCTCCTTCTCCTCGGCCGGCCTACGGGCCGGAGGAGCCAGGGTGACTGCTGGAGCTGCAGGCTGCGTTGGTACCGGTGCAGCCAATGTCGTGGCCAGTATCGGAGTCACCTGCAGGGGCATGACCACGGGCCTAGGACGGTGTGCCACCTGCGTGGTAGAAGTCGCAGCTACCGCCGGCTGGGCCATGGTGGGCTGTGGCGTCGGGCAGGTAGCTTTGGCTGTCGTCCTCAGGGGTGGAGAAACAGCCCTGTAGCAGGGTGAGGGCTCCCGGGACCGACGGTGACTCGGCAAACAACGTAGCAGTGACCTTTCATAGCAGGGGTAGTGAGCCTCCTGCGGTGGCGAGCGAGACCGGCGACGAGGTGACCAGTACCTTGGATCTGGATGGTACCGGTCCCTGTATGACGGCGAGTAAGAATAGAACGAGCCGGCCAGCTCGTGCCACACCTGCTCCTGGGCGTACCTTCCTAGGTAGGCAGCAGCGTAGGCGCTCTCGCCCGAGCGGCGTCTCTCCAGGCGCATCTCCTGATATCGCAGGGATGGAGGCCTGGCCCGCTGCTCCGGCGAGTGGGACTCGTTGCGTCGAGAGGCTGGGCGCTGCCTGACCACAGCCTCCTCTCGGCGTTCTGCCGAGAGTGGACGGCAGCTCGGTGGACTGATCTCCGCGATCAGCTCGGGCGGTTGAGGGGGCAAGGCCTGCACGACCTGCTCCTCGTCCGACACCTCGAGGATTTCCTCTTCCTCCGGAGGCTCCTCTTCCTCAGGGAGCTCCATCGGTTGAGGTTCCTCGGCGGGCTGGGTGGGTGGTGGAGTCGGGGTCGCACCACCGTCGGTGAAGAGCGCCACTTCTCCTTTCTCTTTTTCTTCTTCTTCTCCCCCACGCCCTCGGTGGTGGGGCGCTTCTCTGGGCCGCAATAAGCGGCCTGGAGGAGGAGGAGGCCTGCAAGCCCGCAGGGTCCTCACGTGCCCGAGTTGCCGAGATCTTCGGTATCCTCGGCAACTTCATTATTGGTACCGAGCCCAGTACCGATACCGATGAGGTCGAGGGCACGGCAGCCGCCGCTGCTGCCGAAGAAGAAGGAGAAGAAGAGGGCGGGCATTTCTCGGCCATCGTCTTGGGTCTCTGGACGCGAAGAGATTCCTCCCAACAGTGGGATTTAAGCCTTGCCGCCCTGTTACGGAGAGTCTGGTGCGTAAACTCTCTGCAAATAGGGCAGGCCTGAACGTTGCGCCCCTCACCCAAACAAATCAGGCACTTAGAGTGTCGGTCGGAGAGAGCGACCTTCCTTCCACAGGAGGCGCAGTGTTTGAAGAGAGCCAACATAAACCAGAGGCAAGGCAAAGAAAACAAGAGTCCAAGAATGCCAAACACAGTCCGAGATCCGAAATCGTCGTCAAAAGCCAGAAAAGGGTCAAAACCGATCGAGAATGTACAAAGCCAAGTCCGAAATCCGAGAGGGGTAGTCAAAAGCCAAATCTGAAGTTGAAAAACACCAAAAGCACAATAGAAAAGCAAGCCAACAAGCAGAACCTTCTGTACGCTGAGGCGGACAAGAAAGAACTGAGGAGAGACCATTAGTCGGCGGGAGGAGCATGCGCAGCACCGGTGTGGGGGAGGGGTTCCCACCAAAGCTAACGAGCTCTAGAATCTTCCGAACACTACCATGCAGGCGCGAAAGCTCCTAATGTATGAGGCACAGAGACCACGAAGAAGAACTTTTTATTGCTACAATGCCCAAAATCTCCCAGTTGGCTGGGGAATTTTAAGAACTATAGCAAAAAAACTGTGAAAAAAGGCTCCCGTCCTGGCTCTAGAGTCTCAGCATCACTCTCAGCCAGGCAAAGGTCTGAGACTGATGGCTATTGCAAACGTTAAAATGGCTAATTGTGTTTATTCCTTGATTACCTCAAGCAACTTTCGGGCTCCCTGCAACAAGTTCAGGCAGTACTTAATCCAACATCTTGCAATTTCAGCTTTTCTCTGCCGAAGATCTTGCTGATCTTGCTCTGTTTCATCTGTTTTAAAATAACACAAATTTGATTCACAGCTAAATTTTCAAAATCTTTTCTTGGGGGAGGAGGGGGATCTTAACCACCTTAAGTTCCTGGAGGATGGCACAAAATGAAAATAATTATGTATCACTACTATTGTAAAATAGTTACAAGGAAGATTAGAACGATGATTCTGAAGCTCTTTCAGGCTGTAAAATGGACCAAATAGCTTTAAGGAGAGATGCTATTTACTTTCTCTTCAACAAAGACAAGATGTAAGAACACTCTGGAAAAGCTGTCATAAAAGAATTAAACTAGTGTAAGCACTACTTGCATTAAACGTCTTAAATGTAAATATACAAGGAGAACAAGATGTACTACTAATAAAAACTACATCAAGACCACAAACACACTGACTAGCTTTGTACATCTTCCTTATTTCTAAATTCAAAACAGTAAAATTCCTTCTTACAATGATCAGAGCAGCAACCTTGATTCTGCACCAATAGCCTTACAGTGGTACAAACACAGTGGAGCAGCGCAGCCTTATTTACTTGGAATAGTTACACTCTATGTACTAATCAGTGCTCTCAAGGTAACTTTATAATATGTTCAGAACAACAAAAGAGACAAGAATTATTAGCAAATGGAATTACTATTCTGCTCTGACCCTCTAAATCAGTGGTTCTCAACCTGTGGGTCCCCAGATGTTTGTGGACTTCGGCTCCCAGAAGCCCCAGCCACTATGGTCAATGCTCAGGGCTTCTGGGAGCTGAAGTTCACAAACATCTGGGGACCCACAGGTTGAGAACCACTGCTCTAAATGATGGCAGACCTGGATTGCCACTGCTGTCTGTTGCAGTTTTGGCTCTGATGGCAGATACAAGAAACACAGAAGAAATAAAAGGGTTGATTTGAAACACTTCCTCCAGTTCTTAGAACCTGCAAGTTGATGCAGAAGGCCAAGGCTTTTTCTCCTTTCCTGAATTGCAGCCTCATCTACTTTTGCCCCACAACATCAGTGCAGCAGTGGAATTAATTAGACCAGATCAGATGCAGGGAATGAAGGGGAAAATAATTACTAGAACTATGCATAGGAAGCAAAGCATTTAACATTCATTCTTATCCAATGAATTCAAAGCTATCCACAGATCAGATTAAAATAGGATGACTTACTGTCCTCTGCAGACGGCACCTGTCCAGCTTGGCCAAAGATGACACTGGCAGCAGCTAAACAATGCCTGGATTCCATGAAACATTGCTGGGGAGAGAACGATGGTGTTTGTTCTTTGCACTTAACATACCACATAGTTCACTTAATTATACAGCTGTTGAATATTACTGTTCTGAAACTGGGCACCCAGATGCGTGGTCAATAAAGGATCCAGAAAAATGAAATAACATTGTACAGCAAGAAATCTGAAAACAGACACAGAATTGTCTCTTCACAAAAACCCTCAGCCCCCACAAAAGACAAGGCTGGCACAGAAAAACTGAGGTACAACCTTCTAAGTTCCTTTCAACTTCTTCAACTGGAATGTTACATTTGCTATTTACAGTGTTTGCTGGCAATTACGTTTACATGTGTAAATGCTGCTATTGCTACAAAATAAATGACAATGCAATCTGACTTTTACTCAAAAGCAAATCTCAATATATTCAAATTGGGCTAATTCCCAGGTGGATGTATACAATTGCAACCATCCAGATACTTCCCTAGATGGAAGTTACCAATAAACTTATTTCTCTAAACATAAGGACTGTTGTTAAGGGAATGCTTTAACGACCCATATCCCATGTCTGAGGATGCATTGAGATAGATAGATAGATAGATAGATAGATAGATAGATAGATAGATAGATAGATCGATCTTAGGTGTGTGTGTGTGTGTGTGTGTGTGTGTGTGTGTGTATCTTAGATGTGAATGTATCAATTTCAATCTTTGGCCAAGAAAAAAAAGCTAACCACAGACACCTTCAGAAATGTAGTAATTAATCCTCCTTGGGACACTCAGAAAATAAACCAGTGCTAAACTGTCCCTAGCTAGGAATATGGAGGAAATATTTTATTTGTTTAATTTCTATGACATTTGACAAAATTTAGGGCTCAAAACATTTTCATATCTAATTTATATTTAGGATCATTCATGCAAACTTTGTAAATATATCAAAAACGCACACAATGGACAAAAATGATACTTTCAAGGCAATGTTGGAATATGCTGAAGTTTATAACCTAACTCTTAACTGAATATTTTGTATGTCCTGCTAGTATAGAGACAGCAGCCTAGAGCTTTTTTTGAGTAGGTTATGCATGAGGTAAAGAAATATTTTAGTTGCTAAAACTTTATCAGTTGTAGGGACATTGTATTCTAAGGCTATAGTATCTCAACAGCTGTGATCATCTTCACAATGAGCCCTTATTCCTAAAAACTGCCATGCATATATGCAGAGACCTTGGAGTCTGCTTCCACGGCAACTCAGCTCCTTAAAAACAGACACTGGGTTAGACCTATTGTCTGTGTCTGGCAGCAGGAATGTTTTGGGTAATATTTTCCAGTTCTTTCATCCACATCCAGAACTACATTGCATGTTGTCCAAATGACTTCCCAACCCTCTGGAGCAAATCTTTGGGATACAGCTACAACGATGGACAAAAACTGGCAAAACCAGACTCCTATCCATTTCTGACACTCCAAATACTCTTTTGGAAATACTCCAAAAGAATAAAAGCCTTTCATACGGGAGCCCTGTTCTAGAAAGCAAGATTTGGATCCAAACTATTAGATTTGGACCCAACTCTGTTCCTTGAACTTGGGCTCCACTGATTTCAACAGGGCCTAGAGTCAATCAATTTTGTCTAGATCAAGGCTGTGACTCTCCATATGTTGCTCAACTCCAATTCCCATCAAGCCCAGCCAGCAACACTGCAGGATGATGAGCACAGTAGTTCCTGAAAATCTGGTGCCACAGGTGCTTATCACTAGTTAAACCCAACCCATTCCCTGACAATATGAATCACATAACAGGTATCGAAGTAACACTTCAATAAATTAAATACGTGGAGGAACAGTTAAATAATTACCTTTGTGAGATAATATTGAGACAAAGTAGTTGCATTGAGAGCCCATTCTACTGGATGGTAGCCACTATACTCAAGCTGCCGTTTGAGGGTGGTATGGCAATACTGTGCAGCCTTCTCAATCATTTCCAGATGTTGGTAGACTTGGGCCAAATAATATAGCGTATGAGTATAGACCTTTTCAAATCTGCAGAAACAGGGGGTTCAGGTTTAATTTTAAAACAGATGTCCCCCCTACCCCCAATTTCCAACTCTGCTTCAGTCAACACATACCTTTTTGATCTTTCTTGGTCAGAAAGTTTCTCTTGTTCAGTCATAAAATGTTCACTGGAATCAAACGGAGGGCTTCCATTCTGCCAAACATAACATATATTTAAGACAATTGACACAACAGATTTGAATTCTTTCTACCAGCTGCATTTTAGTACTACCCAAACAGAAACATAAAAAGCAACAGTAGAAAAGCTGTACTCTTTCAAACAAGGCTAAGTTCCATCCTCCATGAGCCCCAGCCAGCATGACCAACAGTTAGGATGATGAAATATCTACAAGCTTCCCCTGCTTATCTGAAAGGCTGGGAACCAAAGCACCGTCAGAAAATGGAACTGGTTGAAAAGTGGAACCCATGGATTGTATGGAGCATGAAGGACTTTTGGAGGCTCACTTGGGACTACCTGGCCACATGCACATTGCTTGCAAATCTCTCCGCTAGCTTGGTGCCTCTCCCCACCTCTCTTGGTTTGCTTTGCAAGCAAGCAGTCCCAAGCCAGCCTCCACAGGCAAGAAGAACCAATGGAAGAGTGGAACCCTTGCCCAAGTAAAGGAAGTTGTCCATAATTTGGAGGCATCAAAAAAGTAAGTTGTCAGATAACAGGGTGTCAAAAGACCAGGGTTTTCTGTAATCCAACACTTATAGAGCTACGGACTCCCCACCTCTGCCTACAAGGAAACACTTGAAATAGCTTCCTGAAACATTTGTACTTCACAAAACATCCAAGTGCCAAGTACATTTAAGTCAGCCAACTCTGGTGACTTCTTCAAAATATATACTTTGCATATAGCAAAACCAGTTAAGAATAAGAATATGATATCAAAACTGTTTTAGCTGAAGGAGGGTAGAATTTAATATTACGTATGTGGAAGAGGGGATGAAGCTGACATTTTAATTGGAAACAGATAAGTTGACTACTTAAACTAGAGATTTTTAGTGAAGTATACCAACTGGATCCTTGTTGACTTTTTGTGGTTTAAAAAAAAGGTAATTATTCAGTAACAGAAGGTTTTGATTATCAGAAAGAGTTAGCTAATAAAAGAAGGATATTGTGGTTTTTTTAAAAAAAGAGAGGCATGATAAATGTATGTGTACACATAATCATTCAAAGGAAGATCAGAAGTTGCTTTTCTCTCTCTGTGTATTTATTGCTTTTTTTTTCTTTCTTTACTTAGTTGCTGTAGTTTTAATGTAATGAAAAGATCCAAATTAAAAAAGGAAAAAACTAGCTCTTTGTGCTTCTACAAACGTGTCCCTCCACACACAAAATTATTCCTGCAGAAATGTAATCCACTACTTTGTAGCACCGATGGTGATTTTAAAAAGTTTTAGTAAATGTAACAATATAGAAAGACGGTCTCTTGGTATTGTTTGGCACTCAATACATTCAGGCAAAAGTAGTTATAACAAGATGCAAAAGATACAGTGACACAGATGAATCAGGCAATGTAGATACATTTCGCTTATGAACAGCAGTTTCAGCAAGGAGAACAAGTCAGCAGTTCAAGAATCTCTTGAAAAATTAAAGAACATAAAATGGTGACAACTTCCTGTAAAAATGCAATAAATGGTGACTTGATTTTAAGCTTTGATACCCTATGCACATCAATTAAGAAAAACATGTCACAAATCATTTTGTAAATTACAGAAAGACAAATCCACTCCTAGAGCTTTAATTAAAACCTGAAGTAGTGTGTCCTCCCAATAGATCCTGCCCAAATACTTCAAGGACCATCTCCTCCCACAGCATCCTGGGTATACATTCAGATCTTCAGGTGGTCCTCTCCAAGCATCAGAGGGGGAAGCACATTATGTATGTATAAAAGGAAGGGCTTTATCTCCTCCCCATTTAAAAACTAGTATGACTTTGTAGTGAACCACCCCCCAAAATTTCACAAATCCATTGTTGAAATTACTGCAAGTCACTCCAAAAGCCATCAGAATGGAGACTCAGACAAATTTAAAACAAATTTTAAGGAGGTATTCCAAAGTATCTTATGAAAAATAAGTAATTTTTACTTTTAATCTTGTGACTTAGGGGAGCAAGTAGCTCCCAATCATGCATGACCAAGTGGGATTGAGCACATTGTAAAAGTAAGAATTTTGACACAAGAGAAATGGCAGAGAAGCACAAATGGATAGGGGCCACTAGCACCTTTCACCAATGTGAGTACATGTAAGTGAAAAAAATGGGAGAGATCAGAAACTACAGTACAGATTTGAGAGAGAAAGTGGGTTCCACACTATTATTATTGTCAGATTACTTAAAGACAAATTCGGTTAAATAAGGTCAAAACAATACTAATTACAGACAAATTCAGTTAAATAAGATGAAGATGACACTAACATAACATAACTGAAATATTTTCAGCACTGCTCTTCAAGATTTGCCAATGTACAGCATTCCTCTGTTTTTCTAAGAGTCATGTCAGAGGACTTAAAAACACTGGAAATGTCTCCTGAGGCAACACAGTGTATAAATAGTGCCTCAGAAGCTCTAACAAAGGGCCTAGTGTGCAAATGCTATAGCACAGCAGAGTCAACAACTTAGAAGGCTGCTTGTTATGCATAAAGAGTTTACTCTATTATATGTCTTGCTGAAATACAAAACATTTTTTCTTAAAAGACAACTAAACCCACTTGGTTCTGCATAATATTATAGACGAAAACAAGAGTTTTTAAAGAATATTTAACTGAACTATCATTGAGCTGTTTTATACATGATATATGTTTGCAGTAATAAAGCATACAATTTTCATTTTGTATTGCTGCTAATCTTCTGATGTATTTCTATAATGCCAACAGTGTACATGGCTCTGTATAAAAATAGAACAGATAGCTCTGTCAAAGCATACAAGCTAATACATAAAAAGACAGGGACTAATATAAGTAAAAAATTAACACAATACGATTACAAAAAGACATTCAGAAACTAATACACTGAATACACTGTATTATAAAATAAAATGAAAATGAAATTCCAAAAGCTTTAGACACAAGCTGGCACTAAACACTTTGCTTAAATTGCAGCAATTCTGAAACTTAACTAAGAATTAAATTACAATGCTGGACAGATTTGCTAGTCAACATTATCCATTTCTAAAATAATGGCACCTGAGAAGGAGATACTTAAAAACCCTGGCAACTGGTTTTCTTAAGAATGGCTCTGAGTTCCACAACATAAGAAAGGACCATTAGGTTGCAAAATTCAAGAATCATGCACCCAGACAACTGGCTTATTTTATGACCACAGCCTATCAACATTAGAACTTACAATTTGATTATTCTGGCATCCAAGACTAGACACACTACAGAAACTTAAAGCAAATTCTTTCAACATATTACCTCTTTCATGTACTGATTATACAAAGCCTCTGCAGATTCCAAGTAGGTCTGTGCTGTTTTAATGTCATCTCTTTCTGACCAGAGGATACCCAGGTTATTCTACAAAATAAGAAGAGATGAAATAGTTATTTTTAAAGGTGTCATACAAAAAAGATCAAGTCCTACAACTAGGGGGCAAAATGAAATCTGCAATTCTGAAGGAAAACAGTTGTGCTGGAATGAGTAGTACAAGTAGTTCTTCCCCATGGGATAGCAAACCAGTGGCTTATGGCTTATTTTAAAATGATTGATATACCTTGGTCAGAAACAGCACTAGGAACAAAAGCAATTTTGAATTTTGCCAGGACTCTGTACAACAGGGATAAGGAAAGTGTGGCCTGCAGGATGCATGCAACCCCTGGGGTCCTCTTTTGTGTCAAGAGACCCTCATCCCAACAATTTTAAAACATGCCCAAAAATTCAGCCTCCAAACATACAACCGCCACCCAAACTACCACAAAAGCATAGAAGTTTAGATGCTCTTACCCCCTACAACTGCCCAAGCCCCTCAAACTGGCTGTATTTTGGCTACTTCCTGGAACCAGAAGTGGCATGGTGTCAGTTCCAGTTGCACCAGTGCAGCCCAGAGAGGAAATGGCTTGTGCTTCCTCTGCAGTTGCTCACCTTTGTTGCATAGGACACACTTTTCTATTCCAGAAACGAAATTTTGTGTGTGTGTGTTTGTAATTTTTGTTTAAGCCTTAAATGCATCCTTACATTACAAATGAGGATTTTAAAAACAACACAGACGAATCATGAAACAATTAACAAAAAAAGCAAAAGTTGCTTATGGCAAAGGTTACAGATGCTATCAAAGTTATCAGTCAAAGTTATCAGTCAGAAAAAGCACCTAACATGAAGATATACCACTGAGTATTTTTTCATAATTCTATGGCCCAATTTGTGTGGTATTACTCAGCAGTGGGAGCCAGTACCACTGCCTTGTGTTTATCTACGGTGGCCACTCCACATTTGCAAGGGTTCAGGGCGCAGAACCATTGCAAAACTGGAAAAAACACAAACAACCCCACCCCTCGCAACCTCCCTCCCATGCCTTTCATGCAATGAGCCCAGAGGCAAGAGCGTGAAAGGTGGGAGCTCCAGACAGGAGAAGGAAGGAGCATGTGCCCCCGCCCTATTACCTTACCTTTTACTTCAGCACAAGTGCTCAGTGCTGGGGCAGAGGCAAGGGAATGGGAGGGGAGAGCTCTGGAGTGGTGAAGGGAAGCTTACACAAATGTCTCCCTCTTACTTCCTTACCTTTTGCCTCGGTGTGAATTCTCAGCACTGGGGCAGAGGCAAAGGAATGGGGGCTTCAGTGGGGTGAAGAAAAGCCCACATGCATCTCCCCCCCATTGCCTTACCTTTTGCCTCAGTGCACTTGCCTACTTTCCCCATGATAGCAAAACACAAGGGAATAGGAAGAAGACATAGGCATTGGAATTTCACCCAGATAAGTGGCCTTTTAGAAGAAAGATGGACTAAGAGGGCCTAGTTCCTTCTCCAGCAACCTCCTGTATTTATATGCAGTTGGTCCAGGATAGCACACAGGATGCCACTGGTGGGACTGAGTGCTTTCACCCTCCACTGGCTGCTGTTTCCATAGACATAGCTTGGAATTGTGATAATTTGCAGTATCCCTCCCTAAATATGCCTGCCTGAGGTATGCTGGAGCAGTCCTCCTATATAATCCCACCACTGTGAGCAATACAGTCTCCTCACATAGAAGACAGCATTCTCTGCTGTGATGCCTCAGTGGTGGTACACGCTCCTGGGAGGCCTGACTGACACTTACTATGGCTTCACTCCTATGCCAAGTCAAAACATGGCTGTTTACTAACACCTTTGGAATCTAATGATTTTATTCAGATCAGTACATGGACATGGGGTTAAATTGTTTTAACTCGTGGAACTGTTTAAATCATTCTTTACTCTTATGTGTTAAATAATTTAAAATTACTTAAATCCCTTTTAATTATAAACTGCCCTGAGATCCTACAATATAGAGCAGGGTTATTTGTGAAAAACAAAGGCAAATTACTAAATAAAAAAAATAAAGGACCACTGACAGGGGAATTAAGATTCTTCCTCTACATGCTGAGCATGGGAACCACAAGGAATGCTGGCGGAGGGGAGGAGAACTCCTTTTTATTGTCAGCCTATTTCTGTGATAGACAGGCAGCAGATGAGTCTCTTCCATGTTTACAAGGAAAACATGGTAGACTGGTGCTACAAGCTACCATGTTTTTGCCACCAAAAACTGTGCTGATGGGCAGCAGGTGAAGTCTCCTGTATGCTGAGCGTGGAACCAAGCAAACAGGTGGGAGGAAGCTAAATGCTTTGCTCTATTTTCTTTTTTCATTCATAAGAGGGATAAGCAAAGGTGATTCCAACCATCTGTGCCAGCCCTCTAATGGGTAAAAAGCAGGGAAGTAAACCTCTTGTATGTTACCACTTTTGGGGAATTAATTAACAAGGCTGAATGCCTATGAGGTCTATCCAATGCTACACTCATCACATTTGTGAAGCAGAACCAAACTGGATTGGGACATACTGTTACTCCTTTCCTTGCCTCTTCTGCTGCCCCATAGTGCATAAGCAGCTTCCACATCAAAACTGTAACTAATAAGGACTAACAAGATGTCAACAGACAGACAATTTACTGTTTTTGTTACTTGAATTTGAAGCATCACTGTCTTGCAAACAATTATTCCACGCAATAGTCATTACCATCAGCTCATGCAAACCCGCTGGTATTTTCCTTCCCAGCTCCCTGAATGGCTCCCAGTACTACTACACAGAGGTGCATTTCCCCAACTTAGCTTTTCCTGAAGAACAGATACATGACTGCACAACAAACAAGCCAACAGACGAAGCATCCTTTGGGAAAAATACAAAAATAAAGATCAGCACTGATAACCATTCATTTTTTGTCATGCAGCCAGGCAGGGGCTGAAAACCGTAGTCCACAAAAAGCAGCTCTCTGTAACTCTGGTTACAACCAACAACATCCCAGCTTACAGAAACACGGACTACCTATAAAGACGGTTCCATCCCTGGCCATGTCCGCACTAGCCTGTTATGGTGGGCTTTGCAGTTTAGGGAGGGTCCTCTGAACTGGCCACACTGAGAGGAGAGAGAGAGGCCGGTGCCTCCTCGCCACGACGGCGAGCCCGAGAAACCCTTCGCCTCGGACCCCACCTCGGAAGAAGCCCCGCAACGCCGTCCTCACCTGGGCCTGTATGTAAAGGGAGACGCACTCCCGGGAGAGGCGGTGCCGCTCCAGCAGCTGCAGGCACTTCACCAGGTGCTCCTCGCCGGCAGAGCACTCCTGGGTGTCCGTGTGGTTCACCCCCAGCTCGAACTGGACCACGGCCAGCCGCACGGCGCGCAGGCGCTCCGTGTCGCCGCTGCCACCGCCGAGGCCGTGGCCTCCATCTTCTCCCGCCGCGCTCGGGGTGCCTTCGGCCTCGCCCGCCTCCTCGGAGCCCAGCAGCTGCTTGACGCCTTCGAGGAGCTCCCGGGCGCTATATTTGGAGCGATAGGGCTCCGTCTCCGGGTCTTTCCGGGACTCCACGTATGAGAGGTTGAGGGCGCTGCGGAACCTCTGGCAGATCGAAGCCCAGTCCGACGGCGCCGCCATCTCTTCTGCCGCTCGGTCGGCTGCCTTTCTCGCTCACTCTCGCCTACTCCGCATGCGCGGTGAGAGGGGTGAGCGGCAACGGCCTCCTGGCTCCCGCCGCCATGACTGTCTTCCCTTGCTCAAAATGGGGGCGAGGTGGTTCCAGAGCGTCAGAAGCGCAACGCGAAACGGGCTTGAAGCGGGGGCAGAAAGGACATGGTCCCCTAGGACGTTAAAAGTTTTATTTCCATTCTGGTGCCTAAAGCTAGTATTACTGTATGGTCCGACAGCAATCTCTAGAGTAAAGTACTAAATTAATACACCCCCAAACGTTGACATTTGTCAAGACGCCCCCGTCTCTCAGAAGCGGCTCATAATTTGAAAGCAAACACTCGAACAAACAAAAAGTTCTTAGGTTGGTAGCAACTTATGTAGTAATTTATAAAAACCCACTGGACACAAACTAAAAGCACAATTGTTTGTAAGATACAAAGTTAGCATCTCAACATCAGCTGCTGCTTTATAATTCAACATTAAGGTGTGCCTTAAAGGGGTAATGCAAGACGACCAGCAAAGTGTAGTAGTTAAAAGCATTGCACATGTACTCTGGGAAACCAGGGTTAAGATCCCAGCTCAGCGCTGGAAACTCAAACGGTGACCTTGGTCAAGTCACACTCTCTCATCCTCAGAGGAGGTCAATGGCAAATCCCCTCTGAATAAATCTTGTCAAGAAAGCCTTATGATAGGTTACTTAGGGTCACCGCTGCAAAATAAAAACTATGGGACAGAAATACCACCAGTTTAAAAACTGTATTACCAATGTCACCAGCAAGAAAAAGGGGGAAATCATGATGTAGCAAATGCAAGTTGTAGAAATGTGTTAAAACCATTTTTAGGTGACATAAATGTGGTCACACTCTCAACCTCAAAAGGAAGGCAGTCTTGCCAAGGAAAGACCATGATAGGGTCATCATAAGTCAAAAACTACTTGAAGGCACAAAACAAAGATACTGTGGGCTTGGACAATTTTGTTTTTTTGATTGGAAACCCACAATCAACTGGAGCTGGGTGCAATAGAGAACAAAGACTTAGGGTATTTCTGCATGATGTTACTGTCCTGTGATGGGGACACACTGGCAGTCCACAAGTCATGCTTTGGCACATCATCATGGCCCGGCTGCCAACACATCCCCATCTGTCACAACTGCAGGATATTTCGTTATTGGAAAAAAATGTTAATGACCCAGAATCACACAACACTCTCATTGCCAGTGGCCATAAGAAAGGGGCGGAAGCTTGATCTAGGCACTCCTTCCCTGGTACAGTACAGGAAAGAGGCCGGCTGCAGTGTGGGAAGGAAAGCATGTCGCTCATGCTCCCATCCGCAGGCAGCTAGCTGGATGTGGAAGGAAGTGTCAGGGACGCACTCCCATCCCTGCAAAGGCACTGCTGGGATGATGCCATGACAATGCCAGAAGCGGGTAAGGTGGGGAAATGGCCTTAGAAAAATTATTTACCCAGGAAGCAGAGAACCCAAACTGACTGCTAGTTCCACACATAGCAATTCCACACAAAAAGGCACTCCTGGGTACCCAAGTCTGCATTTGATCTTTACTTATTTTTATTTATTTATTGAATTTATATCCTACCTTTATCCCAAATGGGATCAAAGGCAGCTATTCTGATGTTGGTCAGAAGAAAATGTTCTTTTGTTGCTATAGTTAAAACAATGTCATGCCAAAAATCCTAATCACTCTACTGTAAACTGTTCAGATACTTATCTACCACTAGAATTAGATTTATTATCTACTTGCCATACATAGAGACTTTTCAATTACAAATATTTGAAAATACTAGGTGAAATGTCCCCTTGACTTTTAAACACTAGTCTCCGTGCAGCTGTTGGAAGTCACTGCATGGCACTTAATTCCTCTGTAAGAGTATATTACCACACCCCCAAGTCACCTCAGTCTACTAAGAAAGCTGTCTGAAAATTCAGTTAGCAGTCCCAGTAATGTGTTCTATCTCACTAAAAGAACTAAATAGACTCCATTTTGCAAGTAGCAGCCAATTCTGAAATGCAATTCCATGTATGTTTAGTAGCGTAAATCTATCACGTACCTCCAGACAAGAGTTTGTGCTATTTCAGGCATATAGTTTTCTGATAACATGGCTGACTCTATAGCCATACATGCAATGCACCCTCCATGTATGTTCCCACATATACAGGAATGAAAGCCTTGCATCCATTATCTTCAATGGATGTGATGTGCGAGTGCCCACAGCAGCACAGTCGTACGCTCATTGTGTCCACTGACAATAATGAATGTGATGCTTTGTGCTACCTCAGATTCAAATATGCCGAGGTCACACCACAACAGGGTGCACTGTAAGTTGTTTTAGGCCCTACCCCTACCTCCTCCTACTTTCTTTAATATATAAAAAGCTTTGAGCACTCATAGTAACTTTAGCAGCACTGGCTATTTTCTTTGTTTGTTATGCTAATGGCAACATGACAAACTGGAGAACCACACTTATGTCTAAGCCTATGCAGTGGGGGGAAAAAATGCCAAAACAAGTAATAAAAAAAAAGGTAAATAATACTGTGTGGAAACATAAGGGATACAGAAAAGAAGCCTATAGGCAATACAATACTGTGATACTAGAATCGCCCTACCCCAGTTCTCTGTTGGGTGTTTCTGCTTGTTTAGAAATACCCACCTACCCTCACTTTGTTTCCTGTTCTTTAAACCTGTGCAGTGATTTAACACTTCAATCCTATTTTTTTCAACATGTGAGTTTTCCAACCAGAAATGTATGAATGAGACAAAAACAAATTAGTAAGAAAGGCTCATAAGAAAAGTGTAAATCAACTTTATTTCTGATAAAACAATAAAGCTAGTCCCATTTATATTTGACAGTAAGAAATGATCAAAACGCCCTGTCAAAGCTTCGTTTTTGGCCCCTGTTCCTGAATCTGTCACGCTTGTTGGAGCCACCACCTCGTCTCCCGTTCCTGAAATCAGAGCCGCCACGTCTTCCATTCCTGAAATCGGAGCTGCCGCCACCTCGGCCACCCTCTTTGAGTGATTCTTCAAGCTCAGGTAATTCTGTTGCCACAGAGAGTTGCCACCGTCTTGTGTCTTGCCAGGTTTGCTAATAAAAAGAGTTTTTTGTCATCTTAGTTATCTCTACTGTTGGTGCATGTAATATTTATCATCATCACAGAAAATAAGAATGAACATCTTGCAGCATGCCTTCTGTGAAAATTTCTGGGGGAATGAATTTAGGAACTTCAGTGCTTGCCCAGAAGTTTCAAAAGAAATCCCTGAAGGTGAACATTAACAGTATTTTCACTTGGTCTAACTTTCTGTTGACTGGAACTAATGAGTTCCTGAATGGTCTTGTTCTTGTATATTTTGTTGTCCTGCTTTGAAGCTTTACTGCTGCTATCATTATGATCAAGAGTATTTTATTAACATGTCTTGGTTGCCTTTTTTCTAAGAAAGACTCAAACCCACACCTTGCAAATAAAATATACAAACATTAAAAAGTTTCCAGAACAATACACAACATTTTCTCAAGAACAAGTTATAGGAATAATCAATTGGTCTAAGGCTGATATTTACAAATTAGCCAGTCACTTCCCATCAAACATTTGGGAACAGATAAAGTGTCTTAACATGACATCTCAGGCAGGTTTATTCTCAGGAGAAAGTATTCCATACATGAGATGGCCACAACCAAAAATGCCTTCTACTCTTACCACCAGTCTTTGAAACTTGTAAATTTGTTTTTAATTTTGTAGTTCAGAAGTGCTTTATGTTTTTATACTGTACTCTTGAGAGTCAACTGACTGAAAAGTGAAAAAATTCTTTTAAAAAACAGAACAGGCTAGACAATATAGAATCCAGTAATTCTCAGGTATTTAAATTGATTAAGTTTAATACAGAATACAAACAGAAAATTAGAGAACGGAAACAAATATATTTGAAGTAAAAGAGAAGAAACCAGCCTACTGGTATATCTAAATCTATAGTATAACGCAACCAATACTAAAACAAAAAGTCAGGGTCACACTGGCATTCTGTGGGACTTCTTGAGATCATGAAATCCAGATACTGTGGGACTGCAAATCTCAGCAGTCAATACAGCACAGTCAATTATAAGGAAAGCTGAGAGCTGCAGTGCAACAACACCTGGAATACCACATGATTCCTACCCCCTGATATACAGGCAAGTATTCTATTTTTATGTTATTCAGTCAGAATGGTCATGACTGACAATTAGTCATGGACTGTCTGAGAGGGGTCAGAGTCTCCTACATATCTGAGAATAAGAATCACACTGGGAACTGGCCAGGATGTGGTTTGTCTTTTTCTGCACAGCAAACTTGTTGATTAAAAGGCAGCTTAGTACTATATATTTTTGAGAAGTACATTAAAAAAAGGCCTCCTTATTCTGGTTATGAATATGGGAATCTCAAAGTGACAGACTTTCTGAGTTCAGTCACACCATAACTGAGATTCCTGAGTTTAATGCTAATTCAAGTATTTCCTACTCAATGTAATTACTATTATTTTGATTATCAAATTTTTATTTGTTAGTACTTGGTGAAGAAATACAAAAATCCATTAAGTAGTAATATCTTACCTGTATTTTACTTAGTTCAGCTACAGGAATATCAAAACAAACACCCTAAATGGAAGCAAAATACATTCACGATTAATTTCCAAACAAAGTAACTTGAAACGCACACTGGAAAATAAGTTACACTTGTGTTTTAGAACAGCACAGCAGTCTAGCAGTAGTAGTAGATGCTTATTCTGTTACAAACATGCCTACTGCAGGTTATTATTCAAAGCAAGATTACAAGTGCAGGACCAAGTGATCTAGTCCATGAGCTGCTAATTTTAAAGTGCTTTGCAGATCACCTTGAATAACAGAAAGAGGCCACAACTTTGTTTCATGAATAACAGAATACAAATCGAATAGAGATGGACTGAAAGGATTTGTTCCTCCTCACAACTGCTGAGCTGAAGTTTACAAAAGAGTGTCTTCTTCTTTTTGTGAATTACAATATATTTTGTATTTATATTTTTTGTGGATTGATATCCATGAAAGTGGATGCTAAAATATGAATCGGTCTTACAGGTGTTGCTAAATTTCTTTTTTTCTTCTTCCCTTTCCTTTTTATAATATAAATCAGGTATGTACTGTTGCTTTTACATCATAACAGCCTTTATCCTTCTCTCTCACAACAATCCAGAGTACTACTACTAATGTTCTTATTAACAATATTGGAAAACTTGGAAGACTGAACTACTGTGACTACTGCCTTAAGAAGTGATTCAAGCCTACATTTTCCTAATAGAGGCTCAGAATCTATTCTTGGACAACACAACTCACAGCTATGAAAACCTTCCATGATGCCTTACCAATGCTGCTTTCATTTTTCATTCCAAATCTGCCCCCTGCCAACACCACAGATCAGACAAAAAGGAAAACCGATCACCACAAAATACTGAACTAATAATAAAATGAAGGTAGCAATATTTCTTACCGTCTTCCCCTTGAGAAAACGCATTCTAAACACTTTGTTGTCAATATCCTCACCCAGCTGCTCTTTTAGACCTCGCCAGGCATAGCCAATTGAGTGCATTTCTACTGAGCACTGAAGTACCATGGTCACATAACCCTTCAAAAGACCCAAGCAATGTATGTTTACAATAAAAACAACACATGACTGTTACTAAGTAGGTAACATTTTCTGACAGAAACCTGCTAAACCATTTTCAACCAACATCCACAAAAACATTTTTCTTTCAATACATATAGTGAGGCATAATCGAATTATCAATAACTAAACCTATAAAGTGTACCCTCCATATATGCAGAAGTTCCCTTCTGGGAACACTCGCTGAAAACAAAAAACATGAACGCTCTGTCCAACTATTGTCAACAGATGCAATGTGTGTGCACCTGTGGTGTGGGCACACACCCAGTGCATTCACTGACGATAACTGGACACAAGGCTTCATGCGACGTTGCACTCGTGTGCAGAGGTTGTGCCAGCAGAAAGCATCTTGTATCTAAATAAAAGGAAGGTCCTTTGGAGTGGATGGCATTTTCCTCTTTCTTTTAGAATGTACAACTTTTGGTGTCAGGAAGGATACACTATTCCAATACATGGCTGGAAACAAAAACAAAGATACAACCTTAATGCAGAGAGATATATGCATGGTTAGTACAACATGTGAGAACTTGGGCAGTGAAGTCTGCCTCTTCAGGAACAAAAAGGGTCCAACTATAGTTCAGTAGTAGTTCAGCAGGCCAGAATGGTTTGAGTGTTGGATTCAAATCCCTGCTCTGCCATGGAAACCCACTGGGTGACTTCTGCAAGTCAGCCTCTCTTACTTAGCCTCAAAGGCAAAGACAAATCCCTCCAAACAAATCTTGCCAAGAAAACCCCATGACAGGTTTGCCTTTTGTTGCTGTGTGCCTTCAAGTCGTTCTTGACTTGTGGTGTTGTTGTGGGCCTTCAAGATGTTTCTGACTTTTGGTGACTCTAAAGCAACCATATCACTGGGTTTTCCAGGGTGTACCCAAGGTCAACCAGTGGATTTCTATGGCTGAGCAGGGAACTGAACCCTAGTCTACAGGGCCATGGTCCAAGGCTCAAACCACTACATCATGCTAGCTCTCATTCTTGACTTATGGTCACCCTAAGGCAAATATATCACAAGTTTTTCTTGGCAAGATTTGTTCAGAGGGGTTTGCCTTTGGCTTCCTCTGACGTTGAGAGAATATGATTTGCCCAATGTCAGTGGCCTTCCATGGCTGAGAGGGCCTTTAAACGCTAGTCTCCAGTGTAGCAATCCAACATTTAAACCACTATATCATACTGGCTCTCAGGTTTGTGACAGGGTTGCCGTAAGTCAGAAATGACTTGAAGGCACACAACAACAAAGGTTCAGTAAAATTTTTAAACAGATTATCTAGCTTTAATAAAATGCACACAATATTCCCTCATAATTTCTTCGTGGAAGAACAATATGATAATTTGCTTTCCACAAAACACCTTGAGGTTGGGTGCAGACATACTAAGCATGAGTCAAGTCCCAGTTAAACAGAAATCCAGATTTACTTAAAGACTAATGCTGGTGCTAATATAATGGTTATTAATGGCAGGAAATAAAGAAAGACAATTTACTGCCAAGATGATGCGCACTATCAAAATTACACATAACTGTGAAAATAAAATCTGGATTAGAGATGTTGTTGGTCTGATCCAGCATACTCTTTTGTATTTCCCCAATTTCTTACGTTTGAATCTTATTGTTACTCCCAAATAGAGCAGCCCAATTATTCAGTGAAACTTACACAAACAATTTACCAACTCATGCAATGAGTGTACTATAGTTGGACTACAGGCCTTAATTGTGGTTGAAATGACCAACCTGATTCAGCCGATAGTCAAAATGAATTGTCATAGTGTGCAAACACTGAATGCATGAATGACACAAACTATGCAGGTATGAACAAGATTCCTTATGCCATACAAATCATGGAAAACCCTTTCAGGAATGTTAGAAAGGTTAAGAAATATTTAAAGAGTCTATATCAGCACTATATCACGATATTTACCGCATCAGAGTTGAGTAAAGAGCGTTGCTCAATGGATGTGGCTCCCGAAATATGAGCCAGAGCTGCAGCTAGAGCTTCTACTGCTCCCTTTTCCTCTATTAGTCGTTCAGCAGATTGTCGGAAGTAGTCAATGGCAGACGGAGGAACAGAATCTAAAGATCTAAATGAAAAATTTAGAATTCAGCATATGCAAAACCAATGAAATGAAATGTACATTCCATAATCATATGAAATATCCAAATAAAAAACTTAACACAGTTAGGTTGCAATCTAAGCACACTTGTAGGGCACAATGAGTAGTAAGACTGATTTTTTTATATAAACTTACACAGAATTGTGGCTCTGGAATCCTAAATTAAATTCAGGCTGAACATGTCTTAATTTCATTTATGCCTACTAGCTGACCAAGGGATTTGTTACTGTGGTGCAAAATGCATTTTCCTAATCACAACATACAGCAAATTTCCAGTTCCTTTAAGATGGTTGAATATTTTTTAACAAATAAATATTAGTTCACTTCCAATACTAACACAGAAAGATAAACACAAAACAAAAAACGCACATGAATAATCCTCCATAAGAAAAAAAAACAGATTATATTAAAAAGAAACACTTTCAAAGATAGACTAATTTTTTCAGCAGAGTAAAAAGATATTTTTCTTCTTTTTTCCAGGAAAAAATCTTGAATCTTCACTTTCCAAGAATCTTATATACTGAAAAGTATTCAACATTTTGAATACAAGTGCAGTACTTTAAATTATTTCACCACATATTCTGGACTCTGCATTAACCTACATAAATAGAAAAACAGAAGGTGCCCTTATATGGAATGAGATTAATCGTCCATTTAGCCCAGTATTATCAGCCCTGACTGTAAGTTTTTGCACAGACTCATTTAAGAATGACTACTGCAAGGAAAATTCCTAAATCTGTTCTAATCTCACCTGAACATCATTATGATTGTTCCTTTTTATACCCTTTACTATGTATGTGATTGAAGTTATGGCAATTGAAAAAATAAAAGTTAAAAAAATAAAATGTTGAATGGCAGTGACTCTGCACGGGTTCAGAAAAGACTACATCCTGGCCCTACCTGGATATCTGAAGTATTACCCAAATATTATCCTACACCAATATTAACTAAAGCTGATCTTTATCAGCTTTCAAAATCAGCTAAGTTTGGGTATTAACAAGTTATAAAAATAAATATGTATTTTCTAAGGGCCTGCAAGAATATTGTAATTGGTATCATTTAGGTCTGTGCCCCACATATTGCCAAGGTTATGAATTCTCAAAATGTATCAAAGGGCACTACAGAAAACAATTTCAGCATTGCTTACAAACTTTTAATGTATAATTTAATAAACTAATTTTATTTCTATTATCAAGATGCCATTTTAGATATAAATACCATTTGGGGTGTAATTTTAATGACATTATATATTTATGTTAATATACTATTGTATATTGTTAATATACTATTGTTTTCCATATAAAAATAAAACCTGGTGAACCTGGTGAATTAAGTTAGATATATATTTAACTTATATATATATATATTTAAACTTATATAGATATATATTTAAACAAATATATATGCATATAAAGATATCAGTATTCGAAGAAAGACACAGCACGCGTGGCATAGTGGTTTGAGCACTGGACTATGACTCCTGGGTTTGATTTCCCATTCAGCCATGGAAACCCACAAGGTGACCTTTGGTGTGTGACTCAGCCCCAGAAAACATCATAATAGGTTCACCTTAGGGTTCCCATAAATCAGAAACAACAACATCCAAGGAAAGTAGTCAACTTAAATCCCCCCAGACTTTTGCAATCAGAAAAGGCACATATCAGCTGTAAGATTTAATTCAAAATAAAAATCAAGAATGAACATACCTGATTGCATCTTTACTGGAAGCTTTAATTATGTCTGTTGCTGTTGGAACACCTACACGTTTAAATGTAATCCCCTGAAATTAGAGGACAGATTGCTTCATTAAAAAGTAACCCCCCGCCAAAAAAAGCTGTACTAACATTTTAATTGTAACTGTTTAACAACACTTAAATATAATAAACACTTAAATATCTACAGTTCTTTCATATATGTAAAATCTTACAAATGTTTATACTGGTCAAATAAAAAACATCCCTAAACATGTATGCTGTGGCAACAAGAGACTCAAAAGCCATAAGAAATCCAGAAATCATTACCGCTTTCTGTTCTACTTGTTTCAGCTGATAATCTTCTTTGCGCTGATAGAAACAAATACACATCCCAGTTCGTCCAGCTCGGCCTGTGCGTCCAGAACGGTGTATATAGGACTCTACATCCTTTATAAAAGAAAATGCATGAGAAATGAGTACTCTGCATTACTATCATGCTACACAGAAACCAAGTTTAGATCTTCTTGTTGTTGTTGTGTGTCTTTAAGACAGCTCTGACTTTTGATAGCGCTATCATTAGTGCCACTGCCACTACCTTCCTCTGAGGCTGAGACAGTGCAACCTGCCCAAGAGTTTCCATGGCCAAGCATGAATTCAGACCCCAGTCTCTCAGAGTCCTAGTCCAGCACTCAAACTGTTATACCCTGCTGGCTGTCAGGTTTAGATTTACCAAGTTTTATACCCAGAACACTTAATAATAGCAGAAACATGGAAATCTGTATAAAAGCTAGAGTTAAGAATTGCCTCAAAATGCAGTTATAATTAATCATCATTTTCATTCATCCTGTGAGAACTGAGTTTACCAAAAGTGCACACTGTCCTTGGTTCAAAGGATGAGTTTCCATGTATTTCATCACAAACTGCCCAACACCATGTTTAAGTGAATTTGCCTAACTATCGAAAAAAAAATTCAAATCCTGCAATAAAATTGTTATTACATTTCCTCGACGAAATGAAATTTGGGGAGTTCAGCTAAGGTAAATATGAAGAGGACATAAGTACTAGAATAAAAGAAGATTCTGAAATGATGGGAATCTCTCTTCGATAGCCTTGAAATTTGTCCCCATGTCACTAAACAAGCAACATTAAGTAATCTGTTCCTAGTTTGCAATATAAACATAACATTAAATTAAGTCTTCTTTCTTCCATTACATAGTAGTAATTTACCTTTGGTGGTGAACTCTGTATTACCAGATCAACCTCTGGGATATCTAAACCACGAGCAGCTACATTGGTTGCAACCAGAACTCCAAAGGCTCCATTACGAAATCCTTTTAGTGTGACTTCTCTCTGCTTCTGTGGAATGTCCCCATGTAAAGACTGTGCATCCTAAGTATATAGAACAGTTAGGATTATAGACAGACTGGCTAAGTATCAGGAGTCACAAATCCCCTGCCCCTGGCAAAGCGATTTAAACAAGCATCCAAAATTTCTGGATGCCAGAATGCCATCTGCCCCCATTTTTTACATACCTAGTGCTATTTTCCCCTTTTCATGGAAAGTGCTATGTCCAAAACTCCTTCTGTTAATTGTTTTCTTCTAGTTTCATGGATACCATCCCAAACAAATTTACAAGACTATCTTCTACTACATGGCAGCTGAAATGGCTGATGTAGTTCTGTATTCAGTGACAGCAGTGTTGGAAATTTATTCCCCTCTCTCTGGCCCCAAAACCTGCTCCTGATGGTCTTCCAGCTCTCTTCAGAACAGGTTTTCAGGAAGCAGTGGGAGGGGATTAACAGTTACTAGAAACAGCAGATTTTAAAAGAAGTACACCACTGAATTTTGGCTTGAATCATGCAGAAAGAAGATCAATTAATCCTGCTTTCATTAATTCAAAAACATTCAGAAATAAACTCTGTGACTACCCCTCATTTCATAATCAAGAATTTCTTAAACTGTTCATTCTGCCCTGGTTACACTACAGTCAACTACAATTTAAGATAATTTTGCAGCAATCCCTTTGAGACATGAATCACTGTACCTGTTTAATTGAGGCATTCAGGGCCAGTTCAGTTGCCTCCTTCTTTGTCTCACAAAAGATGATGGTACGTCCATGACTACCACTGTAGACTTGAATAACATCTCCAATAACTGCAGCTCTTTGGGACCAATGACACTCAATTGCCAAATGCTGTCAGAAAACAAAGTTTTCCTGGTAAGCAAGGAAACACAACAGACCAAAGCAAACTTGCCTACAAAGTTTTTAAAATAAAAAATAATAATTAATTTACTATAACTATTCAAACTGAATCTTGCTTTATAAAAAAAGAGTTACTTACTTCTACAGTCATAGCAGTTTTTTTAGTCTTTTTTCCAATAAGATCAATTTGTTCATATCTGGATTTCATGTACTTCTTCGCTACATCATAAACCCAATGTGGGCAAGTTGCAGAAAACAGTAATGTCTGAGGATTGTCTTCAGAATCTTTAATAAAACACATCTTTCTGTCATACAACTTAACAAGGAAATTTCACAACAGAAGAGTAACTATGAACATTTCAAATCATGGTATCTATAAAGTAAGCCCAAAGAAAAGAAAATTCACAGAATCTAAGGCAAGAAAAGAAAAAGGAAATAACTGCATCCACATTTGCTGAGAGCTCTAGGATATCTTCTCAAAGTACCTATGGACAAGAGTAACTGTGAAAAGGTAGTGGAAATCTATTGTATTTGTCTTGTTTACAAAGCGCAATGTACTACATTTCTTTAAGTATTTTAAACTTATTTAACTGAAAAAATACTTTTGACATGCCACAACTTATTAGCTGGGAAATGGCACATTTTCAGTGTGTCATTTCCTTCACAAACAGTGTGTGACAGATATTTCTACATATACTTTTAAATAAAATGGACTGTATGCACAATGAGTTCTAACTGTTCATTTTTGAGACTAATATGCACAGAACCCATGCTTTTCCTAGACTGGCTGTTATAAATTGGGCTCAAATTACGTTTAACAATTAAAAAACCTTTGATACTTAATAATGTCGGAATAAACTGCAGGCTTTCACAGACTGAGTATCATATACCAATGCCCTACAGGATTTACAATTCAGGCCAGGAAATATGAGCAATAAAGTACATGGCAGCAGATAGTTTGGAGAGCAAACAGGTACAGAAGATTACCAAGGTTTGACAAAACTACATAGATTATGTGTTTACCTTTTTTATAAGCATATGCTAAGATTTCTTCTACTTGTTCAGCAAAACCCATATCCAACATCTGGTCAACTTCATCCAGGACAACATGCTTCAGATTGGAAATGTCCAACTTGCCATTTTGAAGATGGTCTTTGATTCGGCCTGGAGTCCCAACCAGGATGTCAATGCCATTTCGAATTAGATCAACTGAAAAAACATTAATAAAGTTATTATTTCCACATTAAACTACTGGACTACTAGTTTTGTAACATGTAAAATCCTAACATTTCAGCTAAATCTGAACAGCTCATCTAACTAGTTTGTCTCTAAAGATATAATCACAGGGCAATTTTCTGAAATCAACAGGCACTACTTTGAAGTCCAAAGGCAAATACTATTCCCCACAATATCTACCAGTTTAATTTAAAGGTTTTTATTAAAGCATTTCTGCTGGATCTTTTTGCTTCAGAAATATATAATCTCAGACTACAATCCTATGCACACTTACCTGGAAGTTATTTATGTCCAAGTAATTATATACAGGATTAGGCTGCAGTTGTTTCCTGAGTATTTGAGCTAGCTATTTCAGGTAACACAGAGTCCCTATAAGGCCACTTTCTTATTTCAAAATTTTTCGGGTAACTTTAAAATAATTATCCAGCATAACTTCTATCTTTAGAAAAAAGCACAAACTATAAAACATGATTCAATTATGCTTTTAAAACAACCAAGATCCTGCAGGGAACACATAATTATGTGTTCCATGCTCCATCATAGCTCCATCTCCCAATCTGACCACGCAAAATCTACCTTAGAAATCAGGCAGCTACACCAACTGAATGAATGCCAAGGAACTGTGAAGCAAGGCACTTTACATCCAGCCCCCTCCCATCAGCAAGGCATAGTGCAACTAGCAGTGGCATGGGCTGTCACAACATGGGTTGTTGCACAGCACCTTGCTGAAAGTGGTTAGATGCATCATTTTTAATGGCCTGCTCTCCAGCAGCTTGGAAAGCCTCCAGCTGTAATGGCTGCTTGGGTTCTCAAGAGTTGTGGGGGGCATTTGTGGTTCTTGCAGTGGTGCAACAACTATAATAAGTCTGACTTAGGATACTAAATACTAAACAGAATGCCAGACTGTGATAAAAAGTGAATGACTCTTAAGCACCCACTATCATGCTGTTAATGCTGTAATTTACTGGATAATAATTTCAACACATCCGCCAAAGGTAGTATTATCCTTACTATTTTAATTATCATTAGAACCTGTTAAGACAAGATACAATGTGACTTCTTAACTGCTCTGTGTGTGTATATGTCTTCAAGTTGCTTGCTGACTTATGGCAACCTCATGAATTTCAAAGGATTACTACTACTTGTGATATCTTACACTGTCCATTATATGCAGTTCCTCCATAGAAGCAAGCTACAGTCAGTTTCTTTGTGATATCTTTGAAGTCCTTGGCTACTTGCATTGCCAGTTCTCTGGTTGGAGCAAGAACTAGCACCTGAATAATTAAAAAAATATATATAATCTGTTAGTAAGGCAATGATCATTACTGCAGTGCTGTACTACTAAGGACTGAATTACTCCACCTCAATCTTCAGTGTTTTTGTAAGTTTTTAAAAAATCAGAAGATACACTATATATATGCAACTATACAATAATAAAATCTCACAGTCTGCTAGCTGTACAAGTTTAATGAAAGCAATATTATAAATAGAAAAGGAATGGGCAATGCACAGACATTTTCCCACAATATCTATATAAAAACCAAGAGGCAAGAAAGCTCATCTGCAGTGTATTAAAATGTAACTTCTATTCAGTTATAAGCAAACTTAGGCTGCAATCCTAAGCACTCTTACCAGGGAGGAAACCCCACTAAGCACTTTCTTCTGAATAATGAATAATAATAATGAATAAACAGTAATAAGAACGAATAAATATCTGTAGTATTATGCTGTCAAAGGACCAATGTCAACTTTTGCCATACTTCTTCCAATGACTAATGCCAATAGTCTATATATGGACAATAGATTTCTCATAATTGGGAAGCTTCACTGAGTCTGCCATGAAATGCTTTTGACCATGCTTAACATTGTCCAATAGGTGTCTTAAATCATGAGGAAAATTTTCTCCCCGTGTCCTGACCCCTCTGTATTTCCACCATATATGCAGAAAGTCTGAACTCAGTGCATTAAATCTTCCAACAGTTTATTAAGATATCTTTGACTTTGTTTCAATCAACTCATCACTACAGTTTCCAAAGTACCTTAGTCTACCAGGTTACTCAACAGCCTGTTGAACTTCCCTGCAGAATCAGACAAATCTTAGTTTTCAGTTCAAATCTGTACCTGTTTAAGGATCCACAGAAAGATAAGGTATCTTCCACCCCAATGTGAAAGAAAGGGTAGAGATGTGAACAAATTTCTAGTTATGCAGCTGTCCTATGCTATAATGTGGAAGACCAGCTTATTTCCTAGAGATTGAAAGAAATCCATCATCTTGCCATCCTCACCTCCAGTGAAGTTTAAAGTTTTCTAGCAATTTCATTACCTTAGGTGTTCTGCCTCTTTTTCTTTCTTGGGAATCTTTCTGAAGTTTTTCAATTAATGGAATGGCAAAGGAGAATGTTTTTCCGGTTCCAGTTCGAGCCTGAGCTATCACATCTTTGCCATCATAGATATGCTTGAAAGTTTTTACTTGTACTGGAAACAGGTAGGTAACTCCACGTGCTGTAGAAAACATAGGCTTTTATCTCAAAAAATATACATCTATCAAGATTCAAAAATCACTCACCAATTGTTATACAATATAAACAAATTCGCAGCAAGTAACAAACCAAGAACTTTTATTTACAAATGGGAGAAAACCAATGTGACCCTAAATTCATTTTAATTAAATAAATAATCTATTGTTTCACCAAAGTAGATCAAGATACATCCAGTCCAGTATTTTAACAACACTCTCATCAATCAGATATTCCTGTTACCCACAAACAGGATGATTGTCTCATAACCTTTTTTTTCTCCCCTATTTAGTGATCAGAAGTTTATTGTCCCTAAAGACAGCAGTAATTTAATTTGCATAACTGATAATGAGAACCATAAAACACACAAAGAAATATGCAATTTATCAATTACAAAACACTCATTGTAGAATAAATTTGACCTTGTCTTTTTTTATTAGATGCAGGTTTCCATTGCTATATGATGTTACAGTTGTGAATACAATTCTTATGTGTGACTTGATCTACAAATTGTGCATGCATGGTTTGTATCAATCCGTATTGTGTCGAATTATAAGAAATGGTAATATGGAATTTTAGTATTCCCACAAAGTTTATTTTTGAGTTTTGCAGGAAGGGTCTATCACCCATCCAAAGCTTTCTCTGTTCAGACTTGGCAGGTAGTTTCTTCAGGTGTATTTGCAATTCTGGATGACATAACAAAGATATTAGTGGTGAAGTTAGGGAATATCTTGGCCTACTACTTCCCAACAGCTAAGAGAATAATAATTGTGAATGCATTCTAGGTTTAAGAGTCAGTTAAGAACTGAAAAATAACTACAAAAAGTCCTTAATCTCTGTACCTTATCCCCCTTGGAAGATGCTCCTATTATCTGATTATCTGTTGCCCTTTTCTGCATCTCCTCCAGCATCACTGCAAACTCGATGACAGACCATAACTGCACACAGTTGACATGCAGCCACTTCACAGATTCATGTAATAGTATTGTAATAGTTTGCTTTCTAAAAAACTCCCAAGTTTGTTTTTAAAATTTTTATTTATGTATAGTTTAAAAGGTTTTTATCCATTGTGCATTGGCTCAGGGGCCATGGAGGGCTAAAGGTAATGTGCAAACATAATAAATAAATACATACATACATACATACATACATACATACGTTAGAACTTGTTGGCAAACTTGAAAGATTAGGATATTTTGTCCCCGTTTATAAGTACATATTTATAATAAATCTCATAACCACCTCTCAGTCATTGTTACAAATATCATCAGAAATCACATCTACTGAAGTATTTGTTAAAAAGGGTTCAAAAGGAAGCACTCTATAATTGACCTTCCACATTTGTAGGGGTTAGAGGTGCAGTACCCACATGAAAGTGGGAAAACTGCAAATATCAAAATGTGTGTGTGTGCGTGTGTGTGTGTGTGTGTGTCTGTCTGTCTGTAGAAGGGGGCCAAGGCATGTTGGGGAGAGCAGGCACCCAGGGTCCAAATCAGGTCAGGGAAAAAGAATGGGAATGGGGTGGGGTGGGGTGGGATGGTGGCCCTACACTTCCTCTCTGAGGGGGCACTGGGAAAGGGTTCATGGTGCTGAGAAACTGGGACACAAGCCAAACAGCAGCTGGTGAAGGAGGAGGAGGAGGACCAGAGGCAGCATTTGGAAGGGCTGTGTGGCTTGATCAGAGCCACCAAAAGGGAAGGTGCCCCCAGGAAAGAAGCACTTGAGCTGGGGGGGGCTCGGGAATGGAGAAACTCACAACTCTGTGAAAATTAAACCCACTAATGTCAAGGGCTAACTGTAGTCTGAATTGTAAATACTGAAAGAATATACCTTTTAGAAGGTCAATAGTTGCTTTAGAGAGATCAAAATTGGAGAAGGCTCCTTCCTTTTGTTCTTCTGTCAGTTCCTATTAGATTAAAAACAATGAGAACGGTAGCATTTCAAAAAGTGTTGGAATGTTTCCAAAGAAAGAGAGATCACTTACTGCTTATGGTAAACATATTCACCTGTTCAAATGTTTTGAGATAAAATAAGGAACAAAATACAATACAAGACTACTGAGAATATACTGTATATTAAGGCTCCATAATAGTCTTTATAAAAATAATAAAAGACACCAGAAATTGGAAGCTTTCAACACTGTCAAGTTCTCTTACCACAGAAAGTTTCAAAGTAAAACACAAGTTTGTGCTCCAAGCTGGCATTATGCAGTAGAATGAGTATCATGCGAGAACTGATAGAAGGAAAACTGTGTACACAGAAGTACTGTAAATTTTTAATACACAGTAGTCTACAGTTTTGCAACTTCCCAGTTTCACTACTGCCATGTGTTATGGACACAGAAAGCTGATTTATAGCAGAGCACAACACTTGTTCATCCAGCTCAATACTGTTTGCAGGCATCTCTCACTTATTTGACAGATTAGGGACAACAGCACCATCAACAACTGGAAATCATCAACACGTGGAACCAAGTCTTTTTAAAGCTTCTTTTATAAATATGAATTGAGAAGAAAAAACAGCATGTGGTTGCAGAAGTGCATGGACGGCTATGGAAACATGACGAAACAGGTTGAAAGAGAGGACCATGCATCCAATCTAGGAGTTCTAATTATAATTGAAAAGGGTCAAAATAACAGATTGTTGAAAAGTGAGGGACGCCAGTGCAGTGGAGATGGGCAACTCTGGAAGACCCAATTTTCACTTCTGGACCTCCTTGGCAGGCTGTGGGAGTTTCTTTTTCAGCCAAAATCAGCTGGAGCCCCATTTTTCATTCCTTGTATTTCCTAAGAATTTTAGAACATGCAGGGTTGCAGGAGAATGATAAAGCACAGATGTCATCTTACCTGATCTTGGTCACTTTCACAATCTGTATTTGATTCTTCAGAATTACTTTGTTTTTTCAAGTGATCAACCCCATTATTTACAGGGGATGTTGTCTCATATTCTGCAATTACAGTTTCAATATCATCAACCAGTTCTTTCTTTTTCTTGATTTTCTTTGGCTTAGGAGGCTCCAGTTCTGAATCAGACAGGCCATTTTCCTCTGGCTGGGATTTGTGTTTTTTCAGTTTTTCTTTTTTAGATTTATCTTTTTTATCCTTCTGAAAGGCAAAAATATTGGGAGAAAAAAATAAACAATCTTAGATTAAAACACAGAGGCTCTGGGCTCAACAAGAAATCTTCCCTTCCCCACCATTACTTGCTATGCACAGTGACAAATGTTATGCTATACTCTAGAGACTGGGCAGATTTTTAAAATTATTATTCTCTTTTAATCACTTTATGGTAATCTAGTGAAGGTTCAACAGGTACATGACAAATTCTTGTAGAGAAATAAAATCTGAAAATAAAAGTGCTACAATATGTTCCCAAACATGCATCAAGCCGTGAGACACTAACAGCTATTTGGTAGAGTTTGATAATTAAGTGAAGATAAAATACTTCGTCCCTTTTTGCAATTTAACCATCGTTCCTGTTTACTAATGTAAAAAATGTACACATTTCCTTTTTTTAATATAATAAATGTGTTATGATTCAATAATCTTTGTTAACTCTTCACTGCTACAGAAAATAACACATACTTTTTCATCTTGTAACACTGTCAACAGAAACCAAAAGGAGGAAGAAAGGAACCATATAGCATATATGCTTCCTAGAATGGATGAAAGAAAGTGAAGTCAGAATCTACATTAGTCAAAGAACTGCTCTTGAAATGTCAGCAGGCATACACTGATATGCAACAGAAACAATCCTTTACTTCACCTGTGACCTCTTTAGAATCTCCTTCGTTTTTAACAACCATTTTTAATGCAAGGAGTTTGGCAAGTGACAAGACACCTTATACTGTACCAAAGATTAGTTTAAAATATTACTTTCAATAAATACCCAATTTTGCTATAGGTATCAAGTCTGTTTCAGTTTTTTGTTCTTTGGAATGACCATAAAATACTGACAACAGGGTTCTGGTAACTGTACATGACACAATTCTAACAGCAACTAACAGACATGGAGATATGGGAGAATCAGAAAACAAAGTTCCCTAGTGCTTACTGCTATAGCAAAGAAAGGTCAAATTTTTACAAAAGAGATTACACATGTCAATGAACTTAAAATTTCAGCATTTATTATTATTGTGGTGTGCCTTCAAGTCATTTCTGCGTTACGGCAACCTTCAGCCAAACCTATTACAGGGTTTTCTGGGGGCTGAGAAGGTATAATACACCCAAGGTAACCCATGGGTTTCCATGGCCATGTGGGGAATCAAACCCTCCAGGGTCATAATCCAATGCTCAGACCACTACACCACGCTGGCATTTATATCACAGTGCAATAATCTGGATGTTTACTTAAAGAGTGTATGCGTCTTCAAGTCATTTGTTGACTTAAAAGTGATCTCACGGTTTTCATAGGGTTTTCCTAGGCAACAAAGGCTCACAGCCGGTTTTAAATGGCCTTCCTCTGAAATATAGCCTACAAAATTTACAGTGCATCACAGAATTCAGTGTATTGACAAATTCAATTCACTCTATAGCAAATTTAATATGCAGTCTTAGAGAGAGTTCCTGACCCAAATGTCCCAAGATAAGATTTTACCTAAATGAGACTCGGCTCTCACCTGATGTTTATACTACGCCATTCTTAAACCATCCTGCTCAGTCAAGCGCCAACACTGGCACATCTAATAATTCAAATTATGTACTAGGGGGCCCTGACTATTAAACTCGATTTTGAATAAGGAAGAAAAAAGTGTAATAGATTGGGAGGTCCCGATTCAAGTCCCACCGAGCTAAAAAATTCCCTGGGTGACCTGAGCCCAGCCACACACTTTCTCACAACCTGCTCCACAGGGTGACTGGGAAGATAAAGCGAAGAAGCCCTGTGCGCGCCTCCCGGACCTCCATGGAGAGAAGGCGGGTTACAACGGTAGTAACACAAACAACGACGGCGAGGGCCACGCCGCTAAAGCGGAAGCCCTCCAGAGGCGCTCTGGTGCTGTTAAGGAGAACGGGGCTGGGGCGCCGAACAGCCCACCTCCACCTACGCCGCTTTCGAACCTTCTGCTCCCAGCGAGCGCCGAAGGAGGCCGTTAAGGGCCAAGAAAGGCCACGCTCTCGCCCGGAGGCTGAGCCCGCCTTGGTCTCCTCCCTCCCGGAGCCGGCTTCTTCTCCCGCCCGCCGCCGCGAGGCCCAAGCGGCCTTACATAATCCCCTCCGTCGCCCAGTACCTTGTGCTTTTTGCCGCTGCTGGTCTCCAGGGCGGTCTCGGGCTCCATGGGGGTCTCGGGCTCCAAGTCTTCCTCGCTCTGGTAGTCGGGGCGAGGGGCTGCGGGCATTTCCTGGGACTCTTCGCCGCTGAGGTGGTGGCAAAAGCGGCTGCTCCGTGCCGAGGCCGGCGTGAAAGGAAAGAGCTCCGCCCCGGCCGCGCTTAGGAGAGGGAAGTGAGGCGGCGCATGGCGGGGGAGGGAGGGGGCGGCGGCGAGGGCAGAGGCTCTGGGCCAGGCCGGGCCTTGGCGACAGCGGGCGAGAAGTGCGGAGGCAGCCGAGGGGAGCGAGGAGGGGGTCGGGGCGCCCCGGCCCTGGCGGGCGGGCAAGAGCGGAGCCCGCGACGGGAGGCCCGAAGTCGGTAGCGCTGCCTGCAGGACCTTCCGCTGCTGCGCCAAGCGGCGGCACCACCACCCCATTCCCTCCCATGCGGCACCGGCGCCACGGGCGGTTGCCGGGCGCCCTCCTCCCACGTCAGATGCCGGGCCGTGACGAGCGGTTGCCTCTTTCCTCTCAGTTCAGAGGCCCCTGTGACGGTGGGGGGGGGACGGATAAGCGGAAGGCTTGCTCCTGGTGTTACAACGTCCTGCCTCTGCGCCCATGCGCGCTAACCAGTTATAGCGCTGTGATTCCACGTCAGCAGCTATAGGGCCTTTCGGCACTACACTGTTGTAGTGCTGTTATTCCACTTTCAACATCCCCCGGAGTCCTGGAGTTTGCAGTTTAGGGAGAGGCATTTAGAATTCTCAGCCAGAGACCTCTTTGGACTTAGTAAACTAAAAATCCCAGAATTCCACAGGATGTTGAAAGTAGAATAAGAGCACTATAACAGTGTAGTGCCCAAAGGCCCATAGTTTTGTCCTGTCCGATCCTGGGATTTGCAATTTAGGGAGGGGTATTTGAAGTCTCTGCCAGAGTACTCTAGTGCCTCACCACACTGCAAATCTCAGGATTCCATAGGAAGCATCTGCGGCAGATGAAGTGGAATCATATCAGTCTTCCGCAAACCCCAGGATGCCAGAGGATGTTGAAAGTGGAATCATCGCGCTATAACAGGCTAGTGCGGAAATCGCCATAGTGCTACAACCATATAGTGTGAAGGGATCACCTGTGAGCTCAAAGCATGCTCCCCTACCTACCTCCCCTCACTACAACCCTGCAAGGTATTTCAGGGCAAAAAGGAACGACTGACTTTAACTCACCCAGAGCTTCAGAGGGTTAGGGCAAGGGTGGGCAACGCTAACTGGAGAGGATTCACAGTACACAATTATAATGCTATGATCCCATTTTAAATGCCTCCGTTCCATTCTATCGAGCGAGGTTGACTGCTTGATGAGGCACTAGAGCTCTTTGGCTGAGAATTAAAATTCTCCTCCCTAAACTGCTAGTCTCAGGATTCCATTGGACAGAAACATGGCAGTTCAAGTGAAATAATAGCACTATCATTCTGTAGTGTGAATGGGCCTGGTTTTTGGCCCTTGGAATTTTGAGGGCAAAGGGGCACACATAGAGAAAATATCTATCTATCAGAAGTGCCTCGGAGTGCTGGGTTTGAAAAACTGGTGTTACATCCATGTTTCAGTAGAACACTTCTCACTAGAAACCAAGATGACACGGAGGCTCATACTTTAGACGCATCATGGTACAACATGGTTCACTAGAAAAGAAGTAAGACAATACTCAGTAAAGTGGAAAGCAGTAGGAAGACCACACTGCAAATGGATTCAGTAAAAGAAGTCATTTGGTCTCTTAAGCGGCCTCTTGTTCATAGATAGGGTCACTGAAATTCAAAGCCACCTAGGAGGCAAATAACAGCTGTTACAGGGTGTTTGGTGCTTTCAATGTGAGGGAGATGAATAAAGAACACAGGATGAAGGTGTTCTCACATACCTGCTCTTCCTGCTATCAGTCCCTTTTAAATAGCTGTTTTGAAATAAAGTAGCTTTGGGACTGTATCTATTTACAATGCAGGGTTTCCTGAGCAATTCTGTTAAGACAGTGTATAATATGGTGTAGGGAGAGAAATACTAATTTTGTATTCATGCTACAAAGCAACTGCACACTGCGGGTCTGCTAAATATAGCCACAGATTTACCTCTTGTGGATAATCTGCTCCTTTTTCTTCTTTTTATGTTCAGCAATACTTCAAAAAGTGCATTCACATTTATGGCATCAGAAAACTGGTTTTGAAATCATGAAACTGCACAAAGGCATCTGTGATCAAACCCTTAGTGACAGAATGTAATAGTGTACCACTGCCCTGCAAAAAACTATCTGCCATTACATTTCTTCTGTGATAAACACCTAATTAGGAAAGTTGGGCATTTGGATATGCACTCATATTTGCCCAGAAGCCCTACTGGCATAATAAAATAGAGTGTGACGGGACAGGACCCAAGGTGGCTCGCATCAAGTTAAGAACACATTTCTGTAACTAATGGACTAATATTGAGAAATTATCCAAAGGCATATTTGCATGCTGCCATTTTTACTGGAAGAAAGCATCACTGCATTTCAGTAGAAGTTGCTTCTCTTTACCTAGGGTGCATATAACATACCAAAATTACTTGTTTTACCGTGAAAGTGCTCACAGTATTTTGGACAAATATAAAATTTTCTTTCCGGATCAGCCACATGGCAGATCAGCTGCACTAGTTTTCAGCAGAAAATGAGCAAAACTGCACACAGCATTTGCTAGTTTGCATACTTGGTGTCAGCTTGAAATCTTTCCCTCCTCCAAGCAGTTTTTCAACTCTTCAAACATTGCTGTGTTACTTTAAATCCATAAATAGTCAAGCAACACTTTTTGGAATAAAAAAAGAGACATATTACTTGAAGTAGTCCGAATGGAGGGGGGTGATATCATGAACCTTTTGTATAAAAAGGTTGTTTTATATTAAGGTAATTTGGTTTTGTATGCATTGCAGAATAGAGGTAATAAACTAAGTTGCTGGTGGGAGGGGTGAGTGGAATGTTGAAAGTGAATAGTGGTTGGTGGAATGTTTAAAGGGATTCGAGTAAGACTAATGAATGACAGTCAATAAAGGACAGTGAGGAGTTTGAGAGACTGATATGGAGTGTAAGATGAATAAGTAAGAATTAGGTTTAAGTCAGATTTAGGAGTTAATGAGTGAGGTTTAAGAGTCAGTCATTTTAAGAGCGTTGGAGTGAAATATTTGCTTTAAATATATGAAATATCAATCTGTTTCATTTTGTTCAACTTCTGTTAATAAAGTATTGTTTCTGCATATCATATTCTTTAAGCCTCTGCAGGACATAGGATTCAGATATAGTGTCTGTGGTGGCAAGAGAGGCTAAATAAAGAGAGTTGGTGTCCAGCGGGGACAAAAGTTGCAGAATATCCAGCACAGGAATCTTGAGGACATGTAGTAGGTCCCCACAGATGGTGGCCACAGGAGTGGGGCCAGATAAGGTCCTTACACTGTTGGCAGAGATGGGGGTAGGGCAAAGCCCTCATTCTCGATGGTAGCAGTGACATTGTGGAAGTATTCACATATGGTGGCAGCACTGATTTAGGCAGACACTGATTTAGGTGGGGAAAGTGACGGAATAAGGAGGAGGAGTCCAACAGGACACAAAATTGAAGACCTAAGAAATGGAAGCAAGTAATCTTAATATTTTTAGTGCACGGACAGGGGTAAATAGAATCTAGAAAAAATAAACTGACTCTTGATTTGGGGCGTGTTTGCAGAACACCCTTAGGATTACTGCCTTAGGCTGATATACATTTTGAAACCATGTGTGGACACTGAAGACAAGCAGAATATATTGCAGCTTTATTGTTTTTTTTCCTATATAAGTTTTACTACAAAGAAAAAATTGTTAGAAAAAGACACTGGAAAATATTTATTACAAAGCTTTCATACATTTTAAAAGGGAACGATAACAACCATCTACTTTAACATATTTGATAGCTTATGACATTTACAGTAAATATATTAACATTTTTACAAAGGAGGTCTCAAAACTTGGTAAGAAAAAATTTAAACATTCATGACTGGAGTCAACTGAAGCAAGGAACTGCAAGTAAGAGTCTTTCCACTCTGTATAGTCTTCTCTATGCCCTCCATATTCATGAGGAAGCTTCTTCTTTTCTTCAGTCCATCCAGAATGGCAGAACTAGCAGATGCCATACTTTGTGTTCTAGAAAGAATTATTTTGTAAAACAAAAGATTCACTGAGAAATCAATTTAACTATATTCATCTGTTCATACCACTTAATTCTTAATTATCTTTGGGCAATCAATCATCAATAAATAACTCCTTTCAAAATAAATGTTGGCTGGATAATGACAACAAATTAGCCTTTATTATGCAACAGGTAAAGATCATTACAGAAGTCAGAATTTCTTTCACTTTAAGGATGACAAAATATGAAGACTGTGCAGCACAGCTGGAAAACTTGATAAAGACTACATTTGCCAAGGAGATGCAATCACTAATGTTACTGTAGTTTCTAGTCCAGGCTTGTGGTATATTAGATATCATTTGATATCAACAATTTGGCCTTCTTTACTCATTCCTCTCCACATGCTTGCGAGGCCCCTGGACAAGCATGCACACAGGCACGGCAGAAAATATCTGAACTATTCAAAACCACTCCAGGCTGGCCAGTGTTTGCCAGACTGCCGCTTTAGGAGACCTCAAGGCAAGTACTCTTTAAGATCACATTATGTATGCATACTGTTTACAGTAGATCCCCTGCCCCGAGCAGGCAGCTTGACAAGCCGAATACTCAACTGTTAAGCACTCCACGTTTGCATACTAGCTACTCTATTGACAACTCTGTCATAACTCAATCATGCAAAATACTGATCTTTCGGAGGCTTTGTCTCCAGCCCGAAACCTATTGTATTCCCTGGGAACGGACTAGCCTACAGGCACATTTTTCCCTATAAGACCCCCCTGACTTTGAGTGCTTCCTCAGATCGCTCTTGGCTTCTATCCTTGCTATCGCTTCGTTCGACGAGCCTTCCCCTCAGCTCCTCTTCTACGGACCTTTTCTTCAGACTACGCGGGCTTCAGGACAGGTGTAGTACTTCCCATACAAAACCTCCTCTTATAAACCTCTATCCAATTCCTACCTTTATTTCAATAGGTCTGTGTGAGTGTGTTTGCATACACGTGTTTGACTGTGCTGTACATCAATAAAAACAACAATTATTATATTTACTTCTGTAAACTCGGCCTGACCCCGTAGACACTGGGTTCAACATCTCGCTAGGTTGCCCTGCCTCTTGTATTGCTAGCTTGTGCTCTGCTAATTCCCATTTCCCATTGTGAGCACACTGAGGTGTCCCTCCCAGGACCCCAGGAATCAGGGTAACAGGTAGACCTGTTGTGGAAGGGCCAGGCCTGTTTTTCTTTCTCCTTAACTAGAGTAGCAGTGTCCCTTTTATCCTGCTATAGCACCCTGGCTCCCTCCCTTCTTCTTATACATCCCTGCTTTTCCTTTAAAACCATCACCTTGGTGAATAAAGTGCAAAGCTTCTCAATGGTTATTCAAAACAGATTGATAACCTGTGACAGTGTGTTCCTATATAAGTAAAATTGAAGAAAATACTCTGCTGAGGCAGAAATTATAAAAAAAGAATGTAATCTTTATTAAGACAACACACAGGGGAAAAAATACTGGGTGTTATAAGTATGTTCAAACAAAACAACACTTCCCTAAAGATGCCTATCCAGTTTCTTCAGATTACCACAGTATTCAAGAACAGAGCTTTCACACATGCAGAGACCTTTGACTCCCCTTAGCGCAAAGGTGTAATTCCCCAACTCAGCATCCCACTTTCTAATCCCCTCAGAAGTGATTTGTAGTTTCTTCTCTGCCTCTCATTAGGCCACTGAGAAGACAATCCTTTTATTCAGACAATTTCCTTTGGATGACTGAAGGCTATGAGTTAAAGCTCTAAGAATGTCACTGGAGGATGCTAGAACCCAATTCATTCTTCCTGTTTATATGCCTTCTGCTGTCTCACCCACAACCCTTCCCTTTTACTAGGGCTGAGTTTCGCTCAGACAGAGCCACTCTGGTTCTATGACCACCTGTCACTAGGGCTTCCCTGCCGGCCACATCCCCAGACTCTGTCACATGTGTCTTGTCTTTTAAAGTCAGCCATGGCTTGGAGAACTTAAATTATGGTCAAGCCTATATAACCTTTTGGCATAATGTAAACATATGCCAGTGTAGTCACAGTGTATCTCACAGCTGTGCAACTGATTGTGCAATGCATGCTATGGCACTGAACATACCCACTATACAATGGTGAATTTGCACCTTACCCATGAATCAAAAGTAAGAGAGCTTTATGTGTTTGCTTGCAGAACAGTTACTTGTGCTAGGGACTACACATGCACATCGTCTGAAAAAATGTAACTGACTGCACAACTTTTTACATTTTGACGTAAATCCCAACAGGATTCAGGTCAATGTAACTTTCCAGAACTGCTTTGTTCTTCAGAATTTGCACCCTCCTTTGACATCTTCTACATTTTCATCCAGACAAGTGCCAGCTTGTTTTTCTTTACTTATGTACAATATTAAAATACTTTGTAACTTTACTGTTACTGTTAATGAATTTGTTCAAATGATAACTCCACATAAATCCTTTTCAAACTCCAAATAAATCCTTAGATGCGGTTAGCATCTCTATGGGGAGAAACTGTTCCAAGACACCTGGAGATTGGAAAAACTCTGGATCAGGAAAGCACACCTATTCTGTTCTTTAACCTTTCTGCTATGCTGCAGAGACACAAGAACCATTCCATCTTTTCTCACAGCCAAAGAACCTTAAAATCCCGACTTCGGCTGATATGTCGGCACAGATGGGCAGCCAAGTCTACACTCCCGGGCTGTCGCTGAGCCCGAGTAGTGAAAAAGATCAAAGAAGATCAAAAAAAGGATCTGTAAGTATCCCCCGGTAAAGGGATCCAGAGCGGCTCACAGAGTCAACAAAAGACCCAGCGACGACGAGGAGAGGAGAAGGAGAGTTGTCAGCGGAGGGGATCAAGTTGGCGGAGTGGACGCCATCGGGCTCAGACCAGGGAGAACCTGCCTAGTGCCGGTGACAGCCTTGCTTTTAATCTTAAGGAAATAATCGTGAGTAACCATTCCAAGCTCTCACTTTAAACCAAATTTTAAAACCAGCCTTCCATAGACATTGACAAAGCTGAACCAAAGAGAAACGAAAAATAAGTAAGCGGAGGACTTACAGTTGTGGGGACTCATAACGGAAGGACAGTGCAATAAAAGAAAACGTGGTGGATAGAAACAGAGACAGAGAAGAGGAAGACGGAGAGAGATTGAAAAAGGAGGGAGAGGAAAGATCGAGGGGGAGAGAGAGGAAGAACCCATTGGATAAAGAAGAAAAGGTTTGAAAGAGGAATAAAAGGGACTGTTTACATCAAGTGTTGGAGTATTAAAATAAATTAAAACTACAGTAAATAGCGACAGAAGGCAAGGACTAAAACAGAAAAAAGGCGGAGGTGTAAAGACGGAGGTGCAAAGACACGGAGACATGGAGCGCTGACAGGCAATAAGGACAGAGAAATAAGTAAGGGCTGAAAAAAAATTAAACTTTTAAACCTTTAAATACTTTTCTGGATCTACTCTCAAGACGGAGATTGGATAGAAGAGTATAAGGACTGAGACTGTTGGGTGAGAGAGAAAAGAAGATCAACGGTGTGAGAGCAAGACTGAGTATAAAAGATTAAAGGAATTAAAACCAGGACAAGGGGGGGTTGAAATTAGCGTATTTAACGGATTTGGTAGGGAAGAATTATATAATATAGACTGTGGGAAAAACGAACAAACAAGAGAATAGTGGATGTTATGACTGTAGCGGATTATAAGAGACTGTATAAGAATTGTAAGTAAAATAAAAAAAAAAGACGGGGAGAGGAGACGAGTCAGCGACAAGAAGGGAGTGAGACGTCAGCTCATCAGTTCAACAGGCTGAAATTTAGAGCCAACCCGCCGGAAGAAATCTTTTCCTCTTTTCCCAAACCCCCAACACTGAAGTGAAGAGAAGGAGAGGAAGCAAGTAGAAGACATCAGAAAATTTTGGGGTTTGGGGGGAAAGGGGGAAAAGGACCAATTAATTGAAATTAATTACCAATTAATTGATAAGGGGGAGGTAGATTTAGTAAAATAAGGGAGGCGGGAGGGGGAGAGAGAGAAGAGGTTTGGGGGGTTCGGATATGAATGGTTTTGGTAATGAATGGATGAATTGCTTATAAGTTTATAAGAATTGTTTAAATATATTGCTTAAATATATTAAGTAAGGGGTAGTATATTCACATACATATATATTTATTTAGATAAACATATAAAGTGATACATTGATTGTGCTGATAATATATTTATAGATTTATAGATAATATTTATGTATAGATGAACTAATAAGTCTCTTAAAATAAGTAATTATTGTATAAAAGATTTGTGTTGGGCAAACAAGGATAGAGGAATTTATAGAGTATATAGGAATAGATTGTTAAAAATTGATTTAAGTGATTGAGTGGTAGGGTGGGACCGAAAGGAGAAAAAGAAAAAGGATAACAGACAAGAGTATGGGAATGATTTTAGAGGAGGAGAAATAGAACATGAGAAGAGGGAAAAAGGGGTCCGGTCTTTAGATAGAGACAGTTTTGGAACGGGAGAGACTAAAAGGGGAATTGATAAGGAGTAAGGAAAGAGAGTGTAGAGATTAAGACTGAGATAGAGTAAAGGGTAAAGAAGAAGAAGAATATAAAGGGGGAAAAAAAAAAGAAAGTTAAATTAGAGGAAAGAAAGAGAAGTATAGATTGAGGTAAGAGACAAAAGTGAGGGGAGCAAGGGAGAAAAGGAGAGAGAGGAATTAGGAAAGAGAAGTAGGAGGAGGGAAGAGGGTGTTTAAAGTAGTGTTAAAAAGGGGAAAAGAAGACACGAGGAGGGAGAAGATAAGTAGATAAGGAAAAAAGCAATCAGGATTAAGAAGCAAAGAATTGAAGAAGGAAAGAAGGAAGGCAAGGGAGAAAGATTGAGGGGAAAAATAAAGAGAGAAGTAAGGAAATGGCAACTGGACAGAAAAAGACAACACAATTGCTTCTACAAACACAAGTACAGGGGAGAAACCATCAAACAGAAGGGGAAAAAATTGGATCAGAATATTAGGTTATTTGTGGAAGAAATCCAAAAATTGAGAAGCAAAATAAGAGAAGATCTCAAAGCAACACGTGTTGAAATGAAACAAGATTTCAAAAAAGAAATTGATAAAGTGAACCAGAATTTGAAAAAATTAACCCAGGATTTGGCTGTTATTGATAAAAAGGTAGAGACACTACAAGAGAAGACACATAAAATAGAGACAGAAAATGAAAACTTAAAAAAAGAACAAGGAAAAGAAGCAGAGGCTAGATTGAAATTGGAATTGAAGTATAGAAATAAATGTGTGAAAATAAGAGGGTTACCGGAACAAGCTGAGGAAGATTTATATGAGAGAGTAACGGAAATATTGGCCACCTTTGTGGGACAAAGAGTGGGGAAATTTGAATTAGAAATAGATAAAATGTTTCGAGTCGATTCACCAATTGCTAAAAAGAAGCAACTTCCACGAGACATAGTGGTATACTTCACTAGAGAGAAAACTAAGGACCTTATACTGGAGCAGAGTTATAGAGAAAAATTGATAATAGAAGATCAAGAACTTAAGATATTTAAAGACATTCCAGCGGTATTACTAAGACAAAGAAGAGAATATTCTTTCCTGATGAGACAATTGCAGAGATTAAATATAAGATATAGGTGGGAGATCCCAGAGGGGATCTTCTTTTATTTTAGAGGAAAACCTCAGAAAGTGACAACAATAGATCAAGCAAAAGAATTCTACAGGAAATACATGCAGGAAGAGAACGGGGACGGAAGAAAAGAAAAAAGGAAAGAAAAACTGGTAAGAAGTCAGAAAGATAAAAAGGAAGTAGATATTCAACAAGAAGAAGAACAAGAGAGAAGAGAGGAAATTATAAATTTATTGGATCAGGAAGAAGAATCAACAAGAGAGGAAGAAGAATTAGTAGTGGAGTCATTGGAGTAAATAAGTAGGAAAGAAGGAAAAATTAAAATAAATAGATAAATAACCAAAAAAATAAACAACAAAAATTAGAGATTGAAGATGAAAATAATAACATGGAATGTCCATGGTATGAATTCACAATACAAAAGAAGACAAATTTTTCACCAGCTGGAGAAATTAAAAGGGGAAATTATATGTATATAAGAAACCCATATCGACAAGAAAAATGAGAAATTTCTGAAGAATAAAAAACTAGGAGAATGTTATACGACATTATTTGAAAAGAAAAAAAGAGGAGTGGCGGTGTATGTTCATAAAAAGATACCAGCAAAATTATTATTCAAAGATGAAGAAGAAAGGATTACAGGATTAGAAATACAGATAAACAATAAGAAGATGTTATTTGTGGGTATATATGCTCCAAATGAAAAGAAGGAAGAATTTTATAAAAATTTAGAGGATTTAATTCAAGATTATGAATATGAGAATTTGATTTTGGCTGGGAATTGGAATGGGGTTTTGGATACAGAAAATGATAAACAAACAAGTAAGAAGAATAAAAAGAAAGATCAAGGAAGACTGCCGAAGACTTTTTTTGAAATGATTCAAAATTTAACATTGGTAGATTCTTGGAGATCAATACACCCAATGGAAAAAGATTACACATTCTTCTTGGATGTGCATCAAACTTTATCAAAAATAGACATGATCTTAGTATCAAAGAATTTATTAAAAGATATCAAAAAAGTTGAGATACTGCCCAAAATTGCGTCAGATCATAACCCAGTAACTTTGTCCTTTAAAGATATGAAGAAACAGTTTAATTGGAGATTGAATGACAATCTTTTGTATCCAACAGTTTAAAAGGTAATTCAACTCAACAATTCGAAAGGCAGTGGCAAGGTATTATTAGATGGGTGAAAGAGAAATGAGAAGAGAGGTAAAGTATACAATAAAGGAATTGTAGGGTAACAGCTAAGGTAAGGTGGGAATTCAGGGAGAGGGAGGAAAATATTATTAATCGAAGGAGAGACAACAACAACAAAAGATTTCACATGAAGGAGGTTTAGTATAAGAAAGAGAATAAAGAGTTTGGAATGGAGAAAACGTGGAAGAAGGAGTGGAAAGGGTAGGGAGAGGGAAGGGGGAGGATTGGGAGGAGAAAGATGGTTTTTATTAAGATAAGGGAGGAGGGTGGGAAAGGGAGGGAAGGGAAGGCAGGGAGGGAGAGGAAGAGGGATTGCAACATATAAATTAATATGTACAATTGATAACAAAGCGGGAAAGGAATTAATAGAGAATTAAAGATTGTTGTATAATATAGAAATAAGGTTAAGCACTTGTATTGTGTATAAACTCCCTCAATTTATAAAAATAAAAATTAAAAAAAAAAGGAACCTTAAAATCCCCACAGGCAAACCGCGTCTATAACAGAATGAAACATGCATTATTACGTGAGAGAATCCACACCACCCACAAAGAACTGCAAACACAGACAAAGAGCTGCTATTCCTCCGTATCAGCTTTAGTCAAAAAAATGAGCATGAGATAAGATTGACAACCTTACCTACAGAAAAATGGAAAAAGACATGGCGAACCACACGGAAAGACAGAAACAAAAATTCAGCAAATGCCAAAAGCACCAGCTGAAACCCTGGCTAGACACATCACAGACCATCATCAATCTGACAGAGTGGCAACTTTCTGATGAAGAAGCATCCATCCTAGCCAAAGGAGGCAACTTTGCTGTGACCACCACCAGAATCCCGGTAGAAGACATCATCGCTAATGTTGAATCCGCCATTCACCATCACCCTGAGGAGGAAGCGGAGGAGATAAGAGGGGAAACAGCAAGGATCCTACACAAGACAAAACCGCCACCTAGCAGCATAATGAAGAAAGAAAGAAAAAACATTAAGGATCTCAGTTATGACTCAGAAATCATCATTCTACCAGCGGACAAAGGCAATGCCACAGTAATCATGAAAACAGAGCAATACAAACAAAAAATCAGGGAACTCCTGGATCCCGCAACTTACAAAAAACTGAAACAGGACCCGACCAATAAAATCACAAGGAAAACCAACACCTTGATCAAAAATTCCTCAGTTCATCCAAACACACACCAACATTTATGCAAATCTGAGACTTCCCACCCAGACTTTATGGATTTCCAAAAATCCACAAGGACTCCATTCCACTCTGACCCATTGTGAGTGCTCTTGGATCCCCCAAATATGATTTGGCTGTGTTCCTGGCCACACAATTACAAACCCATATTGGACGAACCTTCCACCACATCAAGGACTCAGCTCACTTTACAGAAAGGATCAGTAACCTTGAACTCAAACCCGGAGACAAACTGATCACCTTTGATGCAGTCTCCCTGTTCACACAAGTTCCCATAGCGGACTCCATTGCACCCATCAACTGGATTTTTCCCAAAGACATCACAGCCCTGTTTCCACATTGCTTCATTACAAGCTACTTCCAGTGGGACAATGAGTTCCATGAGCAGAGAGGTGGGGTCGCCATGGGAAGCCCGCTCAGCCTTGTGATAGCAAATTTTTACAAGGAACACTTTGAAAAGCGAGCCTTGGAAACGGCACCAAAAAAGCCCGCTATATGGTTATGTTATGTGGATGACACTTTCACCATCTGGAGCCATGGAGAAGAACTGACCATGTTTCTGGGCCGTTTGAACAACATCCACCTGAACATCCAATTTACTATGGAAAAAGAAAATGAAGACTACCATTTTTGGATGTCCTAGTCATCCGCAAACCTAACCAACAGTTGGGCCACAGTTTACAGAAAACCTACAGGCACTGACAGATATCTACACAAAAACTCCAACCATCACCCAGGACAAAAAGGAGCACAATAAAAACTCTGGTAGTCCGTGTAAAAAGACTCTGTGTACCCCACCTCCTGAAAGACAAACTGAATCATCTAAACTGGGCTCTACAGGCCAATGGTTACTCCAGTTCAGACATCAAAAGAGCCTTAAGACCTGGAAAAAACCACAGAAGTGAAGATAAGCAGCCAACCAAAGGGAATGTGTTTTTACCATACATCAAAGGGGTCACTGACTGTATAGGGAAACTGATGAAGAAACATAACCTCCAAACAATCTACAGACCGACCAAGAAAATTCAACAAATGCTACAATCACCAAAGGACAAGAGAGATCCTCTAACTTCTGCTAGAGCTTATCACATACCTTGCAGTTGTGGGCAGTTGGACAAAATGCAACATCCAAACACGAATTAAAGAACATGAAAGACACTGCAGACTGATCCAGCCAGAAAAATCAGCAGTAGCAGAACATCTTATAAACCAACCTGGACACAGAATGCTTTTTGAAAGCACAGAAATTCTGGACCATTTTGACAACTACTATGTCAGACTACACAGAGAGGCCACTGAAATCCATGAACACATGGACAATTTCAACAGGAAAGAAGAAACTCAGAAAGTAAACAAAATATGGCTACCAGTATTGAAGAACACTAAAATCAAGACTCAAAATATGCCAATGGACACCACCCAGACTCTGGAGGTCCCTCTACAAGAAACAATACAATAGATTGCTAATGTACTCAACGCACTGTTATGCATATCCCCTGACTACTAACACAACCCTGGGGGATATCCCATTTAACAATAGGCCATCACACAGGCCAACTGTAACATATGCAAATTGCTTCCTCCCACCCGGGGACTACACAAGTATATATACTCTGTCTCACTTCCAGGCCACCAGATCCTCTGAAGATGCCAGCCACAGATGTAGGCGAAACGTCAGGAGAAAATACTAACAGAACAGAGTCTCAAAGCCCCGAAAGGCCACAACAACCTAAACCAGATGAAGCTAATAAAAGGTCCTCCTCAGTGTTGGATCCCAAAGCATCCCCAGACTATAAGTTTTCTCCTTCTGGGGTAGAACAATCCCATCCAGACTGTATGCTAAATCCAGGCTTCAGAATCGACCAACCCATCAAGCTTCTATCATGTCAACTTCAGTTTATTGGTCCTCATCTAGACCACTGCTAAGTTCAGACAGAGGTCTAACATCTCTACAACCTCACCTGGATCTGATGACAGTGATAAACAGAGCTGTATACAGTGACACATCCTGCTTCAAATCCTTAAAAAGAGCCCTGGTGGCGCAATGGTTAAATGCTGGTACTGCAGCCACAAGGTTGTGAGTTCAATCCTGCCGGGCTCCAGGTTGACTCAGCCTTCCATCCTTCTGCAGGTTGGTAAAATGAGTACCCAGCTCATTGGGGCCAATTAGCTAACATACATTGTAAACAGCTCAGAGAGCACTTAGCTGATAAGTGGTATAGAAATACACATGCTATTGCTATTGTTTAGATTTGCTCACCTAGCAGTTTCAATATTACTGGAGCAATCACTCATAAATGGGTTATTCAAGAGACAGGAACTTTAATCACTCAGTGCATTTTTGCAGTTCTGAACAGAGTTTATGTCCCCTTTGCAAAATCAATATTAACATTATGGGACTAATGTCATCCAAGTATTCATTTGGACCTCACACAAATTACTAAAGAAAAAAGAGAAAGAAAAGACAGTGGACCCACCTTATCTGTGAGGGGTTCTATTCTAGGACACACTGCAAATGGGAAAAAACACGAAAGTTCAGGCCCAATATTATTAAATGATGGTGACATGAGCACAGATACTTCAGTGCATCCATATGCCTGTTGCCACCATTTTAGGTATAGGACATGGCAGTCTGTGATCACTTAAATTCACAGATCCAGAGGCTGCTTATATGGAAGGTCCACTGTATATTTCATAAAGGGACTGTGCTATCCTAATCTTACAAAGTCAAAAGGACATTCATGAAATGCCTATATCAAGTAATTGTGTGGCCCCCTAAATATTTGTTGGACTGTAATTCTCATCACCCCTCATCACTAGTTATGCTGGCAAAGGCTGATGGGAGTTGCAGTCCAACAACATCTGCAGAGCCACACACTTCCCACCACTTTCTTGAACAACACACGAAGGAATCTGCAGTGTGACAGATTACTGTTTTAAAGCTATCACTCTAGTATGTGTTCTTACCTGGGAGAATCTATTCCACTATCTCCTGTTATGCTGTGGTTTCCTGACCCTTCCAAGTGGTTTTGCTCATGCTTAACCCTCTGGTCCAGAACTGCATCGTCATTTGCTTCATGAAATGATTGTTCCTTTCCCTTAGGATTTGGCTTAATTTCCCAGCCTTTTGGTGGCAGTGTCAGAGAAGCCAATTTCCCACCTACTTCATTCAGTGATTTCTGCCAAATTCTGGTCTCTGCATCATGCACATCGTACAGGTCAAACATACAGGTTTCAGCAGTATCAGATGTCTGCCTGTGATCATAAACATCATCTCTCTCTTCATTTTTTTTGTAAGCAAATGGGGGTATTTGTTGGCAGACACAACTTCCTCCTTCAAGGCTTATGTTCTGATATTCCTTTGAGCTATCATTTGATTTAGGAAGATTAAGAAATTCATTTCCATCATGCTTATAGATATCAACCTTGTCCAACCGAGTTCTGTACTCTTCGATACCCAGTTCTTGTTCTAGGTTATTCCACTTTCCTTTATCTGAAGAACTACATTGGAGCTGGCTGGACTGGAACTTGGAGAACTCCATAGGCTGCTCTCCATTATCATGATACAAAGAAGTACAAACAACATCGTCACCATCCACTTTTTGACATGGAGTCTCTACATCATAAGTGAATCCTTTATATTGCAGGTTAATAGACTCAAGCCATTTGCCAGTGTTACCAGATTTCAGTTCATTCTTTAAATCATTCCTTTGTCTGTGAACAACATTTTCAGATTGCATGAACGGGTCTGCGTCATCGTCATTTTCACTGGAAAAACAAACATTTTGTAAATGATCTGAATTTTGACCCAGTAAACCGTATGTATCAGGCTGATTGGGCAGGGGAGCTTGACTGGAATTCTGCGGATTTGTCTTCTCTGTTCCTTCGTCCATAAGTACAGCATAAGTGTGAGGAGTTGCCTGGATATTTTTTAGATTCACTCCTCCATGCAAATTTTTTCTGCAAGCTGCACTCTCTCTCAAGTATCCATATTTGCCATCTCTTTCTAAAGCCTGGCATTGTGGGTAATGCAGTTGCTTTTTCTTGTCATCGCCAACATCACATTTGACACTGAATGACTGTTTGGCTTTGCGGTCCCTAATTCTTGAGGAATCCACAATTCTTGGCAAATTCCTCTCTGATCTAGAAGTTCTGGGCTTTATATCATTATTTTTATGTTTTCTGTGTTCTTTTGTTGATTTATTCCCTCTATAAGGAATATCCTGAAATGGATTATTAATTTCTTTTTTGTATATGAAATGAGAGTCAATTTCTGCTGCATCTCCAGATAACTGTTTATTGCAAGCTACAGATTCAACTGTAATACAGGACAATGGATGTTCAACAGCGTTATCCATTTGGCCATTTGCTGGTGTTTCTTCATCAGTTTTAAAGTCTCTCTGCACCATACTGATTTGTTTTTCTTTGTTAGGTTGGCTTTTCTTGCGATGTTTTGCAGCTTTACTTTGTTTTTTCCGGGTGCATCCTTTGGAAGCATGTTTATGCTTCATTGTCAACATTTCTGTAGATGTTCCTTTATTGATATATTTCTTCTGTTCCTCTAGTTTTTGCATCAGCATGGTATGTTTAGTTAAGTTGTCCACTGTCAACACAGGGTTAATGCGCTTGATAATTTCATGTTCAACATCACGTGGGATGTTATCCAAATTATCTTCATCTCTGACTGGCCATTCTTCAGGAGGAAACTGAGCAGAAAATGAAGAGTGCATTTTTTTAGACTTTTCTTTCTTAGAGGTGCTGCGCCAGAAAAGGCTAAGACTAAACTTTTTCACCTTCTCCTTTTCTTTCATTGAATGCACAGAGCAAGCAGTTGCACAAGAACGGTTGCCAACAAGTGTATTAGAGGCCGAATTTTGAACTCTAAATCTGGATTCACAAGACCCTTTTTGGATTCTTTCCTTAGGTTCATGGCTCATTAGCTGTTGAGGCCTCTGTTCATTCTTAGCAGTGTGATCAGGGAAACAATGACAGGACCTGCAGTGAGAGGTAACAGGCAAATTATCTTGCACAAGCTCTCCAGCCTCCATGCTTACAAGGTATGTGGGAGAAGGTTCTGGAGGGCAATTGTCTTCCAACAGGACCCTCTTGTTGCTCTTCGCAGCACTGTGAGAGATGAAATAGGTATTTGGGGTCACAATGAAATATCCTTCCCCAGTGTGATATATCTTCCGCTCTTTAATTAGCATTCCAAGTGTACTGTATAGAATGTCATGGGTGGGAGTTGCAATTCCTAGTACAGAAAAGATTAGACTGAGATTAGAAAATTTTGACTGATTGCTTTTTGTTATTGTGTGCCTTCAAGTCATTTCCAACTTACAAGAACCTTATCTCAAGGTTTTCTTGGCAAGAGTTGTTCAGTGGGGTTTTGCTATCAAGCTAAGAGAGTGTAATTTGCCCAAGGTCACTCAATAGGTTTACATGGTTGAGTGGGATATTCAACTCCTGGTCTTGTCCTCAAACGTTCAAACCACTACGCCATGCTGGTTCTCACACTGTCATTTGCACTGTAGGGGGCAGCAAATATACACAAAAGCAGTGCCTACTACCCAAATGCTTGTGAAGCAGTTTCTATCTCAGTAATGCTTAGAAGGCTGCTATCAGACTTCAAGTTGAGAAGCCTTTATCAGGCCATGCATGGCCCCCAAAATGAAATATGATACCACCCGACCCAACCAGTTACTAAACAACTGTTGCGGTTAAAAAGCTGAAACAGCATAAAGGGCTTGTTCAAAATCACTTGCCCACTCCTTGTAAATCACCAAAGCTTTGTCAAAGTGTGGGCAATGCTTTATACTCCAATAGCAAAATGGGGTGCAGAACTGCTGTTTGCCTGTATTTGCAGCCCCCCCAAAAAAAGCAAAAAAGAGCAGGAAGAACTAAGAACAGGATCCTCGTGAAAGATAGCTGTGACATGGTGACATATTGTGCGTGGATGAATATTGAGATATACTGGAAGCCCTATCGTAGAATTTGTGCCTGCTATCAAAACTGTGGATTTTTCAATGAAAAGTCTTCAGTCCAGTCCAGAGTGTATGGGGAAAATTATTTTTGGGATTACCAACTCTTAGAATCCCCAAGTAGGCATGGAATTATGGTCCAAAAAAGTAACATTTCCAAACTTTGGTGCACCTTTGGGAAACAGCTGGGTGGGGAGGTCTGAATTTCCTATTCATATGATTTTGAGATCCAGCATGGTGTAGTGGCCTGGATATTGGGCTAGAACTCCAAGAGAACAGGGTTTGAATCCCCACCCAGCCATGGAAACCAACCAGGTGACCTTGGGCAAGTCACATTCTCTCAATCAAAGAGGAAGGCAAAGGCAAAGCCCCTCTAAATAAAGCTTGTCAAGAAAACCCTGTAGTAGGTTCACTTCAGGTTCACTGAAAGTCAGATGTGACTTAAAGACACAAAACCTCTATTAGCACACAATTCTATATGACAGATCCACATTACTTGTCTTCACACAATATCTGGGGTGGAAGGTAGGATAGAAGCAGAGTGATAATTTCTCTAGCCAAGTTACCACAGAAGTGACCAGGAGACTCCTTGCCCAGGCCCAACTGCCTAATTCCAGCTCCATCCCTCCCTCCTTTCTTCCCTCTCTCCCTCCCTTAATTTATACCCCCCCCCCGTCTTTCACACAAAATGGGACTCCATGTGGCTACAAAGGAAGGAAAATTACAGTAAGAACACACATGCTTAAAAAATTTAGACAGTGAAATTAGAGTAGTAGTAAAATTGGATCAGTAAACCAACTCAAACAATAAAATTAAAACCATTTAAAATATATTTAAATAACATTTAAAAACATTTAAACAAAACATTTAAATAAACCCATTTAAAATATTAATTTGAAACAAAGAACAAAAACAGTACAGCACCATAAAAAGCTCTTCCATAAAACAATAAGTTCCGAGAAGCTTGCTGGAATAAAAAGGTCTTCACCTGCCACTGAAAAGACAGCAAAACAGCAGCCATCTTAGCCTTCCTAGAAAGAGAGTTCCAAAGTTTGGGAGCATCCATGGAGAAGGCCCTCTCTCTAAATACAGGTGGTATTCTCATCATCTCTGCCAGTGAAGCATAGAGGACTATAAAGGGACAGAAGATACTAAAAGTGAATGACTAGTGTAGAGAGGAGAGGTTTGGCTTCTGGGACCACGTTCTCAATCCTTAGATAGAGGACTATAGCTACAGATGGGCTGCACCTCATTAAAACTGGGAAAAATGTTATTGGTAGTGGCATGGCAAGTCTGATCAAAACGGCTTTAAACTAAATCCTTGTTATGCTGGAGACAACTGCTGAAACATCAGCCCAAAGACAAGCTCTAAACACAAAGATGTGAAATCTAGAGGAGAAACTGAGGGAGAGAATGGGATCCACAGGAAAACTTGACAGTAACTTAACAGATGAGAACAAAGGTTCAAATGCCTATACACCATTCACAGAGTTTGGGACACGAACAAGATGAGGCTGTATTCCTAGTAGAGGAATATCAATATGACTTTAAAGGCTTAATGGAGACTGGGTGGAATGAGTTCCATGACTGGAATATTATAATTGAAGCGTATAATCCATGCAAAGAAAATACATGTGGCAGAAAAGAAGGGGGAGTATTATTGTATGTCAAAGACAAGTTCACTTATACAGAAATCCATGAGGGAGGATCAAAGCGGACAAGTTGAGAGCATTTGGTAAAAATAAATGGAGAAAGAAATAAAAACATTGTGGTAGATTACAGGCTACTAAACCAAAAAGAGATGATAGATGATGTTTTTCAGAAACAAATCTCAGAAATCTCAAAGCTGCAAGAATTAGTACTTTCCGGGGGATTTTATTATCCTGATATCAGCTGAGAGCCTAACTCTGCTAAGCATAGGTTTGGCAACAATGTGCTTTGCAGATAATTTTCTGTTGCAAAAGCCAGAGGAAGAAACAAGGGGATCAAGCAATAGTGGACTTGACCCTAAACAATGGAGAGGACTTGATCATTAGAATCACAGGCTATAAGTACTTTAGGTGAGAGTGATGATGCAATGCTAGAATTCAAAATTATGTGACACGATAAAGAAGAATATAGTCAAACACAGATCTTGGATTTCAAGAAAGCTGATTTTGACAAGTTCAGGGAAATAATGGCTTTTGCCTTGAATGTATTTGAAAAATCTCTTTTTGTTGCTCATTGCTTGCTTAGTCAGCCTGAGCTCATTCTTCCAGATGAGAGCCAGCATGGTTGGTCAAGAATAAATTGTGCCAAACTAATATCTTTTTTTGATCAACTCACTAGTTTAATAGATATTGGGAATGCTGTGGATGTCATTTATCTGAATTTTGGCAAAGCATTTGGTAAGATTCCCTATAACATTTTCATGAGCAAATTGATTAAATGTGGAATAGATGGAAACACTGTCAGATGAATCTACGATAGGTTGAAACACCTTGCCCAAAGAGTCATCATCAATAGCTGTGCTTCAGACTGGAAGGAAGTCTCGAGTGGAGTGCTTCAAGGTTCTGTCCTAGGGCCATTAGTCTTCAGCATTTTATCTGTGACATAGATAATGAGGTATAGGGAATCCTTATCAAATTTTGCAGATGACACAAAACTTGGAGGGGTAGCTAAGATGGAAACCAAATTCAACAGGACTTAGATAAAGTAGAAAATCAGGCAGAAATTAATAAAATGAAATTCAATATAGACAAATGCAAAATTCTACATTTTAGGCCACAAAAACCAAATGTATTTGTACAGGATGGAGGATACACGGCTCAGAAGTATTACATGCAAAAAGGACCTTGTGATTTTTGCTGCTCATAAGTTGAATGGTATCCAGTTGTGTGACACTGCAGCGAAGAAGGTGAAAGTTATTTTAGCCTGCATTAACAGAAGCACAGTTTCCAAGTTGAGGGAAATAACAATCCAACCATATTCTGTCCTGGTCAGGCCTCATCTAGAGTACTGTGTTAAGTTCTGGGTGCCTTGTTTTAAAAAGGATACAAATAATGTCGACCGGGTTCCGAGAAGGCCAACGAAGTGATAAGAGGTACAGAAAACAAAAGATATGAGGAAAGGTTGAAGTTGCTGGGTATGTTCAGTTTAGTGAAGACAAGACTGAGGGGTGACATGAGTGCACTCTTTAAATACCTCAAGGGCTGCCACAGAGAGGTGGGGGCAGCCCTGTTCTTTGCTACCCCAGAGAGTAGGACCAAGTCTAATGGTTTCAAGTTAGAGAAGGGATTTTGATTGAACATTTGAAGGAACTTTTTGACAGTAAGAGCAGTTCAACAATGGAACCAATTACCTAAAGAGGTGGTGGATTCTTCAGAGAGTCAGGACAGCCACCAACTGGGGCTGCTTTAGCTGGAGATCCTGCACTGAGTAGGGGGCTGGTCTTGATGGTTTATAAGGCCCCTTCCAACTCTATGATTCTAGGTGGTGGGACTGAGAGAAGTACATTATTCAAAGACTTCAGACACAGGCAAGCTGTTGTTGTATACAGCCTTTGCATTCTCTCTCTCTCTCCAATCCAATTAGGAACTTTGCTTGGAACAAAATATACTTCTAGACAGTCAGGAAGGGAAAATCAGTCACAGACCAGATGGGAAGGCTCATTCTGCACAGATGTAGGTTCAGAATGTTGTGACGATGTTACTGCCCACTGTTCTCACACATGAACCACCACTGACTACTTCTTTTGACCTCACCAGCCTACACAAAAAGCCACTTACTTTGTCATTTTCATCATGGATCCAACTGAATGAAGGAAGAGAAGAGTACCCCTTTATTTGTAAATTAGCAAAATCCCTGGCAGTATCATGAGTAGAGCATACGGGTGTGTGTGACAGATCAAGAACCCATAGTTGGGAGACACCATCCACCTCCACCTACTGCCCACTTGGGGGGAACAAATGCTGCTGTCACTGAGGGCCAGGCCTTCCAGAGTTAGAAGTGGAATAGTACAGATTTCACCCTCATTAAATTAATGCCTCCCACCACAGTGTTTCCACATTATCACCCTTATGCTGTGATTTCTAATCTTCCCTAATGAAATTTGACAGTGAAATCTGATAACTGCTAGAAAGTCCTATTTGCAGATCAGTGTTAGTGACAGCAATTAGGTTCTACAGGTTTTCATACCCAGACTTACAAAGGAAATTCAAATTGCTTCCCAGTTCCCAGATAGCACGCACTCTTCCACTCCACCAGCTGCAAATCCTCTGAGTTGAATGTTTCTATTAAGTGTCACTACCCCGTGATTTAACAGATTACCTGGGTAATGTTTCCCCAACTGGTCCAGTAAGGTGTCCTGTGTAACAGTAATATGAGCCGCATTCATATCAGATATAGCACAGCACAAGACTTCTGCCAAAGGCACAAACTGGGATTGTGAAATGGGATTCATATGCACAGGAGAGACATCACCTAAACAGAACGGGAGAAGGAGAAGAAGAAAAATGAAATCAGCATTCTTTGATTTTGAAAATACTGATCTATTTTTTCAAGTTGTCCTTTCAAAAGGTTAGGTTTTTTAAAGTTAGCTGAAGAGAAGTGGCCAGACAATGGTTCTAATAAAATTTAAAAATAAAACCACTTTATCACTTGCCTAAAAAAAACCCGCACTGCAGCAGTAAGCAGTTAAATAGTGCTTGCAGAAAAACAAGGAAAGTTTTTTCTTCTTTAAATTAAAATCTGTGTAACAGTTTTAAAAATGAATAATTGCTTGAACTGTATTGGATAATTGTGTTTGTTAATACTCAGAAGCGAAGGGCCATTATAATAATTTCCTACACTATTATATCTTGCTACTTCCCATATGACATTATTAGTGTAGGAAGTGGCTGTAATGGGGTCCTGGAGGATCAAGAGGCTACAAATAATTACCATAAATAAATAAATAGTCCTTTTAGTTCAAAATATTGCATGAACTATAAAGGTGGATGAACTACACAGGCATGTTGAGGTTCCTTATGAAGTGAATGGGACAGAGTCTCATCCTTTCGTCTCCTTTTTTCTCAAAATTCTGAGGGACTGAAATGACCTCTTGCCTCTTCCCCAGACAGGCAAGGCTGCACGTGGCTGCTGTACTGCCAGGGAAAGTTGGCAACAGAGAACAGTGGGCTGGAGTGACCCAAAGACCTCAGCTGGCCCTTTGGATGAGGAAAGAAACCTGTACTCCTGCAGGCTCCTCCAGTCAGGAGCCTAAAGCAGGGAAAGCAGGCTCAGAACTGGAAAGTGAAGAGCCACGTCCTTGGACCTTACTAATCACCATCCCTTCATTTATTATTTTTACATCCGTGTATATAAATACTTACAAGTTTTGCACTGAATTTTTTCTTGCTCCCTTTTAATAAATTCTTTGACAGCAGCTACCCTTCGCTCATTTGCATGGGAAAGGACACCATTCCACTACTGCTCCTAGTACTGGCACAATTATATTAACTGGGACCGTACTAGGGCAGGAGAGGCTTTAATCTTTCCATCCCTTGTATCACTGAAAGGTTAATATTAAGTGCTCCCAGGATCAACAAGAACACCAAAGAAACAGCAACTGGAGGTTGTTAGGGAGAGTGATAGAACCTAAATACCCTAAAATTACCTAATCCTGTCTGAGCTTGGAAGTTAAGCACGGTCAGCTCTGGTTCATATTTGGATGGGAGCCCACCAACAATACCAAGTGCTATAGGCTATATTTCAAAGGAAATATAGGTTATATCACCTCTGAGTATTCCTTACCTAAGAAAAACCTATGAAATTAATGGAGTTGCCATAAGTCCACAGGTGACTTGAAAGATGCACACAGGGTGGGTGATCCTCTCCAAAGCAGTTTTCCAGATTAAAGGGTAGGATAGAAAAATGTTTCTTTTTGTTGGAAGAAATGAGTAGTGCCATCTAGACTTTCTGTCTGAGATACCAGTTTCTTTTTCCTGAGATATCAGTTCTTTTGGTTTGACACTGATAGATTCACATAGAGACACAAAGTATATGAACTATGCACAAAGTAATTTAGCTTGCAAGTAACTGGAACATACTAACAAAAAAAAAGAGTTCTCTCACATTATAGCTGTCTGAGAAGGGAGGGAAGGTTTTCTTCAAGATTATTTCTCTTAAGTCAATGTTATAAACAACATTCCCTTTTGAAGAAGTTGTTAAACAGTTCTTGACCTCTGTTTTACAACTGGCAATGGTTATGTATAACAGAATGTGCTTAGAGACTTCCCCAAGAACAATGTCTTTAAAGATGTTGCTAAGCTACTACCAGCAGGTATATAAATCAGTGTCAGCTTGCTTTCAGTGGAATATGAGAATTCGCACAAAAAAAATCATGAATAGTACATATACTATTTGGGCTAGTTATTCTTTGGAGAAGAACTGCTTTCACAATTACTTGCAAAACATACCTTTTTTTTTAATTTTACCATTGCCAGTATCATAAATCACTCTATCAAATAAGAATGGCCATCCACAAAGTTTGCTTAAGTACTTTCAAAAACTCCACTACACATGCACAGAATTGCCAGTCCTATACTGTTGTTTTTTAAGTTCTTGTCAATCCAAAGCAGTGAAGCAAGGGGTCATTACTAGTTCTACACTCAGAGATCTCCTTTGTTAAGAACAGGAATGTTTCCATTCCTCTGCTTTGGCACTTCTAACAAAATCAATAAAAAGCAATTTTACCACAGAAGAAATTTAGACGAATCATTCTCTCCAATCATTAACATTCCTACACACCCACTAACCAAAATATCATGCCATCTAGTACATTTAGTGATATTACTTTTCTGGACCACAACTCTTAGAATCCTCCAGCCAGTATCACCCAGACATGACTTTGATTGCCAATGTGATGCACCACTATACTATAGCAATTGCCATATACTGTAAGTCATAAAGTAGCAAACCTTCTGTCATGATATTTCTCGTAAGTAATCTTTAAATCTTAGGCAAAATATTTGTTTTGGCTTAGAAAGAGAGAGAGACGAGAGAGAGAGAGAAGGAACCTGTCACTCACCAGACAAAGCAAATTCAAGCCCCCTTCACTGCTAAAAAAAAAATACAGTACAGTGCCATATGGAGCAAAGCAGCTTTTATTGTGGGGAGGGAGTAGTTGTTTACCAAACTCCATGCTAGGCTGACTGCCAAAATTTTGTGCATTATTGACCCTTCAATTATTTTACCAGTCTACTCACGCACAGCTAATTGCTTACATACATGAAACCTGAGAGCCTCTTTTGAGGGCATACAGTGAAATGCAATGTGGGAAAGTCATCTGCAACAGACAAGTAAGATAACAAAACACAGCAAACAAAAAGCCTCCAGATACGCTTCACTGACATAAAAGGATGTTTTGTTCTGTCCTGGTAACCTGAGCTTCGCTGGATTAGCCGTGCCTTTACTAAGCAGGTAGAGCCTGGCTGCCTTTCCTCTGATACTCAGCTGTGGTGCAAGTCAGCACAGCTCTCTATGATCAACAACCTGCAGTATACAGAAGTTCAATTTTACTTTAATGCTGAATATAGCTGGTGGGCTCCATTATTGATTACACTTGGGAAAGGGGGAGCTGTACCATGAAACAGGGTGACGCTACTGCCGCAGGTGGCGGATGCTGTGGGTAGCAGCAGCCCCCTGTTCAGCCATTTCTCCTCAGTCCCCCAGCCTTCTGCTTCTTGCAGCACAGAATCTGAGTGTGTGCATCACACAGACTGGGCTGCACTTCCCAGACTAGCCTGCTACCCTCACATGTGGAAGATGTTGCTCCCCTCAGCATTACTGAAGTGAACACCAACTGCTGGCTTCTGTACATGGAATGGAGCAGGGTGCCATCTTGGCATAATAGTACATGACTTGGCATGGTGGTACATTACTTGGTTACTTCTCGTTGGATTACTGTAGTGCTCTCTATGTTGGCTGCCTTTGAAAAGTGCTCAGAAACTTCAGTTAGCCCCAAGAGCTGCAGCCAGTTTAACTGGGGCTGGCCAGAGCGCACAACTCCCTCCTTGCAACAGCTTCACTGGTTGCTGGTCCATTTCCAGGCACAATTCAAAGTACTGGTTTTGACCTATAAAGCCCTATATGGTTTGCATCCAGGTTATGTGAAGGACTGTATCTCCCTTTATGAGCCCATAAGAGCTCCAAGATCACCTGGAGAACACCTTCTCTCTGCCCTACCGCCTCCTTAAGATCATTAGGTGGGAACAATGGAATAGATCTTCTTGATGGCTGCTGCCAGACTTTGGAATTCATTCCCCAGAAAGGCGAGGATGGCCCCATCCTAGCTGTGTCTGCATCAGCAGGTCAAAGAAGGGTCCATGCAAGTAAGAACAGTGGTATTTTTCACTGGGAAAGCCATGGTACTTTATATACGTTCAGACACACTTTATTTTATTCCTGCTGTTCATCTCTCCTGTGGGGAAGAAAGGAGGTTTACAAATGGTAGTCTCATCAGCTTCCAAAGCCACCAGCTTGTCACAGGAATGAACTGATCATAAAATGTAGCTGTCTGCTGTAGATGCTGGGAATTTTAAGTGCTAAGGTTATGACAGAACTATGTGAACTAACAGAAATTATGTTCTTACTCTCTTTCTAAAACATAGTTTTCTTTGGTTTCTCAAGCAGGTTAGAAAATTTAAAAGCAGGCGTAAAAATAAACAGCCTGTCAATTTTTTAAAAAATTGCCAGACTAAAAGCAGAATTAAAACCCAAGAGCACAAAGCTCAGTAAAGAAATAAAGCAACACCAAAATTTAAACTCTACTACACATTCAAGGTCTTAAGCACTAATAATTTGTTCTGTCCTGTCTTTAAACTAGTCATGGTATTTGTGTAGTGTGGTGTCCCTTAGCTGAGCACTCCTCAATCCGGGGCCCTCTAGGTGTGTTGTATACTAACTCCCATCATCCCCTTGTTCCATGACCAATCATAGTTGTATTCCAAAAACTTTCATGTCTCTTGCTGGATCTCTTCACTCATCTTTTTTTCTGTATCCCTCACTCAATAGGTTAATTGCGTCTTTGGACTCCCCACAATTATTTGGCAGAAGCAAATACCAGACCCTCAAATGCCTGAACGGGGGTCCACTGTTTACCATTTATTCATTACCTTAGTATCTGGTCAGCTGCTAGATGAATCAGATTTGACTTCAATTCAAGACTACAGCATGCTGCTAAATTAAAATAACTGAAACTTTCTATTATACTATAACTGGATTTTTTATATGTAAGCACCATATACTAGATAAGGATCTTTTTGCAACTATTTTAGTACTAATGTGAGAGAATATCTGTGACTGCTAATATAGCTCCTGATGTGAACACCTCAGCTTAATTAAAATATTTACCTCAGAACAACCTTTGTTCCATTTTTTCTCTTGAATGTTTTATAACTAGTTTAAAACTTCTGGATCACTATAAAAATGCAATATACGCAAGTTTTTATTCATTCATCTACATTCTAAAAAGGAAAAGAAAGGAAAGGAAAGGAAAGGAAAGGAAAGGAAAGGAAAGTACTATGAGAACATTCACAGATCTGCCTGGTGGTCAGAGATTTATTAGGTGATGCTGTTCCCTTGCCTCACCTGTCAAAGAGAGCCAATAAATCATTATCTTCCATTAACATCAGTATAGGATTAACTCAGGATTTTAAAAGGTGCATAATGACTGATACCAATTTCATTTCAAAGTTAACTTCCAACCAACCTCCTATCCCCACTTTTAGACCACCGGCTTGAACTGAAATGGGTTTCACATCCTCTCCTCTTCCTTGCAGCCAGCTTTGGTTAGCCCTTTTTGGTTTAAATCAAACAAAACCCAAAGTCTACAAAAGAGAGATACTTTTATTGGCCAACCAAAATGCACAAAACATACCATGCAAGCTTTTAAAGCTCCAACGCCTTCTTCATCAGGCAAAAGATGAGAAATGATGATAAAAGAAATCATACAGGAGAAAAAAGGGAACATGATATTGCTGGAGTCACAGGGAGGTCTACATTTTGTGTCAGATATTGCTTCTGTTGTTGTTCAGCTGGAGGGATCTCAATGAAGGCAGAAGCCATTCCCCTCTTGGCCATGTGGGGACGATGGACAGCAAAATTTAAACTCCATTAGCAACAGTAACTCCTCTTGGAATCCCATGATATGTTAACCTTAGGATCACCGTAAGTCAGAAACAAACTTGAAGGCACACAACAACTGGTCTCTAAACATAATGGAAACCATTCAGAGGAAAAGTCTAAAAATGTGACAGTCAAGAGACAGCTATCCAACAATGGATGACAAACACCACTGCTGTATGTTTCCATGTTGTTATTGTGTGCCTTTATATTTTCTCTATAAGCTGATCCTAAGGCGACTCAATCATGGAGTTTTCTTGGCAAGACTTGTTCAGATGGGGTTTGCCTTTGCTCTGAGGCTGAGAGAGTGTGACTTGCCCAAGGTCATTGATGGGTTTCCATGGCTGAGCGGAGATTCGAAACCTGCTCTCCAGAACTATAGTCCAACACTCAAATCACTATATCACACAGGCTATTATACCCAGATATAAAGACTATTTCCTAAGACTGTGGCATTATGAAACTGTTTATGTCAAAATAATGCACTTCATTTTTATTACAAAAAATATTGTTTCTGTTTTCATTTCTTCCCTAATTCTCAAGATGGTTACAACTACAACACGTGTGTTGAGGGAGCACAGCATGCAGCAGTTTGCAGGTCTTTCTTTAGTGTAGAGCAGGGCTTTCCAAACGGAGTGCTGTGACACGTTAGTGTGTCACCTGAAGTGTGTAGATGTGTCTTGGAAATGTACGTTATCATTTATAAATCATACGTTTTTAAAAATATATGAAAGGTTTTCATGAGATATGTCATGTCCCCATACATTTTGTTATTACAATTTATGTATGTGTCTGTATCTCTTATAATGAGTTAGTTTAATCTCCGGCTTGCTAGTAAAACTGAATTACTGTGTTGCAAAATGATGCATGTCTAAAAAGTGTGTCATCAACATGAAAAGTCTGAAAACCTCTGGTGTAGATTATACCCACAATTATGCTTGTACAAGACTACACTTTACAGATATTATTACCTTTAAGTGGGGCAAAAACCAGGTAAGGAGATTTAGATTGAGAAAGGCACCAAGAAAAAATTTAAATCCCACATTATGGCACCTTGTGATTAATTTTGACTTTAAAATAAACACAAGACACCTGCTCCTAAATCTTACAACCTCTTGTCTATTTTGGTCTTAAGTAATACAGATTTTGAAATGTTCTAAAACTACAGAAACCACAATGGTGGTGCAATTTATCTTTTAAACACACACACAGGCAAAACATCTGGAGGGAACAGGTTGGCTTACACTAACCCACGGAGATTACTCTGGTAATCCGTTCAAAAATGTTTTAATGTATATTACTTTAAATGAGAATGTCTCATTATGCTGCCAGGTCTGTGAAGAAATGACAGCCTATATTTCTAAGGATGACTGACAAGCAAGCAAGCTGTGGTTACTGGGAGAATGTGTTCAATCTTCCAAAGACAATCTGAAACATGCTGAGCTATTATTACACACACATGAATTTTCTACTATAGCTAAACTATACTGTCAAGAAGTGGGTTACATTAGAAACCACAACATTTTTATCAAAGCTATTAAAATATAGGCTATAAAATAAAGCTTATATGCTGTGTTGAAAAGAAAGTATAACCCAATTCATAGTTCTCAAACACAGGAAATATTTTTGTCCACAACTAATAACATGTAAGCATTTAATGATTAAAAAGATAATAAATAGGGAGTACAATATATAGCCAATCATCATAAATGAGAGTAAAATACAGGGATAGGAATGATGCCAGATGATTTAGCGATGAATAGTAACAATGAATTTAAAATCAAAACAAAACCCCTTAAAACAGTACACCAATAGAGCACGCAACATCAATTGCAAAAGGCACTTTTTGCATTATTTGTTATTCTTTGCAATGATCAAGTTGTTATCATCAACATTAATATGTCTGTGCTTGTAACAGAATTTGACAACACATTGTCAAAGTATTGGTGTTAGCATTGTCCCTGTTCTCTCTTGTCCAAAGCACTCAAGGAAGTCTCCTAGAACATAAAAAATTCCCTTAAACTGAATCAGACTATTGATCCATCTAGCTTGAACCTGTCAAATCCGGTAATAGGAGGATCTTTCTGCACTACACTGTTATAGTGCTATAATTCCACTTTCAACATCCTGTGGAATTCTGGGGTTTGTAGTTTACTGAGGCCAAAGAGCTCTCTGGCTGAGAATTCTAAAGGCCCCTCCCTAAACTGCAAACCCCAGAATTCCATAGAATAGTTAAAGTGGAATAATAGCACTATAAAAGTGTAGTGCTGAAAGGCCCAGAGTTTCCAGGGTTTCAGGCAAGATTCCTTTCCAGCCCTACATGGAGATGCTTGGTATCCCCTGAAAGTCTCTCACCCATGCACTAACCAAGTGTCACTCTGCTTCTCTTCTGAAAGAAAAGTGGGTTCAGAGTGACATGGTACTGTACAATAATGGATTTTCTAGGGGCACTGTAACTCTGTACTAGGGGTACACTTACAGAAATTCTACCATTAGCACTTCTAGAACACCATCATGTGCCCAGAATGTTTCTTTAATTCTCTAAGCACTGTAAATCAGAGATGCTGAAAATAATGGTCTGTGTCCTGGTGCTGGTCCATTAGACACTGGCTGTTAGTCTGTGATGAGTTTCCAGGAAGGAAGGAAATAGTTGTAGCCAATGGCCATAAAATATTTTTGGTTCCTGGCACATGGTGTGTGTGTGGGGGGGGGGGTTTGCCAGTCACTGTTACCAGATGGCTTAAGAAGATGCTCTAGAGATGATCAGGAATCAAATTTGGAACCAGACAAAATTACCTCATATTATTTTTGTTTTAAATATCTATTCCTATAGAATTAAGATTTCAGAAGTGTTACACAACATGTAATTAAATGGAGATATTAAATTATCACAAGACATGGTGACAGCCAAGAGCAAAAGCAGGCAGTTCAGATAAATTCAGGAGAATAAATCTATCTATGACTAGAATATATTACATCTCTCTATTCCACATGGTAGAAATTAACAGGACTGAATTATCTCCATCTTATCCAACTTGTGAGGTTTCCTTGGGGCATTTGGGTGGCCAGTCATACAGGGCACTGGGCTAAAAGAGGCAGGCAACACCAGCAAATACATCTGCAAGCTGGTTTGAGCTACTCTTTGATCCAATACAAAGATATTCTGTACATTTTAGATATCATTAAGTCATCTGGACAGCATCATTAAAAAGTCTAAATGCATAAAATCATTTCAAATTATAAAAGTCAGTACCTCTTAAGTCCAACATTAATGGACCGTGGGCCTTGAGTTTTCAAACCTGCACTCATTTACCAGATGGCATCAAAATATGGAACAGAGATGAAAAACTGGCAGTCATGAAAGGAATCCAAGCAGCACATAAATACACAGCCCCCTGCTGAGTTGCCATCCCTCATTTGGCTTATGCCTTGGTACTATCTGAAGCTTGTTCTGTCACCACAAAACAAGTGGCCAGTGCAAGATTCATGAATATTCTCGTTTTCAAGCAAAGGTCAGGCACGCTGCTTACAAGGCACATACTTCCCTTTCATTTCAACAGGCCAACAAGATGTCCTCTATGACAAACATTCAAAATGATAGATTTTTATTTCCTTGCTCAGCCTTAACTGTCACTCTAAATACATGTCCCTTATTCTTCTCAGTTATTCAGTTCAGATATTCAATTATTTTAACAAACCCAACATGAATTAAAAAAGAGAACATTTTATTTAAAAAGCAACTATCGACAAAAAAGAACAACTATAAAATATTAAAAGAATCTTGTAGTACCTTAAAGACTAAGAAGTTTTATTTGATATAAGTTTTCAGAGAGTGCCATCCACCACTGGCTGGCTGGATCTTTGCTGCAGCAAAATAAAACAAAACCACATACCCTTTAAGCTGCCACAAGCTTTTTGTTGGTTTTACCACAACTGACCAACACAGGCCATGGCTACACCTCTGGAAATCTTTTATAAAAATAATAGTATTACAATCATTTCCTAGAAAAGAGGTTGCTACATATCCAGTGTCAAATTTCACAGAATTTACAGTGCAGCTGTATACCACAAATCCAATCTATAATCAATAATTTAAAGCACGTAATAGTTACAAGACCATTAGCTTGCATTTGGTAATTTTCTACCATTTGATTCTTACACTCTGTGGATGAAACTTGATTTCAAAGCCACCAGTTATTCAAAATTGGTTAATTCTTAACCAGGTTAAACTTTTTAGTTCCTGTTGGGAAAAAAGCAAAGAAACAACCAGCAGTTTGGTGTGTGACTATAGAAACATTCTCCCAAAAACAGTGGTAGGGATGGAAAAGGCTACATACTGAGGCCTTTCAGGTGTTCCTCCTCACCTTGTGTCTCATGCTCCATATGAATCTATTCCTGAAAGCTGGGAAGGCCCTGAGGAGTAGCATTCAATGAGAAACAAGGCACTGCTCTCAGAAAGGGAATTTGGGGACTTTTTTGTGTAAGTGTTGTATGCCTTCAAGTCATTTCCAACTTATGGCAATTCAAAGGCAAAAAGAGCATGATTTGCCACAATCATCTAGTAGGTTTCTGGGGCCAAACAGCAATTTGAACTCTGGTCTCCTAAGTCCTAGGCCATTACTGCACTACACTGTTATAGTGCTATTATTCCACTTTCAACATCCTGTGGAATTCTGGGGTTTGTAGTTTACTGAGGTCAAAGAGCTCTCTGGCTGAGAATTCTAAATGCCCCTCCCTGCAAGGGGCAAACCCCAGGATTCCACAGGATATTGAAAGTGGAATAATAGCACTATAACAGCATAGTGCGGAAATGATCCTAGTCTAGCACCCAAAGCACTATAGTATGCTGGCTCTCAGAAGCACATTAGACAAACACAAAGGGCTTTGAAAATCATGTTTACCTTCATGTACCATCACCATAAGCTCTGCCTGTACAAGAAAAGGGCCTCCCTCACCTATTTTGCTAGGAATTCAGACTAAGAATTTTGGTAGGAGTTCCAAAGCTGGCTTTCATAATCTACCCTAAATCCCATTGTAAGTACTGACTAAAACAGATCCAGCCAGTCAATGGGATTTACCATCACCAACTGACTGAATAGGTCTACTCCAGTTGGGACTAATCAACAGGATGCCAGCCTCCGTGCATTTGTAATCCTACAATTTACACACAAGTGAAGAGTGTTGCTTCCCTCTTTTCTCCATTCCTTTCTTCCACTCAAGGATAAATGGCTATCTAGCACATCAGAGATTTCCATGGTAACTCTGACTAGATGTCCGCACAACCATCATTTGCTCTTGTTATGTGCCCTCAAATCCTTTCCAACTTACAGGATCCCTAAAGTGAACCTATTATGGAGTTTTTTGGGTGTTGAGCATGCATGATGCACCCAAGGTCACCCAGTGGGTTTCCATACCTGAGCAGGGAAATTGAACCCTGCTCTCCAGGGCTATAAACCAATACTGGAACTACTATTATTTACTGCCCCGTAAGGTATCCTCAAGCCTAAATACCCTAAAGGCACCAGATTCCATCCAATCCTGGTAGCTAAGCAGACTCAGCTCTGGCTCATACTTGGATGGGAGACCACCAATGAATCTCAGATACTGTAGGCTGTATTTCAGAGGAAGGAACTGAAAAAACCACTTCTGAGTATTCCTTGCCTAAGAAAACCCAATGACAACTCACTGGGTTGCCATAAGTCGACAGGCAACTTGAAGGCAGATACACATACACAATGTTATCCTCAGCACCATGGCATTCCACCAATATAAATATCTGAACTAAGATTTTAAAAAAATCTTTGAGTTTAACTTTAAACTTTATAAGAAGAGTTAAAGCACTTTAAAAAATTAATTTATACATCAACAATTTTTTTAAAAAAAAATTAAACATCCCATCTTAAATTTGTGGTCACAGCAGCATGTGAGAGCCAGCATGCTGTAGTGGTTTGACCACTGGACTATGACCCTGGAAACCAGGATTCAATTCTCTGCTGAGCCACAGAAACTCACTCAGTGACCCTGGGCACATCACACACTCTCAGCCCCAGAAAACCATGTGAGAGGTTTGCCTTAGGACCACCTTAAGTCAGAAACAACTTGAAGGCATGCAGCAGCAGCAGCAGCAACAAGCAGTGTGTAGTCTTTCATATTACAGTTACTCACAACCTTAGACTTAACATCATATTTCTTGGTTCTTCTAGAAGAAACTACATTTTAGGAACTCATGTTTTTCCAGTAAAATTAGCTACATACATGGAGGTCTGAGAAGCTATCCATCTTATTTGTTTTCAATAAGCTCCATTTATCACACAACATAACTGAACAATAGACAACATAACTGGATGATCCTACTGTTTTGTGGCCTCAATTTGAATTCTTTCTTAACCATAAAATGTTTGCAAAATTATATCACCATCTGCTAGCAAATGAAAACATGACCACAAAATGTACTTTATTGTGCTAAAGCTAATGCACCTGAAAGGAGGGGGAATAAAAGAGGCAGTACCTTTAAGACTAACTGGTTATTATTTTAGCATGAGCTTTTATGGATATTAACCCATTTCTTCAGATGAGATACCAACTGGTATCAAAGCCTCAGGTATAAAGCATATTTGTACAGTTGTGGGAATGGCACAGAATGCAATAGGGTTCAAAAAGATGCACATTATGTCCTTTGCCCTAAATTTTCAAAGACAAGGGACATGATTTGCATCTTTCTAGATCCTATCATCTAAGTTTGGGCTAGAGTGCAGGGTGCAGAACAGATAGCTCCAAACACTTCAAACAAAAAGGCCTTGCACAACGGATCCATCTTTACTGCCTTATCATTTTTTTTTCCTGTGGCAAGAAAAGGTACAGCAAAGCACACGAGTTACAACAGGAAGCAGCTGGACACTTTGTAAAAGTCAGTGAATGAGGCATGATGGCTGCACGACAAAAGCCTTGCCTAGGAAGAATTGTGTTCTCAGTAAACATACTAAAGCACTTTTGATTTCAAAAGGACCTAAGAAGTGCAGCAGGACAGGAAAATGAAGCCCAAGACATTTCAGGAAGATGCCATGGGACTGATATCTTTCAAGCTATTGTCAGTTACTAATAGAGATCATTGATTATAGAGAAACCTAGTATCAAACATCCCCAGATTTGATGCAAGAATATAGTCTTACAGTCTTCAGCAATCAGTATAAAATACCTAGAAAATGACATCCAGCAATAGCAGAAGGAAGGAAGGGGGGATTATTTGGGCTCAATGATCAGAACAAGAGATAAAGAAGTCACCAGTGGAGGGTTGTGGCCCTGGAGTTCATATATAACACAGGCCTTGTTCTAGTCCTTAGGAGATTTTGAGGCAGGGGTGGGTAGGATGGAACCACAAAGTTTAAATTGAAACCATTTCACCCAAAGCACAGCGAACATATGGAACACGTTACAAGGTAAAGCCACAAAAGCAAGTCGCATGAATGTGTTCAACAGGCAACTAGACATTTTTATGGAATGAGGAAGGAACGAAAAACATCACTGGGAGCTAGAAAACACTAAAGGAACAGATGTCAGAGAAAGAGATGGCTTATTGGGCCAAAAAGAAGTGTGTTATATTGTTCTGCCATCAGTCAAAGTACGACGGTCGCCAAATTAAAGAGGTGGGAAATGCCTTTTTACTTGGCTTACACAAACACTGTTAGAATACTCACCAGGAGCAAGAACTACCTAAATGTTGTCCAACAATACAATCAGAAAAATCAGCTCATGAACACTGCTTGCAAGTTTTGTTATTGTGAGCCTTCAAGCCATCACCAACTTATGGAGGCCCTAAGGTGACTCTACCTCAGGGTTTTCTTGGCAAAGTTTGTTGGGGGGATGCCTTTTCCTTTATCTGAGGCTGAGAATGTGTGGCCAAGGTCACCCAATAGGTTTCCATGGCTGAGCAAGAATTTGAACCCTGGCCTCTAGAGTCATAAAGTCCAACACTCAAACTACTACACCATGCTGGCTCATTAGCAGTGAATAACTTCTGTGGGGATAGTAGCTTGGGTGCAGGATAAAGTAATACAAAGCCTCCAGCAGGCATGGCCCAGCCAGCTTCTGAATTATATACAATTTCACCAGTGGCCCATTCATGCTATGTAATTAGAATGCTATTATTTCACATTAAATCCCATGGTTCCACCCAATGAAATCTTATGACCGGCATTTGAGGGCAGGGCATTTAGAATTCTTAGTCAGAGCACTTTAGTGTCTCATCAGACTGTAAAACCTACGATTCTATAGGATGGAACCATGACAACTGAAGTGGAATAACAGTACTGTAATTGTGCAGTATGAAAGGGCCCCAGCTCTGGGAAAGTTTGTTGTTGTTATTGGTAGAGGTGGTGGCATGGGAGATTCTAAAGAGGTGCAGACCAAAAAGTAGCTTTCCCAAGCTCTGGCTCCCTTCCGAACACAGTGGGCCTCCAGTATCCTCTGAGATTTGGTTCCGGGATCTCCCATGGATTCCAAAATCCATGGATACTAAAGTCCCATTATGTACAACGGTACTGTAAAATGGTGTCCCCTATAGAAAAAAGTAGACAACTCAAAAGTTTGCTTTTTGGATTTTTTTTTAAATACTTTTGAGCCACAGTTGGTTGAATCATGGATGCAGAACCTGTAGATATGGAGGGCCAATTGTACATAATGTGTATGAACAACATCTTGCATTACGGGCAAAAGATCAAGATAACACTGCACAGAATAAAACAGGGAGGGTATCATGTTGGCATCTGGAAAAACCCAGAGAAAACTCTCACTGGGTGAGCAGCTGTTAGCCTTCCCTTCTGGACAAAGTTTACGGTTCAAACATTTCCTGTGCAAGTGTTAATAATTACCACCTTACAAGATCAGGCATTTTGTTGTAATATGTATACACCTCAGATCTGCAGGCTCAAGCAAGCCTGTAAATTGAAATACAACTAGTATATGTCTTAATGATTAACTGCAGTGCATAATGCTTCCCCTTCCACAACCTGCGATGCTATCATGTCTAAAATGATCCATGATAATCACCAAACTGTAATTCAATCTCCAAAGCACCCTCCTCTGTGCCGTTTCAGGGTAACCACAAGATAGTTCAGGAATCCAACTGTAATTTGTTACAGACATGCTCTTAAGGAACTATTAATGTTGTACTAAAATGTGCGTTGATTAAAGGCCAATTATCACAAAGAAGCAAGTAATTTTCTAATCCACTACCACCACTTAAGAAATTTGGCTATTCAAGAGAGCACTGATATCATCATCATCATCATCATCATCATCATCTCCTTCCTTTAAAGAGCTCATTCTCCTTTTCCCTACTTTATCCTGATAACAACTTGTAAAATTATTATTATCTTAATTTGTATCCCACTTTTTGCCCATCATTGGGCCTTAAAGTAGCTAACATATTAAAACAATACAATTTAAAAACATAAAAATAGTATATATTAAGACAGAATTAAAGTACAAAAGAATTAACACAGCTAAAGAAATTAAAAGAAGCAATTAAATTAAAACAGAACAGCACCACTTAGCCCATACCTTAAAAACTTTCTGTATTAAAATTCCTGAGTGAATAAAAAGGTCTTTGCCTACCACCAGAAGGACAACAAGGAGAGGGCCATTCCATCCTCCCTGGGAAAGGAGTTCCAGAGCAAAGTAACTCAGCCTGAAAGAGAATGACTGGCCCAAGGTGAATGACTTTCATGGACGAGCAGGGTTTAGAACATGGATCCCAAGTTCCATTCCAGCACTCTAACTACTGTACTGCACTGGGGTACACATCTGTTACATATACAGAAAACAAAAAAAATATACTTCTGGAATATACAAAACCCAAACAGATAAATCTTTAAAAAAAAAGCACTTGAATTATTTTTTTGCACTTCCCCATTCAAACATCAGAACTAATATTCACTAGAATACCTGTCCTGTTCAGGTTTAAAATGGATGCTTCCCACATAACTGATCCACTGCTTTGCAGCAATGCTTACACGTACATAGAAATAAGGCAAAAGAAAGAGCTCAGCTGCACTATCATTTTAAAGGTATATTTTACACACCTTGACCCTAGAATATACATTTTTTTCTTCCTTAATAATAGTCAGTGTTTCTCTGATCACTGAATGCAGCCCAACTACCAAAGTAAATTGTGAATTGGCCGGTTCAGAGCCCTGACAGGAAAAACACTTCAATAGTATCAGCAAACACATTAATATTACAGATAAGAACTTCCACACAATATTGACACACATCAGGTTAGAGTGCTGGAATAAAAGGCCAAAAGGCCAGTGTTTGAATCCCCACTCAGCCACAGAAACCCACTTAGTGCCCTTGGACAAGTCACACTTTCTCAGTGTCAGAGGAAGACAATGGTAAATTTCCTCTGAGTGGCCCTTGGCAAGAAAACTCCACATTAGAATTGCATATGTCTGAGGTGATCTGAAGGCACATTAACAACCTATCGCAAACAAGAGCCCATTCCCTTTTGCACACAGAACCTTCTATGCCCCAGCTGCTAGAGAACTCAGTATCCCAGATATCCTTTTGTTCCCTTTGTTTTGCAGTCCAAATTTATGATTGACCGTGAAAGGAATCTTCGGACTGTGGCAAGATAGCTTGATGAAAATGCCAATCCAGTTTTGCTCCCTCTCCTTACTACTAGAACAAGGCTGGTTGCTTCATTTCACATATACATAATGTTAGTTTTAAATAAAAAGTTTCCTGAAACATGTAAAAATGCCCCTGTCTTTTGTGGTGTATTTCTGCCTCTGGGACCAAATTTCCTGTTAAAGAAGTAATGCCCAGGAACACATCTGTTTCGTTAATTCACATATACCTGTATTACCTTAAGTATCAGAAGAAATATACTGTAGCTCTCAATACCAATTGCTGAGCACACAACTGGGACAGTATTATTGCTGGATTTGAGGAGCCTGATCCAGCATGGCTCTTTTCACCTTATGAATTCAATCACTGGAAATAATCATTCACTTGCTTCAGTCTGGTTTATATACATAGTGCTGTTTGCTATTCACCTTCTCTCCTAAATTGAGGAGCTCCTGACAAAAGAAAACTGTTCCTGCTCCTCTCTCAGGCCACAGGCAGATGTGAAGCAGCCTGAATACTGATTCAGACAACTGGTTCACATAAGTGGTAGCAAAATGACTCCCTGATTCCCACTCCCAGTTTGGCTTGAACATTAATAACCTGTGCTATGTTTATGCTCTCTGGTTAGACCAAAACCATCCTCTCAAGGCAGGAGACATCTGTTGATTTGTGAATCTTCTCAACCATATTAGATTTGTAAAAATCCAGGAGGAAGCAATGTAAACTGAAATATTACAGAAACAAATGAATTCCAACCTACTGTTTGTTGGGAGTTCTCTATGACAGTGAAAAGTGCTGGACTCAGAATGTTACGGGAACTGAATTTACCAGAATCCTAGACCCTGACCAGACTTTCAGTAAAAGAGAAGGATTTAGGAGAAGTATCAATATGTGAGGACATGCTCTCTTCTACACCAGTTATTTTCCTAGACTTTGGATGAGGAGGAAAAGAAAGAAAGAAAGAAAGAAAGAAAGAAAGAAAGAAAGAAAGAAAGAAAATGGGAAAGAGCTTCAAGCTGGAGCCTTACACTGTACTTCAATTGTATAGAGGCAATACTTTTCCATGAGATTAAATCTGAAGTTCCCAATTTTGTAACATACAAAGTTGTGGTGGTCCTTTCTTGTGATGGTCTTTTCTTATCTTAAAATATGCAAAGAAAAAAAGGATAAGAGAGGCCATTTCTGCACTACACTGTTATAGTGCTAGCATTCCACTTTCGACATCCTATGGAATCCTGGGGTTTGCAGTTTAGGGAGGGCCTTTAGAATTCTCTAACCAGAGAGCTCTTTGGCCTCAGTAAACTACAAACCCCAGGATTCCACAGGATGTTGAAAGGGGAATAATAGCACTGTAACAGTGTAGTGCAGAAATAGTCAGAGATTACTTTAATCACACTTTTAATTTTCTTAATTTTATCTCTTGCTCAGATACTGTTAATATAAATTTATTTCCCTATTTTTTTTTTTATTATTAGTATTTCTGTGTGGCAATTAAAAGCTTCATTTAAAAATAACCTAACCTGACTAGCTCTGCAGTCATTTTTGTTATCTGGTAAAACTGGGTAGATATTCAACTAGAAATTAAAGGGAGAAGGAAAAGATTTAAAAGAAAGGGTTCACTGGATCTGTAGTATGGCAGCAAGGAGAGTAAATTGGAGCTTCTTTTCACTTTTAGGAGTGATTTTTAGGGCATGATAAGGAACCATACTTATTGAGGTCTAGTAACTTAAAATGTCAATATATTTCCTATATGGGTAGAACTGGACCCTCATAAAGCCAGTTTTGTAACACAGTGCAATATTACCTTGCTTAGACATTCACTTCCTTAGCAGTTACATAGAGCCTTTTGAAATGGAGATGCTGTCGAGAAAAACCGAGATGCAAACAGTTTCATCTATGCAATTATGCAAACAAAATGTACCTAACTTTCTCTCAGACTTCTATCATGAATACATGCAATCTGTAATTGTGTCTCCTTCTGGAAGGCATAAAACTAAGCATTCTTGACTGAAAAAAAAAAGTTTGGACATGATAGGCAAGTCTGGGAAGGAAAAATAAAAGCAAAGAAAGGGAGAGAAAATTTGGTCAGACAAGGATCTCATCTCCTTAGTCATTTTTGGAATACTGACAATGCAACCCTACACATCTCTACTCAGAATTAAGTCCTACTGATTTCCATGGGGCTTATTCCCAAGCAAGCAGGTACAAGACTGCAGTCTGAGTTTACAATGCTAGCAGTGGCTTGCTGGTTACTGAATGACCTTTGACAGCACCTGATGCACACTAATAAGAAAGATTTCTCAGTGAGTTACTGGGACATTCCAGTGGCACACCACAGTCAATGATGGGGGTCAGAATTAAGTGTTTCAGCTTACCAAAAAGGTCAGCAACAAGTGGCTAGAAATAACCCTAAGTGGGAGCAAAGACAGTTAAAAATGAGAAATTCCGGTGGGCAACTTTCAGGCGAGAGGACATGGTTCATCCATCTGTTCCTGATGTACTTTTATGGGTGTCCCTTTGCCATCTATCTGCAGGAATTCAGCAGGAGACCAAAATCTGCACACTGGTTTACCACCAGCTCACTTAGTCCTAACGCTCGCTTTATAAGTTTGTTGCTGATATACAGTATATGGTTTGTTGCTGATATACAGTATGTGGTTTCTCATACAGTATATACTACTTTTCCTAAGAATTCTTCTTAGATCGCTGCCACTTTAGAACGCTTCCACAGATACTATTTTCTGGGGATTCCACCATGTTTAACCTGACCCTTAGTTTTGTCCAAACGCTGAGTCTGAAGCAAATAGGAAAAGGGTTTCTTCCCTGCCCCTATTTCATTTGGAAGTAAGGAACCATACAAATAGCAGAGTCCTTGCAACAATATAAAGAAAGTCTGTCACAGAGTTCGCAAAGAAAATTTGGAAAAAATACTGTTTGGTCTGCTACTCCCAGAATTCCTCAAACATTGGTTGTAGGATTCCATGAGAGATAATTTTACACAGTAACTTTCTCAAACTCTGATCAGTCTGTACAAACTGACAAACTAAAGCAATCAGGACTTATACAGTAAAGCAACAATCATGAAAAATAAAGGTTTTACCTACTTCAGGGAAGTTTCTATAAAGAACTCTGCAACCGATTTCTTAAGGTATTCCCACCACTTGAATATGAAATTACTTCCATACCTTCTTGCAAGAAATTCCAGACCAGCTAACACTGAATGAATTGTATTACTCAGCAGTCAATTTCAACAACACTTAGTGCAGAGACACAAGAGTCTCCCATATGGATCCAATCGCAAGATCAAGTAGATAGTTGTTAAGTGAAAATGTACAGCAGTGTTTCTAGAATGCAGATTTTGTAGCCATTTTCTTTATGTTCTGGGTTTCAAGTAACCAAAATACACTGAATAAACTACAGTATACTACAGAAAGTCTTTATGTTCTGGGCTTCAAATAATCAGAATACACTGAAGAAACTACAGTATACTACAGAAAGTTGCTACATTTATGGAAATAGCAATGTTTTTTCTATCACACTAGATTTACTCTACATACTAGTGTCACAAAATCCACACAAGCTGCCCATTTTAGAATTTAGACAGATTAATATTCAACAAAATGAAAACATAGAAAAATAAATATTTAGGTGTCTGAGTTTAAGGTGGAAAAAATACATAGGAAATCTACTTTTGCTGAAGCAGCACAAAGACTACTAACATCCCAGAGGTTAATATAAGCAGCTTCATCCTCCTTGAAGGTCTTTCTTCTTTCATAAGAAGAAAAAAATCAAGTAGTTTACTGGTATTTGGCTTCCCAGAGAGGAGATCATTTCTCTCTGAAATAAAAGGCCTGGCCTCTTTTTCAATTAAAGAGCAATGTGCTCACCAGAGTTCAAAACAGCCAACAAAAAGGGAAAGATTAACCTCTGGAGCGTCTACATTGTGCAACAAATCCCTGTTTACCTTCTCCCTATCCTTCCAGCTTGCCACAAACAATGGGATGGTCACAAGGTTGTGTGGGATGAGCTACAGCACCCTAGGGGGCAATGAAGAGATTAAAACCAGTTGCACCCCCAACTGACAGCAAATACTGGAGTTTAGGGCTTCAGTTACTTAAACCTAACAAGGAATGCCAAACTCCACTTTTCTTTTTACATACACACACACACTTTGGTCTCATAAAAGGTTCACTTGCTCTGTCTTTCTTCACATTACATAGAAGGAGCAGAAAAATCTGAAATTACGGGGTATGATGGGGGGAGGAGAGAAAGGAAGCTACTTTTCACTCCAGATTAATTTAAAAAGTTACACACCCTGAGGATGGTTCAACATTGGTTGACAACCCATGGCCAACAATATTATGTTGAAGTGTAATCCCCATCATCCCTAGCCAGCATAGGTAGTGGGACGGATGATGGAAGTCACCTAGAGGGACACACCTTAATGACTCCTCTGCAGTCTTCAGCAAAGCAGGACGTGGAGAAGTTATATCTCAACAACAAATCTCAGAATTCCCCACCTAGCAAGACAAAAAAGTAACTTTCGCAAGTTCTAATTATATTAATTTGCATTTATGTTGTCTTGCAAGCCAAAGAGATTAAAACATGCCCCATACTCAACCTTACAGCTGCGAAGATGGCAAACGGGCACCTAAGTAAAGCCATTTCCGCACTAGACTGTTATAGCGCTATTATTCCACTTTCAACATCCTCTGGAATCCTGGGCTCTGCAGTTTCGGGAGGGGCCGGCCGGATTGCATAGGATATTGAAAGTGGAATAACAGCGTTATAACAGTCTAGCGCGGAAATGCAGCCGGTCAAGCAAAAGTTGGGCAGGACGCGAAAAGACCGAGAGCTCTGCGGGCGCCCTGCGCGTGACTTCGGCGAAATAAGGGGCTGGAGTCCGGACTGGAACCTCACGGTTCGGGGAGGAGCCAGCCGGCGGGCCGGGCCGGGGCGGCGCTTGGCTGGCCGGGGCGTCCCCTGGCTTCTCAGAGCCCACTGTCGCGGCGGCGGCGGCGGCGGCAGGTCCCCGAGGTAACGGCCAGAGCGGGAAGCCCCTCGCTTGCGTTCTCGCCCGCCCGGCCTCTCGCTCGCTCGCTCGCTCGCTCGCTCACTCACCCACCGCCCTGATGAGGAAGCCCTTGGGGGGCCGGAGCGCCCTGCGGAGCCAGGCGTCGCGGAGGAGCTGCAGGGGCGCGGCGGGGCCTTGGAGCAGGAGCACGCCGCCCCTCAGCCAGCCTTGCAGCCAGACCCGCGCCACGGCCCGCGCCAGCCCGGCGTTCCAGTGGCAGGCGGCGTTGGCGCGCCGGAACGCCTGGAAGACGGCCGCGCCGCTGGCCTCGCCGTCGCGGTCCGGGACGGCTGCGCTCCCGCTTCCTTCTCCCTCCTCCTCCTCCTCCTCCTCCTCTTCCTCTTTCTCCGGGGGCGGCTGCTGCGGCGGCGGCTGCTGCAGGCGGCGCAACACGACGGCCAGCGAGCTCGGGGCCAGCTGCACAGCGCGCCGAGGAAGCGGCGGAGGCGCCATCCTCTGGACCTGCCGGGGCGAGGGGTAGCCGCCGCCGCCCTCGCTTCCCGCGCAGTGCCGCCGCCGCCGCCGCCGCCGCTGTGTGGCTAGCTACCAAGGGGACCGAGCTGGGCTTGGCAAGGGGCGGGGACGGGGACGGGGGGCAGGGCCAGGCGGAGGAGCCACCTGCTGCTTTCTTCCTTCTGCTCCAGCCCGATCTTCTCGCCTGACCATGAAAACAGGCTTTCACAGAAAGGCCAAGTTACTTCAACGCCTGCACGCCTTTGCTTTGGTTCCGCGTGAGAAAATACACTCGCCTCACCTCGCCTCACCTCACCTCACGCTGCAGCCCTAGGAGAAAGCCCCTTTGAACAGCTCAGGACAGCCCTCAACGGGCTGCAGCGCAAAGTGGCTGGAAGGGATACAGGAGCAGCTGGCTACTTTCAGTTGTTGTTTTCTGACGTCAAGTCGACCTAGACTTGTGGAGACCCTTTGGATGAGAAATCTCCAAGTCACCCTCTCACCAGCCCCCCCCCCCAGCTCCGGTCTTTCGCATTCAGGGAGGTATCTTCCTTGACTGAGTCTCTCCGTCTTCCTCTTTTCCTACTGCTTTCTACCTTACCAAGCCTTATTGTCTTTTCTCCTAAGTCACCTCTTCTTATGGCCAAAGTAGGATCACCTTCCTGTTACCACCGTGAACTGTCCTGGCCTTTGGTAACCTTTAGATATCATTTTGAGATCATAATTCGGCACTGCTCTGCCACCAGCCAAGTGTTTGTGAGGCCGTGGAACAAGCCCGACGCTAGGCATGGCTATTGAATGCTGAATCATTTCTGTTTACACCTAAGCAAGCCAGAAACTGCCAGATCTGCTTTAGGAGACCTCCCGAAACAAACACCTTCATTACAAATGCGTGTCAAAACAAAGAGACCTCTGCCCCGAGCGGGCATCTTGAGGAGCTGAGTGCTCAACTGCCAAGCCAGCTGCATCTGCATAACAGCTATACTATTGTCAATTCGGACTTTAACTCAATCATGCAAATTCTGACCTTTGAGAGACATTGTCCCCAGGCCAAAACTCATTGTTTTTGCCTAAGACCAGACTAGCCCACGGTCATTCCTTCTCCTATAAAAATCCCCAGTTCCAAGAGTTTCTCAGACTTCAATGGACTTCCATCCTGCCTTGCTGCCACTTCTTCTGCGAGCTCCCCTCGGCCGCCATGCCGAGTTTCCTTCCCTCCATTGGATTTCTCCAGGACTGCGAGATAGGTGACGTATCACCCATTCCCCCCAAAACTCTATATCCTATTTCTAGTTAGCTCTGAGGTGTTGTTTTCTTTATAATTGCTTAATAAATACTATTGCTAGTTTAAACTGTCTGACTGCTCACTGACCTGAACCTGTATACACAGGGTAAAAGATTCCCGCTAAGTTACCCTGCCTCTCGCTAGTTAAGAGAGTGCTCCAGCTAATTTCCCCATCTCGTTTGTGTTGGTTTGGTTATTTGGGCGCCCTCCCGGGACCCCCAATTCACAGGGTAACATTCCTTTAGTCATCTTTGCTTCTAGGGAGATTTCAGGCCTCATTTTTTTTAAAGGCCCATTCATTGGTCTTTTGAGCAGTCCAAGGTATCTGTAGAACTCTTCTTCAGCACCACAGTTTGAATTAATTGATTTTTTCCTGTCAGCTTTCTTCATTGTCCAGCTTTCACTGTCACACATGGTCCATTTCCAAACTACTCTGTTATAGTGCTATTATTCCACTTCCAATATCCTGGGGAATTCTGGGGTTTGCAGTTTACTGAGGCCAAAGAGCTCTCTGGCTAAGAGTTCTAAATGCCCCTCCCTAAACTGCAAACCCCAGGATCCCACAGGATGCTGAAAGTGGAGTAACAGCACTATAATAGTGTAATGTGGAAATGGCCATAGCAACTGGAAATAGGATGTCTTCTGGTTTCTTGACTGCAGTCTCCATTCTGATTAATGACTGAGCCCAGGTATGGAAAATTGTAAACTATTTCAATCTTCACTGTGTACTTTAAGGTTACATAAACCATCTGTGGTTATTATTTTTGTTTTCTTAATGCTCAGCTGTATGTCCGCTTTTGCACTTTGTCCCTTGACTTTCTTCAGTAATAGCTCCAAGTCTTCTATTTTCTGCTAGTAGTGTAGTGTCAGCTGCATATCTTAAATTGTTGATCTTCATTTCTGCAGTGTTCATACCTCCTTCCTCCAAGTCTAATCCTGTTTTATGTATATGTTCAGCATACAAGTTAAACAGGATGACAAAATGCAGCCTTACCTGATCCGCTTGCCAATTGGAAACCATTCTACTTTAGTGTATTCCATCCTGACTTCAGCTTCTTGTCCTGAGTACGGGTTACACATCAGGACAATCAAAATGTAGCGCACTTATTTCTTTAAGAGCAGTCATAGTTTCTCATAATCTACATAATCAAAGGCTTTCCACTAGCCACTGCTCGGATATCCTTTGTTTTCCCCTGAAATGACCGTGGCCTTACACTTCCCTGCCAACAGTCCTGTTTTTCTTCACTGAGGGGGTTTACAAAAAAAAGGAAATTAAAATACCTCCTTCCACTCCACCCGCAAAGTCACATACTGTGCAGTAACCCTAGCATATATCCCTGACAGTATCCCAGCCAAATTTACTGTGGCATAAGCTCTGATGAACTATAGTTTGCTTTGTCAATTTGAGTCAAGTATCCTCTTAGAAAATTATTTCACATGCAAATTTTTAAAAGAGTAGTTAAAATGGTAGTTAAAGGGGGGGGGGGTTAAAATTGGGGGAGCTGCAAAAGAATCAATTATACTGCACATTAACATAAAAAAATGAGAGATTGTACTTACTGTGAAGATTCATTCTGGGATGGCGGGGGGGAATCCACTGCGTTTGGGTTTTTCCCACGTGCCAACCAGAACTGGCAGGAATTCTCCATCTTCTTTCGACCGTTAAAATCGCCCCCCTTTTAAAAGTTTTGTTACATAGCTGAAAAAAAACCTTTTTCTTCTCCCCCCTTTATTCGATTTGCTCCTTTCTTTTCCTTTATTAGTTTTCCCTTTTTTTCCCCCCTTTTTTGGGGCAGGCATGGATTCCTTTTTCCTGCCATCCCAGAGTGAATCTTCATGGTAAGTACAATCTCTCATTCTCGGGATGGCACGGAGGAGGAATCCACTATTTTTGGGAACTACCCAAGCCACACCCATGGCGGGAATATTTTTATGTCTTAATACTGACTGCAGCACGGTCCTCCAAAAAGTTTGCCTGTGCTGACTTGAACTTATCAATTTTATAATGTCTTATAAAAGTTGAAGGTTCAGTTCAACCAGCTGCTGAACATATATCCTGTAATGATGCAGTTACCATATAAGCAGTGCTGGTCGCCATTGACCTCGTTGAATGTGGCCAAACTTTTTTAGGCCTTGGTTTGCCCACACAATCATAACACGGGAAAATACAACCTTACCCATCTACCAATTCTTTTTTGGGTTTTTTGCCCTAAAGTCCTTGGATTATAAGACAAAAAAAGAGAGCCTCTGTACATCTCACCCGAGCAGTCCTCTTAATTTAAAGCCCTACCGCTCTCTTTACATCCAGAGTATGCCATTTTTTTTCCCAAATGCCTTGGTTAAACAAAAATTAGGTAAGTGAATCACGTCTGGAACATTCTTACTCCATGCACATATTAGAAGAAAAGTCAGATCCAATGTTAGCAATGATCTGTTCTCCTCAAATTTTCATAAGGCCGGATTTATAGACAAAGCTGCCAACTCTGAAACTCCCTACCCGATGTTATAGCCACAAAAAAAACTGTTTTAAAAGTTATCATCCTTAATGTAGATTCCCCAATTGGCTCAAATGGTGGTCTCGTTAATGCATTTAGAACCAGATTAAGATCCCAACTTGGAAATCTATGTTTCGTTGGAAAAGATGAAATTGTAGCTCCCCATAAGAACCTTTTAATATTTGAATGAGCTGATAAAGACACCCCTTTTAATAATTCAACATCACCGACAATGCCGACAGCTCCCTTTTTTAAAAATTTTTTGGTGTACAGGGTAGGTTTATTTCCAGTCTCTTAATTTACTTCCAGCCTTGCAAGACTGGAAATTCCCTCCCAGTGTTTTACTGGGGGTTTCTGCCAGCCTTCCAAAGCTGACTTCCACGCATGGAACGACTGGCAATCCCCCAGCTCTATCAGGTATGCTGCCACCACCACCCTGAATTAAGAATCATTTGGACAGGACAGGAGGGACCCTGCCCAATCTCTAAGCGAAAGGAATTCCACCTCCCCCTTCCCCTGAGTGAGAGGGTCCTATGTAGCGTGTGCCAACCCTGGCGTGGAAATGGAGAGAAACGGAGGTTTATAAAAGTGTTCTAATAAAGACATGCAAATAAACAATATCACATTTGGGGAATTTCCCCTCTCCCAGGTACACTTATTAAAGAAGAATTTACAAAACAGATATAACAGCACAGATACATTCTTAAGATCACCCAAATTTCCCCAAAATAACAAAAACCCCCTAACGCGACTAACTACTTATTTCTAGTTACTCACAATTAGGTTATAGGCGTAGATGGTCTAAAGGAGGGGGGGGGGGGGGTCCAGGAGCCCGGCATCTGCCCACCCCCACTGGCCCAGCTCTCCTCTCTTTCTCTCTCTCTCTTTTTTGGCCACATGGCCTCTCAGAAGTTTTTTTTTCCCCCTTTAAAGGTTGGAAACTTTCCCCCAAGATGCCCACCTCTTTTCCTTTTGGTTGGTCAATTCTCACCTTGTGACCTGTGATGCTACCCTTTCCTTTTGGTTGGTCAACTCTCACCCTGTGACCCTTGATGTAATCCCAACACCTCATTAACCCTTGGTTTACCTAAAGGGGAAGTATCTCCCTTTGATAAGCCTAGATAAGGGGAAAGCCCCTTTTATCACATTTGGCCTCAAACCTTTTTGTAAGCCATCCTGTAAAAAGCCGTAAAATATGTTTAACTTCAATGTCTGCCAATTTGAGCTGTCGTTCAACACTCCATTTTTCAAAAGCCTTCCACGTCATGTTATAAATGTTTTGTGTTGATTTCTTCCTAGACTACAAAATAGTTTAAAATCCCTTTGCAGAGGAATAATCATGCATTTCTAAGGTTTTCCTCTCAAGTCCCAAGCCATCAAATTCAGCCACTTGGTTTTGAATTATTGACTGGTCCCTGAGACAGCAGATCTCTCTGAATTGGTAACTTCCATGGTTTCCTCACTGACATTTGCTTCAGAAGAGAAAACCACGGTCTCCTTGGCCAATGTGGTGCTATTAACACAACTTCCGCTCGCTCCTGCTTTATTTTCAAAAGCACCTCCTGCATGATCTGGATCGGTGGAAAAGCATAATGTCGACCCCTTGGCCAGGGAACCAACAAAGCATCCAATGCCGTTTGCCACGACTGCCATCTATGGCAAAATACCTTTTCAGCTTGGGCATTCTTTCTTGAGGCAAACAAGTATATCGAAAAGGGCCCCATTTCCTGCTCAACTTTAGAAGAACTGCATAATTCAGCATCCACTCTCCTGGATGTAAACTGTGCCTGCTAAAATTCCCCTACTTTAATTTTCCTTTCAAATAAACTGCCGTAATTGACTGCAGATTTTTCTCCGCCCAGCGGCAAAGTTTGTCCGCTTCTGCTACCAGATACTTTGAATGAAACCCCTTATGAACAACATACGCTTCTGCTGTTATGTTGTCCATCCATACTTGGACATGCTGACCTTTCACCAAATGAACAAACGGGAGGAGCGCCAAAAAAACCCGCTTTCAACTCTAGGAAACTGATATTGCGTCTCTTGTCCGACCCCATCCATACCCCCTGGACCAAAAACCCCGGTTCCACTGCACTCCCCATCCTGTTAGGCCCCACCCGTTTAACTTTGACATATTTTTTATCCTTAACTGAACACCCTTGTTTAAATTGGAGTCCTTCGCCCACCAACTCCATTTTCCTTTCTCAGCGGGTGGGGTAACGACACCAAATAATGTTTTTTCTTTCCAATGTTGCTCTAATGTAAACCCAGCTCTGAAGACCCCTGGCATGAAATCTTCCCCAGGGCACTGACTGAACCATTGAAACTATTATTCCCAAAACATTAGCAAACATCTTTAAATCCACTGACCTCATAACATCCATCGACTGAGCTACCTGCTTGACCTTCTGTCTCCGTTCCCCTGATTTAAAACACTAGACCCTTTCCAGTGTCTATCTGAGCACCCAAAAAAAGTCAACAACTTAGTTGGTTTCAATTGACTCTTTTTCCCTAATTTATTAGAAAACCCAAACCCCTAAACAGAGAATGGTCTGCCTCAAAAACCTGAAGCAGTTGATCCCAAAAACTGGCCTTCACTAATATGTATCCAGAAAGGATAAAGATGCTCCCGGTTTTTTAGAAATTAAGAGGTACTAAAACCTTCGTAAAACCCCTTGGGGCCCAAACCAACCTGAAAAGGGAGGGCCCTGAACTGGAAATGCCTGTTCATGGACTTTAAACTTCAGGTACTTCCTGTCCCTGACATCCATGGGCACATGAAAAATATGCCTCTTTTAAAAACCATGGAGGCCATCCAATCCCCTAACTGTAAATTCTCCTTTATTGTTTGGTATCTCCATCTTGAAACCTTTTAGATACCGCAAACTGGTTGGGTATTTAACTTTTTCACAGGACATGCTTCCCCTTGCTTTTGGGCACTGTAAAGAATGTGGAGTAAAAAAGAAACATTTGTTTTTTCTGGAACTTCTTCCCCCCCCCAACCCCCAACAATGAACCATTTCATTCAAAAAATCCCCCCTTTCTCTAATTCCTGGCTACTGGGAAAAAACATATCTGACTTTCAGGGACCCTGTCAAAAAAAATTTGTAACCCGGAAAGCTACAACCTTTAACACCCATTGATCCATTTTAAAACCCGAGGAAAGAGTGCCAAGTGAGAAATCTTCCCCCCATTCCTGAAATCCTTCTGTCAGAATTTTTAGCCCTTTTTTTTTTCCCAAACAAACCCAAAACCCTTTTCCCCAATAGGTTACCATATTGTCCTGTCCTATTAAACTGTCCTCTTGCTCTTTCCACTGTTATCTTCCAAACCTGAACTCCAATTGTCTTCTCAGACTCCTACCCCCTCAAAAGGAGTAAAAGCCCCCTCTAATGGCTTGCTATCCACTTTCTTTTTCTGCAACGTTGGCATCACTTGCTTCTTCTCTCTATTTTCTATCAACACCTTATCCAATGCCTGACCACCAAAAAGCAATTCACCTTTAAATGGCACAAAAGCTAAATTATTCCTAAAACTTTTTATCGGCCTCCCAATGCCTTAACCATAGAGACCTCCTTGCAACTGCTACAGCACGTATACTTCTTGCCACAAAAACCCCCTATATCATAACTTGCCCTTAGCCAAGTACTCTAAAGCCTTTCTAACCCCTCTAACACTTTACCTAAAGATCTTTACTCTACTTCCTCAGCCTCCATAACTTTCTGCATCCACAAAATTGCTACCCTAGCAAAAACTGATGCTGCCACGGGTGTGTAAAGCTGTAGCCGAACTTTCATGGGCTTTCTTTAATGCTGACTCCGCCCATTTTATCCGCTTCTTTCAGCATTGTATCTCCTTCCTGGGGGAAACCCGTGCCCCCAAAATCTGCACTGCTATGGGCCCATCCACCAAAGGGATTTTAAGGAACTCCAACTCTTTCTTTTGGAAAGAATATAGTTTATTTACATAAGTTAACTTCCTGCATGTGTTCAAAGGCGACTCCCACTCAGGGCCCGGATCAGATCCTTAAACATTTCTGGCATCGGAATATCGTTCGTATGACCCTCTCTTTTTCCTTTTTACAAAAACTAACCTCTCCCTTTTTCCCTTTCTTTCCGTATCTTGCTCTACATTCTCCTCTATGTCCAAACCCAATGTATGCAAAACTTTCTTCAGTACAAAAATCCTTTAAAAATTTTCTGTTTTTTAAAAAATCTACTTGTATCTACATGTCCTCTTCCTCTGCTGCAGAAACTCCAAAAATCCTCCTCATCAACTTGCATCTCCTCCTCTTGACCTCCATCTACTTCCATTTCCAGGATGCTCACATCATTTGACTTTTCCCCAAACTCTTTTTACCACCAGTCCCAACTATGTCCTGATCCTCCTCCAAGATCCAGCTTTCTCTTCGTACTTTCATTTTGATTAACTTCCAATATTTCCTCTCTTCCTCTTATATTCTTGCTGATCTTACTTCTCTCATTAGCAGTAGATTTCATCATATCAGAATCAAGTTGAAAATTCATCATATTTGCATTACTCCAATCATTGAATTGATTTTTTATTTCTGATAGTATACTTCATAGTTCATTAGAAATTGTTTGTTTAATCATTTAAATTTCAATTCATTAGCAGCAGCAGCATTACAGACTGTATTAGGCTGATGCTCATTGTAAAATCTTGCCATGGGATTTATAAAACATTGCCTTACATCTCTAGTGGTGAATTTATTTCTCCCCCCTCCTCCTTACACAAATTCACCCCTGTAAATATCTGATGCAGCTGGCCTCATAAACTGACCACCTTCCAAAGGCCAGCCATCATTCCACTGGAAACGAAGTACTCCCCGTGCTAAAAGGCCTTCACAACCACACCAAACTGGCTGCTGAGGAGGAAGGGGGTGGGGGTGAGGGACAATCTCCTCTCTATGCAAGCTGCGCAGATACCGAAGGAGAAGCCATGTATGCTCCCAAACCAATTTCTACGCTTCCCCCCCTCAAACCTACGGAAACCCGCGTCAGCCCTTCTGGAACTTCTGTGATCTCTGAGGATTGCTCCTTTCGAGCCCCTCCCTCCTCCTTGGAATCGGAAGAAACAAAGGGCAGCCCAAATTGGCTGTTTGAACTCCAGACACTGGAGATACCTTTTTCTGTGCCTTAGAAGAGCCAGACCGCATTCCTGACTCCTTTTTACCTTTTGCCTCTTTCTTGGTAAGTAACGCCACCTTCTTAACCTTACCATCCATCTTATCAATTTTTTTACTGCTAAAAACTGCATGTATTTTCCCCTGTCTCGCTCTCACTGAGGAAACAAAGACCTTTTTGAGCACTTCATTTTTGTCAAATTTTAGAAAAATCACGGATCGGCGGTCATCTGGGGTAAAATTTTCCTTTCCCTTTTTCTCCTTTTCCACACTTAAAACCCCCTAAAACCAAAGGGGTTTTGAGACAAGGCAACTTTTCACTTTTTATTCCTTCCTCAGAGCCTCGTAGAGCGGTGGGGATTTGGGGAAATTTATGTCTTTATGAAATTCTAGCATTTTCTTTTTACACTCAACTCCTTTTTCCTCCGCTTTCTTTTCCATACCAAACCTAATACATCCCTAGTTGGAGAAAGGTAAAACCCAACCAGTTCACTCGGCAGGTAAAAGAAAACTGTTGGAGAGGGGAGTGATTCTGATGGTCGTAACTGAAAAAACTTAGAATTCCTGGGCCCGGGTTTTGGTTGGCATGTGGGGATAAATCCAAACATATGGGGTTCCTCCTCTGTGCCATCCCGAAAAATTTGTTTTTAATTTGGTTGAGGATTTTCACCATCTCTGCTTCTCTCTAAAACTACACCAACCAAATTTCCTTCTACTCTCTATCTGCTAAAGATGTAGGGGTCCTTCCAGAAAAATAACTAGTAGCCTGTTGTGAGCTGCAAATAAAAACTTGTAAAATAAACATTCACCAGAAAGGGGGCCGGGGGAGGGGAAAAGGGGTGAAACCCCTATCACTTTCACTGGCCTTTACTGCCCCCAGCAAAAATTTGCAGCTTTTTACAGCTTCCCCAAATTGTATTTACTTTGGGTTTTTCTCCAAACAATTAAATGCCAGTGGAACAAGGTCTTTTTAAAATACTGTTCTATTAAAGTCTCAAGTGTTTGGTGTTCCGTTACCCACATTGATCAATGCACCCACATAACAAAGTCCTTTTACTAACAAAGGCCATTTTTTAAAAAACAAAGATTAAAAGTTAAAATTTTTATTTTGAAAGAGGTTGCCTTTTTTGGCAAGGATTTCTGATATAGTCCAACTTTCTAGTCTTTTTAGTACCACAGCTGAAATCTACTATTCTAGAAAAATATATTTGGAAGTAAGTTGCAATAACACTTTGTTGTTGCACGCCTTCAAGTTGTTTCCCATTTATGGTGACCCTAAGGCGAACCTGTTTACAGGGCTTTCTGGGGCTGAGAGAGTGTGACACACCCAAGGTCACCCATTGGGCTTCTACGGCCAAGAGGGAAAAAAACCCTGATCTCCAGCATTGTAGCCCAGTGCTCAAATCACTATACCACCCTGTCTCTCACTGATAACACTAGTGGAAAAATATCTGAACATTTATTGTTTCAGAATTACAGAGACCATTTATTTAAGGTGATGTATTTTATCATCCAATCTGTAAAATACTAAATTACACATAATCCCTTCAACTGGAAACATATTCGTGAATTTTGAGTTTTTTGAAGAGCAAATATATTTATGCATGCAAATAGATATGCTTACTGGTAGATCAAGTATTGGTTTTTCACACATTTTGGGCATATTGCATGAACAAAAGAGTGGGTTCTCATCCTGGAGAGAAGTGACTAGCGGGGTGCCACAGGGTTCTGTCCTGGGCCCGGTGCTGTTCAATATCTTTATTAATGACTTGGATGAAGGAATAGAGGGCACGCTGATCAAATTTGCAGATGACACCAAATTGGGAGGGGTTGCTAATACGCCTGATGACAGGATCAAAATTCAAAAGGACCTGGACAGATTGGAGAGCTGGGCCAAGGCTAACAAAATGAATTTCAACAGAGAGAAATGTAAGGTCCTACACTTAGGCAGAAAAAATGGTATGCAGAAATATAGGATGGGGGACACGTGGCTGGCTAACAGTACGTGTGAAAGGGATTTAGGAGTCTTCATAGACCACAAGCTGAACATGAGTCAGCAGTGTGATGCGGCAGCCAAGAAGGCCAACGCAATTCTTGGTTGCATCAATAGGAGTATGGTGTCTAGATCGAGGGAGGTATTGGTACCACTTTATTCTGCTTTGGTTAGACCTCATCTTGAATACTGTGTCCAGTTCTGGGCACCCCAATTCAAGAAGGATATGGATAAGCTGGAGCAGGTCCAGAGGAGGGTAGCCAAAATGGTGAGGGGCCTGGAAGCCATGCCCTATGAGGACAGACTTAGAGAGCTGGGTATGTTTAGTCTGCAGAAGAGAAGGTTGAGAGGGGACATGATAGCCATGTTTAAATATTTGAAGGGGTGTCATGTCGAGGAGGGAGTGGGCTTGTTTTCTCCTGCTCTTGAGACCAGGACAAGGAGCAATGGATGCAAGCTGCAGGAGGGGAGATTCCGCCTGAACCTCAGGAGGAATTTCCTGACAGTCAGGGCTGTCCGACAGTGGAATGTGCTGCCACAGAGTGTGGTGGAGTCTCCTTCTTTGGAGGTTTTTAAGCGGAGGCTGGATGGCCACTTGTCAGGAGTGCTTTGAGGGTTTTCCTGCATGGCAGGGGGTTGGACTGGATGGCCCTTGTGGTCTCTTCCAACTCTACATTTCTATGATTCTATGATTAACTACCCTCCTATAATACAATACAATCATTGTAATATACATGCGTCCATAGTTTTTTTTCTTCGTTTTGTAGTTCTGCATAACTTCTGGCCATGCAAATTCATTATTTTAAATTAGCATCCAGATTTTACTGCTTTGTGGAATATTCAGCAGAATTGGAACTGAACTTCAGCTTCTGCTAATGGATGGGCATTTTGAAAACACATTTTATTTACTGTGAATATGTAGAAATGTTGTGTTATTGTTACAGGAATGGCTATATTAAATGTAGTTGTGGCATTTCTAACCAGCTAAAGATTATGGACTTGAAATGTGTACATGCTGATCAGATTGCAATGTATATTATTGCATCTTTGCTTCTATTAAACTGATCTTCTTCCTTTAGAAAACCATTGACGTAATATATAGGATCTAAAAGTAATTTCCAGATGGATTTGCATTTCTTACAGAATAAGAATGTTGAGCCTCTGCTTAGGCAAAGCATAAACTTAGTGCATTAAATGATATTGCTGTGTGCATCATTCATCCCCATTTTAACATCAGCAACAGAGATGATGGTGCAGTGACAAGAAAGTGAGAAGTAGAATATTCATTCTTACTTGCTCTTTATTCATGCATCCCAAAACTATTTTTTGGAATATGATTCTGGGCAGCAGTGGGGGCTTGTCACAAAATTGTGTTTATTTTGAAAAAAATGCAAATAACAGTTTCCAGAAACAAGTGTTTTGTGCAACAGCTGGGTTTTTTTTGCACAAAAGATAGTCTTTGCTCACAAACTCACACATATACGTTTCTGAAATCAGTGGGGAGGATTGTATGAAAAAAATTTTTGCACAAAAAAGCCTTGTTTGTACAAAAAAAAAAAAAAAAACCCCCTCCAAAAACCTACAGCGCCTGACATACACACCTTTATAGAAGAGTTTCCCAGAATACCCTGAGATGTATGAGTGCCAGGTAAGACAGCAAAATATTTGTTTTCTCCCAAAATGGAGAGAAAGCTACACAAATTTGTCCTTGCACATGAGGGTGAAGTAGTTGAAGATTGCATCCCCTGAGGGAACAAATGCATTGTTATTTAAGTAAGTTTTGTTTTTGCACTTTTTAAAAGCCTTAATTTCATCCAAGAACTTAAGCAGAACAGAAGCCACGTCGCCAAAAGAAACATCATACTGCATTGGTTGTTAGTTCACTCCATCTACAAATCTAAGCACATCTGCATGGGAAAGAATTCCACTGAATCCCCATTGGACTTGTCATCCAGCCCCAACGAGCCTGGACGATACTAAAGAATGATAGAATAGTAGTTCTTCAACATCTGAAGTGCCACAGGTTTCCTGTGTCTCTTGTATACAATTGTGTTGTAAGGCTGTACACTTTGCCACATTTCTAGGGAGAGGTTCACATTCTGTTCGGGAGGACTTATTTCTGAGCATACATGCTTACTTGGGAAGCTGAATGTCATTAGCATTTTTAGTCACCAAGAAAAATCTAGTTACAGTGCAGAGGGGAAATGCATGCCCCATGTTAAGAGTCTGGATGCAGTCAGAATCTCTGGTCAAAAGTGAATCAGACTGAGACGCTAGGTTCTTAGAATTCTTGGTAAATTTAATTTTGCCTGTAGTGTTCCACCAGCAACATGCTTACTGTTAGTGCATTCTAGCCTAAGCACTCTCAAACTGCTTGTTTAATGCTTGGGGTCCCAAGCAGAATGCAATCTTCAAGCCATTAATTCGCTCATTACCCTAGAATGGTCCCAATTAGGAAGTGGCAATCCATACTGTATATGGCAGTCCCATTTGCTGTGTACATTATGGTTATTGCTGAAATCTAATATATCTAAAATATGAAAGAAAGACATATTACCTCCTAATCTATGTGGATACACAGACGTATACTGAAAAGACTTGATATATATGAGTTTCACAGCCAGATTCTGCTGCATACTTACAGACAACAAAGTTGTTATTTGTTACCCCAAATGGCATTGTACAAATGGCAGTTCGACTGCTTGTACATAATTTGAATTGGCCGAAACATCCCAGTCCTAAAATGCCCTTGGTTAAGGCAAGCTTCATGGTGGTGAATTACGTTTGCAATTAGGCGAAGGTGCCGTTAATAAAAGAATGTTAAGAGATGGTGACCTCAGAGGAAATGTTTTATGTGCATTGATACTGACTTGTGAAGATGTTTCCTTACATTGATGGCCAGTTCTGCTGACCAGGCAGTATAAGTAAGGCATTATTGGGCACATAGCTAAATTTGTGGCATAATATCACCATCTTGTGTTTGTACTCTCATGTGCTAGGCTGATAGTTACGTGTCTGCTTCAAAAGGCAAAAGCCTACCTACACGGTGAGATGGACCAGATGCATTTTAGCTTCCTGTGGAGCAAAAGGGAGCTGTTCTAAGTCTGGCACATTCCATGCATTTGTTAAGGACAGCTGCCTTTATGGGTCAGATATGGGCATATATTTCATGACCTACCCAACAATGAAAGAGATTTTTGTTTTGTTTCATAAGAGAAGTTTTGTTCAATCCCCTTTCCTTTGCCTTACAAAGGCCCTTTCTGCATGTGGAGGGGAAAACGGGGGGAAACGCTCTAAAACGGAGCTTACCGGCAGCCGGGTAAATTTGTTGCCATGTGGAGCAGCGCAATCTCGCTGTTCTGTAGTCCTCCGGCATCCAAAATGGCGGCCTCAGCGTCCAAAATGGTGGCTTCCGGCTGGCGGAGGCTCTCTACCAACCTGAGAAGCTTGCCAGTCTAAAGCCCGCCCCCAGCAGATCTGCAGGCACGCACTAGTGCGCAGCTGCAAATCTGAACCAGAGCGCGGCAACGGAGCTGCACGGGGCTGCGCACTCCGTGCTTTTTAAACACTTCTGAAAAGAGGTTTTTAAAAAACATGCCGCACTACCAGTTCCAGTCACTTCGGAGCAGACTGAGGTGCGGAACTATGAAAAATAGTCCGCCCCGATCCACTCCATGGTGTAGAAGACCTCCATCAGAGGTCGCTCTGCACCGTTTTAATACCCCAGTGCGGAAAGGGCCAACGTATTTCCATTCTAATCAAGATTTGGCTCAAAACGAGAGAAGTCTTTTGTTTCACTTTTCTTCAGTATTGTTTTAAAATACTATATGACATTATTTCTTTCAGCAATTAAGGTATCTTTTCTATTCCAGTCCAGCCAGTAATGTCAGTTAACATCTTAGTTAAATATACAGTATTATGTGATACATAATGATCAGTGACTTATGCATCAGATAACGGGTGCCAATCTGTAGGTTGAAAGTCAAGCGTAAGGCAATTGGGTGTCCCATTATGCACAGCAAAAAAGTGTGGCAACAAATTTGGCTGTTATATGCAAATGTGTCTGGCTGTTGTCAGTTTTCCTCAACGGGATGGAGAAATTTGGGTCATTATTCTGTAGAACAGTTTGTAAAATGGGTGGTCCCACATGCCAACTCACTGGATGTCAAAATGATGGCAGAGCTGGAAGAGACAGATACAAACAAGAGGGCTGTCTGATATAGGCACAAAAAAGGGTCAAGGACTGCATACTAATTGCCCTTTTTCTGCCAGAAACCAATGATTTTTTTAAAAAAAGCATTGCAGAGGTGGTAAGCACTCATCTTTTGCTACTGCTGCTTTCAATTCTGCCCGGAATCCAAAGAAGATGGGACTGAGTGTGGAGAATGTGTGCCTTCAGTCACCCTTTGCAGCAGGAGGACCTGTCCCTTCACAGCTGAAAAGATCAGAGAAAATATGGCAAGAAGCATTGTCCTTGTGGAAGGTGTACCTCTGAGCCCACCTTTGCTCCCTCATACTGTCCTTTCAACTGTAAGGTAAACTAGATGTGCATGCAGACAGAAGTTCAAATGCAGAAATAGGCTATCTCCACTACATTGCTTGGTATATAATATGCACACTCTGGGCAATGCATAACCATTTCCACATAAAGATGCATAAGGAGCATACATTTTGTGAAACAAATGCAGTGTAGAAAACCAACATATGCATATTTGCATACACACATTTCCTAAGCAAACAAGAAATAGGCAGAGACCATCTGTTCCAGTCCATCAGTGGATCTCCTTAGATCTGGTAGCAAAGCAAAGAAAGTTACTAGAGAAAGTTATTTCATTAATGTATAATCATGTGGTGTTAAATGTGAATCTCTGTGTTTATCTCACCAAGTTTTTCCTTAACAGCGTAGAAGCCTAAGATCACTGTGAAAATTTTAGATGTATAGTAAATACTCTGCTGTACAAAAGGACTTGATGCCTTTTTCGCTTAAATAATACAACACTTCAAACACCCATTATCAAGATAAAATAGCTGCATTCTACAAATCAATAGCTACTCTAGCTAGATTCTTAGAAATAACTTTTTCCCAGATCTAGATCATCACAACATTTGTGCACTTGATAATGCGAAAAAAGGATATGAAAAGGGGAATGCTTCAAATTATGAGTTCAGTATGCTGTAGGAATTCAAGAAATGCAAAATGGAATCAATAAGACAATATTTCAATTATCTTTAAAATAACATTTGTTTGAATTTACTTAATTTGTAAACAGAGAAACCAATTACTTTGAAATACAAGCTGGTATGTTTGATCACTAGAGGAGAATTCTTAGTATTGATTGAAATCAGTGGTTGAATATTTGGAACAGAAAAGAATAATTTTCTACTTGTCCAGGAAGCTACCACCTAATATTTACAGATCCCTCCTCCTCAACATGCACTACAGACTACTCCATTCAGGAGGATCCCAAAGCCCACGTGCTTGCTGCAATAATTATATTTTGGGAGTAAAAAAAATGTGTAGTAAGTTCATGACGGGGGTATTCAACAGCTTTGTACAAAATAATGTTGTTAGGTTATTTAAAAGTGTCACTACAAACAAAACTTTTTTGTTTTGTTTGAATTAACTTGGGCTTTATTAATAGCAGCTAAAATTTTCCCAATCACTAAATGGTGAGATAATAAAATGGTTCAGTAAAATATGGCATTTTGTGATGACAAAATTAAAATGTTGTTAGGTTATTTAAAAGTGTCACTACAAACAAAACTTTTTTGTTTTGTTTGAATTAACTTGGGCTTTATTAATAGCAGCTAAAATTTTCCCAATCACTAAATGGTGAGATAATAAAATGGTTCAGTAAAATATGGCATTTTGTGATGATGGTAAAATTAGCAGCACAGACATATGTACAGAATGCAGTTATAATAGCATAAAATTACACTCCCAAAAACATGTTTGTACAGCTCCTGCTCTAGTCTATATGCTTTGTTTTATTTAACAAGGGCTACAAAGTGTGTGGCTCTCCAGTAGTTGAACTGCAAATTCCAGCAGGCCTGGCTAATGGTGAGGCATGTAGGAGTGCAATTCAACAACATCTGGAGAATGGTGCAATACTCACCTGATTTAAATGGTGTTGATTCATCATTATATATTTTTTTATGTATTTATAAATGTAATGAAAAGATTTTTAAAGAGGAAGCTGGATATAGTTGTTGAGAAGTGGCCTCAATAGCAGCTGTTACACACAAAGAGACAAGGTGAATTCCTGGAAACATATTCAGGCTATGCCACAAAATTCAGCAACCACAAAACAGTGATACTGCTACACATCAAGCAAGTTTTTGAAACTTCCCTGGCTTCTTCATCAGGCCAAGTTATTAAAAATCATACAGGAGACAAAAAGATTATTAGTGTTATAGTCCTACATTTCCATGGAATCTTCGAATCATAGATTTGGAAGACACCTTGTAGGTCATCAAGTCCAATCTCCAGTCAGTGCAAAACATTAGCCATAGTCTTAACATTCAAAGATCTACAAGAACAGCTCACATTCGCTTTTTAAAACCCATTAAAATCCTCTTTAAAAACTCTTAAAAAGCAGTCTAAAAAATAATCCCAGAATCCAGAGTTAAAACAGCAGTTTCAAACATTGAATGCCATGCAGAACAGCACTGTTTTGGCTACCTACACGAAGCTTAAAAGAGATGACACCAGCCTAATTTCTATGCTGTTTCATGAAATGGTGGAATGAACAGTGAGGAAGGTGCTGCAAATTTTGCTAAGCCTTGACATCTGTGTCTCAGGCATTCCACACACTTCTGTAGAAGCTAAATATATGTCCTGTTGTTAGCCATGTCATAAAAATGATTTGTGTCCTGACAGCTATAGCCACACATGGGTCATCTTGCAGTGAATCAGGGCATAACCGCACAAAGGTTCACACAGTATGACCCACAACCATTATTGTTCCTGTCATGATGCTTTCAAACCTATACATAGTTTCAGAGTCACTATAGGTAACATGATATGGCCAAGCATACATTGAAAATTTTTCTGTATCACATTTCACTCTGAACACACCTTCTGGAACAATGTTACTGCATTTATACGTGAGGCTTGTAAACGTCGCATTCCCTTCAGTGCATTTGAACTTTAATCCACAAAACCTCAGGCTAAAATAAATAAATGATGCTAGAAGACGTCTCTTCCCCTTTATTTTTATTCTGAAACACCCTAACATGCCTGTCTCTTCAAAAACTAAAATAACTACAGTCATGGCTAATTAATGTGGTAACTGCTATAGCATATTCACCAAAATGAAATACTATTTTTTTCATATCAACATGTGATTATCCTCCTTTAGCACAAATTTTGCCTTGATGTAGATTTGAAGCACCAGTACCAATCAAACAAATCATCACCAAGACTCACCATATCTTTATGGAATATGTAGAAGATCCCTTACGCAGCAACCCACCAGCCTCTCCTCCTGAGACCCCAAGCCATTCTTTTCAACTCAACATCTGATTATCCTCCATTAACAAAATACAACAATCCAAAATCCACAGAAGAGCAATGCCTTTTTCTAAGAAATTAAATGTTCTCTGCCTAAGAAAGGAGCAGCTGGCTTCACACAGGACAGGGGCAACCTGGATCTCAAGGGAAGTTACTTTTCTGTTGCTAATGAAGCTGAAATTTATTACATCTTTTATTGCCCTTTGTCTCTGGTCCCCACATTGCCAAAACGAGGAGTGGCCTTTGCATTTTATCAGGCCTAAATACCCTAAAGGCACTAAATCTAATCCAATCTTGGAAGATAAGCAGGGTCACTCCTGTTTAATATTTGGATGGGAGAATGCCAATGAACACCAGGTGCTGTAGACTATATTTCAGGAGAAGGGGCCAGAAAAAAACCACCTCTGAGTATTCCTTGTCTAATAAAACTATGAAATTAATGGAATTATTCATGGAGTAATCCATGGAGCAATTTGAAGGCCCAAACATGCAGAGAGCAAGCATTTTTTAGGCCTGTTCTCTTGAGGAGCAAAGGATGGTTGTGTTACACAGCTTATCTAGCACCAGTCTGCTAGCTTCACAGGCAGTGGAAGATATGATCCCATCAGCCATGTTGAATTAAAACTGACCTGCCAGTCTAGCAGTTCTGTACATGGAACAGAGATGAAGCATTAAAAGCAGTTCCAACATAACAGGATACAGGAAGGGCAATACTAAACATCTGCATAAAGGGGATGGGTTTTAAAAGGGATGGATTTAAGTATCACATATTTCATGGGTTTCAGAGTATAAGAGCTTACATCACAATAAGTGTGTTAGTCTTTGTGGTACCACAAGACAGACTTTATTCTTCTCGCTGCAAATGGCCCTCTAACTGTAAACCGCATATAAGTAAAGTTAATCCCTAGAAAGGATGGTAGGCCTATGTTATGGATCAGACAATTTTAGTGGGGCAACAAAGGAATTACAGAGCCTACAGATTGCAATCTCTTTCTCTCCCATTCCCATCCCACTTTTTTTTCCATTCGTTTGCTGCAGACGTACCAGACCTTTTATTTAGGTCAGAGACAAAAGCCTCTGACTGTGCTTTGGAGATATAATTCTGAGAAAGGAATTAGGCCAATGAGTAAAATTAATTCTGTCCAAATTGAAGTGATGAAGAATGAAGAAGGCAGCCTTAGTCAGGCCCCATTTTCTGTCCACAGTGTTATGTTTGTGAATATTTGCACCAGCTGTCACTGAACCACGAAACAAAGAAAGAACAAATTATCCATATCAACTCTTTTGTACTAAAACAAGTGACCAGCATGCGCTAAGTATTGCATGGGTCCAAATTCTGTTTCTTCCCATTTTGTGTCTGATTGAACTTGCATGCTGTTCTAAGATTGCAAAACATTTCGTGCTTAAAAGAGACTACCACATCCTACCAATTAAAATTAATGGCACTGAAGTACTGTTCGGTTCTCTCACTACTTGTGCAACATTTATGTCATCAATGTATCTTTCCTTTTTTGGAACAATTTAACTACCACTCAGGTTTGCAGGTAGGAAGACAAAGAGTCCTCACTAGGGTACTTTGCATTGCAACTCTTGATGTGTCAGGCTTTATCCATCACATCAAGACCTGATAGTTCAGGTTCCTGCTATCTGATCTTTTATTTTTCACACTGCAATCTCAGTCCTGACATTTCTTCTTCAATATTTCAATTTCTCTCCCCTCCCTTCAATCACTCATGCTTTCTTCAGAAATGCTGCCCTATTTTTTTCCTTTTCAGTTTGAATGATTCTGCTCCATTCTATGATCAAGTTTCACCACAGATTCTCTCTTTTACATGACTCTGAACATACTTTGCTGCTTTTATTTACAATCCCACCACCTTGACAGGTATTAACAGATTGCTTTTAGGTCTCTTTTTTTCATCCTCAGTTTTTATCTTATCTTCACAACTTCTGTGCTATTCTTATCTTTGAATATATTCAAAACCACTCAGTGGAATCCCCACATATTTTCCAGAGAGAGATTATTTCAATGTAGCATCCCAAAGCAGCATTTTGCCCAAAACACCAGGTTGGGGGAATGAAGGAAAAAAGAGGGATCAAGAGTATGTAACAGCCTACGAGCACACCATTGCCCATGTATATTTAAAGGCTGGAAAGGATGGTGATAGTGCTTGGCCTCCTGAAAGAAACAAAATGCAACTTAGAGAGTGATTTACATATGTGTGTATGCCACTCAATTACTCACAATAATTAATGTCATATTGCTGAATGTCAGTGCCAGCTTCACTGAAAAGCACATCTGAATTTCCACAAGAGGGAAGTTCACACACAAAAATCCTCCAAGAACTAAAAAATGTGTGCTCGGGGCCAAGTGGCTAGTGTTTTTCCCCCACTGTTACTGATGCTATACTCCCTTGCATGTTTTACTGTCAAAAGGATTTCAATGTATCCACAGCCAGTGCCACAAATGGTTCTCCATATATATATTTAGGTGCAAATCAAATGTGACATGTCTGGGGTTTTTAGCTCCTGGAGCCTTCCACAGACTGAAGAGACTGCCAAAAATCCTCCTCCTAGGGGGAAAAAAATGTCCACACTTGGTTTGAAAAACTACTTTGCTTCCAAAAAAAAAAAACCAGTGCAAGGTGCCCTGCAGCTGACATAAATGGTAAGTTGTCTTTCCTTTAGACTTCTAGGACAAGCAAATCATAATCCCCTTTTCAGCCAGAAAAAAGGCAGCCTTGGGATGCGTCAGGGACCAAAACAGAGCACTGGAGGGCTGCACCTAGCCCCATGGCTGCACTTGTATACCACTCCAGTGTACATGCAGAGATTCTTCACTTGAGGAAGGAGGTAACTGGCTCAGATCCCTCTCAAAAGCAAGAGCTTTAGGTGTGTACATTTCTCCCATCTTGGCCAAACACAAAGATGTCAGAGAAACATTAATGAAAATTGCTGGAGGCACAGCCACAGTTAGTGGACCAGACAGCACTCCCCCCGTACACAAACACTTTTAATATGTAGATCCATATGAAAGCCTTCCATATACTAAAGAGAAAAGCTTCATCAGTTATATTTGATCTGTTTTGTCTTTTCCAATTTTTATGGTCTGCTGGAGCATTAATCACTTTATGGATTAAGTTGATAATAATGTACAGTTTTCAGTGTGATTGGGAACGGGAAGCATTTATTCAAGAGGTGTTCACAAGTATGTTAAAGATATTTGGCTTCAAGAAGTCAAAACTGATGAAAAGAACTAAATGTTCTTTCGGACAATTTCAGACATCTGTTTCTGCTGTCAACTGCCAAACCCTGTCTTATGGCACTCTGTTAGCTACATAATTACATCTGGTACAGGAGCTTATATTTTATTTCTCTCTAAGTTCCTGTTGTAACTCTGCTACCAAAATATCATACACAGCAAAATATAATTCCATTACAAAAACAAAGCTTCTATGTTACCACTAAATTTAAGTCTTTTAAGAGCTTGGGTGAAATGCATGTAATATTTGAGGCTGCTTTTGATCTTAAGAAATTAACACTGAGGAAGTAAATAGTCAATTTAATGAAAGCCAAGAAAATCTTAGTAGCAATTTCTCTGAATAAAGTGGTATACTGACACCTACTGGCCTTGTATAAACAGACAACAGAAAATTTTCAATTCACACACTGCTTTTGAAAAGTAGCTAATGTACTAATGAAGGGAGACAACATTTGAAGGAATACAAAATATGTATAATAAATTACTACTTTCATATAAATCCCAACTTCTTAATGTTTTGATAAGTTCCTTACTATTTTTCTTAATCTCAAGTATTGTGCATTAAAACAGGAACAAGTTTCAGGAGAAAAGTTATGACTTGAAGGGAAAAAAATTGTGACAAGAAATTCAAAGTTTTCTTTAAAAATCTTTACTTGCAAAATGAAGCAGCATGCTATGATTTACTTCTGAATTTAAAAAGACTAATTAGACTGAAATAAAAACCTAAGAATGGCATTTCTATAAATAATGAAAAATGTTTCCACTAGACTTGAAAGGAAAACATTTGGTAATTAAATACTTGCTACTTCCCATTAAGATGAAGTTTGTTAGCACTGAAACTATAACAAAGTTTACCCTAAAACATTTTGTAACGCAAAATTATTTTCACTCAAGGAGTGTCTAATAAATTGAGGGCTATGAATTACAAGCAATCTTCGAAGCAGGCTCACACATTTATAAAACTTTATACACCCTTGCTTGGACTGAAGTATTTATACTACTAAAATCAAACATGCATCACTTTCATACACTCCAGTTTCATGATTTATATTACATTATATAACACAATTTTTTTGCAGCAGCAGCAGCAAGTTCATCATACATTTGCTCCATTTTCTTTGGATTTTTGATCCTTATCTTCACTCTTCACAATATCCTGTGGAAAATGGGATAATTCATCAGTGAGGAACAGCAGAAACTTAATTTCTAAGACATGACTAAATACACATGGGTATTTATTCTGGTTACTATAGCAGACTCATTCAATCAAATGCTGAATGGTGAGCCAACACAAAGGTAAATCCTACTAATTCAATAGGTCTACTCTAATCAAGGCTAACAACAGAATTTAAGGCAATATCAATACTAATATTAAAGCCAGAAACGTGCAGCGGTTTGAGTCCTGTACTATGACTCTGGAGATCAGGATTCGAATTCCTACGCAGTAATGGAAACCCACTGGGTGACCTTGGGCAAGCTGGACTCTCTCACCCTCAGAGGAAGACAAAGGCAAACCTCTGAGCAAATCTGGCCAAGAAAACCCTGTGACAGGTTTGCCTTAGGGTTGCCCAATGTTGGAAACTACTTGAAGGCACACAACAATAGCATTATGAATCTCTCAAGTCAATGTCATCAGTTGATTTTAAGAGATAAAGGACCATAATCACTTACAAGCACTGAACTATGATGTTTACATTTAAGATATTCCCATATGCCTTCTTTGTGGTTCCTCCCATACTTTGGAATTCCCTCCCTAGGAAAGATAGAATGCCTCCTTCTTCATTGTCCTTTAGGGAGCAAGTTAACGCTTTCTTTTCAAGCCAGCCTTTGGAAACTGATTTCAGCAAAAGAGGTTTTTATCATGCTATACAGTTTAATTTTTGTTTTAAAGTAAGACTTAAAATGGTTTTAATTCTGTTGTTTCTACTATTTTAATCTTCGTTTTTTAATGTTTTAACTATATGTGTTTTATTGTGCTTTATGACATTTTGTAAGCCAACTTGAATCCCAGCCTGGCAAAAATGCAGGATCTAAATAAAGTGATAGATTATGGACGGATGGATGTTTTTGGCACTATTTACATTGAATGGTGGAATGTCTAAGGGAACATAATTACAATGGTCACTTGTTCTATGTAAATCCACTCCCCAGTAGCAGATGATAAACAGTACCCCATTCAATGATGTGGTACAGACCCCAAATTGGATATTATGGTATGCAACAAATGTGGACCAGGAGGCAGAAAACCTATTGTACCACAAAATACACCCACATGCACAGAGCCTTGTGCTGTCAGTCAGGTCTGGTCAAAGAATACAACTAGAACAGAACTTCAGTTTCCTGCAGCTTTTAAAAATACCATTTATTTGCCAGCATATAAAATGCACTAGCATATAAGACACATCCAATTTATACGCCAGCAAATTCTATTTGCCCGCGTATACGACGCACCCCATTTTCAAACACTATTTTTCAGGGAAAAAAGTGAATCTTATACACCAGCAAATAGGGTAGATCATTGAGGTACTTGACAGTATTATGCTCCTAAATGATATATATTTCTTCCCCTTCCAACTTGTATGACTCCAGAATAGTTTATCAGTGCTGAGGAAAAAATTTTCTTATTCTTTAAGATCCATTTTGGGGTATGTTTATCATCATCGACACCAATTAACTGTTTTAATTTTCATGCCTTATCTCCACATGCTTCACATGAAAGTAGCTCATAACAGAAAAAAATAAAAATACAACTTCCCATACCCACTGTTATTACAACAAACCTGTGTTTACAAGTGTATTAACTACTTCAATATCAACTATGTTCTGAATCTAGATCCTCAGTCACATGGCACAACTCATGGACAAGAAAAAAAAAGCCTATCTACAAGCTTGACATATAAAGCTTTGCAAATACTAAACTGGGGAAACCCTCCAAAATCAGGCTAATGGACTAAACATATTCTGAGTCCACAGAATGTTGAACATCTATTAAGATAAAACACAAAAATGGGTAATTGGGCAGACAGAGGAGACGGAATGGAATATGCTGAAAGGCAGGCAAACTGAACAGCTTAAGAGGCATAGCTGGCAGGCACACTGTAACAGAAGAGTCACTGTTTTCCAGTACCACACTGGTTACATGCCATAATATGTAATTTGGGGTCTGACGGAATACCATACCAAAACTTACATTGATCTTAATGGCTCTGGATGGAGCCCTTAAGATACAGACCAATAGATCCTCTTCTGTGAACAAATATATGCAGAAGGAAAAACTTGTTTGTTCTATCCATTACCCTCTTTACAAGGAATTTCACTGTATGGAAAAACCACCACATTTACCTTTTTAAGAACTGTGTGCATTTCATCCATAACTGTAGCCAAAGTTTTGATTGTCTTATTGAGCTGACTCTCAAACTGTAAATTTGTCTCTTCTGATGCCTTCAAGTTCTCTTGCAGTTGGCCAAGTTCTTTTCTGACTTCCTTAATATCAGCAGATAGGCCTTTATTCAAATTCTCCAAGTTCAAGATGGTCTTTTCATCTTCATCTGAAGAAGAAAAAAAATCAACATCTTTAAAATGATATTCCAATATTCTATGTTTTAAGGCATTAGAGAACAGGGGTACATTGTTACAAAAGCTGTGTTCCGACCTAACTGTGCAGCTGTTTTGTAGAACTGAGCAAATAAAAGGTACAGATGATTAATTATCCCTTTTTATTTAGGCTTGGAAGGCAAAACAATTCAGAAGATCTATGTGATAAAGAATGCAACAGCCCATTTATTAACTGGACTCAACTTTAGGAGGTGAGTAATAACTAATGTTAAGAAAACAGCACTGACTCCACATTAGATTTTAGACATTAGATTTTAAACACAATTAGTGTGATTTTGACCAAAATGGTTTTAGGCTTAAATGGTTCAGGTCCAAAACAATCTCTGAACACAAGAATAATCAGATGGGCCACCATACTTTAAGTGAAGGGCAGCTGGCTGGCAGGCATCTTCTTCCCAATGGCACTCATTTGGTGCAGCTTCTTTGGGGAAGAAATTTAATAGGTCCACCTGATTTTCAGAAAGTTAGTAATTTTTGTAACAACTAGTTTATGGATGTTCACCGTAAAATCTTAAGCTCTTGTGATTTTATAGGAAAAATGCAAAGTCTGTTTACAATTTTTATCCCAATAACACTGCTTTTTGTGTTTTATAGATATATTATTATTTTTTATTTCATATTTTATCAGCCACCTTCAGGACAGCTTTTCAAAGCCATGTTTGGTAGATATAAATTTCAAGACTATAAATTTTTTTTTGCTTAGTTTTGCATACTGGGTTTTATCCAATAGGTCCCTCCACCAAAGAAATTATTCCTTCCCCTTGCTGCAGCTGCACTCCGTCCGCTAATCCTCCCAGGACCTTCTAGAGCAGGTTGAAAGGAAAAAGCAAAGAGAAGTCCTGTTGGCATGACTGGAAATCTGTGTGCACAACACTGGAGGTACAGGAATTTTGTGCTAGATACAGAAACATTCTCTTTTGACTGCCCCCTATGCCTTTGACAAAATACTCCTGTCATTCAGATCTCTAGCAATTTACATTATTCTACATAGTGCAGTTCCATGTTGCTGGTCTCCAGATGTACTTGGATCCAGAATCCTTGATCAATAGCCATGTAGGCTGGGACTAATGGGACCTGATGTCTATCTACATCTGTGGACAAAATCTGGGACCAGTGGCATTAAAGTACCTGTGTAACAACAGGAGTTCTCAGAATGAGATAAAACAATGATAATGCACAGAAGGAAAAATAAACTAAAAATGCAAATGTCTTGTGCTTTTTGTGCCTCTAGTATAACTCCTAAAAATTTGTGCACCTTATTTTGTGGGAAGGGGGGTAAATAAGCTCCTCCCAGCGGACACCTATACCAGAAGTATAAAAAAGTCATTTGTACATATGCTGTTAGTGCCACTGCTACTGACATATGACATACCTTCAAACATACCCATCATACTACCAACATACCCAACTGACATAATATGTTTTTTAAATATAAAACAAACATACACCCAAGAATATTTGGAATAGATTTCTTCGCTTCTCAAAGCCATCACTATTTAGCTTCCAAATATTTGCTACCATGATAAACCTTTCTGAATGTATGAAACGATCATCTGAAAACCTACTGCTCACCTGTTTTTTCTTCCAGAGACTGAAGCTTTTGTTCCATTTCAGCCCGTGCCTTTTCACTCTTCTCTAGTTTCTGCAAGAGACTTCCTACATCCACCATAGCTCCATTGTAAACAATGAGACCAACATTTTCTTCTGCTCCTTTAGATTCTTGTTTTATAGCAGGTGATGGCAACAGCAGCCTGTTTCCTATAAGAGATAAAAAAACATTAATATAATTTCACACTGCTACTAAATGTAAATAAGGCATTTCAAATTTCTTTACCAACATCACTGAGCAGGTCTTAATATAAGTATTTTATGCTGCATTATACATGTTCACATGTCTATCATTCTCACCCCTCTTGTTTTCTTCCCTGCTATTTCATTACTACCAGTTCCTCAAGATATCAGGGGGCTAATGTAAGTTCCATTTTCAATGAAAAGATTAGAAAAAGGAAAAACAGGATCGAGTCTAAAGATGCCTTCCCCAAGATGCCCCACCTTCTCTTGTGGCAGCCCACAACATGTGTTCCTCACCATTCTTACCCTCAAGAGCACATATTCAGCTGGGAAGGGGCCACAATGAAAGGGCAAATCCCATTGTACTGAAAGAACTACACTCATACTTCTCTGAGTCAAAACTGAATTTTTCCTTACTGATTTGAGCCAACCAGAATCTTTCCTTACCTATTCTGCCTCTGAAAGTGAGCAATAAACTCTGAAACTATATGATTACCACTGCACTGAAAAAATAAAAAAGGGTTCATGCTGTTCAACTGACAAGGTAAGACAGTATCTTCCCTCACCCGACTCAAGATCACAGAATTTCTGCTTCTGGACTAGTATGAGGTGAATAACCCACATGATTGCAGATGGCTTCTCTGCATTGATCTAACTTTACAGGTTTAAAAAAATGTTACCCAGCATTTCCTCTTGTGGAGGTTCCATTTCTTCTGGAGTTTCTTCATCTTTAGAAGTATCTGTTAGTTTTCTATAAAAGCAAGATTCACGAAGTACTACCTTATTCAGCAGCTTCTTAACCTAAAATAACAAAAAAGACCATATATACATATATACTCATTGATCAATATAAACATATATAATATAAACATATAATTCTCACAGATAATAATTATTATATAGTTAACTCCCAAAGACCTTCAGCACCATGTGATACCTTAAAAAACAAACCTGAGCTCGTGAAAGATGCAGTCCAAGTGTGTAGAGTATCTCTTCCAAGTCCTTTTCCAGCAGGTATCCACAATGGCATTGATCAAAGTAAACGAATGCCATTAACAGATCGCGGTTAACAGTTATCATCTGGATTTTATCTCGTTCCTAAACAACACATTTTGCGATCAATAAATTGCTTGTTAATTACTAGCCATTAGTGAATTACAGTGGGTCTGCCACTTTTGAAGGAGTTAGGGGTGCAGGACCCACACAAAAGTGGAAAGCCCGCAAATATCACAAGCTCCCCAAACCACATTTAACAAACACACTAAAAAATAAAAAGATCTGTATTGGCAGGGTGGCCGGGCCTGGCTGCACATGCATCACTTCGTCCTCTCACTCACTCACTCACTCACTCATCTGGGCAGGAGGAGGGGAAGAGGATGAAGGGTGAAGGAGGGACGGAGGGAGGGAGAAAGAGGATACCCATCTGATCCTCTCCCCTCCATACAACGGAGCGAGTGAACACACACACACATCCTCCCTCCTCTCCTATACCCTTCCCCGCTCCTGCCCGCACAAGTTAGTGAACATGCCTGCCCACCCTCCTCCTGCCCCTTCCCTGCCCCCGTAATCCATTTATAATCAAATTCACAAAGGTCAAACCCACAAATGTGGAGGAATTAATATATTTTTAGATTAGAAAAGGAACTTGCTCATACTATTCAAGTATTAGTTCTTTTAATGTCAAGTAATGTCAGACAGGGTTGATAAGTAGTTTTTAAAATGCCAATACATTTTTGATGTAAGAACTTCAAAGGTAACACAATGCTACACAATTTCATAGAGTAAATTCATATCAGGCATAATATTTACCAGAAGTGCTATTTCAAAATGCTTGGCTTCAATTTGTAAGGACATAGCTACATCAGTATCTGACGTTAACTTTTTCTCAGAAATTAATTACTATACTAATTACAAACTGGAACTATTTGTAAACTGTTCAGAGTGGAGAGCAAGTTTTTATTCCCACTCCAAAAATTTTTAGATCATCTCTGGTAATCACAGTTCTTCAATTTTGCAGAACTAGAAGACTTTCAATGATACAATCTTTCAATTTTCTTCTTACTTTGAAAGAAAGACTTCGATCTCTAAAAAGTGCATGTCTTGATTTGTGGCCAATTTAAACTATAAAACAGATTTAGGCTGCAATCAAATACACAACTGCCTGAGAGTAAGCCCTATTGAATTCAAGGCTGCACTGTTATTCTTTCTGATGCCAGAGAGAAATAAATGTGAATTACTTCAGTTTGCAAGTACGTTTTCCATGACTGTGCTAATGGTCATTAGTTTCACATTCATGGTATTTATGGTAATCTAGTTTTGGACCTAAAGCCAATGTAATGTCACTTGAGTGCGTGCATGCGCGCACACACACACACGCACACACACACACCAAAAAGGGGGAAAAGGGGAAAAAGAGAGACAGAGAGAAAGAGAAAAAGAAAACAAGAGAACAGGGCAGACTGACAAGGCTGACTCTTCTGTCCAAATTAAATTACCTTATCTTTAGAAGCTCTCTCTTTACAATGGCGGTTTCCTTCTCTTCTGTCATCTCGCCTATTCATTTCCTCATCATCCCTATCTATGGAAACAGATCACAGTACATCAGGGCTGTGCATTTCCACTACAAATATTTTTGAGAGAACATATATACATTTTTGTATGAGATATCAACCACCCGCAACTTAACAAGATGGGGGCATGTTCTACTAATACCTACATACAAAAAATAGAGATTGGTTATCTTCAGAATAATGGTAATTTTACAATTAAGACTTTCATATCAAAAAGTACACAAAATGGTATATGCAGTCTATTAAATATTTCAATTCTACTACTGTAAAATAATGTTATGGATAAGAGAAGGTTTTGCAATTTTGCCCTTCTGGAAGAGTCTACACCTGCCTGCTTTTAATAAGAACAACCACACCCCTCCCAAAGTACCATCGTCTTCATCCTCAGCATCTTCAGCTTCCATTGGATCATATTCCTCCTGGTTATTGTCATCTTCCATTTCATCTTCATCTTTTGAATCATCTTTTCTCTTATCCTCTCTCTGTAATTAATTATTAGATATTAACATGATTCAAAGTTTGGCAGAAATCATGAAAAGAAATGCAAACAGTACATAGTCTTCATTCCCTCCCTATGCAGGAGAAACAAATTAAGAGGAGGAAAGATGATTTATAATCCTGCTTAGGTCTCTAAGTGTGTTCTGTTCTTATTTAGGCTTGATTTAAAGCAGACAGACAAGCACACACAATATTTGAACTTTAAGAGATGTTTCAGTTTGGAAAAAAGTATATTTCTAATAAATCCATTTAAAAGCCTGAACTCTTCAGAATGAAAGAAATTAACTGCAGAATCACTACCACTGATTTTCTGAAAACATTAATATCAACATAACAAATAAGTCAATTCTGAATTATACGGACTAAAACTTAGTAACCAGTTTCTTCTCCTAGTATTCTTAATCTTGTAACTGAACGTTTTTGAAATGATCACTGACCTTCCTATCATCTCTCTCATCTTTTTTATCTTTCTCATCTCCAGATTTTCTTCTCTTAGGCTTTGGATCATCATTTTCATCATCCCGCTCTTCCTTTTTCTCCTTTTTCTCATCTTTTTTATTCTTTTTGTCTTTTTTATCTTCTTTATCCGGAAGAGACAAGAGTGATCTGTAGATTCGGACACCAAAATCCCTTTGAAGCATTTCATTGAAAAGCTCTGCAAATAAGGAAACCTGCAGAAGGGACATCAAGAGGAGCTGGTAATTATTTGTTTACAGCAGCATTCCTCCCCATCTTCAACATACTTTTAAAATAATAAAACATTAACAAACTAGAATTAATAATGTAAACAAGAAGCAAAAGACAAACAATAGCATTATTAAACTTCAAGGGCAGCAATGAAATCAAACCCCTATCATTAAAATTATGAGCAAATAAAATTATACTACTCTGGCATTTGAAACTCATCAGCATTACAATCTTTGTTATAACAAAAATCCAGTGGAGATTGCCATTACTCTCATTTTATAAAAAGAGAAGCTACAGCAGAAAAATATGGGATTGTTGGATTCCCAGCATCATCTAACTCTACAGCAAACTTCAATTTCTTATAAAAACAGGCTCTAACTTGGAAAATAGGTACTAAAGCAGTATCAATGAATGCTAGGCTTAGAAGATACAGAGTACAATGCAAGGCAGGCACAGTATTTGCACAACTGACCTAAGGAGAAGATGAATAATTTACCCAATGTAGGAGCAGAGAAGTCTAACTTGGTGCAAATCCAATTCAAACAGACCAGTGCTACTTGGTATAGTAGTGCTACTAGGTGAACTGCATCATTTTTTCCAAATCTGACAGAAGTAACTAAACTAGCAATGTCTCATCGCAAAATGAAACTGTGGCGTATAACTGAAAATTCAAAGCCACATCTTGAGAAAAACATAATTACGCACATCCAATGGAATCTGAGCTTAAGGCATTCACATAACCTTCAGAAAAGCTGAAGGGGGGTTGTTAGGCAAAGAGATTACCTCAAAAGAATGTTCTTTGTTATCTTCTAGCCTGTAATCCAAAAGCACACTAAGGGACATAATACTACAGTCAAATTTTCCACTTTTGGCTGCCCAGTTAGGATGCACAATGATTGCTGGTTCATCAGGCAAGATGTATCGTCTCTCTCGACGCTGGCGCTCCACTTCCTCTAAACGTTTCCTTTCTTCTTCCTGCAAATTTTAGAAAACAAAGTGCAGTGAAGATTTCAGAGCATAGAGGACAGCACAGGCTCAGTTGTATACTGGGAGTTTTTGGCCTCTTCCTCCAGGCACAGGAAGCCAGGTAAGCCACGCTGATGGGAGTACTGAGCATAGCCCGGAATGATTTGATTCCCAATCTCTAGTCATACCATCCTTGGGTTTGTTACTCTCACCCTAATCTCTTTAATAGAAATGTTGATCAAGACAAGGGAGAGTACCATGAATACAGCTCCTGGGGAGGGAAAAAAGAATGGCACAAAAGAAACCTAAGAAGATGGGAGATAAGTGCATGAACCATAACACATTTTGGTGAAGGGGAAGAAGGGCACCCAGGACTCTTCTGCTACAAAGAAATGGCCTATAAAGAGTTTGAACTGGGACCAGGAAATTTAACTATGATATGAATATCATCTGCGGTGACAATGTTCACTGCAACAAAAGGGGTGTGCACACGCAAAGAATAATAGATGTATGACTATGGCTAGAACAATAAGGCATGATCTATAGGTTACCAGTTCTTATCTTCTCTTATCCACAAACTCGTGCTGTTATGTAAGGCACTTTAACTCTTCAAGTTCCTATCTGTAATGTGGAAATAATAACTGTGCTCTACCTCGTAGGATTTTTGTATGGATTACTGAACTAAAGCAGATGAAGCACTATGAACATGTAAGATAAACATTATATTATGCGAATGGAAGACAAGCTACAAATTGTTATTCTAGATGGATGTCAAATGACACTCAGTAGACAGGATGCACACGGACAGGATGCATACGTTGCAATATTTCCAATCAACTACTTGTAAGAATGAATCAAACATTTCCCAAATACATTGTATCTAAACAAACATGTTAGATATACACCTCTTTGTCATCTTCAGATTTCCTCTCTTCTTCCTCCTCATCTTCCTTTTCAGACTTTTCCAGTTCTTTCTGTTCTTCTTTTTGTTCTTCCACTTTCAACTGCTTTGTTAGCCGTGCTATCAACTGGGATTTCAAACCCTTTGAGCTGAGAGTTCGGCTTTCTAACTCCTTTCGTAGGTCATTAACCTAGTAAATATTTCAGCCAATGAGTTAGCTTACATAACCAACCAACCAAACAAATATATCCTTGTCAATTACTGGAATATAAGACAGGGAAAATTAGCAGAAAACCATGAATGTATACATCTTTATTTATAATATAGTCTCCTCTGATACAATCAGTGATTTTCAAAGATTTCTCTTATCAAGAATGAATACAGTAGCACAAATTTTCAAATAAAGCACTAGATCGTGTCCAGAAAAGAGGAAAATAAGTACCGTAACATCTAATAAAACTTTTAAATAGGGTTTTGGTATGCAACCTATCTACTCTGAAGCCTTCTGCTGTGGTTACCTTCATTGCCTTTGGATCAAGTTTAGACCAATGAGTAGGAGTAGAAATCTCTTTTGCCTCCCCATCATCCTTTTCCTCTTCATCCTAAAGAATGAAATAAAGACATCATTCTTCAAAACGTTTAAAACTAAAGCTTCTTCTTTCTTAAATTCTGCAGCTGATCTGGGCAAGGTCACAACTGTTTCATCAGACAGTCTTCTCCTAAAGTTACCATTTCAACAAAGCCACATACACACATTCTACTACTTTATAATGGTCACAGTTTCTCTCTCACGAGCCAATAAAGAGTCATCTCTGTGAAACACAAAAGGGTGATAAAAAACAACAACACAAAGAACAGCAGGGACACAAAGACACTGCTGGCCGCCACTAACCACACAGTGTGCGATCTTCCCCAATTTTTCAAACCACCCAAAATGGTCCTCATTTTGTTAGACCTTTTACATTTTCCAAGATGCCAATCAGCCACATAGCCCAAAAAACTATGTTATTTCAATATCTTGCTTATTTCCAAGACCATTATTTTTAGAGGCTAACATACAAGAGAAAACTTAAGGTTTTTGGCAAAATAGCAAGATGCTTAATACAACATTTAAAACTGAATCTCACTCAACAACTGGTCCCAGATTCCAGCAACTAATTCTAAGAGTACAAAGATTTGTGCATTGAGTGCACAGTTTTAATTCCACTTGTTGTATCAGCACACGCTTTTAAGTTAGTACACTAGCTGTAATTAAATAAACAAAAACCAAACCAAACCAAAAGGTTCTATACTGCTGAAAGCTGGTTTACCAGTCATTGTTACCAGTTATGTTCCTCCTAGGTATGTTTGTAGTGTAGTATGTGGTGTGCATTTTGTGCCTGTGTTCCTGTGCCTGTGAGAAGCAGAAATAGAAAAAGGGATTAGCGTTCAGTGCCTGTTCTCCATCAGCCTCCTTGCGTTCACCCTGAAGCTTCTCGACCAGCTGCTGCTTGTATCCTCGGGAGAGGGTTTCCCACTCTGAGCGGGTGGGAAGGCAATGCCAAACATCCGGGAAAAATAAAACCACTGTCTCCACATGAGCTGGAACCGTACGCCCCTTGTGGGTCTCCTCAGGGCGATGGTAGCGAATCTCTGCAAAACGGTACCTGTTGCAAGGGAAGAAGCATGTTGGAAAAAAAATTCTACAATACATTTTACAGAGCCTAGATCACTGTAGCACATCAAGTAAAGAAACTTTGCTGCGACAACCTGAATTTCTTCTAAAGAAAAAAAATATGAAAGCCATATGTTCTCTTTGAAAACTTGTACAATTTACTCCATGAATCTGTAAAGAAACACATGAGATATCAACTGCCAAATGGCAATGTATTTCTCCTTTTGAGTTAAACTGTGCTACACTGGTCTGAATCTGAAAAAAAGTGGAACTATATTTTAAATTTAGTGTATGGCAGGTACTCTCTGACAAAGCTGTCAAAAAGTAATTTAACACAGAAGTAGCAAATCCACCAAGAGAACATATGGCTGCCCCCAAACATCTAATTATTTATAACACGAGAATAATGAAATGAAGTTTCCTTGAAGATCTCCTCCAGCTATGTGTGAAATGAAAAATATTTTAACATATAAACACTGCAAAGATCACACAACAAATGCATAATTTTAAAGTTCATTGTTCTTCAAACCTTTTGGCACCAAATCACTTTTGTATTAACTAGGGCATCACTTTGAGTAGTTTACCTGCACAGCTGCTGGTGCTGATAAAGAAAGGAAGATGTTGGTTTTATCAAAATCAATTTCAAGAGAACCACAAGCATGCTTAGATTTCTTCAAATTATTTTAAGAATATAGTACTTACCATTGTGTGCATACACTTAAATCTATCCCTGTTAGAGCCCTGCAACAACGGATAGCAGTTTTAATCAGCACAGACGGGTCTTTTTCCGGGTCAGGTCCATCCAGCGAGGGAGACCAGTGTCCACCAATAGCCATGGCTTCATCTTTACCCTTCATACCCACTAAAAACTAGAAAAGAGAGGCTATTTAACTAAGAAAAAAAGAAATTTCTCCATGCTGTAAAGGTACATCAGAAGAAGAATTAATTACTGCTTTTAATACTATTTTAATGTTTAAATATGGTGTCATGGTTGATTTTTATGTGACCTGTCTTGCTTAGGAATGAGTTCAGTTTTTGTTTTCCTCAGCTTATTTCAGTAATGGAATAGGTTTAAGCATCACTACTCATTCATTTTGCAAGACTTCTGTGCAAGGACTGTCATCCTATAAAAAATTCATTACGCCACAAACAGTAACATTGCAAAATCGGGATATATACTTTTTAAAAAATCTATATACAATACGTTGAGAGAAACCAGAGTTTTTACCTTAATAAGTCTAGCGGGGTGTTGAAAACCATCCCGGACCTCTTGGGGATCTTCAGCAAGGGCACAAGATTTATGATACAGATCTTCCATGCTAGGACTGGCCATAAGCATCACCTGTTAAAACAACAAGATACACAAGTAGTAGGATAAGGTGAAGAGGTTATTAAACAAAATCTAATATCCAGTAAGGATTTGGTGAATTCAAACAGTACTGATCTATGCATGAAGCTGAAAAGCAACCAGTAAGTTGTGAATGATTAACTGATAAAGAACATAAATACCTATGAACCATGACGTTGGATCAGACCAAGGTTTTATCTAATGCAACATTCTGTAGCCAATCAATTGTCTACGGGAATTTCACCGACAGAACATGAGTGCAAAATGCATTCTCCATTTCTTGTTCTCCATTAACTTACATACACAGGCAAACTGATTCTGCTAATTCATCTTCCAGAAACAGACACAATCATCTTTCCTTTTATTTTTTTATTTTATTTTATTCTACTGGACTTAAAAGTTAAGGTAAAAGGGGATCCATCTGCCAATTCTTTGTACAGAAAGCCCTTAGATGTCAACACATATTTTACATTTTGACAGTTCACACTTCTGGTCTTCCAATGTAACCTTCCCTTTATGCAGTTCTGGATTAAAACACAACTGTTCAAGTGAAACTGATTTTAAAAATGAAGGTTCTATATTAATTGATCAGAGGCTATCCATATACAATAGCATCCTAGAACCTTGCTGAAGTATCACAGCCCATGCATTCTGGTTTTCAAGGACATGGGACAGACGCCATCTAACCATTTGAACTACGGGTTGACATTCAACCATGTTATCAAGTTTGCAGAACACCGGGAAGAAACACTGGGACATAACTTTTGGTTTACTACTACTTTTTTTGGGGAAAAAAGGCCATTCTTGAGCCTGAAATGGCCTGGGGACATCCCCTCCCTAAATACAGTGAAACAGTCCCACACCTCCTAGAGAACTTTAGGGGGCATTTGGGGACATTGTTATTTCAGAGAATGTCAATCACTAGAGTAGTTATCAATTTCTTTCATCATCTACTGGTAATCTTTAAAATCTTTCCCCTTCCCTTCATATGCTTTCAGTCATGACAAAATCATACTAGAATCCTTTGGAAAAGTAATCTCTTTTGCTTCAAGTATGTATATGCAGGACATTACCAATGAACAACTACTAAAGTGACTTTTACATTTTGTTTGCACACATGCATTCATATGTCATACTTTATATTCTCCCCCAAAGAAGGTCTTAAAAATACCTGCAGACCAGACTATGTCAGGCTTTTTAGCTAGTAAACACTATATCTTCAACATCTTGAAAAGTTTCTCCCATTTTTCATGTGTTTTATAGGATCTTCTCAGGTCCCCCCCCCCCACAAGCACTTAGAAAAGAATTTAATCCCGATGTAAACTAATTCCTTTTGCCCATGTTTTGACAATTCAGGAGAAGAGCCACTGAAATTATATTTGGTTATCATGAAGAGATTTTTGCTTTCCGTGTTTCTGTGTGATATTTAGAAAATTATACACACCTTTGCACTGTAAAGATGATCTGCATCTGGTGGGTCCAATACAGCCATGTTCTTATCTAAAGGATCTACCTCTCTATGCATTACATAGAAGTTGCAATAGTTTCCCAGCTGAAATGGTCTTGACATTGGAAAAGCATCCACCCATGTAAACTGAGCATCAAAGAAGTCACTTGGTATGTACAGGTTCTGGTATCGTCGTCTCAGTTCCATCATATCACAACTAAGACTTTAAACAATAAGAACACATACCTCAGAATTATAAAGAGATTTGGGGCTTAAATAGTTCAGAATCAGAAACATATAGAACTAGAACTTTTGGTATTACTATAAAGCAGCTCTATTTTTAGCAAGTTTGTCTCTATACTTCATGCACTAATATTAAAAACTGCAATTCAGAAACAAGTGAGCAAATGCTCCCTTTGTTAAGGCTTCTGCAAATTCTATGTTTCCCGAATTATCCCACTAGGCATAGCCTGAGCCAGTGTGATCTAACGGTTTGAGCGCTAGACTCTGACTCTGGAGACCAGGGTTCAGATACTCGCTCAGCCATGGAAACCCACTGGATGACCCTGGGCAGCTCACATTCCTTCTGAGAGGAAGACAAAAGCAAATCCCCTCTGAACAAATCTTGCACAGAAAACCCTGTGAGAGGTTTACCTGAGGGTTTCCATAGGTCAGAAACGATGTGAAGGCACACAACAACAACAATGTTCCTTTAAAGTCTCTTATATAGAAATTTTAAACATTCTTTAACAAACAAACAGTAGTTTGCTACCTACACAAGTCATCCCAAAATCCTTTTTCCTGAAGCATCTATATTTTCTACATATTTTCAAGTTTCTGCCTCTTACCTTATGGCTTAGCAACTTTTCCCAACTTCAAATTAAAGCTAAAATTCTCAAAATGCTGAATTATCACACCATATACACAGATATGCTAGTGCCTTATACTGCCAGTAAAGCCCTTCAGTTACTCACATTTATATTATTAACACTTACTGCCCAATATTCCTGCACGATGGTGAAAGCTATGTGAAATTATTGTAAAAATGCCTAATACAGAAACCAATATTTAAAAAGTGCACTCAATCTTAATTGAACAGAATTTTATGGGGAACAAAACTGAAATGAAAATGTGTATGTCTGTGCATGTAATCACATATAAACATTTCAACAAGGGCAACTTGCTTTAAAACTTAAAGCACAAGTAAGCAGAAGGTACATCAGGATCTACTGGCAGATCCCTTGGTGATCTGCAGTAGCTTTAATTGCTAGCAGTAAGAAAATAATTACCCTCCCACATTAAATTATATTGCTGGAGTTGAGGAAACCTGAAGTAATTAGAACAGATTCTTGCAAGGAATGGCTGTAAATTGTAGCAAATTTTGTACTGAAAACAAATTCTTGGACTTAATTTCTTTAATTCTGTATGCCTTTTGTTGGTTGATTACAGAATTAGTGGGGAAAAAAACAAGTGAAATCAACAACAAATGCCATCCAGATCCTAAAGTCTAGGAACTCTAAAACAGGAATCTGTCTCTTAGATTTATCTAGTATACACTTATATTAAAGCTATAAGTTTTTTCCATAAACAGAAATAAAAATGCAGTGTAATATCCGACCAACATACCAGTCTAATGAGAACTTGGAAAACTGGACTGTATAACGTGGAACAACACGCCGTGGTCTTCGTGGTGACCGTTCCCTTTCTCGGCGAGGTGACCTCTCTCTAGAGCGTTTTCTCTGGGGTGATCTTTCCCGTGACCTACGCCTTTCACGCTCCCTTTCACGACTTAACCATACATGAAATATAAATGTCTCATTTTAGCCTTTGCATTAGGGATATATTATAGCTGACAAGTTTATTATTACTCTAGAAGTAACATCAGCACATTACAGTTAATACAAAACTACTCTTCAGAAAGCACACTTTTGTAACAAATTTGCACAGTATTTTCATCTAAATTTCAAAAATTTAAATTATGAATTCTCTCTAATATGCATGGAAGATTGAGTGGAGTTATTGTATCACACCTTCTGTCATCTTTTCTGTTAGCCATGGGGTCTCCTCTGTCATTTCGCCCTGAAAATCTGGGTGGTGGATCTAATCTTCGAGCTGGTTGAGGTTGTGAAACTATTCGAACAGGAGGCTGTAGCAAACCAGCTGGGGGGAAAATTCCACATGTTTTTAAGTTCATTTCATATCCAGAAGCATGTTATAAAACGAAAGGTAATATGTTCATCACATTATCCATTTAACACATCTTTTTAGCAATGGAAAATTTTCTTATAACCATTGGACTTTCTTTAAAATATAGTAAAGCTTGTAGTCAAAATCCAATTATCTGATAGCATGCATAAGCAACATAAGGGGCATCACATTTAGCCCAATAGGATGCATTCACTTTACTCTTCTGTTTAAAAAATAAACAAAAAGCTCACTGAAATGGTAGCACCTCAATGAAAACCTCATCGTACTGGGATATGCAATTATTTTCACTTTTATAAAAATTGGTAAAAAACCACATTCTGAAAAAAATAGGCCTAGAGTTCATATATACACTGAAGACATTGAACCCCCATTACTCAGAAAAAGTTAACTTGCTATCAAGTTTTGCCTCAATCATTTATTTCCAGCAAGATATGATAAAAGTCAGTGTTCATTTCAACAATGTGTTATTCTGGCTGTTTATTCTTAGGCCCAACCTTCATTTTAAATGAGCACATCTTCTGTTTGTCCACTACATGTCTTGTGACTAGCACTTCCCAACATCTGAAAGGGAACCATGTACAAGGAGGCAGTGGCCACATACTGGAGAGTCATGGCTAATCACAGGCAAAATGAGGCAAGTACTTATTCTTCAACTGCCACAAATGCTCACAAGGAAACACACGATGTACATTTAGCACAAACTCACCCTGAAATCATGAACAATTTATTATTTTTGCTACTAGCAATAAAACTGTTCCACAAAGCAATGCAAGAGGATGCCCTGTATTCCAGCAAATATCCAAAGACTTATCTACTACACATACATAAAATATTTGTATTTCTATGAATTGTGTGATCTAAAGTTCACATGCTGCAAAGGGAAAGGGTCTGGATTAGAGTGGAAAGCTAAAAACCATATTCAAGAGAATATATACAACAGCAGACGATAGCATGAAAACAACAGGCCTGAGAAACAGTGTTAAGGACATAAAAGATATGCTCCAAGGAAAAACATACAGTAAATTTCCTCCTACTTCACATCAGTATGGTGGTCAACAGAAATCTTTTAATAAACCATTCTGTGTGGCATTACAATACAATAAACAGAAACTGTCAAGACTATATGGATGATATCTTATTTTCTCATTTACTCTAGATACTACAGAACTGCTCAGTTTGCCAGTCCTAATGCCAACCTATTTTAGCTAGAAATCTGGGAACTTCTTTCTAAAAGTTCTTCTTTAACTAAATTTAATTAATTAAATTTAAACACCACATTATATACAAGGTACAGATATCTTTAAATACACAAATAATAGTCTTGGTAAACAGACCTTGCTAGAGCAATCCACATTTTTCATTATTAATGATATCTTTTCTTCAATGTTAAGGTTTTCAAAGTTTATTTTTTTTAATTTAAATTTTTTTTAATGTTTAAAAAATCTAACACTGAAGAAAAGATCTCATTAATAATAAAAAATGTGGATTGGTCTAACAAGGTCTGTGTACTAGACTGAGACTGTTACTTTTGTTTTTAAAGATGTCTACCTGTAAATGTGATATCCATTGTCCTTCTCTCCAAGTTCAATCTATATCCAACAGTCCCCTCCTAAATCTCCAGTGTGAATCAGAAGGGCCTAAGATCTGGATCTCATAAACTCAATAAATGGCATCCATGTTTCAATGAATATGTTCTGTTTTTTGTCCTCTTAACGCTTTATTCTCTCAGGTTAATTTTTCATTCAAAGCCACATCTCATATATTCCTCCAACAGGTATATATATCTATTTTCTTTTCAGACTCCTAAAGTTAAGCTAAAATTAATCTTGCTAAAGACAACCACCAAGAGATAAGATTTTTATGCTTCTTATTTCTTATGAGGAGAGACCAAACTAAGAGTCTATTGTCATATGTTATTTGTTGTTTGGTGATTTGAGTTATGTAGTTTAGTACTTGATGCCAGCAGTCTGCTATTTTAGGACAAGTGAGCCACAAATGTAACAGTGGGCCTTTCTGATTACATACTTGCCAATACCGGGGAGGAATTTTTATTAATATACAATAATTTTACTGGTGTTAAATGCTATCTTTAAATGTTTGACATACCTTTTCTTTTATAAAGACATATATTGTTCCAGTTATTTCAGTATTTAAATCAGTTTCCTATGCCCATTTAGCGCCCCCATATACTTGATATTGATCTTCCATCAATGTGGTCTACAGTCTGGAGACGAAGCCTCTAGTATTATTTGTAGAGGCTATACAATATTCCTTGAGCAACTCTCCTCTTGGTATATTGTATTGGCTAATGCATGGACTTGTATTAATCTCAACCACGACTATCTATACTTTTCAAGAGTTAATCACTTGGATGAAATTAAACTTGTAATTGCTAAGTAGAATCATCACTGTAAAAGTATATTTCTTGCCTAAATTTGATTTTCTGGTCCAGGCTATTGCACTTGAATGACCACAGGAGAACATAATAGCATGCAAAAAAATCTTTAGAACTTTTTGTTGCAAATGGGAAGAAACTCAGGTTCTCAAAATTGATTAGATAAATAAATCATCAAGGGTAGTTTATCCATTCCCAACACAGATCTGTATTAATCAGCTTTTCAGTTATAAAACAAACACTAAATCTTTGCCAAAGTGATGGACTATAACACTGATATCCATGGAGAAGGAAGAATCAATCCTCCCTGAAGTACCATAGCTGCTTACACTGCCTCTTAAAGGGCAGATCACTAAAAAGATAAGGAATCCCTTTCTTAAAGGAGTAAGTAAAATACAGAACAAAAGGAAGAACTTTACAGCATCCTTCCCATCCCCCAACTGTCCAATAATAATGCATCCAAAGTTTTGCGAACACAATGTGACACATATTTTTAAAAATGGAAAGTATATGATATCTATAGAATAAAAGATCCCTAAAAACAAGAAACAGACCATTAACAAATGAACAAATTTGTCTGGGAACTGTAACCAACAGCATGACTGGGAGAGAACAACTCAATGAGGAATTTTGTTTGTTTAGATACTATTGAAAAACACTTTTTTTGTGGCCATGTTCAGATGTTATGCTCAATTGTATTAGGATATACTGCAATGAGGCTCAGGCTTACAAGTTTCTCTTCCTTTACATTCAAACAGTCACGTAAAATTTCTACTCACATTTTTTAAATAAATCTGTGTGCCATTTCATCTGAACAAAAGAAGCTAGTTTGATGCAAACTCAGTTAAATATAATCAATTTGGTTACCTAACTACGGTTTATACAAATTGCAGTTTCCCATGCGTGCACAAAAATGTAAATTTTTGTTTGTTACAAACTGTAGAAACTGTTACAAACTGTTACAAACTGTAGAAACTGTAACAAACTGTAGAAGATTCAGATTTCCCTCCCTCCTGTGTGGGGAATACACAAGCTTATATTTCCAAACCTGATTTTCTGTGATTCTGAATGCAGCCTCTCTGCCTTAACACAGCTATGAAGTTATCTGAAGATGATGCAGCCTTGCTACCCTCCAGCCAGCAATATTCTTGAACATTAAAATAATAATGACATCTAATGTTAAATAGAAAAGAAGAAATGTCACGTTTTGAGGGAATACCTTTCTGCTGTGGCTGTTGTAACAAAGGTTGTGGCTGTGTCTGAAGCAAAGGTGTAATAGAAGCAGCTGTTATTTGTGCCTGCAACAGCGATTGTGGCTGTGGCTGTGCCTGAACACTGAATGCAGTCTGCTGTGCAATGGGCTGAAGTACAGGTGGAGGAGTCTTGAGTAAAGGCTGGGTTTGAGTCTGGTTCTAATGAGGGGAAAAAGGGAATGCCTTGTAAATGAGCTTTATGCTAAACATGCCAACAACAGTCACACTAAACATTTATATATACCTGGTTTGGTAGCGTCTGAATTCGCTGTGCATTCCATTTGAAAGGCATATTAGGATTATAGGTTGCTTCTACTAGAACTCTGTCTCCTACTTGAGGAGTCTTCCCTTTCACAGCACTGAAAAATTTATATCATCACATTATTAGATATTATGCTCCCAAAAAAGATCTTACAGTTAACATTCCAGATACATTTGTTTTATGAAACAGGTCTCAAAATTTATTAAAGAGGGAGGGAATTATTTTATGATTGTTAAACTAAGGAAAAGTTATGAGAATGTGAATAACATAAATATCCTTTATAGGCTTCTAATAAGGATTACTGACATAAAGAGTTTTGAGGAATTAAGAACTGTAAATTTTGAGGAAGATTTACCCAGGCCTATGATATACTTATAATGGGTTCCATTAAAATCAAGCTGCATATTGCATATAGCTACTATCATATATTACTCAAAGGCAGCAGAAGTAACTTACCTGAGCTGAAAGAATACATCTTCATCCACAAAACCAAATGTGTCATGTAGCTTGGTAACTACCCCAGTAAAGACACGCTGCTTCTGTGGTTGAGTCTGCTGTTGACTTGATCGTGGTGCTGGATAAGAAACAGTAATCTGTGCTGCTGGCTGAGGAGTAGATAAACTGAGGCTGGTTGGCAGTGCTACAGCTGGCTGAATGCAAAACAAAGCAAAAGATTATGCCAACATTCACATTCTTCTACACCATGTAAAAGTACTCCTACACAGATAAAGTTCTACATACTAATGGAAGAGATTAACTGCAGAATCAAACTCCCACCCCATTCCATAATCCCCGTCTCTCTCAAATCTATACTCTGAAGGTTGGGGACCCACCATAATACATTTAGAGAGGCACAAGCGGGTTGCAGAAAGCAGGAGAAAAAGGGACCGTTCTGTTGACCAAATAGGAGTTTGTTTTTACAATGTTGGATTTCATTGTTTCTGAACAAAAGATGCAGTACAAAAAAAGTACATAAAAGCAACACCATTTGAAGGTTGGGGACAAGAATGGTTAAAACTAATTTTCTTATTAACACACTGGAATTCTATGATCTGGGTCAACAGCTCAGAAATGTCACCTGCTTGCAGTGGCAGAACAACCTCTTGGAACTACTGATGCTTTATGTATAAAATATATACACATGTGTGTATATAGTACATCTATCTGAAATATACTCATACAGGCATATCTCAGTTAACAAAGTAGATGTGTTCTTGGGCATTACTTCTTTAACAGAAAATTTGGTGCTACAAGCAGAAATAACACGGAAAAAATAGGGGATAGTATACTTCTCAAAAACAGGAGGAGGCCAACAAACTTCAGAAACTTGTTATCCAAAACTAACGATATGTAGGGACTAAGGACTAAATACCCTAAAGGCATCAAATCTTGTCCAGTTTGTATTTGGACAGGAGAACACCAATGAATGTCCAGTTGTGCAGGCTACCAAAAGCACCTCTGTGTATTCCTTGCCTAAGAAAACCCTACAAAATTCATAGCTCACTGTAATTAGAAAGATTTGGAGGTACATGCACACTCACATACACACCAACATGCACATGTGAAATAACCAGGTCAGGTAAATCTTGCATAAGTAAACAAAAACAGTTTGAACCTTTTAGAGATTGCTCGAAACCTTCAAATATGGATTCAGGAATGCGTTTTTCTTTCACAAGGCTCCACTTTACTTCTGATTTCTATTTAGATTTTTATAACTTTTAACCTGCTGATGATAGCTGGGGTAAGGAAGGCCTATCTCCCTCCCCTTTTTCACTGTTTTACTGTTGATGCATGCTCAGCAATACATTCTAAAGGCACCTATTGTTTACCTCACCTGTTGCAGGCAGACACACATGGCTACAGGAGGACTAGCCAGAATAAAATCCCATTCTTTGCCAGCTTAAGCTTTATTATATTGTTTACTGCTGTAACCTGACAGCAAAAGTCTATGTTTTTCCAGCTCTGCTTTACCATCCTTCCAGTGCCAGTGCTTCTGAAAAAAACTTCCAGATAGACACAAGATGAGGAAGAAAAAGGGAGTTTGGGGGCATAAACAGATTTTGCTAAAATAAGCTTCTTTGTCAGAGGCTTTCTTAATAGAGGTACGGCTGCATATCAATATGATAGTTAGCTTTATTTTATACTGTAATTTTTTATATTCTATCTGGATAATTTGTTTTACAATCTTCTCACATAGTTTCACATTTGCATTACTCCTTCCTCCCTTCCTTCCAATATATATATTGGAGCCCATGTGGTACAGTGGTCTGACAATTGGACTATGACCATAGAGACCAGGGTTTGATTCCTCACTTAGCCATGGAAACCCACCGGGTGACCTTGAATGCATTACACACACTCAGCCCCAGAAAATCTTTTGCTAGTCCACCTTAGGGTTGCTGTAACTCAGAAATGAAATGAAAGCGCACAGCAACACACACACACACATACATACACATACACACATTAGTTTGTACACCTTTGGCAGCATTGGCTGGGTATTTTGTATTGTTTTACTTGTAAAGTGGTGTGTACATTGATGGTGCTATATAAATAAATGATATCATCATCCTTATCATCCAGAAAATCTTATAGATAACAGTTGCATGTGCACATCAAAGAACAGAAAGGCTTTGGACCAGCACTCTGTTAAAGGCCAGGCTTATTTTAGTTGCTAACTTTCAGATCTGGAAATATAAATAAAGAGTACAGAGTATAACTTACAAAATATAACATATTGAGTATAACACACGATGCAGAAAACTGTATGTATTAAAATGTCTCTCTGTTTGTGTATGTGTGTGTTACTGGGAACAAAGATACAAGTTGAAGTTGGGCAGAATACCTACTCAAAGGTGAACAAAGTAGACTTGACTGCTAATAAACCCACACCAGGCGCAAACATGTAATCCAATGGACAGCAGCCAAAAGTCAAGACCTAGCTCTATCCCAGTTTGTTTATATTATCTCCACTAATCTGATTGGAGAGATCGTTGACAGAAATGGGATAACATCGGCGCCCTTCTTTTGATCGGATCAGACAAGACAACTGATAAACTAGGTGGAGGCTAGGTAGACCATAAAAAAAGCCAAGAAGAGGTTGAAAGTAGACTGCTTAGGCCAGTGGTTCTCAACCTGTGGGTCCCCAGATGTTTGTGAACTTCAGCTCCCAGAAGCCCTGAGCATTGGCCATAGTGGCTGGGGCTTCTGGGAGCTGAAGTCCACGAACATCTGGGGACCCAAAGGTTGAGAACCACTGGCTTAGGCAATCTGCAACAGATGAAGAGGAACCTATGACATAATCTCCAATCTGCTGTTCCTGATAACTGGTAACTGCCCAGACACACTGGTAAACAGACTGTGCTGGTAAGAGAGAGAAAATTTTTACTGTCTAATCCAGGCTATGCTAAAATAGAGACACGTGTTTCATTATAATTGTAATAGATGCCTGTTAAGATATTTACAGATGTAATAGATGCTGTCAGATGTAACAGCGCTCAAGGAGATCAATCCTTGGATGCCTGTGTGTTCACAGATGCCTGTTTGGAAATGTTCCTCAACCAATGAGATGATATTCTTAATGGAAAATTGGCTAAGCAAATGGTTCTTAACCTATAGTCCACAGAGCCCTCACAGGAGGTCCACAAAGCCCAGCTGCTTCCAAGGTGTCAATGCCAGGCGGCGGCTAAACAGCAAACGGAGGCAGGAGCCGGGTTTTACGGTCTTTAGTAATAAGGTAGTAAAATAAACAAGAGGTTACATCACCCAAAACAAACAGAAGCAGCGAACTCAACGACAAGGATTTCCCGGATGGAAGACGGTTGTTGCCCCGTGCCCAACTCCCCCGTGTCTGTCTTAAATACAGTCTTGGGCCCAGCTGGGGCTGATCAAACGTCCGTTGGCCCAGCTCACAGCTGAAGGCCCTCAGACTTCAAACGAAACCGCCTTGATCAGCGAACCCCTGCCGCCTCTGAAGGAACGTGGGGGGAGGGTCTGCAGCAAACTCCAGGCTGGAGTCAGGAACAGCTGCTTCTGTTGAGCCAGAAGCATTGGCCTCCTCTGCTGCAAGTACTGGCTTGGGCACCGGCTCTGGGACAGCTGTGGAGTCTTCCCTTACCTCTGCAGGGACCCCCTCTCCTTTCAAGGGAACCTCCCCCGGCTGAGGGTCCAAGACCAACTCAGAGCCCCCGTTGTCTGAGTCGGCAGCCAGCTCAGCCTGGCTTATGACACAAGGGGCTCATAAGCCTGGTACTAGAGATGCTTCAGGTGCTAGGGTTATAAGCCTCAAGTTGTTGCTGCTGCTGCTGCAGGGTGAGTGACCAGAAAGTGCTCAAGCTGTGGCAAATCCTGGTGCAGCTGTTATGGAGGCTGCAGAAGCAGCAGCGCTGGCCCCACTCTCTTCTTCACCACTCTCAACTTCCTGCAGTATTGGCTGCCTATCCAGTGAGATACTGGTGTGGAATGAGAGCACTGCCTGCCTGCCTGCCTGCCTGCATGAGGGGTCCATGCGTAGCAGAGGCAGTGGTGGCAGAATCTGCTGCTTCCTCAGGCAGGGCTCCAGATGCTAATGAAATGTGTTGCTGCTGCCGCCGCCACCTCCACTATTGGCACTCTCAGGGTTACTGCTGCCACTGCTGGCAGCAACAGCAGCAGGAAAAGCCATTGCCACTACTGCCATCGTCTGTCATGTCTGCCTGCCTGCTCTCGGAAGAGTGGGCAGGAACATGAGTGCAAGCAGCAGGCAGGGACCATCCCCAGCAGAGGGTTAGCAGTGGGCTGTGAAGCCCCTGAAGAACAGAGCCACTCGAGATGGGTATGATATGTTTGCCCCTTCCCTCAGGGCTGCTTGCATGAGGAGCACATGCATGTGAATTTGTACAGCGGTAGCAGAAGACTCCTTCTGCCTTCTTCTCTTTTTCGTCTTGCTCCTGCCTCTTGTGTCCCTGCTTTCTTCCCTCCTTGGCCAAAGTTACTGGCATTTATAGGTGCATTTGTCCTGACTAAGCACCAGGTGTAACAACACAACAATCATGCGTGGGAAAAATGAAAACTGGGAAGAAAAAAAAAAGTTCTCTTCCAGGAGGAAAAGAGGAGAATGGGAAAAGGAGAGGAGGAGGAAGAGAGAAAAAGAAAAGGTAGAGGAAGGTCACTTTAAGGAAGCTCTGTCTTTTTGTCCTCCCATGCTTTTCTTTCCTGTGGGTTTAAAGGGGAGGGGATGTGGGGAAGGTGGAGTCTGTGTTGTGCCTCTGCACAGCTCATGGTCTTGAGAGGTACATTAAAAAAAAAAGGGCAGGCAAGCTCCTCAAACTTAACAAGATGTAAAAGCTCATGGATTCCTAACAAACCCTTTTGATCCCCCTTCATAACACCAGTTAGCTTAAACAGTTTTGCAGCTTGCTTTACAGCAGATTTTCCTTTCTCAGCTTGGTGGACTCAAGTTCAGTTTCCCATTTGAATGCTAAGTTAAGTTTGCACAAAGTCCTATGGCTTGGGTTTCCCAGCCCCATACCAGTTAATTGCTATCCCATCCAGAACTTGATGATTATTCAAATTCGTTTATGTCTGAGAGTATGGCTCCATTACATACTTTAGGGGTGACTGCTGATCGACTTGATCTTCAAATGTTAATCTGTCTCAACATAGGGATTATCCCAATGTAATGCAGAGTTTCAGGAAGACTGAGAGTTATTTTCATGCCTGGAACTGCTTTTGTGTTTTTCTGAAGGAATTTGTTGGTTATGTGCCGTCAAACGACTGACTTATGGCCATATAACTCCAGTAGGGCTTTCTTGGCAAGATTTATGCAGAGATTTGCCATTGACTTCCTCTGAGGCTGTGTAGCTTGCCCAAGGTCATCCAGTGGGTTTCCAAGTCTGAACAGGGATGTAAGCCCTGCAGCCTTTTTACTATATAAAAATATAGTGCAAGGATTCTGCTTTAACTGCCATTTAACTGTCTGAGAGTTCTAAGCACTGCTCCCTAAACAGCAAATCCAGTATTTTAATAGAACTGTGCGCAATTACTTATTTTCTCCAAATTTGAAGAACCCCGACGAACAACTTTAAATAAATATTTGATTATTTAAATCTAAATTTAAATATTTACATCTTAAATCTTGGGGGTCTCTGGAAACAAATTATATTTACAAGAGTCTCTGGTAAAGAAAACGAGAATATATGTATTCATATATCTATGATTGCGTATAATAAACAGCCTAAAAGATCACCAAAATAGCCTGTTCATTTTCCCACAGAAATATCCTGAGAAATATCCTGAGACTTAAGAATGCATAAGTGGAGCGTTGATGTTAACTCTGCTTGTCTAGTTTTCACCATCATCACAAGCTGGACACCTTGATGGCCTGAAGATGATGAGAAGTCTCAAGAGAGATTAGCTGACAAATGGCAAAGGACCCTCAATCCCTCAGTCTAAAGAGACGGAGTGGGGAATCATGCCTGTTTCAATCCACCATGAACTGACAGCTGATACAGTTTTGTCATGACTGCACAAATAGTTTCTAAGTGAAAACATATTCAGATTTCAACTGCTGTTCCTCTATTTTTTTTATTAGTGTCAATTATCATTTCAACTACCTACCTTCTTCCTCTTTTTATCACTTCATTTGTGTTTGTGCATCCCCCCTTGTACTTTCTCATGAAATACTATGAAAAGTACTGTATTTGCTGGGGTATAAGACACACTTTTTCTCCACAAAGATAGTCTTTGAAAATGGGGTACGTCTTATACACTGGGTGCATCATTATGAGCCCTCTTTTTTACTCTCCCTCCTTCTTCATGCGAAGGCAAAATGCATAGGGAAGGGAGGAGGTGAAAAAAGGACTTCCATAAGCTTCCCCACCCACCTCTTCCCTTCTATTTTGCCTCAGTGGAGAGAACTTCCCACCAAGGCAAAATGTATAGGAAAGGAAGGGAGGGTCTGGGGGCAAAAGGAATGCTCACTTAGACTTCCCTAAAGCTCCCCCTCTCTTTCCTATGCATTTTGCCATAGTAGGGAGAACACCTGCTGAGACGAAATGGGAGGGAAGGTGGGGAAGCCTCACCAGTGTATAAGACATACCAGTACTAATTCCCCCCCCCAAAAAAGTAACCTTTGAAAATGGGGTGTGTCTTATATGCCAGTGCATCTTATATGCCAGCAAATATGGTACACTTTTCAAACAAGTTCCTCTGAAGAAAAAAAAAAGATATGTATGCACCTTTTGTACACCACTGTTCTTCTGAATACAACAAAATTAGGGGTTGTTGTTTTTTTATTATGTGATATCTGAAAATAACTGTACAGTATTAAGTCTGTAGTCTAAATCCTGCATCCACTAAATTTAGAACTTAAAAGCAACAACATGTCTGGTAGTGCTTATAAAATATTTTTCCTAAAATTAAATGTTCATTTTATACAGCAGGCTACATATAACACTTCACATTATATAGCAGACCATGTACAAAGGGCAACAATGTGTTAAAAAAACCAGAATCAGCCAATAAGCACATGATTTCTTATACAGAGATAATTCATAAAAGCAAACTAACCTGGGTCAAAAGTGTTTGTTGAGGCTGCTGCAACTTAAAAAGATAAATAACATCATGAATTAAGTTTTGACACACTGCACACTTTCTTTTTTCTGTAACTGCATTTATATATTTAAGCTTTTAAACGTTTTAAGCAAACGTTTATGTGACTTTATACTGAGTAGTATGCTACTTATCTATGCAATGATAACACCGTCTGTAGTTCTTCTAAAGTTTTGTTCCATAGCTTTACTCACTTGGAGTAACAATCAACTTGATAAACAGCAACAGCAGGGCAAGACTGCTATAAACCAGCAAGAAGCAAATTCCATTGTTGAAGCCAAAATAAGGTTTCCTTGAAAACACACTTTCCAGTACACCGAATTACTTACCATACTAACATGTTCTAACTCATAACACACTTCCATTTTCTGCTAAGATGCCCTAGAAGATGCAGCTCAAAGAAAAGGCTTGGTACAAAGGATAGGAACAATCTCCCCTTACATAGCCAGGACACTAGATGTCCTCCATATATTTTGTGTCATAACAGCTATCTTCAAAGAACACAGGGAAATGTAGTTTTGGAGACTTCTGATAAATTCTACAATATAGAACAGCAACTCTCTCCAGAAAATTTTTTTCAAGCAAATGGGTAAGCAAATGGAGTTTAGTGCAGAGATTAAAGTACACACGGAAGAAGCATCTGAAGATATAGGAAATTATGCTTGCTATCCAATTCTAAATACTGGAATATATCCTTAAACTACTATTGTGGTAAGAAAAAAATGCTTTTTTTTGTCTGTTTCTCATTGGGTTAAAATTTACCTATCTCCCTGAATACTGAGATCAGCCAGAGGGGCGCTGCTTCTCTGTCTCACTAGTGGGAACAATATGCTCCACAGAAAACAGGAGAAAAGACTCCAGTGACCCTGTTGTAGAACGTCCTCCCTTTCAAGGTCTGATTGTATGTATGTTGACTTCATTTTGGCAGAAGCTAAAACATGGTACTTTACAAAAGCTTTTGGATCTAAGGATTTTGGCTGGAACAAACAGAGAAGTTCTGTATAAGTATTAGGTGTTAAATTCTTTAACATGTTTCATATATTTGAACCGTATGATTCCTTTAAATTGCTCAGTTGTTTAAATTGCTTTCGTATCTGCACCACCCATGATTCCTTATTATACAGAATGTGATACAAATATTTTAAATAAATAAGCTTCAATAATATATACAAGATAAAGGATTTCACAAGTAAGTGTCCAGCTTGATGTGACAATAAAAATACAGACATGACATATAAAAGTGTAAAATACATGCATTCTGGTTTGTAGTGCACATACAAACAAACTACTCCAATCTTGTTTTTAGAGTACTATTTTCAAGTCCAAGGAAAGTATTGCACTAGATTTCTCATTTTATTTGCTGAATTCTCATGACAATGAAGTATTCTTTCATGCAATATAAAGTAAATGTACCTATTTTCACCTGAGCAGTGTTTACAAAAATATATATATGAAAGAAAGAAAGTGTGAAGTAAGCAAGTATCTTGTCTAATGATTTTACATGTTATGCAATGTACAATTTCAACCATTTCCTTATATAATTATAGAAATCTAAAATGGACTTGTGGAGGTTTTATCCTGACCTAGAAGATTGTGGCTCAGTTCAACCAGAATAACAAAACATTATAGGAGAGTAACAATGTACACAAAGAGTTACACCAACCTGTTGCTGTACACTATAGAGGGTCTGCTGAGGCTGGGAATATTGCTGAAAAACATACAGAAATCAAAATAACTGGGAAGTACTATACAAAAATTAATATAGTCCCATGCTATAATCTCAGATAAATGTAAGGAAAATAAAAACCAAACCAAATCAATAAAGGTAAAGACAAAAAACATTATATGTACACTTTATCAATTGAACAAAATATTACTGATACACCAATGAAAAGCACACCTACTTACAAAAAAAGTCACTTCAGACCCTAGAAGCTGAACTGATGCAACAGTTACTACTGAAAAATATCCCTAAGCAAGACCCAATGAAATGAACAGAAGTTGCAGAGGAATATGAATCCCCAACGAGTTGTATCCACTGTATATACAATTACACCAGTTACCTATTGAACACTTTAGTGTTAATGTTCTAACACGCTGATGCACCCTCCCATCTGAATTAAATTACATGCAATTCCATCTGGATAGAACTGGACCAGGGAAAAAATTTGCTACACAGCACAGTACTGATGAGAAATCCCAACTACAGTGTGGAAGAACACTGAGAAATAGACTAATGGCCTTGATAGTGCAGATGGTTCTTCTTTCCTCTCATTCAGAGTAAGGAAAATGTACAGGCCATATTGTCATAGATGACAAAACATAATGCCATCAGGAAGTCATCACATTTGTTACATGATGCACAAACACTTAGAATTGCACCCCTAGAAAAAGTTCTAAAAATGGCACCACAGTAGCAGCATATCATCGGCATAAGTCAAAAGAAACAGGGAGAAAACACTAAGGACCTGTATGTACGTGTTAAGAACTTTGCACATCTTCCTCCCTTAAAATCTAACCTTTCTTCTCCAAGATGTTCTAACTATGAAAATTTGGTAAAGCAACAGCACTAGTTTTCATCAGATTTCACTATACTTTGTTTTTTTATTTAATTTCTCTTCAATTCCTGTCACTTTGCTAGCCCATGGTTAGAAAAATCAATGAAGAATTAACATCTGTTCCCAGTAAAAGACTGTCCATATTTATGGGCACATACTATATTCTGACAACATTGAAAAGGCGTTAAATAGCAACCTAAATGACTATGAAGATATGCCCACACATGGAGGACTACTAAAATCAAAACTGTACAGCATTTGTTATTAAAGCAACAAGAAAGTCACTTCACAGAAATAATTCAAACAAATTCAGTTTATGTGACCCTCAGTTCATCATCTGATGTTGCTAATGGCACCACCAGAAACGCAGTTCCCATTACCTGCTGTAATGCAGCAGCAGCAGCAGCAGCTTGCTGTTGTAAAGCAGCTGTCTGGGTCAGTTGATAGTTTGTTGGTGTCTGAGTACTGAGACCTGCTGCTGCCAATGCAGTTTGTTGCGTATATATTGTAGGAGATGCTCCAAGTAAGGATGGTTGCTGGACACCAAGAGCAGCTGAAAATGTAAGAGCTGAGCATTAGTACATCTTAATTTGGAACAGTAGATTGTCAAAGACCTGAACAGTGCTATACATTTCTTCATTTAAGCCAACAATTGTGGGAAAATTACATTACCTCAATATACAGCACATGTACTTTTGTCTAGGAGCTGCTGTTTGAACATGAAACATTTCAGTTTTACCATTGCCAGAAGCAATAAATAAATAAATATATTAACTTGCAGCTCTTATATGTACAAAGAACTAAGCTGAAAAGACAGGCATTTACTAAATCACTTGATTCTGTAACTGATATTCATACATTTTTTACTGAAACATCTAAGTCATAGCTGCTTGTCTGCAGGGTGTTTCAAGGCTTGTTTCCATTCCACATAACTAGGATCTTTTATACTTAATTCCAAGAGATCAAACTCAGTTCAATTCTTCATAGAACACGTTTGGCCAACATGTTTGTTTACATCAGGGTGAGCAACTGTAACAGGTCCAGGGGCTGAGTGTCTGCCTCAGTGACTCTCCAGGGGCCAAATGGCCTTGTTAAGATGCTAAAAAGCAAACAAAGCCCCCAAAAGTAGCTAGAGGTCCACTTCTAATTTTAAAAATGTTATAATGTTATACTGTGCATGGGAGGGGGGTCCTGAAATCTGGTCTAAAAATTAAGTTAAGCTTGTGGAAGATCCCAGAAAAGAACTTACCCCCTCCTTTTTTTGGCCATAAAATGGGCAGCCCAGGGAATTGCAGGGGTCAAGGGTTTCAAAAATAGCCTAAAATGACACATATAGCCTCAGGACCATATTTTACTCACCCTTATCTCAATATACTTTAAAATTATTATGGAAATGCCTCTGGAAAAGACAAAGTACTTCTGAAATTATAGGCTAAGAAAACAGTTGGAGCCTTTAAATATATTATGGTAACAGCACAACAGAAGAAACTGCCCAGGACTAGATTATTATTTGATATGTTCCAAACTGATGCCAAACTCTTGAAATTTCAGCATTGATACAACTGTATCCTCTCTTTCTCTCTCTGCATGCAACATCTCTTCTCTAATTTGCAGCATTATGAACCATCTATAAGAAAACTTAATTAAGATTCCTGGACCATGACCATCAGCAAAATGAGTATCGCTAATACTAATTTCTCAAGGTGGTATGTATCATGAAAATGAACTACGGAGAAGTAAATAATCCCAAACTAAAAAATGGCTGTTTTATTTCACATGTCAGTGGGATTGGGTTGGCATCTGGGGGACCCAGATTGCAGTACCATCTGCTCCAACAGTAATGCTGTTTCAGTTTGAACTTCCTCACAGGGTTGTTGTGAGGTGATGAGAGCCACACACACCACTCTGATCCCATGGGAACAAAGGTAGGATACAAGTGTATTACTACAATAAAATAATACAAACGATGTGGTTTTTATGGTTTATATAGCCTACCCTCTTCTGGAGCAACCTCCACACACACAAATGAAAAGCCACACAAAGCATCTTTCCCACTGTAGTCAATGGAGGCAACAGGTGCATACCCATGTAGGCTCACACATGTTGCATCCATTCTCTACAATGGGACATGACACTCACGGTTTTAATATTACATGGGTGTTCCTAGAATGGAACCCTGCGTATACAGAAGAGACACTGTATACAGGTTTTCTTAAATGAATTTTAATGTTTTTTTATTTTAAAAATAACTTTTATATTTTTTATTGAATTGTTTATCTGTGCTGATTTTAAGTGTTGTTAGCCAACCTGAGTCTTGTAATTGGAGAAAGGTGTAATACAAATGAATAAAATGAAACAAAAAACAAAACAAAACAACAAAAAGTTACTAATAAATGGTTAGAACAACTAACTTGGTGAGTACAAGCGAGAGATGTTGCTCATTAGTAACATGTTGCTCATTTTATTACAGAACTTCCTTCCTGCTGGTTTTCATATTACACTCAGTGTATGTTTTTAATAGAATGCAGTTGTTCAAATTGGCCTTTCATGAGTAGCTAGTCAATGTGTGTGTTCCACTCACAGTAACTTTAAATTTTGTTTCATTTTCTCAGTTCTGATACTGCAGTTTTGTACACAGTAGGCCCCCACATCTGTGAGCAATATATTCCCAGACTTACCGTGGATGGTGAAAAAAAGTGGATACCAAATGCTATATTCTGATCCCTAGGCTGGCCAAGCTGGTGGAGGAGGGAGGGAGGGAGGTCCATCACCCAGCCCCTCCTTCCTTCCTTCCTTCCTTCCTTCCTTCCTTCCTGTCTTCATAGCAGGGCTTGGTGAGCAGTTTCCTTCCTGGATGCCAAATTTGGCAGGAGGCCTGGCTGCTCAGAGCCATGTTGCATGCCTCTTTCAGCTGAGGAAGGAGCATCTATCTCCTCCTTCAGCCAAGAGAGGTACATGGCTCTGCACAGCTGGACTTTCCCATACCTCTCAGCTGAGGCAAGAGTCCGCCTCCTTTATCATTAAAGAGGAGTACAGGGGGAGCCGTGCACCTCTCTTGGCCAGGGAAGGAGGGAGACTCCTTTCTTGGCCAAGAGAGGATTGGGGCCTGGTTGCACCTCACCATGTGCCTCCCTTGGGCAAACAGAAAGGCACAGGGGCCTGACTGTGCTTCTCCGTGTGCCTCTCTTGGCTGGGGAGGGAAACCCCTCAACTGACAGAGGTGCAGGGGACCTAGCTATGCTTCCCTGAGTGCCTGACTTCGCCAGGAGAGGGAAACTCCTTCCTTGTCCAAGAGAGGCACAAGGCCCTCAGCCGTGCAGAGCAAGGACCCAGGCCCACAGTGGCCCTGGGGCCGATTGTGGATAAGTGAAACAGAGAATAATAGTCTAGAGGATATCAGGGACCGACTGTATATATGCTTGTGTCAAGCCTTTCAATACTGTTTCCATATTGTAAAATTTTGCCTTGATGAAGGATTTTTCAACCCTTTGATTCTCTTATTTTGCACTTTAATCTAGAAGCCTCTGCCAACGAGTCAATGATGAGGGATTCTGGAAGCTGAACTCCAAAACATCCAAAAGACCAAAGGTTGAGAACTACCACCTTCAAGTATCAAGCCTTTAACGACAGCTACAAAATTTGGTGGAGTGTTCCACATTAATTTGTTTTTTGGAGTACAGGACAAACTAGTGAAGAAGCAGAAGAGGGAGAATATGCAGGGCAAGTGGGGGGGGGTAGCGAAAAGCAGAGAGAACAGAAGTAATAGAATCTGATGTAGCCCTTTACAGTGATACATAAGAAGGGCCTGCTTTTTCATGGTATGAATACAGAGGTCCACCCGCTTTTCAATCACTCATTTTTCAAAGTTCCACTCTTTCAACTGTGCTAAATTATAGATACGTAAGTGTTTTCAATATCAGGTCTGCCCTATTGGCCATGAGTACTAATTGAAAAGGGTCTGAAGAGCAGGCCCTGGGTCAAAAGAACAGTATACGTCTATAATTTAGCTCAGTCTAAAGAGGAGGCCCTGGAGATGGAGCTCAAAAAAGAAAAGCTCCACTCAGGATTTTCTATTGGAAGGTGAAGTTGGTATTTTTTCCCCAGAAGCCTTCTCATTGGCTTCTGGAGCTATACATCTTGCTTTAAGTCCCACATGGTGCTAGCCTACAGAGAAAGAATGTGGATGACACAGCCTGCTTGCAAGCTAGCCAGCAAACAAGAGGGGAGTGGGTCAGGCCCAGTACATGTGTGTTGCAGACAGCATGCGTGCATGCACGCATGCTGCTGCTATGTGTTGTTATGCTACTGCACTGCCCTCAGGAGTGTGCATGTGTGTGTCTTGGTTGGCTGTGAGTCTGAGCCTGTCCATCCCTCTGGTATGGCTGGAGGCATGACAGTGCGTGCAGCTCCCAGCTTGAAGGACAGGGAAAGCAATCCTGAGGACTGAACAGATTTAACAAAAAGATAACACTGAGTCAATTTGCTTCTGCATTTTTGACAGTGTTCTGCTCTATAATCTGTCAAATAAGCAGGGGATGCCTGTCCTGCACAATGCATTCCCTATGGAAGCCTGTCTAGCAATGCAACTTTTTAAGGATCAAAGCCTGTTTTGGTTTGGTTTTTTCCTTCTGCTGTTCACCAGTGTTGTCTGTCTAAACACCTTGCCTTTTGTAAAAGCTGCTGCTGTTCTTACCAGTTTAGGAGTGTATTTTTGTTTTGAGCATCTGCTTTTCTTACTGTTTTATATTTTTGTTCAATACTATTATGATTTTGTTACTGTAAGCTGCTCTGGTTACTTTTTGAAGACCACAGCCTAAAGGGTATTCCATTTTTCACAAATGCCATATTACATCAGGGATTTTCCTCTTGGAAATCCAAATGATAGGACAGGAGTGGGGACAGTGACCTTCACATATAGAGAGATGACAGTACGTCAAAACTTTTTCCACTTCCTGAGTGCGTCTCAAGAGTCCTGTTATCACCTTTGGGTAGTTCGGCAAGTCCAAAAGATGTATCAGACCTGACACAATACCTGAATTTAAGTACTGATTTGACCCTCAAATGCCTTTCTTCAGTATCACATGTGCAAACACAGGCTGCAGTTACTTGCTGGTGAAAGCACTCTGCACAAGATCAGGCACTACTGTTGTGCTTATTCCAAGACTCCCTGCTCAAATCTCAATACGCCCCCAAATTACAATATGACCAGATGCTGAATCACATAAGGTATTAGTCAGAATCAGAATAATATATAAAAATGACTGAACTATCAGGAAAGGGAAAAGTTATTTCCCAAAGTATGTAAATAATTGCAATGCAAATGCTCTAAGAGCTAACGTGCATATCCAGTTGTATTATGTTATTAGCTATAGTCTCCTGCTTGATGTCAGAACTTATCAAGCTGGAAAATCACAGGCTGCTTCCAAACCACATGGCAGACATGCATGATGACACAATATTAGAGATCAAAGACTTGCTTGAAACTTTAAAGCATGGAAAGAAACAATGAGGAAAACACATGCAATACGGACATGCATCACACTTTAACTTTGTTTACTACTTTGACAGATTAGTTCTGTTTGCACATAATTTGGAGTTCTAGTTGTAAAAAACAAAATGTGAACCACCAGCATTCTAATGCACACAGCATATTATTTTCAGTTTGCCCCTGTCTTTTCACAACTGGAGAAAATCATCAGGAAAAAGAGAGCTTTGGCTAAGTACTAAACTTCAAATTATGACTCAACTGCATCCAAACAAGCCAGACACGTCAGCTTTAAACCAGGGTGTGTTGCTGATTTATGAATCTTGGTTGTTTGGACATCACATTATTTTCTTCCTTGCTTACCTGCTTCTGTGAAGAATGGACAAAGCAGGAGCAAATAGGCTACATGTGTTAGCACAGTGCTCATTCTCATTCTGGTTTATCAAATTGTTCACTGCTGATGGACATATGAATCTGGTTACTATGTGCTCTTACAGAAAAGGACTCACAATAATGTAGAGTCTTTAAATTAGTGTCTAGCTTGCCTCCTGGCATGCCATGTTTGTCTATTAAAAATTATTTCACAACTGGGTCAAAAAAGTGCTTTTTATAATATTCACGGTATATAAATTCTTTGGTGTTTATTCAAATGATTTTTATAAAAATATGCACTCAAAAATGACTCAGAAAACTCATGTAACTTCATGGTACCCAAGTATCATGTGACAGCTAAGAAATGGTAAAGAAATTGAACAAGATGATCATCAACATTATATTATATGCAATTCATAATAGAACGATTGCAGAACAGCAGAAGCAGTTCAACTTTGCCAAGGAAGAAGTCAGAAAATCACAGCATAATTAAGAATTTCTTATCAGGCCAAGCTGTTTAAATACCCTACAGACACCAGATCCTGTCTGATCTTGGAAGCTAAGCAGTCAGTCCTGTTAGTACTTGGATGGAAGAATGCCAACAAATACCAGGAGTTGTAGGCTATATTTCAGAGGAAAGAACAGGTAAAATCACCACTTGAGCATTCCTTGCCTAAGAAAATCCTATGAAATTCATGGCATCACTGAAGGCACACATATATACACACACACAACACAACTGCCTGTCTGCCCATTTTACTGGTCAGTTATACTTCTATAATTTTAGTTCATTTTCATTTTATTTTGACCTGAATCAAAAACAGTAACAGAGAGGAACATGTCATGTAAGTGTCAAGTTACCATAGGAGGCAAATTAAGTTTAACTTCTTTATTTATCACTAGCATTAACCTTGATTATCATACTTCAAAGCCTTAAAACAGTGTTATATGAATAAACGTTTAAAATTGATTAAGAAGTTGGAAATCCCCAGTTTAATTTATTGCTTAACTCCTACAAATAAAAAGGTTCTCTTTGAAAAAGCACAAACATATTTTTTTAATAAAGAAAAAAGTTGTCAGTAAATAAGTTTAATGAATTATGGCTGGAATCCTGCTGCCCAGTAAGTGAGGACTGGAGGACTTTCATGGTCTCCTATTTCCTAAACTACTGAATAGTAGATCATGAAAACAAACCAGTTATGAATGTGTAACTCTAGGTTACACATTTGTAACTGCCTCAGTGAATTCTAGCCAATGTACCCAAGTTGAAGAAATTGGACTATGGATTATGGCCTTGCCTACATATGGTGCATATTGCATATACATAACTTGATTTATATAGTATTAATCTTAATAAATCATTATACACAGGAAGGTGCATGATTTGCAACATGCACTGTGTAAGATGGACCATAATCTTTCCAACAGAAGTTTAAAGTTTCCTGCCTTTTTTATGTAAACACAAATATAAAAATTGCATATTTTTACATAAAATAAACTATAACTTCTCTATCTGATCAAATAATCCAACCTGTACAAGTCTGCATATGAAAAACATAGTCCTAAATAAAAAAACTCATTTTTTTCCATGAGGCATGTATATACTGTAACGAGTCCCATTCTAGAAGTAGTTCCCTTCATTTTAAAACATTTTTAAATAAAAAGGCCTGTTATCAGATTACTCAGAGTCAGCTTTCTTATCAAATAAAAGTATTCTCAATCAAACCGACTCTACATTTCAGAACAATTTATTTTACATTTTTTGTTTCCAGTATTGCTATGAGAAACAGTGAGATGACAGACTAAATGAAGTTGCAGTTAATTGTTAAGAAATTTGAAGCTGACCTGGCTGAGAGACTGCAGTGGCTGTAAACTGGGTAGCCCATGGGGGATTCTTCTGTCCTCCAAATTGAGCCATAGTGAGTAAAAATCCTTTTGCTGTTCTCGTCTTCTGCTAGTGGGATCTGTTTAAAAAGATGAATGAAGATCATGCTAAAGCTTAAGAAGACTTTTAATACACAGTTCAAACTTGAGTTATATACCAAATAGTCCTGTTATCCATATATGATACAGAGTTCTGACAGTGGAACTCACTGAAAGAATACATTTTATGCCTTGACAAAGGGTAAACAAAAATCGCACAGTATATGAGAAATTTAATTAAACAAACCTCTGGTTTTGAAGAGATTTTGCAGATAAATAAAATGTCTGCGAAAGTAAATGCTTAAGAAATCCTGGTGTGTGATAAAAGAGTAATATAAAGGTGTAGCCTACACTCTAAAAGATAATACACAACCATGAGCTTCCAAGAAGTTCATTTTCTACTATCTATCAACACTAATGCTAAAATTTCATTCAAGAAAATGCTGCTTTGTAGATTTTAACACAGTTCTGCAGTTAAATAATATGTCTACCAATGTAAACAGCAAAGATTCTAAGTGCAGGAAGTAAACAGAAGGGAATTATTACACAAAACACAGAGTTTGGGCAGGAAAAAGGAATACAAACAGTGATGTAACAGCCTCAGGTAGTGATAGAAACCGCGCACTGGAACAGGATGCTTATTAAAAAGCATGAATTCAGCACTAAGAGCAGTCCAGAAAACGCAGATGAAAAAGAATGCTTTAAAAAAAATCTTTAAAATTCCCTTTTGGTTTCCAAAAGGTCACCCTCGCAGGATGACCAAAGGCAAGATCCACTGGGAATTCGTAAGTTGTAGAGGAAACAGAGGCTGCGGTCCAGAGCGCCTGACAACACGGTGATCTAGACTCGGCACGACTTACTTGTGAGCACGCACGGAACCGCGCCGTAAAAACCCACGCAAACAAGACCTCAACAGTTACAAATGCGCCCCGCTGTATTTGCGGAACGCAAGGAGAAAGCACCGATGAACAAGGCCTGACGACGGGAAAAGAAGAGACGGGACGAAGGGAAGACGCCGCGTGAAACAAAGCGGGGGAGCCTCCTGCTTATTTCTTCGTCTCCAGGGGCCGCGGAAAACCCGGGACGTTTCGCGGGGGGGGAGCAGCCACCTCCAGGCGCGGAGAGGAGGGGCTGGGAGCGCGCAGGCCTCTTTTGGGCCGAGATCCCTCCGCCTCCCTCAAGCGCGGTGGCAGGAAGGCCCGGGGGCAGAGCCCCGCTCCCGAGGAGACCGCGAGGCACGGAAGGCGCCTCCTTCCTCCCTCTCCCGCCCAGGCCACAATGAGGGGCCGAGGCCTGCCGCCCAAGGAGAGCCTCCCATCTGTCCCGGACCGCCTAAGGCATGCCCTGGGAAACAACTTCCCGGGCCCTCTCTCTTTAAACCGCCGGCCCGGATCAATACGAGCACGAAGAACTGCGCACCCCTCCCTCGCTGCCGCTTTACCTGAAACGGGCCCAACAGGGGCTCCCAGGAGCCATTTCAAACTCCTTCGGCGTACCCCAACACAGAGCGGCGGGGACCAAAGCGCATGCGTCCAAAAGAGAGCGCGAGGTCGGCGACGCTGGCGAGCTCAGCCGCCGCAGCGCACTCTAATGACGTTACAGAGTGAGACTTCTCCCTCAACGCATCCCCTCACACGTGCTGTTGAAGAATGGGGTCACCGTCTCCAAAACAATGTAAGGGGTGACGGCGCGCATGCGTCGAGGGAAACGGTTTCTCTCTCAGGGATCGAGAAGCGAAGATCTCTGAGGAAAGTAACAGTAAAGAGAAAGCCGTCAGTGTATTTGCGTGACGTAGTATTCCGCCATCATCTTTCTTGGAAGTAGATAGCGGTTGCGCCATTTTGCTTACGGGCAGCAGGGTATGTAATCCCACCAACTATGTAATGAAAGGGGTCCAGCGGGTCAGTTCCGGTTCTGTAGAACGTTCACACGAACAGGAACTCTTCCTAGCCTCAGAGGCAGTCGTCGCTGTGTGTGTGAGGCCATTTCCGCACTAGTCTGTTATAGCGCTATTATTCCACTTTCAACATCCCACGGAATCCTCAAGGTTCCTCCCTAAACTGCAAACCCCAGGATTCCGTAGAATGTTGAAAGTGGAATAATAGCGCCACAACCGTCCAGTGCGTAAATGGCTTGAGTGGGCGCGCTGGCACCTTGAGGTGCGCAGCTCCTGCCTTTTTAATTTTTGTCAAGAGCAGACTAAGACCCTGAGGCCCTCGACAATATCAGGTTTAAAACCTCATAACATTACCTAAGATGTGTATTTTAACAATTGTATAATGTTTAAAATCTGAATTCATTACATTTTCAGAGACTCCATATAACCTGAAAGCACTAAAGTGCAGTTTAATTAAGTCTAATTCCAATATGACACTAGCAGAATTCTGTAGATTTTTCCGTTTGCTTAAACTGTAGCACATTTGTTCTCTGGGTCCCAAAACACACTATCAGTTGTCAGCTGCTTTTGCAACTAATTGCACAACTGCAAACTGCCTCTAATTCCAGAATTAGGTGCCCATGAATGCAACATAATGTATAGTAGGTTGATAGGAGCTTTAGCTTGAATAAATCTTAACACTGACTATTGTGTGTGCTCAGTGTTCTCCAGTGGCAGCCCCAGGTAGGACAAACTGCAGCAATGGAATCCAGTCTTACCAGAGTGTGCATGATTGTGGCCAGGTCCTTGATTTACCAGAAAAGACTCAGGTGACAAATCATCCAGTTGATAGCTGCTCAAGGCCCAACTGATTAAAAAGGAGAAGATAACACTCTTCCATTTAAAGTAATGGGACTTACATTGGCCCGGATCATGCTAAGTTGCTCTATGTTCTTTGGTTAAAAAGCTGTAAATAAGTATGTCTGTAGGCCAGGATACAACAGTATACTTCTGGTGGGTTTCACTGCTTCCACCAATGAAATCTCGTCTTTCCTCCGGCAACAAAATGTGTGCATAAGTCACCTGTCTACTTACAGTAACCACATGAATTTCACAGGGTTTTCTTAGGCAACAAATATTCAGAGATAATTTTACCACTTCTTTCCTCTGAAATATAGTCTACTTCACCTGGTACTCCTTGGCTGTCTCCCACCCAGGCACTAAGCAGAGCCTGCTTAATTTCCCCAAGAGTTAATAAAACAATTGTAAGGAAATTGCTCCATTTTTTCTTAGTACTGTTAGCCAACACAACAATAGCAGGCACACAGGAGTCTATGCTATGTTGATGGGATAGGGAAAGCTTAGTGTTAAAACACAGTCTGAATATTGGAAGTATCATGGCAAAAGTTCACCCTTCCGTAAATACCATACATCTTTGTAGGCATGTGCGAGCTTCGAAATATGCATTAAAAACTGAGTTGCCACTAATAAAAATTTTCAGCAATTTGTTAATTGTTAAATACCAATATGTAATATGTAACATTTCTCAGCATTTTCATTTATTACTGGTTATTTTAGCACTTTATTGTGTTATTTTTAAATGTTGAGGGGTTGATCAAAATGTGTTCTAGAAAAATAAGTTATTCTGGGAAGAAAAATACATGAAAGACAAATTAAAACAACTGAGTGCAAAATAGAAGTATAAAATTTATTTGAAACCATCCACAATGTTCTGTGTTATCAGGAATGATACACTTTGTAATAATTTTTTTTGGAAAAAAATCATGACAAATTTAAAATATATTTTCAATGACAGTAAATTTATCTTGCCTTTTTAGGACTTTTTTTAAAAAGGAACATTTAAGGTTTAAACAGATATGACACATACAAGGAAAAAAAACAGAACAGACCATCTTCACAACAACAATCTTTACACGTATGTATCAATACAATTTCAATGCATCTTGCTACATAAACAAGAAATCATGTACAATAACTGCTGTGCACCAAAAAGAGTAGCTTAGTAAGATCTTTCAAGTAACATGCAGTCAAAACTCACAAGTCTTCAAGTACTGCTGGTAAGCGTTCCCTTGTCTGCAGAGAATTTCAAATGTATTTCTCTTCAAAGAAATGAAGTAGCTTTTAATTCTTCCTGTAAGTATTGTGAAATAGTGAAGTGCTTTCTTCCCGTTTATAGTAACTAAAAATAATGGTAAATGGTAAAAATGTATTTGCCTTTTATGTTTCCACCATCTGATCCTCTGAATACAGTAGATTATAAAAGGAAAAACCCCACCAAAATCAAAGTTAAATGTTGAAAAATAAATATTGTATGCACCCCAGATTTAAAAAACACACACACACATCACACAAAGAAAAAGTACAGGGACTATCGGTCAACAAGAGAGCTCAAGTTTCTTCTCCTTTAGCATAACTTACTTTCCTGTTGTCTTTTTGAAAATGCTACTGTAACTAAATTTACTGAACTTGTTGCTGGGATAGATTCACCTTTTGGACAAAATCCAGTGAGGTCAAAGCTATATCCAAGTGGTATCAGAGGGACAAGCAGCCTGATCCTATGCATTTTTACTCAGAAGAAAGTTGTCCTTCATTTCAGTGAACCTAAGGGAAAAATATTCCCCCAATACTTCCAAACAAAGATGCTTAAGGCTTTTGAAAATCCTTATTACAGCAATACAATTATGATACCAACTAAAAGGTCACACAGCAGCATGCAAACTTTGCCAGCAGCCTAGATTATAAGCAAAGCAAGTGAGAGAAGAAGGGCAGAAAAGGGCTGGCTGGCACAAAAATTATGGAGTTGTAGTTTGAAGATGTAACAGGAGGTGGAGGTAGAAGACTTTTAAATGTTAACCTGCTAGGTACGATTAGTTCAGGATGCACCTAGGTTTGCTGGGATGAAGAGCTAAAAATAAAAAGAAAGCCCCATATTTTTGAGTAAAAACCTTGTGGTATAGACAGACACATACTTACACATTGAACACAATGTGGTTTACTCCTGAACAGAAGCCCCACTGGTTTTGATATGATTCTATCCACAATTACTCCAGCATAAGCCTCACTAAATCAAGTAGTATTTACTTCTGAGTAAACATGCTCTAAATCAAACTGCATAGCTGCATTCCAAGAAACATTACTTGTGAACAACCCCTGTAGAATTCAGCAACACACCTAGAATTGGCTGTCAGTCATAACTTTTGCTAGATGCTCCCTTATTTTCTGATCACCATGGCCATGATCCAGTAAGCCCCTTGATGCACTCAATAGCAGTTCTTCCCCAGCGTTTCTCAGCGTACCATCAGTCGACTTTTCAACAGGAAATGAGAGGTTCACACCTCACACATCTCTGGAACAGTATTCTACTTTTCAAACTGAAGATTAAAAACAAATGGTTCTTCAAAAACTGAAACTATAAGGTCTTAAAATATCTAATATCAAAATGTCCTGTAACTACTGTGAATAGCAGATCTGTTATGTTTTACAAAGCATTTTTAATGTATCTTGCTCTGAAATCTTGAGGAATAGCTACATTCAGCAGTGAAGGACACAACATACAGAACCTCAAATCTGCCAGGCTTGCTAGAATTATAAAATGGCATTCACAAAAGCAAGGAAGCTCCTGCCATGACTTAAGCATTTGTTAAATACACACATTATATATAGCAGGAACCTGATTATCTGAATTGCCTGATTCAAACACATATCGCTGTAAATTACACTGTACCAGTGTAATCAACGTTCCTCTTTTAAACACGCTTTGATTACCCTATACTTTGGGTGTCCCCAAAGCTTAACTAAAGGTTGTACTTTGTCACTATGGTTTTAAATTCTAAATTCATGTTTAGCAATGTAAAGTTTGCTAAGGTGAAACTTCTGTTGACAACAGGAATAGTTGTTCTGTTTCACAACTATAGTTTATAGCACTGGAATAAATTATGTGACTATCTGCTTATAGAAATAGTTGTGTGAGTGGCTATTCTGTTATGTGAATAATTATTATGTCCAATTTGTTCATAGACAATTTTGTAGATAGCGACTCCTCAGAATTCAATCACTGAACAGACTAGTAAAAGCGCTTCTTTCAAAGAGCTCATTTCCCCCTAATGTTTGAATGTGTACGCCACCAATAAGGAATGTACGGCTGTCCAGAAACTGATGAACTGTAAATCCTATCAGCCCTAGCTATCATATCCAGTAGTGAGGGTTTATGGGACCTGCTGTTCAAGAACTTCTGGAGGGTCATACATATGCCACCTCTGAGGTCTACAGTTCTGGAGTAACTCTTCAACTGCAAATTTTATTAATCAGAACAAGTTTGGGTCAATAATTCTTTTGCTTTCTAGCATCACTACATTCACATGTCAGTTCTGCAGAGATCTGTGAACAAATATTGCTCACTACAACTATTAAGCTCAATAGCAATCAATCTGCAATTAGTATGAAAGAGTTACTTACTTATATTTCCATTTACTATAACAGGGAATGAAATTGGATAAAAATGCCATCAATCCTATCTTAAAAGATCAAAGAGGACAGAGCATAAAAATATTATTTGTAAAACAGCTGTTTAATTAAACATTGCCCAGATGCAGAAATTGTCCACAGTCTACCACATTCTACCAATATCATGGCTTAATTAACTATCTCATGGTACAAATCAGTAACCACATTCCTTCTGTCGGCAAAGCTGGGTAAGATATGTCTACAAACTTCAAAACTACATCCTCCTGAGCTAAATTTTGATTTTAATTTCTAATTTTCAAACCTAAAGACAAACATAATGGTTTGATCATACTGGCCTGTATATGGTAAAAGAGGGGGAAACATAAGAAAAATAATCCTTTATTGATTGCACAATTGACTTTTTTGGTTTCTTTTTATAGTAAGGCTTTCTGTACATCCCTCCAGCATTGAAGGTGCAAATCTTCATACTGAATGTAACTTACTAAGTAGGAATGCTACACATTTCTATTCTAGTGCCGGTTTACCCTGCAAAATGGATATAAAGAACTGGTAAAAATCTGCCTCAATTTGCGGCACCTAAGAAGTGTATTAAACGATAGTTCATTACATCTGACACCATCTTATACATGCAGCAACAGTACTTGTGATCATGACAGAGCTATGAATAAATTTAAAACAGCACCATTTTTGTATGTAATGAATCATGTTTGTGAAATATATCAGCACTTTCTTGCTTATCTTTACAAAAGGATTAAGACAGAGAGGTACCAATTGTACAGCTCCATCTAAAGGTTCCAATCCCCAGTTTTAGACAAATACAGCGCAGGGGTGGGAATTGTGTGGCCTTCCAGAAGTTGCTGGACTACAACTCCCAACATTTGTTAATGTTGGTTATGTTGGTGGGAGTTGCTGCAAATTGCTGTTCAACAACATCTGGAGGCCCATTATTCTCACCCCACATCTTGAGAGTGAAAACTATGTGGTATTGCTTATTGGTAGTCAACATTCCATATCTTTCAATGGATAGGATAGAAACTGCCTGATTTTGTGAAAAACAACCCAAAAGCCATTTTGTTTAGGTACAGACCCTTCCAACCTGTATATAGTATTAGCTGCATTATAAATAATTATGAGGAAGCTGTGGGGGTTTTTTTATGTTTTTCATAATGCCTATTTTAAAAGTATGTGAGAGAGTACAATTAACGCAAATGAAGGTATACACATGGATAAATAAAAAATTATATCTTGCCCATGTTATGGGATGACAGCAGGGTCATGATATCTTTTACGATCCATTTCTTCAATAACATGGGAAGTTATCCTGATACTGTTTTCCTGGTGTAACATTTACCCACGTGTCTAGGTTTACAGAGTCCTTTCAGTGCTTAGCTCTTAATCTCTTGCACTCAGTACTCAAGTACAAAAGGGACTCTGCCCAACATATACCTGAGTTATTAGAGACCTTAGAGGTACATATGGAAAAAGCTTTTCCACATGTAAAAAGTGAAATACTGTGACCACTTATTTAACAACAGATGTCTCTTAACTCTACTGAAAATTATTGAAAGCAGAGTGTAAATCAGAGCGTAGAGAAATTATTCCTTGGAACTACAACTCCCCAAACTACAAACTCCCCAGCCAACCTGGCCATTGGCTAGACTTTTGACATACATGACTACTGGCCATGATGATTAAGGGATTCTGGGGGCTGCAGTGCAAAAATTAATTTTTCCAAGTTCTGGTGGACCTCATGCCTATGTGCATGAATAACCAAAGAGGTGGTATATCAGAAGTCTAGAATAGAAATGCTACGGTTTTTCCCCCAAAATATTGCAGAGTAGAGTGAGAGAAGGCATTTATATAACTGAAATATTTCTAAGCCATTTTTTTAAAAAATATTTAGTTGTAAACCCCTAACTGGAAGCATTGTTATCGGAGATAGTGAGCAGTTTTTAATATAGTGACACACAATGGTAGTGTTGGGTCCTACAGATTTTATCTAATCAATCCCTGCTGCTAATGGAGGCTTTCAGGGGAGGGTTTCATACGACTCGGGCAGGGGGACAGGGAAAGACCAATCGCATCTGTATTTCACCCGAGGTTTTTTAATGTGAATTAACTATCCCTGTACTAATTAATCAGGACTATGTTAACATGCCAAGTAAATGACTGGCAATATTTAAAGAAATTATTCACTTTAATTAAACTAAAAGTATAATGGTCTCTAATAATACAATGTTATGTTAAGACATAAGAATTATTTATCCGGTCTACACAGTGGAAAAAAGGATGTGCTGAAATATTCAAACATTGGAAACCACATAGAAAACAAATATTTAAATATTGGTGCCAATGCAAAGAGTGCTAATTATACTTAAGTCTCAATGAAATCAATATAATGATTAATTTAAAACCCATTAATTTCCATGGGATTTAAGCACAATTAACTTTTCCTAAGTGGGGTCAGGGAAATCAAGCTAATTCAAAGAACTGATATAATAACTATAGCTAGTAAAAACTGCTAAGAGTTGCCTGAATCTAAATATTAATCTGTAACTTTATAATGCTTCTACAGGATGTGGAAACCATATTTAAAGACCCTCATGAGCTGTTCCTGGAGCAGGAGCTTAGAAAGAGAAAAAAAATCTGTAAGATTGATTCTCAATATTCCAGGAACATATGGCACTTTTTGTAACATTCAGATAAATTTTGTCATTTTAAGAAAATCGGTCCTAGAATGTACCTGGAACATCCATTCTGGATGTTGCTCAGAGAACATTCAAGTAGAATGTTAATAGTGCATCGTGACAATGTAAAACTATGGTGTTTTGAAAAGCATAAAAAAGTACAGCTATGAACTTTCCAGTCTGAACTAGTGAGGGATACAACACAGAGACTACAAGCACACAATGGCCCCTGTGCAAATTAAACCAAATTACCTACAATCCACCTATGTTTCACAGATCTCTGTCAACTGAGCTAGGAATCTGAACAGAACAAGATACCTCCCTCGTAGAAGACAAAATGAATTATATGCCAGAAGCAGAGCTGAAAACTGCTCACAGTCTCATCGACAGGCATTTGTTATGGCAGATAAAGAAAAAGGACACATTAAAAATGTGTATATGGGCCTAAATTCAATCAACTACTGTGCCCAGCTAATCAACAGCTGAATGGTAAGTCAACACTTAAGTAAATCTCATTAATTCAGTGGATCTGCTGTAGCCGGGATTAACAATTTTGTTTAGGCTATATGCATTGCTATCATTTCTTAGTCTCTTAACTCCTGAAACAGCCAGTCTGGAAAGACACCACTAAAGGAATTTTTGAAAGGAATTTTCGTTGCTACAGCAATTGGAGGATTTTGCTGCTTGTCACAACCCCAAAGCATCATTATTACAAGACAACAATTGTATTTTACTAGCCTTTGTAGCTATAAGCTCATTCACAAAATTACACTAATTTCTATGTAAAAATTATACATATTCTGAAATGATACAATAAATAGCACACAACTGTATATACAGTAAGTAGCTGTCAGTTTTCAGTATTCATGTTATGCTTATTAGATGGTATTTGCTGTCCAAATGGCAATTACATTGGTAATTTAAAGTGAAATCTACTCCATTGCTTACTATGTAGCAATATCATTTTACACATTTATTCTAAAGTAATTAAAACAAAGAAGAGAAATTGGAAGAGAAACTACTGGTGTTCCCTGCTTATTCAACATGTTAGGGACCACAGCACTGTTGAAAACTGGGAATCCTTGAAATGTGGAACCCAGTATTTTTTTTAAGCTTTTTTTTTTAATAAATATGAATTGAGAGGAAAGACAGCACATGGTTGCAGAAGTATGTGGAAACATGACAAAATAGGAAAAAGAATGAACCACACATTGAATGTACGAGTTCTGGTTATAGTTGAAAAAGACAGAAAGAGTAGATCATCAAAAAGTGAACTCTTGAAAAGCAGGGGAAACCAGTATAAACATTTTTCATAATTTCAACAGGATATTTTAAATGTTTTTGGTTAACTTAAAGAGTATAATGCAGTTTTATATGCTGCTAAAATGGATCCTACACTCCCTTTAAGCTTGTTATGTGGAAACACACCTTGAGGAAATTAATGGGACCTTTCAAAATAAGTTGAACTTATAAATAATGGGATAGGCTGCCAATATGTCTCCCATTTAGTGTTATTTTGAAACTTGCTTTTTTGCAGTAGAATACATTTTTCTACAATTAGCTCTGTGAAAATTCTGTAGTACACACACAAAAAAGGGATGTTTAAAGATACTGGCCTAAATCTAGTTGGTAATTCTGATTAGAGTAGACTCATTGAATCAAATGCTAAATTTTAAGTCAGCATGTATGTAGATCCCACTGATTCAGTGGGTCTGTTCTTGAAGTGACTAGCAACTGGATATAAGCCATTATAATTAGATATGCCTCTCCTGATCCTTCAGTTTTTGGTGATTTTTAATTTATTAGTTTCAAGATCTGAGATTCACATAAAACTAGCATGAGGCCCAGTATTTACTGGAAGCCCCATTATCACATTTACAGAGAAGGACAAAAGAAAAATTCAGTTCACATTGCTGCGTTTGTAACAAAGGTCCACTCCACAAACATGTTAATGGTGGAATCTTGTACGTGTCTACTCAAAAGCAAGCTTCAATGATTTCAATAAGAGTTATGCACAAGTAAAAATGCAGAGGTACAACTGAAATTTACAATGCAACAGCAATTCTGCCATTATGCAGCTATTAAATCCTGTTGGTGGGGAAAATTCATTCCTGCACTAGTTAAAATTATGCAAGTGCGATCATTTCCCTGCATAAACAGCTGGTGATCTTTTCTGCAAAGTCTTCCTTCCACAGAACAGTTATCGTAATGTGTGTATTAGCAGTTATAAAAAAAACCCCTCCATATATGAGTAACTGAAATAATTTGCAGTCCTACTTACTGTATAGACAGCTGTTGCTTTTAACAACTTTTTAGGCTCACAAAAAATATACAAATTTTAAGTTGGAAATCTAAGGCACACAAAAATATCATAATCATTTACTGTATATAGATACTCAAGAAGCAGAAAACTGCTGGTACAAAATGGTGGTATAGTATTGACCTCTAGTTTATTTACAAACCCTACATATTCCTCTATCTGAGCTAATCAACATATTTGAACTAAGAAAAATGCAGCATGTGATTAGGGTTTCTTTTTTTACATAAAGTTTGCTTTAAAAATAGAAAATGTTGACATCTTCTCTTTATGTTTTATTAGGATGTTGTAACTCTGCTTGATTCAATCTGCTGTTTGATAAAGATTGAAGAAATCTTCATGCATTGCATTGTGACTAGCAGTTAAGTATGGGGGTGCAATAAATTAAAAAATCAATCATACCAGCTGAGTTTTGGTGACTCTCATAAGACTCCTCAAGAGTCTGGAGAATTACAGCTCAGAGCCACAAGTCAGAGCAAGCAGGTTTACTCCCACAGAAATCAGCTGGATTTGTATGTTTACATACAACTGATTTCAATGATGCTTTTACAAAAAAAAATATCATAAACTGAAATAAGTAAGATTCTCTGAGATCAGGGGGAGTCCTGAATCTAGCACCACACTTCATGTATATTTTGGCTGCTGAAACCCATAGGGTCAAGCATCTTTAACAACACCTTTCATCTGTTAGAACATAGGAGAGCAGCAGATGCCAGAGACTCACTGTTCAGACTACAGATGGAAAAATATGGCAGTTTCACTTTCTCCTAAATTTAACATCAAGTTCCTCCCATAATGCATATGAGAAAAGTGTGGTTTACAAAAATCGATTGCAATGAAATAATTCCTCATTTTAACAGTAAAATTCAAAAGATGAGCTATTCTCAGCAAGGCAAGGATAATATTGTACCTGTCTGCCATATAGGAATTTAAGATGAGAAACCTTTAAGAAAAAAAAAGAGCTGGCAATCGTAACCTAGTCTGAACAAGGTTGAAAACACATGGATTCCTAATCCATGGCAAAGCTTGGAAAAACTATTTTAGGGGACCGTGGCTCCTGGAATCCCCCTCTCATACACCATGTCTGCTGGTCGTGCTGGCTGGGGAATTCTGGGAAATACAAAGCAACTCTTCCAAGTTTTAATCCAGATACCAGCCTTCTCATTGTTTTGCCCATCAAGTTACCTGTACTGTTTGAGGGTACGGTGACGTTTAGCTAAGAAAATCACAAGGTGCTCTATGTACAGGAGTGTAGTCTCTTGTGGTATTCTCCAAAGCCCTGGATTGAAGCTGCAGTCAGACAAGTTCATCATTGGCATTTCTAAAGAACAAGAATCAATTGACCCCTCCAGGTAAGCTAAAAAATCCACACATTTCCACTCTCTCTCTCTCTCTCTCCGACCAAATCATTTTCAGGCTGAATACACAATTGTGTTGGACATCTTCAAAAAACAAAATAAAATAACAGCACCATGTCTAGGTTTTGCAAAAGAGCAGATCTAGACATTATTCATTACAGCACCACTACAATATATTATCAAGTATGTTACTGACAAAACAGCAGTCTCTGTTTATACCTGTGGCATTTACTACAGAGAGCTTTTACCTTATGGATGACAACTATTATTCATTAGAACAATGGTAATCCAGAGCGCAATGATTTAAGCTGGATGGTCAATGTCTATGAATTCCCAATCTCCTGCATATTAACTAAAAAGTATAATTTTTATCAAAAGTTGATACTGGGGCTATGTTTGATTTGTTCAAATAACCAAACTACACAAATGGAGAAAAGAAGTGGAATTCTACAGTATTCCTGACAGGGTCTGTTTATCTTCCCCTGATGTTTATAATCCAGACAAGATAAATTGGTTGTGGTATTTGAAATTACAGTCTGATGCACACAACCTTTTTCTGTGGCAGATTTGTGCACATATTTTGCCCATTCATCATCACACTTGATTTTACATCACGTTCTGACTGCCTCTGTGTTCAATTTGGTCTCATCAGTCCTACCATCTCTTTAACTCTTAAAACAATATGGCACCACAGTTACCTCCAGGCCATTTAATGGACCATGGCACTAAAGCACTTAACTCTCTTAGTATCACCACTTGGCATTCACAGTTTCAGGAGTACTATAACTAGAGGCATCCGGTCAACTAAAAACCTGATGCTGCTGTCTAAGAATTTGGACTCCCTTCTTCCATGAGACTTGTTAGTGGCCACCTAAAAATAAGTGTTTTTCTATCTTTGCTTCTCTTCACACAACAGCAGCAGGGAGAAATATCAATCTTATGTATACCATTTTAACAGATTTCAGATATTAAGATCTTTGTTAAGACTGATGCTAAAGCTTGTGGTGGCTGAATCATTCAGAGTTAAGTGGCTACTTGAAAGCAAGTGGGTAGTCATGGCAAAGTGGGAGGGCACTACTCTGGGTGCCATAATCTTGCCCTATGCCTCCTAAACTAATCCGCGGTCAGGTTGAAGCATCTTGTCCTACCACCAGTATTGAAGCATAATTCAGCTATCTGGTTTGGTCAGATTCTGTGCACTGAAAGGGAAAGTGCTACCTTGTCCTTCACCATGGAAAGCAAAACATCCTGGAGCCAGTCCTGTTTGCTATGGTTATGCCTGTTCAGTTGTTCTCTTTGAAAGCATTTGATCAAAAACCTGAGCAACCTTTATAAAGAGTTTGGAAATTTTCCTTTTTCAACTACAGCTACACAAATCTCCCAGTGTACACTCAGTGGCCTTTCTGACGTAGGGACTCTTGAGAGTTCCAATCCAAGAAGTACATCTTCCAAGCTCTGAGAAGGAGCAAGCAAAGTCTGGCACAAAGTACAATTTGGAAGTTAGTTTGTAGAATGAAGTGCCCACAATTTCCCAGCCTTATTGAGCTGGTACCTTCTAAAAGGTTCAGAGAGACTGTACATCTGTAATTGCTGGGAAAGTAGTACATCAATTGAACATTTAAGGCAAGGAGATGGGGGAGAGACCATGCTAAGAGGAAAATGTGTGTCACACAACTGTGCCTCACAAAATTCACAAGCTATGACGCAGCTGCAACACATTTAGAGACATAGCACAATATGAACCTCTGCCTACTGATATCTCTTATTTTTTGCTGGAGATGTCAAGGACTGAATATAGGACTTTCTCCATACTCTAATCCTTCCCATGTACAACATTTGTGGGAGCTATTATCTTAGTAAGCTACTTAGATACGACTGTCTCTCTTTTAAGGAAAGGGAAAAATATAGACTAAGGCTGCAATCCTGTGCTTACTTACTTGGGAACAAGCCGCACTGAACACAGTGGGACTTAGTTTGGAGTAAACATGCATAGGATTGGGCTGCATGCTAAAAAAAACCCTTCTTGAATTGACAACAGCTGATGAACTTCCTGGAAGTTTTAATAAACTCAAATAGATCACAAAAACAGCTGATACTCTCTTTTAAAACCCAGAATATTAATAAGGCAGCTCTAGAGGCAGGCAGTTTTGATGCCATAACAGCCTCGAGGCTCTAAGAACATTTGGTTGTCATATGTAACTGGCAATGCTCCGTGTGGAGAGACGGAAGGAGAAAGGGACCGATGTACTTATTGCTCAAATGAACTATAGCAAATCATTTCTTACAACAAAATACCATAGCAGTACAGGGTATGGACAAAATGTTTCTTAATTTATATTTGCAAATATTGAACTGTCTGCATTTATTAACCTTTTGTTTAAAAACAAACCAAACATTTCACTGGGGAAAGGCAGGGGAGCCTAAAACCAACTATCTTTAATATATATGAATTGTTGTTGTAGCAGTATGGAATCCTACAGAGTAAGAAAAAATAAATTCCTTGGTAGAGAATGCACAAATCTTAGACAAATGTAATCCTTATACTATTTCAAGTTAACTTTAAAAATAGAAAGTGCTTTTAAATATATCTATTTACAGCTTATAACCTCCAACCACCACTAGTGATATTGTTTGTATGTGGATCTGTGTGGTTTTCTCTCACATACATACAAACCATACATACACAAAAAAAATCTATACACAGATAAAATCATCATTGGTTCTTTAACCTTAAATTGGGCTTCACAGCAATTACTGGAAGCTGTTGGAGCAATGGCACCATGAAGAAATTTAAACAGCTTATGTTTAACTGTTTAATCTGATTAAGCACCAAGAGCCATGTATAGCTAATACTGTCTAACTTGATTTTACATCATAAAAGGTGAAATCTGGTAAAATCGTTATAAAAAGCCCATTTGTAGTAAACAGACAATTCAAAGCACCAAAGTATAAATTCCTAAAAGATAATAAACTGAATAATGCAATTAGGGATAATAACCCAGCCAAAATCATTTCACTATACAATATACTTTTTTTTTTTTTGCTTAAAATGTGCTTGAGAATCACCAGATGTTAAAATATATAAAGTCACAGTTTAAGGAAAAAAAAATTTTTTTTTTAAAACCTCAGCCTTCAAAATGGTTGAGATGAAGAAACAGTAAACCATAGAAGACTTTGTTCTTTAACAGCACCTTCAGAAATTATTGTGTAACACTGCTCCAGGGCAAAAGTTGTATAGCTGCTGGAAAAACTTATGCCCAATGGTTATACGGCCCTGCAACTCGTGTGAGGGCGTAAGTAGACACAGTAATGATGTTATCATGAGTTACTGTTAATGCTCGACGGGATGGGATTTGGTTGAATTCATTGTCTTCACAGAAAATCTCTCTAGAGGCATTGGGCTGCTGTACACTCTTGTCACTAGTTTGGAGGTTGCTATTTTCAGTGCCTAATTTTTCTGCTTCTTTCTCTTTTGCCTTCTCAGCCATTTTTGCTTCCCACAGTGCTATTCCATGTTTTGGCTCATTCAAGTTTTTGTGTTGGTAGAAGACTAAAGAGATCCGTGTAGGATGATTCCTGTTTGGCTTCTTTATAGGAGTTGTAGCATGCAGTTCACGGCGTGCACATTCAATTAGGATGGAGCCATGTGATGGTGCTACAGCTACGCCACCAATGTCGTCATCCAAAAAGTTATGTTCACTGTCTGACCACATTTCTTCTGGTTTTTCTTCAGAATCTGTGCATTTTAGGAGCTCAGGATTTGTCTCTGTATCCACAACAGCAGAATCACAATCTGGAGTCTGGATGAAACAATCTTTCTGCACTGGATGCTCCTGGGAAGAATTTATCTCATTTCTGACTACATATTCTGAAGCATCTGACAAAAATAATGACTCACAAGAATTACCCAAGTGTGAGACAGGAGAGTTTTCTAACTTAATTTCACAATTTGGATTGTTGACTATTTTTTGTTCAAGTGTGTGGGGCAGGTTTTCTCTGCTGGCTGTAGACTTTGAAATAGCAAGTTCTTGTAGACTTGGGGGCAGGCCATTCTTCTTCTCTTCCAATGAAATTCCAGTATGATCACTAATGGACACATCAAAGTTCTTACCTTTGGGTGCCATATGAGGTTTGTTACTGCTGAATTGCAAATACCCGTAGGGAGTTGAAAAATCTTGTTGACTGTTAGTCACTGGCATTATACCACCAGCTGTGGGAGTTAATGGAGAGCAAGAGCTTAAACTATCCAGCTTTAAAGGGGAGGAATGAGGATATTGCTTTAATACAGAGCAATTTTTAGTAGTGTCTGAATTATGTTTTATGGCAGAAAGATGATCACCAGTCTCCATTTTTGTCCCAGCTTGCAATGTATTAGTTTTGCTCCCTAAGGGGGGAAAACATTAAAATGTTTCAAGTTTATTTGTTCATGTTTCTATAGATTTTTAAAAAATATATACATCATATAGTACTTTGAAATTTTTCCTTAGTGCTAGCTTACTATTTCTAAATTGCCATCACATTTTAAAAAGGATATTCCTCTAACTATCAAAGTTATAAAAATTAGCCTTTCTTCAGGAAAAATGGGATTCTCAAAATTCTAGCAAGATCTTATAGGTTGTATATAAATTCTTAATGTAAGTAACCAAAGGATTTTTTTTCTGGCTTATGCCAATACTACATGTTTAGTGAAAATAAGCAATAAATAACAAACACATAAATGATACATAAATGATAAACACATAACCTTAAATCAACAAGCATATGCAAAACTTAAAAGCACCTGCCTGACTTTTAAATGTCAACAGGTATGAGAATAATAATAAATAATGTAGTGTAGATGATATGGAAAGCGTATGATGTATAGAAATCACAGAAGTGATACTGCCTCTGTTTAGATGGCTTTCACTACTTATCATATGGGCAAATCTTGGGCAAGAGTGGGGATAAAAAGGAGCATATCAAATGGAAAGAGGCAGACATTAAGATCAAGCTAGAGAGGATGAGAACAGATGTAAAAAGAACAATTCACTGTAATCATAGCCAGGAAGACATATGTTTCCACACAACACTGTTCCTCCTCTACCCTGAAATTATCTCTACACATGAAAAATGTTATATAAGATATAAGAGACATTTGCCTGTTCTTACTGAGAAGCAAAAACTTAAGAGAAACATGGTCAAAACTGTGAGCAAGACACAAGAGCTGAGCGAAAAGTTAACAGAGGACAACAGATCCAAGAGGGGCATCAGTGAAGAGGAGGTTGCATTAAGTAGACACAGTAAGCAATCAAATCTTGGACAAGGACTTTAGCAGTCAACTTAAAGTTAAAAGAGGCATGCACACTGAGGAGGAGCCTTGTACTTATCAAGAAGATAAGTCACAGTGACTGTTCTAATGCAGGAAGAGAACAAGAAAGTCGAGATACAAGATGCCTGTAAGGTGTAATGCTTTGGGCCAGCAGGCAGGGAGTCCCAACTAGAAAGTGTGAATGAAATCTGTAATTTTAAATTGTCAGTTAAGAGCTGTCCAAGTTCTCTGCAAACTACAAAACACAGAATTAATGTGTACTGCAGCTCTGTATTCTTGTGAAACCATGTGAACATTTGCCATATGTAATCTTTGTCATCTTAATACAGCATTTTTATTATGATAAAATTTGGCACAGTCTGGTGAAGAGCGTACATGCAGTAACTCATTTATGTTATAAAATGTGCTCCTGAATTGTTGTTAACTCTTAGAGTTCACCTTTATTCCATCCTCACACTTAATATATCAGATACACTGCAATTAGTGCAGTTTTAAGTCAAGTTTTAAGAAGTGACATTATCCTTATGCTAGCAGACTTCTACCAGTACCAGGGAACTTTTGAAATTTTGTGTATTTTACCTACCTAAATTTTGTGAAGCTTTACTGTTATTTTCAGATACTCCATTTCTCCCCTTTACAGGTGTTGAATGCTTCTTTTCGGCTGAAGTTTGCTTCTTTGTTTCAGATTTCTTCTTCTTTGTTGCTCTGCGTGGCTCAGCTAACATTCTTACTTCTCGTGGAAAAGCAGTAAGCACCTGTATTGCCCCAGCTTTTATCTTGGCTTCCAGCCCCTCCTCTGTGCCAAATTCATCTGTTTGTGAAATTTTGTAAAGAGGTAACACATGCAGCTGTTCATCATTTGGTATCACCCCTACTGTACGATTATCTTCTTTTGTTAAAGTACAAACCTAGCCCAAAAGAGAAAGAAAAAAAAGATACAAATTCTGTGGTACCCAAGCAATTTAAATGAAGAAAATGTTGATATGTGCTCTTCTATGTTTAACAAGAAAGGACAATGTTATCTTATAGAAGAACATGTGTCCTCTATTTTCCCCTCCTTTGTATCCTTTTTTTTATATGTAAGGTGCATACATGTGCGCAGGTACACATACCTGAATAATGGTAAAAATTGTTCATAAAATTCATTTTCAGCTGCCTGAACTATGACTTCCATAAAGGGCTTAGATTTCCATTCCTCCCATGAATATGTACATGCCTTCAAGTCACCTGTTGACTTACAGTAACCCCAGGAAATTCATAGGGTTTTGTTTGGCAAGGAGTACCCAGAAGGGGTTTTGCCATTTCCTTTCTCTGACATATAGCCACAGCACTTGGTATTCACTGGTGGTCTCCCATCCAAGCACTAACCTGGCTGCCCCTGCTTAGCTTCCAAGATCAGACTGGCTCTAGTGCCTTTAGAATATTTAGGCAGAATACACAATGCATTTTCCATGAAAAGCATATTGGAGCACAGATTTGCCCAGTAAAGTGACATTAGCATTTCCTGCTCTCTAATGCAGTCGCATTATACAAGATTGAATGCATTTCTTAACCCTAAAAAGAAGAGGACAGTGAGACTCCCCTGCCCCTACTCTTGTAGTGATTATGAAGAAAGCAGCTGCCACAAGCCTCCTAATTTCACCTTAGATCTGCTGTAAGAACTCCCCCTGCTAGCTGCCAAGTCCTGCCATTTGGATTTTGAGTCCTAGACCCAGTTGCACTACCTGGAATTGCAAGGGGGAACAGATGAATGATGATAGGATCTGGGCTGCCAGGAGAAGCAAGAATGGCAGAATGGGAATAGTTCTGAGATGAATATGAAGTTGTCAGCATGTGCCTGGCAAGGAAACTGGTGTGTTGGACTTGAGGCCTGCCCAAATCTATTACCTCCCCTAGCATGACTTACTGGACAACAAATGAAATGTTCCTTTTCTTCAACCACTAGAAGGAAAGAGGCACAGGCTCAAGCACAGTGGTTCTCAACCTGTGGGTCCCCAGATGTTTTAGGACTTCAGCTCCCAGAAGCCCTGAGCATTGACCATAGTGGCTGGGGCTTCTGGGAGCTGAAGTCCACAAACATCTGGGGACCCACAGGTTGAGAACCACTGCTCTAGCATGTTTGTTATCTTCCTACATCTGATATGAAGCAGTCAGTGATAACTAAATCTCTATTAAGACCCTTCTTTCACGCAAAACCCTGCCGAGCATTCGGGTGAAAAATGAAAGGTGCCTCATAGCTGTCTGGAAAAACAATGGATCACTAAATGGAAGCAGCTATTTTTGTAGGAGAAATACCTATTATATAGGTATTATGTAAGTTATATTAGGTGTGGCCTGAACTGCAAGCTCTTGGACCACTCTGCCCCACTGTTCTCATTCAAAAGCAGGGACTGGGGAAAAATACTGATACTGGAAGAGCTTGGGGGTGGGGTGGCCTACCTGGCATCTAATGTAGCCTCTTGAGTTGGATGGAACAACAGACTGCTTTGGTTACCAAATTCTTTCCCCTACTACAATAGGGCCCAAGATGTCTCCATTAAATTTTAATATTTTCACCTATGCTTATGCTTAAAAATCTTCTTGATAAGTGTTTTCTAGAGTCAACTATTCTGTGCATTTTAACTTTCAAGGGACATGTTTATATAGAAATAAACACAAAAAGTTAGAAAGTGAAAGTAACCTATGAACAGTAAGTGAGCCACAATGACAAATTAAAAGTCACAAGTAAGAAAAGTATCCTCCCAAACAAGACATACCACAGTGCTTCCATTGTGCATGTTGTGTGTGTCCTTATGGGCATGAGCACAGAAATCAATGCAAGCTGTGACACCTGAAAAAGGCCGTCCACCCTTGATTCCAAGCCGACAGTCAGGGCCAAGATGCTCATTTTCCACCTAAACAGAAGACAATTAGATCTTACTTGGAGAGAAGACTAGGTCATTTCAGATCTCACCAGCTCTCAGTTGAAGTAACTATCTGGACAGACAGAATGCTGTCTCACACATACCCATGCACTTTGTTAAAACTGTCTGCTAATCATTGTTAAGACAAGAATCAAAACTTACATCTACACATCTAATGAAAGCTACATTTTATAAGAACTATGGAGTTACAAGCTTCTGGCACACAGTGACAAACAGCTGGGATGAAGAATACATTCAAATGTATATGCTGCACAAGTAGTTTGTGGGGAACTAACAGTTAGCAAATAAGAGACAAAGAGCAGAAATCTGAGAGCTCTAATACTCTTAACAAGCCAGTACTATGCATGCCTACACAGAAGCAAGCCCCACTGTATTCAACAGGACTTACACTCAGCTAAATCTGTGCAGTACTGCAGTTTAATCTACCCCTTTCAGTATGCCTGTGAAGGTAGCAGAAAGCCTTCTTCAACTACTGAGTATGAGCATTTGTATCTACTGCCATGTTAAAAATGATGACGCTTTTCTCTTTTACCATCAATTAAAAAGAATAAAGTATCATATAGGTACAGTGTATATTTAAACATGCAGTTTTTCCCAGACCTACCTGATTCCGGAAAGCATCAGGAGCAAGCTTCTGATATAGTGGAGCCACATCAGTAGCTAATGTTTGCAAATTATTTTCCAAATTTTCTTCCTAGACACACAGAGAGAAATCATCCTATAACTTTATAGTTTGTGCACAAACTATTAAAACTGTGAAAGCAACATTTGCAGAGCCTCAGTGCCATACTGATTCAGCTTCTTCTGTTTCACATTTACATACTTCACATGTTACTGTCATAGTGGTAAAACACAGCAACATTTTTGTGAGTTTGTCAAAGAAAGGAGAAACAAGTCAACAAATTAATCACCTGACACACACAAAAACAATTTAACAAAGAATCCCAAGTACCTCTTCCATGCTTTTCCAAGACCAACAGCTATTGGAGTCTGTTGGAAGGAATATCAAGGTTAGCAATAAAAGGCATATGTTTATTATGCATATTGAATACTGTATTTGGCAATCTGCTATATAATACATAACATTTACACAGTGCTTTAAAATGTTCTAAGCATTTCTCAAATATTTCAGTAATTCTTGCAAACAGCAAGAACTCCTGTGAGGTGGGTCATTCCTACTATTTCCATATAGCTGCTGGAGAAAGGGGCCATTTCCACACTACTCTGCTATAAGGCGATTATTCCACTTTCAACATCCTGTGGAATTCTGGCGTTTGCAGTTTACTGAGGCCAGAGATACCCCTCCTTAAAGTGCAATTCCCAGGATTCCATAGGATGTTGAAAATGGAACAATAGCACTATAAAAGTGTAGTGCAGAAATGTTCTGAGAAACTGAAGCTAAGAGAAATTGTCTGCTTATGGGCTATCCTGTGAGATTCTGGAAAATATTAAATAGGGACTTCCTATTCACAGTCAAAACTCTTTTTATGTGCATGTGCCTCCAAGTCATCTTTCAACTTAATGGCAACCTCAAACTCTTTAGAGAAAGAAAAAGCAGTAAGCAAAGTAAAACAAGCAAAAATAAACAATTTGAATATCACTGTAGCTTCAGAGAACTTCATTCAGAACTGTATTAATATGGATTTGCGCCCTTTTTCTACTTTCTAAGCCAAAACACTAATTTGAACTACCAACAGTAGTTGGTCGATGTCTCTGAAGACATAGTGATTTTAGAAATGGTGGAAGTTAAATTCAGGCAATGCATGAAGTTTTAACCAAGGAAAAAATATTCCACTATTTGAAAAGGGACAAATATTATATTCAAAATGAAATTTAAGAACAGAGTAAGTGATATGACATTTCATGAAAAATCTCATAATCTGCTCCCCCAGTCATTCACCCACTAAAATACTGTCGCTCCATCAAACACACTGGATGGCTACAAAACGAAAATGAAGAAGGTATGAAGAAGGATGGATGCCATATACTGATAGGGGACAAACTCCTTTGCTCATCTTAATTAGCCAAAGTTTATGCACAGTATTCTCTATAACTGTATTTCACAAGATTTTTATCATCGTTTAGGTTCTGCTAAACTGGTAATTATAACAGTAATTTTAAAACATCTGTCCTTAAGGTTTTGCCTTCTCTATAGATTAACCACAGTTAAGCGTGCCATCCAAACTCTGTATCACTGATTAATCATAACTATGATTTGTTACAAAAAGCAGCTTTACAACCCTGGTCTAAAGCTGAGCTGTTCCAAACAAACCATAGCTAAAATTAATTGCAGTCTGGCAGGTTTCAACTACACAAGAAAGCATGGTTAACAGAAGCTAACATTTCCATTCATGGGAGGGGAAGGGCAGAGTCAATCAGTGTGACTTTGAGCCTCACTGTCATCTCAATCCTATGAATACTCATATATCCAAAATTCTGTTATGTAACCAGCACTGTTTTCTTGACTGCTTTCTAGGCAATCAACTTCTCTACCTATATACTAAAGGCTATTCTTACCTAAAAGTATAATCTTACACTTCTTTATATTTAACCTCATCTCACTCCGTCCAGTTGTTCAAATGATCCATATCTGTCTTTATTTTGAATCTATCGTCTTCTGCATTTGCATTGCTACACATCCTAGCTTTCTGTCATCTGCAAAATGATCAATATTCAGTATTTAGCTAAAATAAAAAGGTACCTAATAAAAACAGCGACAAAAACACAGCTTATGAAGAGAATGGTTTTCTTTGCTTATGAACAAAGAGTTGTTATATTTACTCCATGCTTCAGCACATAAATTGGAAGGATAGAGACTAGCAAAGATGACACACAATCTCTGAAGTGTTTCAAACTTACAGTTGGTAATAACTGACATCATAAGGTAGCTGAAGGTCAGTCTTTAAAATTTTAAAGGAGGGATACAATCCATTTACGTATGTAAACTACACTGACAGGCTATGAGTTACTGGACGCATGACAAATTAATTTTTGACAAGGAGTCAGTAAGTCAACCAAATGCAAAAGGATAAATACAGCAAGAAAAAAAAAGCCCAATACAATAAGGATATTTGTTGTGAAGAGAACTCTTTCACAGTGGCAATCAACTAGGACATATAAAACATGTTTTCATAACTGTAAAAATTACTTTTGAGACTACAGTTCTCCAATTTCCAAAGCCAACATGAGGAATCCTGAGAGCTGTAGTCCAAATAATAACATTTCCAAGCTCCAATGGAGTAGGTAGGGAAAATTACTTGAAAATGTTATAAATAATAAGTTGACACAGGGATGTTCACAAACTATGTATTTGTAAGTGCTAAGCGGTGGTTCAAGGAATAAACTGCCTTTACCCTGCCTACACTTAGTCCTTAAAATTAACATCAGAAATTCTTCTGAATAGGAAAAAATGCAGAGGAGTGACACTTACTTGCTTGTGATCATCTGTGAGAAGTCTAAATTTCCTTGGAGTTTTGCTTCTGGCAAACTTACAGCCATTGTAATACATGCTCCATGAACAGCCAAATGAGAATGATGCTCCACATGTTTCTGGATCGAGCCCTTGACAGGCACAGGTACGGCTGTGGAAGATTTAAATAAGCAATATTCAGCTAGAAATATTCTACAGAATGTATGCCTTGTATAAACCTGAACAATGTAACATATACAAAACATTAACATAATCATTTACCAGCTTTTTTTTGATTAAGTCTAGTTTTTAAAAATGTAAGACATAATAAAACTCTTCGACATGGGCTCAAGATAGCTCGGAACTTTTCTGTAGTTCAGCAGTAATTAAAAATGTGACATAACCCTTCCCTTACGTGATGGAACTTGAGAAAACCAGATAATAAATGCATTATTGGATAACATGCCAGGGTTTTAACAGCAATCCACTAGCTATATCAGTGGCATCACAATCAAATGTGAAGAGAAAGGAGAAAAAGAAGTTACAAGTAAAAGGGGAATCAAACTTTCTATAATCTTTCAGTTTATCTTCTTGCTGCTTGAACATGAAACCTACCCTCCCCCATATCCAAAAGTAAGATCTGCCTAATCCTAGCGTGAAAACAGCCTGTGTGAAAGTTCACAAGGTAGGGCTTGAAAACAGTGTTGATGCTCATACATTAATGTCAAACAGTTGAAAATAAATTATTTATTAATGTTAAACTTTTGCCTAAATGGCTGCATAAAGTGATTCATTCATTAATTCATTATTATGAAGGAGCTAAATTTAAAAAACATATCATTCAAAATTTTTAAAATGGCCAGTAACAAATGAAAGTTGCAAGACCCCCCCAAAATTAACACTGTTGGCATTCAATGATTAAAAAAGCACATCTAATATATAAAAGTCAGTTTGTAAGTTTGACTATGTCAGGCAGGAGAAGACCTCATATGATTGGCTGCCTGTGAAGATTCTTTGGAAGGGGCCTTTAGAGTTCTTGTCCAGAGAGCCCTTGGGCCTGGTCGGCTGCTATGGAGATGAGGCCTAGCAGCAAACAGAAGGCCAGTATATTTCCTCAGAAACCAAACCTCTGTATGTTAACAATTCTGAATACAGATTGGATTGGGGACTATGAGAAAAAGTTACAGGTCCACTAGTCAAGGCAGTTTGGGGAATTACAGACACAGGGTCTCAAGCTGTGTATTTCAACCGCATCTAATTCCTAACGTTAGGTAAGGTAATTCCTAAGGTATTTCTAACAAGTATTACCTATGAGAAAATAAAATCCTGGGCAACGCCGGGTACATACGCTTATTTTAAAATAAATGTTGAAGATTTTAGCAACTTAAGGGTAACAAATTAATTTTAATAAATTGTTTTCACATATGATTAATACAACAAGCACTCATGTTTGGTCTACTTTTTTGTTCTCAGTTGATCAGATAATATCATAGTTGTTCAATCTCTGAAAGCGAAACAGACCTCTTTCCCTCCTCTAGTATAACCATATCTGCATTAAGGATATGTGTCAGAAGTTGAATTCCAATGTCACATTTGATCACCCCATCATAGCACTGGAAGGGATTCAAGGGGTCATCCAGTCCAGCCTCCTGGAAGTATAGAAATCCACAGCTAAAGCATTTTTGACAGCCATAAATCTCTGTTTAAAAACTTCCATGAAGGGAAGTTCACTATCTTCTGAGATAGTCTGTTCCACTGCTGAACAGCCTTTGAAGACCTCAAGTAAGTGTGAGCTAAGGCCCATAGGAGAAAAGCCTGTGTCAAATGGTTTATCTATACTGATTTTCATCTAAGAAATCTTAAGACTGCTACAGAAATCCATCTATAGAATTACCCTTAGAAAAATGATGTGGATAATATATTACAATTTATTTTGTGCATTACCTGAGCATTCAGACCTGCTGCTTTAAAAGTAATTCTATAACCAAAGCCTGATGTCAAATTCCACAGAATGTCTGACTCTGAAACCTCGAAGAGGAACTTAAAAAACTCTTGCTTCACAAGTATGTCCCAACATGACATAAATGGATTCTGGTTATAAACATACAGAGTGGCTTCTCATCAAACAATAATGGCACCTGATACTACTATAATTTTCATAGCTTCATTCTAGGGAATCCTGGGATTTGTTGTTTCATGAGATGCTCAAAATCCTCTGCTAGACAGCTTTCATGTTGCAGTTAGGGGAGTGGATTAGAGAATTCAAGGCACCTGATCAAAGCCCAGGATTCCAAAAGATGGAGCTGTGTCACTTTCAAGTCATGTCAAAATGTAGTAACTGTACACTGTGGATACATCCATAGGTAGAAGTCTGACTCATTCAATTTTCATTTAATTTATTAAAAATATGACAATATACAGAACTCTCCCTTTAAGTTACTTGAACCCCAGTAAGTATATGCATATATGCTGAGGCACTTCGAAATAAAAGCACATTGATGTAGCAGAATCAAAAAATATTTAAAAAATAAAATCTGAAACATTATTTGGACATGATTTGTGAGAGTTCTCATTAGAAGTGGTCCTTCCAATAGGCTGCATGAAAGCAGTGTCACTTGGCCACACTTACCTCCTGAAAGATTTTCCAGTCAACTAGCCTAATTATTGAAATATGATGTGTTTGTAACTGGCTATACAATCGCCCTCAATTTTCAGGGGTTTAACTTCCATGAAGATGACGATTCACAAACATCTAGTGACTGAGGCTAATCTTCCTTGCCCAGCACTTGCCAGAAGCAGGGGATCATGAAGCACTGTCTGAAAAGGGACTTGTGCAATAACTCTGTTCCCCAAAAGGGGACAGAAATCAGACAGCTCTGTTGAAAAAGGGACGTGTGCACACAGAAGTCAGTAACTTTATTTCCCCCACAAGGGATTGTCCAAAAAGGGAACTAGTGCACATGGAAATCAGTAACTCCATTCCCCAGAAGGAAGAGATTACAAAGCACTGTTCAAAAAGGGACTTGTGCACATGGAAGTCAATAATTCTGCTCCTTAGAAGGGGGGATCACGAAAGACTGTCCAAAAAGAAACTTGTGTACTTGGAAGTCAAAAACAATGCTTCTCAAAAGGGTGGGATCACAAAGGACTGTCCAGAAAAGGATTTGTGCATACGGAAATCAAGCCCACTGAGGACTGAAAGCCTTTTCTAGGGGAAGGCTTAGAGACTGGCAGGGACCACAGGGGTCCCATGGAGGTGGCCTCAGAGCAAGGCAGAAGCAGCAAAGGTAGTAAGTAACAAGCGGAGCTGTTGGTGGCTGCTACAAAAATCTCCTTCAGTATCATCCTTCCTCTTTTCCTTCTCCTCGAGAAGGATGAAGACACTGAAGGAGATTTTTGTAGCAGCAGTCTGTAGCGTGCATATTTGGCTGCCCTAGAGATATTTGCAGTTTTTCCACTTTCACAGGAATCCTGCACCCCTAATGCCTGTGAAGGTTGAAGGCCTGCTGTACAAAGATGCTCTGCAGTTTGATGAGGAAGTTTGCAAAGTTTGGCTGTGGTCTCTTGACATCACATGCAGCACAACAAAGTGCGGCCCAAGTGAAGAGCACACTCTTAAACATCAATAGGAAAACCATTGTGAATAAGGACAGGAACAGAAACAGAAAAACGCTCATTTTAGTCATCTGATACATTCTGATACATACAGAATGGCAATTCAATGTCAATAATCTACTGAATAGCAGGACCATAATATCACCAGAATGTTACTTCAGATATATGCATTGTGACTATAAAAAACCAATTAGAGTCAAACTGGTAATTAGATGAGGTAATCTGATTATCTAGCATCTAAACATCATTACAATGGAGTGCACTTACTCTTCATTTAATGCACACCTACGGCTGGTTGGACAGCCATATTTTCTGAGACTTTGGGTCAGTTCCTTATAGAGTGTGTCTGCCAGAAGGTGAGGGATCCCTTCCCAAGCCAAAATAAGTATCACAATGACAGCAGTTTGGCAGTGGTGTCCTGCACGCTGACGAACCAAGCACAGAAGCTTTTCCTCATCACTGCTTCTTCGTATCACCTGCAAAATAAATTCACCTGTTTGTAGATTATTTAGAATGAATCAAAGATCCCAATGCCTCTTCTTCATGGAGTTTTTAGCCAAGCCAGGTCCCTAACTGGGAGAAAGGCTGCATACAAGTTAAACAAACAAACAATAAGTAAATAAAAATGTAATTTGCTTATTCACAAAAAAACCCTGGTACCACACTGGATTTCTTTTAAAGGTAGGAATATTAGAATTACCATTTATTTACTGGCATTTTGTTCACTACTGTTTCTACCACACTCTCGCTTTAGTTAATTACTGGCAATGAAGCAAATGATGAGCACCACAATTTAAATGTACTTCATGTACAATTCTTTCAGTCTTTAAACTTGCAGCTTTCTATGGTGACTTGGTGCTGGTCTTTTCCAAGGTAATTTAAACCTGCGTACAAAAACAAAACCTAAAACCTGAAAATTCAAACAAACCTCTTTTTTCATCTATATCTACTATGTATTTCCATTAGCCCTATCCTCAGAGATTTTAGACAATTCGTGTACAGTGGCCCTCCATTCTGGGAACCCCTGTGTAAAAGAAAAAACATGAATGCTTGAGTACTGTAATACTTAACAGTGGTGATATGTGTACGAATGCTTGACACCACCAGGGATGTGATGCCTCACACAAACACAAATTTGCACATGCAGTGATCATGGGTGAAGAGCTCACTGTAGTTGTTAATTATGAAGTATATTCAAAACTTTTAAAAAATGGATACTGAAGATAAAATATGCATACCTGTCAGCATTAATTCCATGAATGAAGAGAGGCACGCAAAGACATAAAAGAAACATGTTTCTTAGAATGTATAAAGGTATATCTAATGTATATTGGAAATGTGAACAATGCGCAGGGATGTTTTACCATGTATGATGGACATGTGAAAAAGAAAAAAAATGGATTCAAATACACACACTGATGCAGAGGATTTTAAAAATTAATATTCAATTAAAACTTAAACTTTTTTTTTCTGGGATTGATGAATGCACTGTTGGAAAAGAGTAATGGAAGACTGCTTCTGTATATGACAATAGCCGCAAGAATGTTGTACATGCACAGATAGAAGAATTTAACACTACCAACTATGGAAGAATGGTTGCTGAAACTGACAGATTTAGCACAAATAGGTAAACTGTAGGGTTTGATTAGAGAAAGATATTTAGTTAACATTTCTTAAAAACTGGAAGCCATTTATAGACTTCTTTCGAAAAAAGAAAATGACTTGGTATCTTTTCTTTTTGATGATTGCAAAGAGTAAACTATTGAAAGAAGAGAATTTGTTGTAATTTTGGACAGAGACGTATGAATAATTATATGCATATACACCTGCTGAAAGGAAGATTGAAAGTCTTTTTTTTCCTTTTTTCCCCTTTTTCTTCTTTTTTATTTCTCTTCTTTCTTTTTTATTTTTATTATATTGTATTTCATTTTGTTCATCTTTTTGTCTCTAATCTCTGTAACTCTGTAAAACTCGGTAACTTTTAACGTATTTTTAGAAAAATCTTCTCAATAAAATTTATTAAAAAAAGAAAGAAAGAAATCCGATTCTCTTGCCTTCCCATGTCAGGTGTATGCTGGATGACAAAGAAACAAAGAGGGCCCTAATATCAAAGGATTCCTCCATTCATGGGAACAAGTTCGACGCAAGCAAGGATTTGTGCCCCAAGTGCACGGCTCATTCTGCACGGCTCACAAATAGGCAACTGGACAGCTCTGCATATTACAGTTTGAAAGAAATCTCAAATCCATAACTGAACAACACTTTTAATAAATCCAAGAAAAATTCCACAAGCTTATATACTCTTTTAAATCAACAGAGATCACTGGTAGGCAAAACAGGGGAGTAATTACTTATCTAGAAAGCTTCTTTTTATGGCTTGTGCGATTTGTTTACCTATATCAACCCTAACCAGGACATAAATCCAGAACTAGAGGTAAGTTTCCTAACTCTGGTTAAGAGGAAGCACAGACAGCATAACCCACTGTTGTATTAGTATGGAGTTCAACATTAAGTTATTGCCAAAGGTAATGAGACAATTTGCAACGGTGGAGGCTGGAGAAGAAACGGGAGAGTAAATGAAACCTCAGAACTGTTCTTAGTGAAGAGCTGTAAGCCTACCATTTGCAATTGCTTTACTCAAAAGAAGAAATTTATTGCAGAACACCTGGTCCAGTAATGAAAGAACACATAAAACCAAATCATATGCAAGCCAGAGACTTAGTAAGCTGAAGATTATAAAACAGAGAAATACTCACAGATGTATCGTCACAGATGTGAGTGAAACAAAGCAGATAAAATATAATGCAAACAAGATGACAGCTTCCTATGGAGCCTTATATTTTCCAATGGAGGGAATATGAAAAAAAGCTGACCCATGGTATAGCAGTCCCAACAAGCACACTAGTGTCCCTCGAGACAAGAAATGGCCAACTCTGGTGATGACTAAGGCAATCTTTTCTCCACCTCCAGCTTCTGGAAGCTGCCATGGGCCATACATGCCTCACTGCTGTGCACCAAATGGTGATGGCAGAAATGTAAATAACTGGGCACTTCCAATATAAAACATGGCATTTTAGTCTTCAAATAAGTCACATGGGGAATGTGGCCTTGCTTTAAAGAGGAACTTCTCTGAGCACAATCTTACTTTATGTAAGGTGTGTGCTCCCTCATGTTTTGTTTTAAAACTAAAATGACAGGGTATTGTCACTGCCACCAAATTTCAGTAGTATGACAGCAAGTTCAAGAGTGTGTGAAATACAGCAGTGTTGCAACATCCAAATTATAATAAGTGAAGTGCAGCTGAAGTCCCTAGATGCAAAACATTACTTGTCTGAACTGAGGAAACAGATCATTGGAGGATGCCTCCTATTTGACCCCGACAAGAATGGATGCCTTGAAAGGCTGCATGACACAAATAAATTTGACAGGTACCTAGTTTCCCCTAGCATTTCTTTGACAGTGAAAAGCTGAACCTATGGAATTTCTGGAATCTTCACGAGGCGCAGGAGAAACCAGCTCTTTCACTACTACGTTCACAATGTATCTTCCAAACACAGTTGATCCCATTTCCAATTGATTAGATGTAGCAAAACAAACAAACAAACAAATAAACAAACAAACAAACAAAAAGGCAGGTGCTCAAACCAAACTTTGCAGTCCAAAATAATGGCCAACACATTTACCTGACGGAAAATACCATCTGCAGAAAACTTTACTTTTTCACAAATTTATACCCCTGCCTAACAAAAGAAATTTTATCAAAAACTTACAATAAAAGCACAGTTGCTTACCTAGAAAAATACAATTTAAAATTGTTTAAAACTATTTGCTTCTCTATACCAGGGTAGAAATTATATGACCTAGCAGAGGTTGTTGGACTACCACTCTCACCAGCATTAGCCAGCACAGCCAGTGATAAGCAATACTGGGAACTGCACTTTATACACAATTTCTGGACGGGTGTGTGATTTCTACCCATTTTAATAGACAGCTTTAGAAACATGACCATCAACATATTTCATTAACAAAACTAATCTGAGAAAGCCACAATGAAAAAAAACCACTTGTGTTATATTCCTAAAGGTCACTACGGCTGATGTGATTTACTTCCAGGAGCAACGCACTCTACCTAGCAGAGGCAAACTAAACTAAGCAGCTGCTAAGGACCATGTAGGTCCCACCAGAAAGACTTCTGCTTTCTTGGTGGTCAAAGTGTGGCTCACCTAGCCCTTTTTGTTCTCCTCCCCATTTTTTGTTAATTGACATCACGGCTTCCATCAAAACTGGAAGGCAGATTGCTGCATGCTCTATCTACTATATAAAAGTCAATGTTTGTGAGTGAGTTTATCTGTTTGTCTGTGTCAGGCAGGCGCAAACCTCATCTGATTGGATGTGTGAGGTGAGAAGACTTCATATGATTGGCTGGCTGTGAAAATTCTACGGCATCCTGGGGTTGGCAGATCAGGGAGTGGCCTTTAGAATTCTCAGCCACAGAGCTCAGGCCAGTTGCTATGGAGATGAGGTCTAGCAGCTCTGAATACAGATTGGAATATCAGGAAAAGTTACACATACTGGACACACAGGATTGGAAATCTGCGTATTTCAGTGGTATCTAATTCCTAAGGTAAGGTAATTCCTAAGGTATTTCTAACAAGTATTATCTATGAGAAAATAAAATCCCAGGCAACACCAGGTATGTACGCTAGTCTCTTATATAAAAGTCAAAGATTGTGAGTGAGTTTGTCTGTCAGGCAGGTGCAGACCTCATATGATTGGCTGTGTGAGGTGAGAAGACCTCATATGATTGGCTGTGAAGATTCTATGGAGTCCTGGGACTGGCAGTTCAGGGAGGGGTCTTTAGAACGCCCAGCCAGAGAGCTCTGAATAGGCCGGTTGCTATGGAGGTGAGGTCTAGCAGCAAGGAGGAGGACAGCGTACCTCCTCAGGAACCCAAACTGTGTATATAAATAACTCTGAATACAGACTGCATTGGGAAATATGGAGCAAAGTTACAGGAAATGGAGAAGACAGTTTGGTGAGTTCTTAAGAGGAAAATAAAAACCCCGGGCAATGCTGGGTAAATATGCTAGTAATCAATGAAAAAAGAAACTGAACACACTATAGTCAATGCAACAGTAAATATCAATACGGAGTATCTTTCTCAATATTATATAACAATATACATTTAATAATAATCAAGTATGAGCGGGTGAAATTTCATTTATTAATAATAATAGGAAGGATCTGATTTCTGAAATATGAAATTAATCTTTCCAAATACTAATTAATAAAGTGTGAATAGAGGGGACTTTATCCGTTAATAAAAAATGAGAAGATACTATTTGTTAATATTGAACTAGAATAGAATATAAATGGAAAAGTAGACTGTTTTACTCTATTTTTCATTAAAAAGTCTACTAACATCCCCATCCCCTTGGGATGCCCTCCTTGGCCAAGCTGAAAAGTGTTCCTTGGGTCTGGAGATGGTGCCCACCTTAAAAATAGAAGAGGTTGACCAGAAGCATAAGAAACAAGGCAGTCTCTCAAATGACTTGGTCCTAGGTCAAATGACCTGGTCCTAATTTCTTAATAAATCCCTAACATTTCCTGTTGCGTCTCCAAAGCTCCCGGGATAACTATAAGTCACCACTTTGTAGAATGACAATCAAATGCCTACTGTGAAGCAGATCAGTACTTTTATTTTTATAAATTTTAAACAATAGAAATCATCATACATTACTTCCCTCTCACTGCTGCTCCAGACTTCACTGCCATGGTGGGAGCAACACCTAGTTTTCCATCTTTGTTGTTATTTTAAAATACACCCTGTATGGCACACAAACTTCCTTTTCAAAGCTAGTAGCCCTCTCTGAAAATCCTGGAGCTACCATACTCCACTGAAAGCAAGGCATGCAGCTTGTTTTTAAAAACAAGAGTGTATAAAAGGAAATGCATTTTCCATCAATTAGAGAAATTAAACCTAGATATAATAGCAATTCAGGAAACACATATTAGAATTAAAGATTTGAATTATATTAAGAATCCCAAATTAGGGCAAACTTTCTCATCCTCCATTAATAAAAAGAAAAAAGGAGCAACGGTATACATAAACAACAAATATGAGGCAAGACAAATATATAGTGATGAATGGGGCCATTGTATAATAGTAGAAGTAATAATTCAAGGTATAAAATTATTAATTACAGCAATATATGGACCATTGGAAAATAAAAGTAAATTCTATTTAAATTTATTGGAAAAATTAATAGACTTGGAAAATTATAAAATAATACTAATGGGAGATTGGAATGGGGTTTTGAACCCATTAACGGACAGATCAGGCGAACAAAAGACTAATAGCAAAATTGGACAAGGAAAACTACCTAAAAGCTTTTTTGATATATTAGAATATATGTCTCTAGGTGAAGTGGGGAACAATACAAAAAGAAATAAAGAAGAGTACACTTATTATTTGGAACGGCACAAAACGTGGTCCAGAATCGATATGTTTTTTATATCCTTAGAGATGATGAAAAATATAGCAAATATGGAAACACTCCCGAGAACAATATCGGGCCATTGTCCGATTCTATTAACAATCCATTACGGCAGTGGTTCTCAACCTGTGGGTCCCCAGATGTTCATGGACTTCAGCTCCCAGAAGCCCTGAGCATTGACCATAGTGGCTGGGGCTTCTGGGAGCTGAAGTCCACGAACATCTGGGGACCCACAGGTTGAGAACCACTGCATTATGGGGAAAAGAACTTTAATTGGAGGTTAAAAGACAGTCTGTTAAAAAACGAGTTTATAGTGGAGAAAGCTAAAGATGAATTAAAAATGTTTTTGGAGAACAATCTGGGGAAAGGACAATCTGTACATACAGTCTGGGATACCTGTAAAGCGGTAATGAGGGGATTTTTCATAAACCAACAGGCCTGGATAACAAAACTTAGAAAAGAAAAAGAAGGACAAATACAAATAAAACTCCAAGAAAAAGAACAGGAATTAAAAAAGAGACCAAAAGATTTAAAAATATATAATGAAACTAAAATGCTAAGAAAGCAATTATTGTTATTAATGACAGATGAAATGGAAAAAAAGATGAAATTTATAAAACAAAGGCAATTTGAGCAGGCAAATAAGCCGGGGAGATGGCTTTCGTATAAATTAAAAAAGGAGAGGGAAAAATGTAACATTACAGGGAACATTATAAGGGAAGGACAGCATATACACTACCAACAGACAAAGATCAAGAATATATTTGTAAATTATTTCGAAGAATTGTTTAAGGAAAGGTATCAATCACAAGAACAAAAAAATAAGATGATAAAAGATTTACAACAAGTAGAGATTACTCGGTCGACAGAGGCACAAAGAGAGGAATTAGATGAACCAATTACAATACAGGAAATGAGGAGTGCAATTAAGAATTTAAAAGAAGAGAAAGCTCCCGGCCCAGATGGATTTACAGTGACATATTATAAAACTGTTCAAGAAGCGTTAATACCCTTGTTAGTTCAGGTAATAAATTCTACTAAATATCAGGAATTACCCAATTCATGGAAGGAGTCAAATATTACGTTGATACCAAAAGAAGGGAAAGATTGACAAGATAAGAAAAACTAAAGACCGATCTCACTACTTAATATTGATTATAAAATATTCGCCTCAATATTAGCAGAAAGATTAAAAAAGGTAATGTTAAAATGGATCCACGATGATCAGAACGGTTTTCTCCCAGGAAGATATCTGAAGAATAATATAAGGACAATTATAGACATAATAGAATATTATCAGAAATATAATCAGAAAGAATTAGCTTTAGTTTTTTTGGATGCGGAAAAAGCATTTGATAACGTAAGCTGGAAATTCTTGTATGAACTCATGAATATGATAGGAATCGGAAATAGATATAAAGATTAGATTCGAGCGGTTTATGATGAACAAAAAGCTTGTCTAATAATTAATGGAGAAAAATCAAAATATTTTAAGATAAATAAAGGTACAATACAGGGATGCCCTCTTTCCTCGTTGCTTTTCATAATGTGCTTAGAAATTTTAAATATAAAAATTAGAAATAATAAAGAGATTAGAGGTACGAGAATAAAAGAATACGAATATAAAATGCAAGCTTACACGGACGATATGGTAATAATTCTAGAAGACCCACTAAATAGCATTAAAGCACTTATGGAAACTTTAAAACAATTTGGAGAGGTAGCAGGATTAAAGATTAATAAAGATAAATCATTGATGATTACAAAAAATATCACACAAGTTCAAGAATCAGAATTAGTGAGGTACACACAGTTCAAAAAGGTAAAAAAAGTAAGATATTTGGGCATAATAATAACTAAAAACAATTCAGAATTATTTGATAATAACTATAAAAAATATGGAAGGAGATACAAGAAGATTTAAGAAGATGGAAGAAGTTACACTTATCTTTATTAGGGAGAATTTCGGCTATAAAAATGAATATCTTACTAAAATTAATGTTTCTATTTCAGAATTTACCGATAATATTAAATGATAAACCATTTAAAAATTGGGAACAAGATCTAAGTAAATTTATCTGGAACGGGAAAAAACCAAGAATTAAAAGGAAATATTTAAAAGAAACAAAGGAGAAAGGTGGATTAAATATGCCAGACCTGAAGCTTTATTATGAAGCTTCGACATTAATCTGGATAAAAGATTGGATTTCATTAAAGAATACAAAATTACTGAATTTAGAAGGCTTTAATTTATATTATGGCTGGCATGCCTATATGTGGTACGACAAATATAAAAGTAATAAGGATTTTACAGATCACTATATTAGGAATGCGATTCTAAGGAGTTGGTTGAGAGTCAGGAAGAAGTTATATTTAAAATTACCATACCGGACATCCCCACACGAGGTGTTTTATAGGTTGGAGAAAGTACGATTAAAAGAGTGGATAACATACAAAGATATACTCAAAAAAGAAGGGATTAGTATTAAAGTAAAAAATAGGGAAGAATTGATGAAGGAAGGTTATGCTTCACATTGGCTTTTGCATATGCAATTAGTGGAAAAATACAAAGAGGATATAAAAGATAAAGGAATATCTTTGGATGATACCGAATTTGATACTATAATTAAACCTGGAGTAAAACATCAGTTGAGTAAAATTTATAAACTGCTTCTAAATTTAGAATTAAAAACAAGACAGTTAAATACAACATGATAAAATGGGCCCAAGAGATAGATCAATGGCAGAAAGCTTGGAAAATTAATCAAGATTTTACTAGGAGTTATTACTTAAAAGAAAACTTTTTCAAGATGTACTACAGATGGTATCTAACCCCGGTTCGAATCGCCAAAATGTCGGAAAATAAGAAAGCAGTTAAATGTTGGAAATGCCAGGGGGTAGGCTCCTTCTTTCACATGTGGTGGTGGTGCTGTAAAAAAGCTAAAAAATTCTGGACACAAATAAATGAGCAGACAGAAAAATTTTTAAAGATTAAGCTGCCAATGTTCCCAGAGATATATTTGTTAAATATTTTGGAGGGGATAGGTAAGAAGTGAAAAGGAAAACTTTAAGAATACTATGTTATATGATATACACAGCAAGAATTACATTTGCAAAGTATTGGAAGGCTGAGGACATACCACCATTAGAAGATTGGATATATAAAATATATGAGCTAGCCGAGATGGACAAATTAACCCTAATGCTAACAGGGTAAACCGAAAGAAACTTTTACTCAAGAATGGGAAATTCTGAACCTGATGTGGAAAGAAAAATGGGGAGATCATGCAATGATAGGGTTGTATGATTAACTTCATTTTGAGAAGGACAGATTAGGAGGGAAGAGAGTAAATTACAGAGACAGCTTATAAGCAAACAAATCGGTGTAGGAGATAACAAACTAAATTTTTAAGATTTTAGAAAAGGGATAGAGTAACTAGGTTTAAGAATTATAGAAGATCAGAAAGAGACTTAGATTAGATTCAATTAGAATATTAATTGATAAGAAAGAGAAGAGGAATGTAGTGGGGAAACATAGGATTGAGATATAATATATGTAGAAAGGAAAAAGAAGATAGCAATAGAATGCAAATAAGGCAGTAAAATCAGAAGTTATAATAAAAGATGAGCAGGAGTGACAGGAGAAGATGAATATAGCACCCAACGGCGACTACAAAAGAAGTCAGAGGAGGATGTTTGGAAGAAGAATGATAGGTTGTACTAAGAGTTGTAAATGTAAGTTTAGTTGCTGATAGTGGATAGGATTGTTTGTTTTGTATAAGAGTAGATTAGAATGAATGTATGTTAATGTTATATGTAAGAATGTATTTGTTATGTAATAAAATTTATTTTAATAATAAAAAAATTAAAAAAAAACAAGGGTGTAAATAGACTAGGTTTTGCCATTGCTGTTATGGCAAATTCAGCAGCAGGCAAGGAGGCAACAGTTGGGGTCCGTAAAAATGGACGGGAGATGCATCTGCGGCCTGCAGGCTGCCTAACCCTGCCAGAATTATAGACCAAGCATTAAAGAATTCTGAGCCCAGCAGTTTGGTTTCAATACCAACACTGAACAGCATTCATAGTTATTCTTCACAGAAATCCACTTCTGGTTATCACAAACTTGCTTTACTTTGGAAGAGTAATTGGGGGAGGGGCGTTGTTGTTGTTGCTTGTGTGCTTTCAAGTCATTTCTGACTCATGGCAACCCAAAAGCAAACCTATCTGGGGTTTTCTTGGCAAGATTTGCTCAGAGGGGGGTTGCCCTTACCTTCCTTGAGGCTGAGAGAGTGTAACTTGGCTTTCCATGGCCAAGCAGGGATTTGAATCCTGGTCTCCAGAGTTGTGGTCCAACACTCAAACCACTATACCATGCTGACTTTCCCTTGTGGTTATTACTGTTAATAAAAATTACTGTGAATCACCCAGAGATCCATCAATAGGTTACTATCTATCATTTTCCCACCCTAACCTGGATTCCCTCTACCATCCTTTTTCTGGAGGATGAAGATAAACAGAGATGTCCATATGCTTTGGTTGCTCCTGGCCTCTGCCAGTACCATTTCAGTTACTAGCAACTCTAAGATGACTGCAGTGAAGCACACACTTGTTTCAGCAGAATAAACACAAAAATAATTATTAAGTGTAAATCTTCTGCTTACAAGTCTAGAATCTATATTCACATTATGGCAATACTGCATTTTGACTTTCTCTATTTTGCATACATATTAACATGACAATCTGTATTTACCTAAAATACTATTCTGCACAAGACAGAAGTAAATTCACTGGGTGCAAAGACACAATGTTTCTTAAAACAGATTTCTGATATATAAACTAACAGAAACAATACTTAGAAACACCATCTTACACCACCCATCTCTACTTCACAATATTATTTGACAAGATCGTCCCCTAATATTTTCTTTGAACCGCTGTTCATAATGAATACATTCAACCCACCTTTTTTTAACCTCATTTTTAAAAGCACTAAAGAAAAACCAGGAGCATTTCAAACGGGCATAAATATACAGCATAGGCTTTTGTGAAATACATAATTTAGATGGTGTGGCTGACTGAGAAAAGTTTTGTTTTAATACATTAAATGGTTACTATACATTAGGAAGAAGAGCTGCCGAACTGACATTCTAGTGTCCCATGTGCATGTGTCACTATTGTGTTTTTAATGCAAGGGAGCACGCAAGCATATGATCTGTACCATCTGGAGACTAAAACTGTACAGTTCAAGAAGGCCCAAACTGTTTCTTTACTTCTGCATGCCTGAGTTGGCTCATGAAATTATCTCTGGCCTGAATTTAAGGATTATTTTCACGATCCTATATAATAAAGTTTCCAAAACATGCAATAAGCAAAGAGAAGATAGTGTTATAATATCTTCCTAATTTCCCACTATCTTGGATCTCCATGATAGGGTATAAGGGGTGAGAAAGTGCAGTTATATATGGTTCCTTGTTTCATTTCTGTGGCACCAGGGGCTACTGGGGGGAAAAAACACACCAAATGACTTCTAAGAGGGATGGAGGGCATTGTTACCATGTTGGGAAAGCTATGCCATTTTAGGCCCAGATGTCTTTTTTTAAAACAGTAGGTGAACAAGAATTGGGTTATTTCCTGTTGTTAAAAAAGGCCTCTCCTGAACCTAAAATGACCAATGGAGCCCTAAAATGTAGCAAAAATGCCCCACATGCTCTGTAGAAATTTCAGAGGTCTATGTGTGGTCCTCCGAGGTCTCCTGGGGGCTAAAATCTTCTCCTAGCCTCTGATAGTTGCCCAGCCTGGTAGATAATTAACATTAATTACGCTACAGTGTTTTCATAACCTTTTATGATCAAATATACCAGAAGTATCTGACTCCCTTAGTGTTAATTATTTATGTAAAACTCCATTAATTACTAGAACTAAAAATGTCAGTGTTTTTTTAAAACAAAAATATAATAGTATAATTCAATGTCTGGAATATGCTTTCTAAAAAGTTAACACCATGGGCAACCATCTTTCCTGCAGCAATTTAACTGCTTGGTTTCTACTTACTTGAAATTATCTCTTTTAGACTGTTGAAGCAACTGTCTCAACCCTTGGCAGGAACTCTGGAATAAGGAATAAGTTCTCTGTAAATAATGATAACTTGATGTAGATGATCTATTCAAAATCAGCCAAATTAACTAATGTGAACACACATGGGTTGGCACATATACAAACGCAAAAACAACTTGGTACTACTGTAAATGAAGGACATTAGATAGAAGTCATGCTTCCATCTGGAATACTACAGATGAAGCAAAAGCTGCAAAATAGCAGGGCTTTGAGATAAGACTGGTTCCCCACAAAGTCAGGCCAGAGACTGCAAGACCAATATTCCTAAAGACTGTAGAGCTATGTTTTACAATGCACACACAAGGCAGAAGCAGTTCTTAGCAAGTGGAGTCCAGTAGAAACGAGCCAGACTCCCATCCTTAACTCAGCTAAGATCATAGCAGCAGGCAATGTGTTGCTGTAAATAACATCAACATCAAGGAAAATGAGGAAGGGGACTCAGCAAAACTAGAAACAGAAGAATTTCAGCTAGCTCTGTTCTAAGAGTTGAAAACATGATAGTATTTTAACACTTGCACGTAACAAGAAAGTACATCTGGAAAAGTGCTAAACTATCCTTCTTTCCATCACTTAAGAAAGATACAATCATAGATTTAATTTAATGGTATTCCTAGTTCAGCAGTGTAATAGTGGTGAGTAGAATAAACTCAACTTCTGTCCAGTGGAGATATGCAAAGACAAGATTCTTCTATCATGAAAGCTAGAAAGTTTGGAGCTCTCCATTTCCAACACGATCAGCTGCACTTCCACTGTAGACTAATTCATTCTAATCCATACTACTGTTAAGATGATCCTTAAAAGGCAATCAGATTTAGACTGAGATAGGATATCCCAGTTCTACTGAACAATGATCTTTTTTCAGCAGCAGAAACATATACATGCTGCTCTTTATTTGCAATGATTAACTGGATAACGTGAAACAAGAGACATACTTACGCTAACACTAACAAAGATCAGAAGTACAGGATCAACATTTGAACCATATGTAAACCTCTAAGATTTAATTCTCTGCTTTGTCACGTAATCATAGTTAATTCTAGCTGTTGAACCACGATTAGACCTGCACCTAACTAATACAGCTACTATATTTTAAAATCAGCTGCACTACCACCATTTTTAATCCTTTTGCACCCCTTACATAATGCCACAAAACAGGTTTTTAGTAGACTCACTAGTATTACCTATACATTATAAGAACTTATCATTATTAATCATCAAGAAATTAACAAGCTATGATTATCAGAAAAATTCAAAGGCTGTATTTCTATGTATAAAAACAACTTCAGAGAGTGTTGATTTACAGGTGTCAGTTTCATTACTCACTAGAGATAAAATATGTTATTGCCCAGATCTGGAAGAATAAAAATAGTCCAACAATAACAAAATTTTTGAAGATGTAGAAAGTATTAATATTTAAAATTTAATATTTTTAATATTTATATTATTTTAAATATTTAAATTACTATATATTCTCCAATATAAGTCCAGAAATTTTTGATAAAAAATTAACCCCGAAAAAAATTTTTTTTGGTAATAATTTTTATTAAGGTTTAACCTCGAAAATTAAAAAAAACACACACTTCCAGGCTTAAATCTTCCAGTTGCAATTACTTATTTCCATTACATACAAACATAATTTCCATTTTACAGAGAAAAGAACAGTTACATTATTTCTTCTTGATTTCTTATACATTTATATCCTCACTCAATCCAATACTCCTTTCCATTCTATTTCAAACTTCTGGATAGATTTATTCTTCAAAGAAAATGCTAATTTTTCCATCTCTATCATATCCAGAACTTTTAGCTTCCACTCCTCAATATCAATATATTTCCTTTCTTTCCAGTGTTGCGCATATGTTAGCCTTGCCGCAGTTATTAAATACAATAAGGTCCTCTGATGACACCTTATTTCCTTTTGTTGCCCTAGCATATTTAACTGATAAAGTTCCAGTTTCATTTCAAAGTTCAACTTACAAATTGTCTGAATTTCATTATGTACCCCCTTCCAAAATTTTTTTGCTATCTTACATGTCCATCACATGTCCAACAATTTGAATTTCCGTTTTTCATTATTTTTTGTAATCTTTCTGGGGTCATATACCATCTATAATACATTTTATAAAAAATTTTCTCTTATATTTAAATTTGGTGTCAATTTTATATCTGTTTTCCACACTCTTTCCCACATTTCTAATTCGATTGAATGTCCCAAGTTCTGTGCCCATCTAACCATTGTATCTTTAACTACTTCTGATTCCATTTCTCTTTTCAACAATAATCTATAAAATTTAGAAATTCTTTTCTTTTGGTTTCCTTTCATCAGTAAATCTAACTCATTCTCTTTTCTCTCAAATCCATATAATTTTTGAATCATTCTAAATCTTTCTCTAAGTTGTCTCCATGGAAACCAGTTTAGCTCATGTCCCTCAACCTTTAATTCTTCTTCTGTACACATTCTTGGCTTATCACACTCCCATTTCAATAACTCTTGATACGTTAATAGATTTCCTTGTTTTGTTGGGGTGATTTGTAGACTTCTTGTTGTGAGGTCCATACTGGTAATTTTGTATAAAATTTTTGCTTTATTTGTGACCAAATCTTCAACAATGTCCTTTAGATACAGTGGTTTTTAAATTGTTTATTCACTGCTGATCAATCATAACATAGATATCCATGCCATCCAAATCTATTGTTTATTTCTTCTAATTCTTTAATAGTTGTATTTTCTAACTGAATCCAATCTTTGATCCAATCTAAACAACATGCGTAATAATCGATTTTTAATGATGGTAAATCAAGTCTTCCTCTCTCTTTTGCATCTTGAAGTATTTTAAATCTGATTCTTGGCTTTTTCCCTTGCCAGATAAATTTTTTAAGTCCTTTTCCCCTTCCTTAAATCTCTTCTCTTTCTCTATTATTGGTAAGTTTTGAAAGAGGAACATAAGCTTTGGTAATAAAGACATTTTAAAAGCGTTTATTCTACCCAAAAAGGATAAATTCAAATTTTTCCATTTTTCCATATCACGTTTAACTTCTTTCCATGTTTTTGAATAGTTATTTTCAAATAGTTCTTCGTTCTTTTTTGTCAAAATAATTCCTAAATATTTTGTTTTCTTTGTCAATTGATATCCGGATCTTATCTCCAAATCAGCCTGCTCTTTTTTGGTCATATTAAGAGTCATCATCATTGTCTTTTCTCTGTTTATCTTATAACCTGCTTTCAACCCATATCTTTGTAGAATTTCCATCAACACCTGAATTGATTCTTGTGGATCTTCCAGGACTATAATTACATCATCTGCAAATGCTTTTAATTTCAATTCTTTTTTCCTTATTTTCAGACCTCTTATCTGTGGATCTTCGTTTATTGTTATCAGCAAAACATCCAAGACTGCTATAAATAATAATGGTGATAGTGGGCATCCCTGTCGTACCCTCTTATTTATTAAAAAGCTTGCCATAGTGTCTTCATTTATGATTAACCTCGCCGATTGACCTTGATAAATCATCTCCATCCATTTGCAAAAGTCTTCTCCCAGATTATATTCTTTCAAAACTCGTAAAATAATGTCCCAGGAAACATTATCAAAAGCTTTTTTAGCATCCAAAAAAATAAGTGCTGCTTTCTTCCCTGAGTTTTTATCATAAAATTCTTTCACATCTATGATTGTTCTAACATTATCTCTCACGTATCTACCCAGGAGAAAGCCTATTTGGCCTTCTTGAATCTTATCCTGCAGTACATGCCTCAAACGTTTTGCCAACACTGACACAAATATTTTATAATCTATGTTCAGCAAGGAGACTGGTCTATAATTTTTAACTTCTCTTTTGTCTTTCCCTTCTTTGGGTATCAGTACAATATTGGAATCTCCCCAGATTTCTGGTCTACCATATTTCTCTATTTCCTTCAGTGTTGCTTGAAGTGGGTGGATCAATTCTTTGGCAAACCTTTTATAATATAGTGCAGTAAATCCATCTGGTCCTGGTGACTTATCCACTTTCTGATCTTTTATAGCCTCTTCTATTTCAGTCAGTGTTATTGGTTTATTTAACTGTTCCTGTACTTCTAGCGATATTTCAAAAAAACTTTTAATATTTAAATTACTGTATATTTTCACATATAAATCCAGAAATTTTTGACAAAAAATCAACCCAAAAAAACTGGGTTGACTTACCCACAGGTCAGTGTAATCTGGGTACAGTATTAATCTCGGTGGGGAAATGGTGGCAGTGGCTGCTCATTGACAGTGGAGTGGTGCTTCTTTAATATTCTCCAAGGATGAACTAAGCTGTCACCTTAGTTCGTCCCAGAAGATCCAAAAAGAACCGTTGACCCCCTCTACTCTCCCCACCACAGTGCTGCTTCTGGAAAGTCCTGGCGGGTCCTGCACCCCACAATCCACTTCAGGGGACTCCTATTTGCAATGACTTGGTGCTCCTGCTATTCCGAGCCAACAACATGTTTGCATTCTCAGCCAATCAGGAGCTGGCAGACTCATTACCCCACTCGCCATCCATGCTTCACTGCTTCCACCACCGCTGCCACCTCCTTCAGCAAGGCTGTTTCGCTCCACTTACACAAGGCCCCTGTAAAAAGCACACATCCCAGATACTTCCCAAGCTGTCAGCATACTTTCCACTCTTTTAGCAAATTAGTCCTCATAGCTGGGAAGTGAGGGAAAATTCAAAGTGGATTTCGCCACTGCCGCCAACTAGCACTTCACTCACCCACTGCCTCCATCAGTCTTTCTCATCGACATCTCTCTCTCCAGCCTGCAGGGGCTCCACACCAAAGGGGCCACATCCAACAATCTCACCCAGCACAAGATCTGTACCTTGGAGGTAGGCACGGAACAAAACTACATCCACCGACTCCCCAAAAACCCACACCCTTTCCAAAAAATTGTGCACACAAACTCCGTATTGACCTCTTTTCTCTTTCTTGAAAAGAAAATCTCCTTTTGCAGTAAGTGGAAGGAAGGGGAGGCTGAATTAATTTGGGGGTGTGGGAGAAGCTGGGCTGGATTAATTTTTTGCTCCCCAAAGGAAGGTCACAGTAGTTTGGGGAGACTTGGTGTTTGGTGCCATTTTTATTAGGGCCAACTAGACATATGTCCAATGCCAGCTGAGTTTTATCTTAAGGAACCCTTGCTCTGTCACTGTCAGAAATCTGAGAGGGGAAAAGGAAGAGGGGAAAGAGGGAGGGCTCTGGTTCCTGCACTCACACAAGACAACTGTAAAAAGCAGACCTTCCAGATGGCTGTTAGCACACTTTCTGCTCTTTTAGCAAAGTCCTCCCCATTCCCCCTCTTCTCTCCCCCCACCTCGTCAAATTTCTGACAGTGGTAGAACAAGAGCTCCTGGGGAACATACGAGTACCCTGGAAGACAGAAGTGGGTGGCTGGCAGCAACAAGTTTCAGCTTTAGAGGGATTTTGGATTTTTGGAAAAGAGAAGCTCAACCCACATGTGTTTAATATTGCAACACAGTAGAACCCCTGTATCCATTATCCGCTGATTCAGCTATCCACGATTGGTGACTGGCATGCAGAGAACAGGAGATTGCCCACTCTGCATGCTCCTGCCGGCTGGAACCAGGGCGCCCGCACAGGCAGCGGTGGCAGGCGTGCCAAGAACTGGCAATTGCCCACTCTACACACTCCTGCTGGCTGGAGCCAGAGCGCCTGCAGGGGCAGGGAACCAGTGCATCCGCACCAGCAGCAGTGGCAGGCATGCTGAGAACTGGCAATTCCCCACTCTGCACGCTCCTGCCAGCTGGAACCAGCGTGCCCACACGGACAGTGGTGGCAGGCATGTAGAGAACAGGAGATCGCCCACTCTGCACGTCCCTGCCTGCTGGAGCAAGCCAGCAGAGGCCCCGAGGAATGCAGGGACGCAGCAAACCCCGCCCTACACATTGCTGCAGGCCTGATCCCGGGTGCCCGCAAGAGCTCAGGCCCTGGGGTGTGCAGGGACACAGCGATAGCCGGCCCTACACGCCGCTGTGGGAGAACTGTATTTTAAAATCATTTTTTTGGGATATTGACAGGGAATTCGCTACTATCTGCGGATTTCAGTATCCGTGGGGGGCAGAACCAATCCCTCACGGATACAGGGGTCCTACTGCAAATCCAAGCATAAACCTACAATCCATCCACTGTTAATACAGTCGGCCCTCCACATTCGTGGGTTTCACTTTTGCGAATTTGATTATTCACAGATTATTTGCTGTCAGCTCTGCTGTTGCCCTATGCCATTTTTAATGGGGACTGCAAGCCTCGTGAGACTGAGAAACTGCAATCAAGGCTTGTAAGTCCCTATGAAATATGATGTGGGGCGGCAGTGGGGGTGGCAGTAAGCCCCACCAGCCACCTATTTCTGCCTTATGCCTCAAAGGAATCCATGGTAGGTTGAATATGATGACTGTACTATTTTTGTGTGTTTCGGAGGCCTAGAATTATTCACTTTTTTTTCACTTTCACAGGGGTCCTGTGCCTCTAAGCATAGCGAATGCGGAGGGGTGCCTGTATAGTACTTTAAAATATAAAAATTGACATCCTTTATATCCTTTGTTATATGCCCCTAAATTTTACCATCGATTTATCCATGAGTCATATCAAAATCCACAATTTTGGCCCCAAAACTTGCCCTCAACTTGTATAAAAGTGTATAGTATATTTATTATAAGAGAGAACACAATTAACAATTGAGTAACTAGTTTAATGTAAGACGAGCCTTATTCATCAGTTTGTAAAACAGAAAAATGAAAACTCCTCTGGTTTTACTTTATTTAAAGAGTATTTTTGTTTGCTTTTTCCTTGATTATCATTTAGTTATAGTAGTTTAGACTTGCAATTTGGGAAAATAATAGAGCCTTATAAAAAGCAATAGCAAAAACTTGGCCCTCTTTTATTACTGAATATATATAAAGAAGAGAAACCTTTTCTGAGCAATTTAAAGAAAACATCTTATCACTACTTATCTTTGAAAAGTAAGCATAAGCCTGGATCAGAACTGTGCTCAGCTCAATAGATGAGAATGCATTAAAACTCCCATGCAGTGACACAGTAAAGTGGAGTCTTCTGGCCATGATCATGAAAGTACACAGTTTGTGAGGGGCTTTGCACTCTTCTGGGTCACTACCTGGCAAGACAAGCTCTCCTTCCAATGTGTGTTCAATCTTAATCCTGGTCTTTAGTAAAGCTGGCAGGCAATCCTTAGAGCTACAACTACCAGATGTCTTAAGCACTGTAGTAAGACTGTCTGCCAGTTCAGAATCAGTCTGAAGTTCTGCTGCCTGTAGTAAAGGGAAAGACAGTAATTTCTCATTTAAAGCACAAAACCAAACTGGACTGGCAACTAAATCTCACTTCACCACTGGAAACAGGACACACCCTGCAACACCCCAAAGAGCAGCAGACAAATTTAGGGGTACCCTAAAAGCACCAGATTCCATCTGATCTTGGATGCAAAGTAGGTTCAGCTCTGGTTAGTACTTGGATGAGAGACTGCCAATGAATACCAGGTGCTATAGTCTATACTTGTGAGGAAGGAACTGGCAAAACCACCTCTGAGTAATCCTTGCCTAAGAAAAACCTACGAAATTCATGGGGTCACCACAAGGCAACAGGAAATTTGAAGGTGTGCACTTGTATACACACACACACCCCTGTCCTCCAACAGAGAGGAAAGGCAGGAGTCAGAGATACTCAGCACAAATAATTGATGGGCTGTCACGACTACCCCCAGCATTTTCCACCTGAAGCAGTTGCCACACTTTGGCTAAACAGCAAGGCCAGCACTGTTTCATTCCCTTGCCCTTTAGAAGCCACAAGCAGCAGCAGCAGCAGCAGCAAAAGAGACCGGTTGGGTTGGTTCTCCCTATGGGACGGACAACACCAAGGAACTGCTGGGGGAAGTACCATGCCTCTTTCAATTCCTCATCATGTTGAATACTCTGTCATATACAGTCCACAGTCATGCATGCACAAGCACGTACTACATGAGCAAACATTCACTCTCACATTCTCTCTTTCTCCCAGTATAGTTCTGAATTCTTTTGTGAACCTCAACAGGAAAAACAAAATAAACTAAAACAATAAAGAAACCACTCTCATTCAACACACGTAAAGAATTTGAATATACTACAATAGCAACATTAACAACACTGAACAAACCAGAGTGTCTCGTGTATGTGTTACATAACATGCATGCCAAAAACGTTGTCCAAAAAACTTCAGTCTATTACATGCTGAGATGATCTAACACATGATGCTAATTTTGGAGGCACTGTGTAAAAGACTAGCAAAGGGGTTGTTAGTATGACAAATAAGGAGGGTGCATATTACACAAGAGAGGAGGCCACTATGTGTAAGGCTTCTTCCCCTATTTGGCTATGAGTACTACTCTATGAGAGAATGAAGTTATCTTCTCCCACATCTCTCCTTCTCAGCAAATTTTCCTCAAGCTCCTTCTATGTGACGTGAGCAACCCATAGGACGACCAGTCAGAACAAGCTAAGAAAACACAAACCTTGGGAAAACTCAGCATTTATTGCTCACAGCACAGCTAGCAACTAATGCTGACCTACAACAATTCTGAAAGTAACATAATTATTATGCAATAAGGAAATGAAAACCTTTCCTACCTCATACCTCAAATCTTTAAAAATGAATTTTCCTTAGAGAGCACTAATTGTTCTAACCCAAACACACAAATCTGCCATTATTCTTTTTACCTCCAACTGAGTTCATAACCTAAATATGAAGTTCACATTTAGACTCTAAGTTGCAGCACAGGCATGACTCATGAGAGTTTCCTGCAACACAAAACAGCCTACAGACACTTTTGCACTAATGTAGCTATGCCACTATGCCGGTCTTCTGATTGCATATGCCTCACCTAATCCCACATAACTGAAATGGGACTAAGAATCAGCAAGAGCAGTATGACTGATACCAGGAATGCACAATAAGGCTCCAGACAAATAGCTCTTAATCAATGGGTTATATAAATAAACTGACTTTATAAAACAATAAATTCAAACATAACAAACTTCAATTTACTCTTTCGTTTTTCCCAAAAACATAAAAATGGGGAAATTACTGAGAAATCCATTTTTCTATGAATAGTGTAAACAGTAGAATGCAATCATAGAAAATATAACAGGATGAATGGCATATATTTCTGAAAGTATCCATTTCAAATCTGGAGCATCAGTTCATGTACAGAATGACTCATTCCAACACCCATGACCTGAAAAGTTTATTTTTAAAGACATTTGTATCACATTTTCAAACTCAATTCATTGTGCAGATATCAACCTGAAGCCTCTAGCCAGCTCTGTCACACTTTGTTCCTATATTGCAGGACTAGTTAACCTTGTTTGGTCCAGGGGCCACTGTCTACCACGCTCAGACACTTTGGGGGCTGCACTAGTCTTGTCCGATAAATCGAAAAGCTTTTGTTGGTTTTAAAAAGGGAAGCTTGCCTTAAAAGAAAATAGGATACGGTTCCCTTGTTTGAGAGGGAAATCACACACTCTCCAGGAAGCTTCTGATGATGAAATTTCCACGTTTTATGTGAAAAAGCCCCCTGGGGGCCACAAAGCAGCTTTAGGGGGAATGCATGTTGCCTGTGGGCTGTATGATTTATCTTCATACTATATTGTTTGACAAAACAGAGTTTACAGGGGTTTGCTGACCCACAGAGTCAAAACTGACAGCTCCAAGTACACTTGCAAGGAAAGCAGGATTCTGTCGCAACTCAGGACTCCATACTTGCACAGTAGATGATAGTACAACCTATTCATTTGCTTTATGGGAAAATTTCAAAATGAGTTGTTACTAAGAGCTGGAGTAAACTATAAGGACAGGTTGCTTATCTGTAACTTGAGTTCTTCGAGTGGTCATCTGTGCGCTTACACAAATGGGTTGTCTGCGCAGAGCAGCCTTCAGAACATTCCAGACCTCTAAGCCAACTTTTTGGTGGGAATCCATTCCCCTTCCCCTGAGGCTATATAAGGCCCCTGGCGCCATTGCTGCTTGTTCTTTGGGCTGCCGCAGCATCCTTGGAAAAATGGACATGGCATGACATAAAGTGGGGAGTAAGGGTGGGGTTGTGTGAGTGCACAGATGATCACTCAAAGAACTCTAGTTACGGGTAAGCAATGTGTCCTTTTTCGCGGTCTCTGTGACTCACACAAATGAGAGACTAGCAAGCTGTACATCAGGAAGAGGGAATGTCATGCACATTAAAACAGAACCCAGGAAAGGGAACTCTGTACCACCTTCAGTGGAGTTGTGATATAGCAAAGAACTATTGGAGGAAATGTGCATGATCATACTACTAAAACTCTTCAAATTAACTTTCCAATGAATCCTGAAATATATTGGTTAAATATGTTTGATGTCAAATATTTTAAAAAGAGTTTATTATGAAAAATGATGATTTATATGGTAACAGCAGCTAGACTGGTATTTTCAAAAAGGTGGAAACAAAAAGAAGCCCCAGATATTGATGAATGGCTATGGAAGTTATACGATTTAAGCAAATTAGACAAATTGACAACTATATTATCGGACAAATCCATGAAACAATTTACCGAAGAGTGGAATTTAATTTCCCCTCTCTGGGAGTCCAGTTGGTGGAAAGCAGCCATGATTGGGTTAAATGAATACGATAAAGGCTTAGAATTTCTTTACATGGTAGAAGAGAAAAGTCACGATGTGACAGATTAATACTTTAAAAGAAATTATCATCTGCCTAGACAGAGGTATAGGTAAAAAAAGATAAAAACAATGAATGTGAAGTTAAGATCATAGAGTTATGATACATAAAAATATATATATAAAAATTGATTTTGAAACTTTGCGAGATAAGAATCCTTTTGATGTAGCTTTAACACATCTAGTTGAGGTAGAGTTCTATTTTGACATACTAAATAAATGTTAAACTTTGTTGGTAAGTGCTAGATAAGATATAACCTACTATGAAATGAGAAGTGTAAATAAGGGAAGATTATTAGGTATGTATTTATATTTTATTCTATGGAAATTATGTTGTAAGTTAAGATTTTGTTATTCATTTTTTCCTCTTCTTTTTTTCTTTCTATTATCATTGTACGCGAAATTGGTGGGGTTTTTTGTGTTACAATTGTTTACGGATATATTCTTTGTTAGAACTTTTTCTCTTCTTTTTTCTTTTCCTTTTGTTTTAACGGATCAATAAAAAGAGAATTAAAAACAACAACAACAGAACCCAGGATAAATTTAACAAAGCAATTCAGGAACACAAGCTAGGCAGGTGTGCAAAGAATAGTAGTTTACTGCGCAAAGTCAAATTGGTCATACAACAAACCAGTCATGTGAATTCACTGAACCACAGAAAAAAGTACAGCTCTACCAAACTTTGTCTCATTAGAAAAACTTCAGTCAACTCTATAATGAGATATAAATGTGGTGGGCTGTGACCAAGTACCAGCTCTACAAATGTCCTCAAGGGGAACTCCCCTAAGGAATGCTGCAGAAGTTGATGAAGCTTTGGTGGCATGGCTTCTTAACTGAACTGGGGGATCTTCCCAGCAAGTTCATAACAAAGTCTTATTGTAGAAGCCACCCACTTAGTCTTTGCGAAGAAACAGGAAGTCCTTTTTTTGGCTGAAGAGTAACAAAGGAACAGTTCCTGTATTCAGTGGTGCGCTGAACATAGAAAGCAAGTGCATGCCTGGCATCTAGAGCGTGCAAAGTCTGTTCCAAGTCCAAAGAAGGGTCTTGAAAAAAGGCAGGGAGAACAATGTCCTGGTTGAGATGAAAGGCCAACATAACCTTAGGTAGGAAGGAAATGTAAGGCCAGAGAACCACTCCATCTTGATGAAAACGCAGGTAGAGACGGTCCATTCGAAGGGCACAAAGCTCGGAGGCCCTTCTGGCTGACATAATGGCAACCAAAAATGCAGTCTTCCAGGAAAGCAGTCTGACATCACAGTCAGCCAAGGGTCTGAAGGGACACTTGGATAACTGCCACAAAACGAGAGGTAAGTTCCAGCTTGTTGTTGGTGGGTATACAGGGAGATGGAGACGTTTGTATCCTTGTAGATTACCTGAGGACTAGTGGTCTGCAAAACACAATGATCTCCCCTTTCGCTGGAGACACAAAGAGATTGCTGCCAGGTAACATCGGATCAAAGCTAGTGAAAGACTGATGTCAGAAACAGAAGACAGGATCTCGAGGAGGTGGACAGTATCAAAGGAGTCAATGTTGAGACCTTGATGTCAAAGAAAGTCCAGAAATGTTTTATATTTGTAGTTGTACAATTGAACCATCGATGGTTTATAGGCAGCATCAATCACTTGTTGAATGGACGGTGGCAAGGAAACTAGTGAAGTAGATTCCACGCTGTTAGTCTGAGACTGTCAATGTCTAGGTAACGAACTCAGCCACTGTTCAGAGTCAAAAGGTTCAGTTTGTGTGGCAGTCTCAGATACCGGCACCTTGACATTATCAACAACAGCGCAAACCATGGTTGCTGAGGCCAGCATGGAGACATTAGTATCCCAGAAGCCCTGTCTTCTTGCATCTTCTCAAGCAGCCTTGTGATAATTGGAAATGGTAGAAACAGATAGAGATTTGGTCCTCTCCGACTGAAAGTGAACCCGTCTCCGAGAGAGTGCTTCTCGGTTGGGTCTCCTTGAACAAAACAGAGGGCATTGTCTGTTCAACGTCAATGCAAACAGATCTATCGCTGGTGGAGTCCTAGTTTGGAATATAGTCTGAAGTACTTCCTTGTCCAACTGCCATTCATGGCATGACTGAAGGGTCCTGCTCTAGACATCTGCCACAATATTGTCCTTTCCTGGCAGGTGATGGCAATTGGAGTGATGCCCCGGGAAAGGCACCAATTCCACAGCTAAAGGATCAGATTCAGGGGAGTTTCGATCTCATACCACCTTGCTTGTTGATGTAATAAGCAACAGTGGTATTGTTCATGAGGATTTGGATGGTGCGACCTGTCAAAACATCTTCGAAAGCTCTAAGGGCTTTGATGACTGCTAGGAGCTCCAAGACATTTATGTGAAGCAGCTTCTCCATCCTCAACCAAGTGCCCCTGACTGAGAGGTGTCAAGTATAAGCTCTCCATACCTCGAGTGAAGCATCCGTTGTTACCAACAAGGGAGCGGGTTGATGGAATGATGAACCCGTCAGTAGATGCTGAGTCTCCCTCCACCATGACGAGACTCGAAGGACTTGTCTCAATATTGAGAGTCGATGTTGAGGGCTGTTGACAAACAGGTTGAAGGCATTCAGGAACCACTGCTGAAGCAGTCTCATATGGAGCTTGGCAAAGGGGACCACCGCTGTTGTTGTCATGTCTCGGACAGAGCTGGCAATTAATCATGAACAGCAGCACAGTTCTCACTCACACAGCAAGAGCCATAGAATGTCCTAAACAGAGCTGATGCAAACAAATCCAAAGGGCAAGTCCAATTTGTAGTCAAAACAGGCAGAGTTTCCAGGTAGTCCAGATGCAAGAGAACAGCATATGGTTTCATGACCGAAGAGACCAACTGCTGATCCTGGAAGGAAGGACCAGTTGAAATCCTTTTATTTATTGATGCTGTCACCACAGGTGTTCCTCATCAGAGTTCACCTGCTACTTTAACACAACGAGAGGCTCAACCCCTCCCTCTGCCCACGTCTCTCCTGCAGAGTAAGTGTTTCTGCTTTCTCATCCTCTATTTGTTCCCCTTGCTCAGGCCCCTGTTGTTGTCTATTATCTTCTTCTTCTGCGCAAGCTTCTAGGGAAGGTCCTGCCTCTGGGGAAGCTTGTGCTTTGGACTCGGAATACTCCTCCTCACTGTCAGGGTCTCCAAGGCAGGGCATGACAGTTGTTGAGGCCATCAATCCCAGAAGTATCTGGATCAACCGGGTGGTAGCCCTGTGGTTCCTCTGCAGTGATTTCACTGTCCTTCGAATGTGAAACTCCTTGCCCTCTGGCAGAAAGGCTTTCTGATGGATGGAATTGAGAACCACTCTGACGAATTGAAGTCTTTGAACAGGTTGAAGATGAGACTTCTCAAAGCTGACTGTTAGACTCAGAGGAGACGCAAGGTGATATCAATGTTTTGAAGACGCCAAGGACGGGATGGGGCAACAATCAACCAGTCATCAATCTAGGGGAAGAGGACGATTCCACGATGTCGAAGAGCTGCTGCTACAACTATCATGCATTTGGTGAAGACTCAGGAGGCCATGCTGAGGCCAAAGGGAAGAACACAGAACTGGTGTGCATGATTCCCAATGGCAAAGGCAAGGAAGCGTCTGTGATCTAGGCGAATCGCCACATGGAAATATGCATCTTTCAAATCGAGTGTCATGAACCAGTGTCCTTTCTGTAAAAATGGGAGAATAGACTTCAGAGTGACCATCCTGAATCAACATGGTCGAATGTAGCAACTGATGAGTCAAAGATCCAAAATGGGGCAGACACCTCCATCTTTTTTGGATACAAGGAAATAATGAGAGGTGAAACTGTTCCATAGAGCTCGAAATGGTATTTGCTCTGTCGTACCCTTCTTGAGAAGGACATGTATTTCCCTGTGGAGGGGACTCAATGGTCGAGTTACATGTACTCAGCCCAGCGGTAGAAGGTTGGCAAACTCAATTGCATAGCCCTTTGACATGACATCGAGCACCTATGAGTACGTCATGATCAAGGCCCAAGTGCTCAGATGATCTTTCAACTTCGAGCCAAAGAAAGGGCCTGGAGATGGTATTGTGACAGACATCAACATCGAGGGTACAGGCGTCAACGTCGGCACCGATATCAAGTTACTGTTGGTGTCGATGCCAGTGGACTTGGTGTTGTCAATGTCGTCTGGATGAAATGGAGATGGTCTTGTAGCAGCATCGAAACGAGGTCGCAGAATCGCCCCTGAAGGAATCAAACCCGCCATTTGGTCAAATCCGACTTCTTCTTGAATTGGGTCTTGGACTGTCATATAGGTAACCTCCGCAATTACTGATGGGAGGAAGAAGCCTGAGAAGGACACTGATGCATACGAACTGTATTGTCGTCAAGGAGCAGGGCGGTATCAACAATATTTGTACTTGTATACAGACTGGTGAGGTTGCATTCCATATTTCTTTACACTGGATCGCATTTTATGGATACGCTCCAGCTTCTCATCCACGGAGGTATTAAAGAGTCCAGAGGAATCAAAGGGTAAGTCTTTGAGCAGGGATGGGGAGGACTGTGAAAGGCCAGATGAACGCAGCCAAGAACATGGACGAAGTACAACGCAGAGGTGAAAGCTTTCACTGTGCAGTTGACAATATGTCTGGTTGTTGTAATTTGTTAATTGGTCAAATGCCCGGGCTCTTGAAGGAAAACCTCAGCCACTCTCTTCTGGTCTTCAGGTAACTTGCCAGTGAAAATCCTCAGCTTGTCCCACAAGAACTGGTCATATGCCACCATGCATCGTAGTTGGAGATCTTAAATATGAGTGCGGCATTAGAATAATTCTTTCTGCTGATGGAATTGAGTTTCTTTCCTTGTCTGGTGGACTGACATGAAGGCCCTGTGAGGTCTTGGATTGGATGGCATTGACTATCATGGAATTAGGCTTTGGGTGGCTTTGGAACCATTCATCCATAGTATCAATTACCTTACACAGAGAGTCCAATCTTTTAGTAGTGGCCAGTGCTGAAGATGGAGAAGCCCAAGCCTTCTTGAAGACACGGAGGAGATAAGGGAGACGCAGAATAGCTGAAATGGAAGGGGCCTGTTCTTGAGGCTGATGGTTGACCAGGTCATCAATAGACTCTCTGGACACGTTAGTGGTGAAGTTGAGATTCTTCGACATGTGAGCGATCAAGTCCAAGAAGGCCTGTACATCGCCAGCAGCGGAAAATGGCTCTCCCCATGACACCGAAGAGTCAGGTAGTTTCTCCATTGTACAAGAAGACAAATCACTCAACTCAGAAGAGGATGTCGAAGTGGACTGCTGGGAAGTAGACTTGGGCGAACGGATTTGAGGAACATCAGGCTGTACCTCAGCTGTGGTTCTCAAAGTCGATGCTGGTGGTTGCTCAGTATGGACCCCAGAGTAATGGCTGGAATGCCTGGCTTACCTGAAGGAGAGCACCCCAACTCTTGAACGATACCACATTAAATGTGTGCGACGATCGCAAAAAAGATGAACGATATCAACAACACCTTTTCTACCTATGGTGAGGAATACAATGTCCCTCCAACAAGGATGCTGAAGAATCCAAGGGTGAGTAATAATAGTAGGTTTTTCGGAGGGTATATTTTGATCTATGTGACTGATGGGAGCAGCTCGACAACTGCAAACGTGATTGAGACCTGGTGTGTTGAAGGTCTTGACGGCGGGAATCCTGATGTCGACAATGGTCAGATCTCAAATGGGATCTGGATCGAGATCATGATCAGTGTGATCTCGATCTCCTGTCCTGAGAACAAAGACGGTGAGAGGTCAGTACAGGCTGATCTGGTTCCTTCCAAGACCTAGGAGATGGTAAGGGTCGAACATTCAGAGTAATTGGTTGTTCTGAGGTGACCTCCACGGTGGTGACCTGGATAGAAACCTTTTGTTGAACTAGCGTAGCCTCAAGGATTTCTCTCTCCAAAATAGCAGGAGAGGTAAACCTGGATGCAGAGAGCCTCGGTTGGTTGAGGGAGGCTGCATCTAAGTGTAGCTCTTGCTGAGTCAAGACTGTAGATGGTGGAGGGGATGAAATGGGAATCGTTACCACCGAATAATGTTGAATGGTGGTCAACTCTCCAGGCTGGAATCCTTGGACTTTTTTGTTCATCTCACTCTCGCCAACTCCTTCTCTATCGAGTGGCCTAGAGTAGGAGGTGCTGGCTTGGTTGTTGAAGTCAGAGGCCCTGATGATGCTGAAGCCTGGTCTTTAGCCGGGAAAGTCAATGCCCTCCAGTCTCGATGCTTCTCCTTTGACAATTTAGTCATCGATTTCTTTGTAGAGACAGTCTCTATCAACTGTTTTAGTGACCTCTTTGACAACAGTTGGGTCAGACTGTGAAGTTCCCTTAGATGGCAAAGGCGAGGGCGAGGGCTGGAGGGCCTTCTTGTACAGGACCAAAGTCTCGCCTCCCTATTACGTCTTGTCTACAGGGTAAAGACCTGACAATGGGCACAGGCTGAGACGTTATGCCCCTCACCTAGGCAGACCAGGCACCTCGAATGACCGTCGCAATCAAGAATCTTTGCGTTGCAGGTTCGACAGTGCTTAAAAAAGGCTGTTGATGCCATAAAATTGGGGAAGTCCAGAAGCAAAGTCAAATACTGTAGCCAAAGTCAAATGAACCAAGAAGATGAAGTATCAAATTCTATGAAGGCTCTGAAAGCACGCTGATGTGGCAGAAAGGAAAAGAACAAGCAGCAATGGCGCCGGGGCCTTATATAGCCTCCGAAGAAGGGGGCAGGGTTCCTGCCAAAAAACTAGGCCTAGAGCTCTAGAATATTCCGAAGGCTGCTCTGCGCAGGTACAGACAACCCATTTGTGTGAGTCACAGAGACCACAAAGAAGAAAAATAAGTACACATCCATGAACAAGGTACGGTGTACAGAAGATTGATGTCCCATTGTGGTTAAGACTATATAAGCCATGACCTATAAAGCCAGCTGAGTCATGAACTTCCTAGTGTGACTTCTGGAAAGCCAGTATCTTTTAGTTTCAACCCTACCTTGCCCCACTCCACCTTTGTAATGCAAGGATACTGTCAGTCTGCCACAGATGTGCTATAAAGGTTACCAAGATAATATGGAGATATTTTATATGCATTGTGGTTATTATCAGTTTGCTGATGATTACTAGTTCTTTAATTCAAGGGAGGTAGTAGAAGTCTTCAGTGAAGGACTTTATAAAGCAAACAAGCTGAAACTTAATGTAGCCTACATTTCTTAATCATAACTGTTTGTAATTTACAGTCCTCTGAACTGGGATATGGAAGATCACTGAGGAACCACATACTTAAACACTCCACACTTCCCTTTCTGCTCCCTCTTTTCCAAGGCTCTATTCATGACTTCCATCTTGCAATACTAGTTTGAAGGAAATGTTCAAGCGGTAATTTGCCAGTTCAAATGCCACAACTAATTATGACTTGATTAAAAAGGCAAAATAAAGAATTAAGCCTCACACACAAGAGGAGAAAAGAGAGATCCAGGCTACAATTCATTCACAGCTACTCAAACCATGGTCAGAAGTATTTTCTGAACATAATCTCTGTGGTAACATCAGTAATTCTTTGATTAAGAGTTCACTTTGTTCCGAATGAGGCTGTTCTCCTGCCAAAGGGCCAGATATGTGGCTTGGCTGTGCTCTTTGAAATGATATTGCTTCTCAGGGCTGGCCCTACCATTAGACAGAATAAGCTGAATGCCTCAAATGGCTTATGCAGAGGTCACCAATGCAACCTGCCAGCTGTCTCTCCTGGACTCCACAACAATTTTGTTCAACTTTACAACTTTGCCCTGGACTCCTAAACTAGGCTGTTGCTTCTAGTGTATCAGAGGGCTCCCAGTCAGTCCATCTCAATTCTGCATGCGGAAAGGGGGGAAAAAAACATCTTGTCCTTTGCCTTAAGCATCAAAGCACCATGGGAAGGCTCTCCATTTCTGGACTATCAAATGGTAGGTGCAATCAAGTGTACCTTTTACCAAATTAGGCTGGTCCATGAGGTGTTCCCTTTCCTAAAAGGGGGAAAAAATCCAACCTCTGCTGTCCACACTTCAGTCATGTTCAGACCAGCTGCCTTTCGTATTCATCTGGATCTGAAAAGTTCTTTGAAATAGCTAGTTCAAAATGTAGCTGCCAAACTGCTAACTGAGGCCAGCTGAAGGGAACCCAATCCCAGTTTTAAAATATTTTCACCGGCTCCCAATTGATTCCTGGGTCCAATTAAAATAACAGTCACTTATTGTTTAAAACATTACACTTGGTATTTTTGTTATCTCCTGTGAGTGCCATACTATCTGCTGTCCTCCATACCATGTTGCTTTATTTACTTATTTTTAAAGTGACTACGGTAATCTTCGCACTCTTCGGTATTCATTCCAGTTTGTCAATATCCTTCATGAACTGTAGTGACCAGAACTGGAGGTCATATTCCAGGGGAGGTCTGCCCAAGTAGAACTATTGCTCCCCTTGATTTAAACACTATAATCCTGCTGATGCAGCCTAGAACTACACTGACTTCTTTGGCTATTGTATCACATTCTTTACTTTTGCTTAATCTGTGGTCTACTAAGACACCTAGATCATCTTCACAAGTACTACTATCAAGCCAGATGTCACCCATCCCATTATTTGTGCATTTAATTTTTCCTGCCTAAAGGAGCAGTTCAACTGGATCTATCAGCAGAGTCAGAAGTGGGACGATCTCCCTCCCCCTAGCATCCTTCTGTGCATCCTCTAAAATACGCTCCAGAGGACTGGAATATCCTTGGAACTGCTTTTCAGATACCACAGAGTAAGCAAGAGGGAAAGGAAAGGAATAAAGCAGTTTCATGCATATTGGCTTTAGGCTCTCGTACTAGGATCCAAAGCACTGCGTTCTCCCACCCATGCTTTTAGACCTTCCTCTTCTCTCTCCTTGTTAAGGAAGGGGCTTCCCAGGTAGGTCATTTTCAAAAGTAATACCAGCTACTGGCATGAGATGAGGTGAAGTCTGTTCTCTTTGGAACTCTCAGATTTTGAAGAGATTTCCTTCTCTGGATGTTCCACTGAGTTCATGTATCTTACTACTCTTTTTGTTGTGCAGTACTCATTGCTGCTGAATTTAACTTGATACAATCACCAGTGGCTGACTGGTACGCATGTTTATTTTACATTATTATGTTTTTGTATGTATTTCATTTGATTGTTAGCCCTCTCTTCTGTTTATTTTATAACATACGTTAATTATAACATAACTAGCTATATAAATAAATACATGCAAAGTCCTTTAAAAAACAAGAAAGCACAGTTTTTAAACATCAAATTTCAAGAATACAAGTAAAAGATATGTTACTATGAAATAAAAACTCACCCACTTGGCAATCGGACACCCCTGGGAACTTTTTCCTTCTCTGCCTGTGTACACCACTACTTCTATTCTTACAGCACTTCCTTTTGCTCCATACCTGTACAAAGGTATGTAGAAAGTAAAACTTTTATTTTAAGGAACACAGCTTATTAAATTTACTTGTAACTAACAAACAGTAGCAACAGCTACTAAGAAATCCATCCTGTCCTAAGAAACTGGCAGAAATTATTAAAAAAAACAACCTTGAAAAACAGGATATAAAACAGCAGAGGGAGGGCTGGGCAAACAGAACAGCTAAATAAAAAGAGCAAAAGATTCTTTTTTGGAAAAGAATGATTAGGTTGTAAGTTCAGTGATCAGTCCCAACAAAAGCAGACACATTATATTAACAGAACCCATAGAATTGTTGATTTACCAAGTTCCCATTGATTTAATGCATTTCCGTTAATTAGGACCAGCAAATGGATTTAGGACTAAAACTTTAAGCACCACCTGAGTCAATTGATATCAGTAAATCAGTGCAAATAGAAGAGCCTAAATATTGCTTCCAAAATATGACAAGCTCAAGCTTTGTTGAACCTCAGAAAAACAAAGTCTAAGACTAGTGGGCCAGCCAACAAACATATCTCTCACCATGAGCACAGTGCTTCAATACAACACAATAGCATATTACCAAGTGAGTACCTTCAATTCACAGTGGGACATCATGTCTGCCAGCTACGTCCAGCATGAACTATCAAAGAACACAGGGACTGAAACCAGCATCTTAAACAACAGGAAGCAACTCATTTGAGTTTTCCAGCGATCCACTTCAGTAAGAAGACATGCCAGTGTATTCTTTCTCTCTCTCTCCCTGTCTCTCTGTGTGTGCTTTCAAGTTGCCTGTTGACTTATGGCAACCCCATGAATGTCATAGGGTTTTCTTAGGCAAGGAACACTCGGGGGTGGTTTTGCCAGTTGCTTTCTCTGAAATATAGTCAACAGCTCCTGGTATCTCTTAGTGGTAATATATTTTGTACCAAGTGAACTATCTGATGGTTATCAAGTCCCAATAAACTGTATGAAAGGAATTTGACCATGTCAATGTACATTTGTAGTATTATATAAATTAATAAATGTGGATGATGATGGTGATTGGTCTTGAATCAATAAGGAGGACTAAAGTCTTCTCAAAAGATGTAAGGTAGAATGGGCAAAGTGTGGCCTGCAGGCTACATGCAGCCCTCTGGGACCCAAATTTGGCTCCTGAAGCTCCTCCAACCTTCCAGATCTCACCAGTTAATATTTTTAATGAAAAGAAATATTTCAGGTAATTTTCACCCAAAAAACTGCCCAAAATGGGTCAGAACTAGCCAAAGCACAGCAGTTATTGTCTCTGCAATTCTCAACCTCCTACATATACAACAAACTCTTTTTTAAAACCCAGAATCAGCTGAAATCAGCTAAAAACGAAACAGGAAATGACATGACATCACTTCCAGTTTCATCAGGCACAACAGTGTGGCTCGCTGGGAAGATGCAGGAAAAAAATGGCCCTGAAGTTCTCTATCCCAGTGTAAGTGGGTATGGAGTGCCACTTAAGGTTTCCAAATATGTCTTCTACTTATGCAAAGTTTTGAGTTTCTGCAATCATGCTGAAACTTCTCTTTCATTTCTTGAGACATAAAGATCATTCAGTTTCCATGTTTTGGTTTGGTCCACCTGTATTTTCTTCCCATCCTGGTTTTAACAATGAAATTTTTAAAAGTCTCATTTGAAAAGTCACACGTATTCTAGTAACTGCTTTCCCAAACGTGCACTTTTCTAATGCATTTTCTCATCGATTCCAGTGTGTTTCTGTGCACTTTTTAAAGATACACATTTTGACTTGTGCAACTTTACATATAAATCAGAAAAGAAAGAATTTTCCTTTATAGTTTCTTCCCAATGTGGGGAAATATACTAACGGATTTGCAGATCACTCAAAGGTCTGCAAATAATAAATTTGGTTACTGGTCTGATTACAGGTTTGGTTTATACGTTACCACCCATATAAAATAAAATATATAATATAATATGGTGAGGTTATTATGAATGACACCAAACAACACAGAGAATTGCACAAGTTGCTCCATTTTGACTTTGGAACACAACAATCCTCCACTACCACCAGTCTGACAATCTGCTTTGAAACTCAGGGGATTTTGAAAGCTTACTGTAATACAGCATGCAGGGCTACAGTTCAAAGAAACTCAATCAAAGAAAAATAGTCAAACATCCTGCTGGGCATACACAATGTCTGTACACAATGCATAAAACATCCCACAGGCATGTCTAAGTAGCAGTACGGATAGTGGCCAATGCCAAGTAACAGCACACACATTAATTGGGTTTGAATAGGAAAGCACACATCCTGCAGCTTTTGCGAAGGAAACCACTCAGTATCTCTTTTCATCAGGCTAGTATCTGAATTTCCTTCAAACTCAAACTGGCTTCTAGCCCAGTCTTCCAATTGGCCATTGCCTTTTATTTACCTCCCAGGTCTGACCATCTGTCTTGTACACAGTCCTTTGGAATTAATGATAAAGAAATGAATCTCCCAGAGCACCACATACCGTGACATATACACTCATCCCGTCTAACTGCCAACACCAACCACTACTAACTGCGAGTGGTAAATGAAAGTACTCTGTCCCTCTTTTGAGGGCAGATACTGTACATAAAAACTAGTTACTATGGCTTACAGACACTCTAGTTCAAATCTGCAAAATAAAGCAACCCCCCCTACTTCCTACTAATACCAATATAAGGAAAACCGCCTAACTACTACTACAAAACCACATACAGTTACTACTACCAACATTCCTATTTTGCTGCATGCACAAATAACAGGGGGGTTTTTTGTTTTGTTTTTGTTTTTTTACTCACCAACATTTATGTCCTCACCTGTTCTCCATTATTTCCCTAACTGCAGCAACACTTGGTCCTGTTCCAAGATGTGTATAATATGGCCCTTCATCCTTCTCTATAATTTGTTCTGCAAAAAGGATAGTTGTTAAAAATCACTTCATGAACATACAGATACAGACTCTGCTTAAATGCTACAGATGTCCTACTGAAATGGATCAAAATGCTGTGGATGTCACCATAATCCGCAATCAAATCACTAGGCTCAACTAATTTTCTTGTATTGGTTAAAGCAGAAGGTGTTTACATCACATGAAGGTCAGATCATTTTTTTTGTAATCACAAGTCTTCATTACTGGAATATGATCAATGTCTAAGACCCTGATGGGATTTGTAGTAGACCACACCAGCACTACGACTACCATCATTTTCTTTTCTTTCCTTTTTTTTTTTTTCCAGAGAAGGAGAAAGACTGACATATACCACCATCTGTGTTTTGGGCTTCAAGCTGAGGTTCAATATAAGTCTCCATTATTAAAAAGACTATGGAATAATTGTATACACAGATGGTTTAAACTATGAGATCTTTATAAAGCAAAATATACTATGCCCATTTTAAGATTTTGCATTCTGTTAGGCTGAAGTAAGATTCTGTTAGACTGAAGTTTAATGCTGAATTGATTCATTGCTAACAAAATTCATAATTCCCTTGAAGATATCTACTAACAGGAACTGAAAACATCTCTAAGTAATATACAAAATTTTTTTCAACGACACACAGGAGCCTCATGAGTTGACCAAAGAGAACAGTGAAATACTTATGGTAAATGGTAAAATATTGACCCAGCATTATTTATAAAGACTGTCATTATATCTATAAAATACTGAATTAAAAAAATATTTTATTTCCCTGTTAGCTGAAAAGGAAAACCAAAGTTACAACTACTCTGCTACGTGTACCTGGAAACGTATCTCCAATATGTAGGCACTTGGGAATTCTTTCAGCTCTACTATTGAATTTTATGGATTTCTTTTCACCAGACAAATCACAGCAAACAGGTGAGCTCAAAATTCAGCAACATTAATAGTAAGATAAACTCAGAAATCAGAGTGCTCAATGAGTTAACTGATCGGCACATGGAATGAGTCAAAACAATATTCTTACCTATGGAGTGGAAGCACATGAAATCTTGACTGCAGTGCAGACAAGAAACAAGATTTGCATGTGCAAGAGAATGGATGCAAGCACACAGACATGCACACACTTTTCCAGGGACTTCCCTATAAGAAAACAACAATTTGAAATATTTGTTTCACAAACAAAAATGAACCAAAGGGCACTTACCAACACAATCACAGGACGGAAAATCTGCCTGCCCTTTCTTGGTAGGGGTATCAATTAAATTCTTCGTAGGGGTGTCCAAGAATTTCATAGGAGATTCCAGAAAACTACTAAGTGTATTTTTCGTTGGAGAGCATCCTAAGTTCCCTTTATCCTGTGGGTTCTCAGTTTCCAAGTTTCTTCCTCTTGGAAATTTTGTTTCACTTACACACTTAGTATTCCTGAGAGTCTGTATGGTATCCCCTGGGGAGACAGCACCACAGTTAATGGGAATTGGTTGCAGAATTTGACCTTTTTGTTTCTCCACAGCATGCTGCTGGAGTTTTGCATGGTTATCTTTGCACATGTCACCTGCTGCTTGACTAAAGGTCTGAGGCAAAGGATGCATCTGAGCCATATTCATGGTCAGCTGTACCTGAGAATTCCTGTCTTTTTCTGTAAACAGCTGTATGTTTTCATCTCCTTGATTCAAATGGGGCTTTTCTTCTAAGGGAGAAACAGTCAGAAGATTATGAGAGAGTAGGCCACTATGTTGCAGGCCACCATTTGGCATATTGGTGTCCTGTGTAGCATTGGAGCTCACCGTTTTGATGTGCTCAAGCACCATTTCACGGCCAAACAGCTTGTCCTTATTTTTATCTTGCGTCAAGACAGGTAAAGGCCTGTGGAATACTATCTGAGTTTTGGGAAGAAATAACGCAGCTGTTTTTTGTTGGGCTGGTAAAATACTCCGCTTCCTTGCCTTTTGTACTTTGGCTTTGGTCGTTTTTTTCCCCAAAACAGTTAACTTTGAATCTTGTGATACAAGCCGACCAAGCTTACGTAGTTTGGAAGGCTTTTTCTGTATGTCCTGTAATTCGCTATGCTGGCATTCTTGTTGCAGCTGATTTTGTTGGTCAGGCATTACTTGAGTCTTCTTTTTCAGTCTTTTTGCCCTTGGTACTGATTTATCATTTTTCCGTGTTGGTTGCCTTTGCTTGACTAACAACGAACTATAATTGTTCCTTACAAACACTGATTGTTTCTTCTGCAATAGGCACTGATCCTGTTTATGTTTTGACTGCATATCGGATGGTATTCGACTGAAAACGGACGCCTTCTGGTCAGGGGTTGTTTTGCTTGATTCAATTATTGCTGCCAGTTGAGTTAATTGGGTGGCTACCTCCTTCTCATCCTGGCTATGAATGCTGCCCCTAATTACCAAATTACTTTTTGAGTTTAGGCCATGAACAGTTTTTCCCTCCCACTTCCCAAGCATCTCAACTTTGTTCCTCCGTTGTTTGATGATACTTGAGTTTTTGGAACATGGCCCAATGGCGGTTTTATGGTGGAGAGGATATTTCTTGGTAGTATAGGCTGAATTTCCACCAGACACTAAAGTAGAGAAAGGCTTGCCATCCCATGAGGAACAATGCAATCGACGCAATAAACTAGACGGACCTGGGGATTTACTGGAAAATTCAGAAATAGCACCTTGACCATTGTAAAGCAAACTCTTAGGAAGGATTCTTCTCTGTGAAGGAACATGAGAAAAGAGCTGCTGGTCTTTTTGTGAGGAAGTTCCTTTAATCACTTTCAATGCAGAAGTTGTCAGGGAACATGAACTATCCTTTCTGTAACTGTTCAGTGAATGTGAGATTTGCTGCTCTGTACACTGAACTCTTTCCGTTTTACCTGAAGAAGCTCCTAAAGGGACTTCTGACAAACGTGTTAATGCCTCAATCGCGACCACCTGTTCCACGGTTAAATTTCGATTTTTAATAAGAGATAGAAAAGTCGACTGAAGTGAGAAGTCTTCAGGTTGGAGATCTTTTTGTGGAATATCTGAAGCACCATCACCAAGACAGACATCTTTGTCAATCACAGGAGAACAAGATGGCTTGTCCTGCAAATCTAAAAGTGAAATGTTTTGCAAAGGTGAGTTCTCAGATTCCTGAATGACATCAGAGCTTTCTGGCTGTTGCATTAGAACGTGATCCTTCTTAACCAGAAGAGCACCACACGTTCCAGTTGGCAAAGTGCTCTCATTGTTCAATGCAGCAGTGCCACCCCAAGAGGCACCTGAGTGGCTTTCTTTGCAGCTATTTGCCAGATCTGCACTTATGCTCACATCTGTTTTTTTCAGAGACACATCACATTCTGCTGGTGAGTAAGGTATGCTTTTAATGCCATTTCTAACAGTTTGTGCAAGTAGTTTTTTGGGTTCATCTAATACACTGGAAGAATAAACCACCTTGGCATTCTTTTCTGTGTGCTTTGAGTTCTCATCCCTTGTTCCAGCTCTGCAGAGATCACCGTTCACATGGACAATAAGTGATGGCTTTTCATTGTGTGCCCACTTCTCAGTTTCTAAGCCAGTCATAGTTCCCTTTTCATTTGTCTGTACATTTTCCCACAGCAGTGACTGGTTTGGTTTCACCTTGTGTTTTTCACTGTGGCTGTAGGCAACACATTCCATGAGACCTGCTCTGCATCCATTTACTGGTTTGTTTTCTAGATCTCCCTGTAAAATAACACAAACACAGTCTGAGCCAATGCTGCAAACTCTGAATGTACAGAAGGTTGGGTACTACTCAAGTGAAACATTTTATGAATGAAGGAAGTTAACACCAACAACATGAGCGATATCAAATATGTTTTAAAAATCACTGCCTGCTGTATTGATTTTGATGAAATTAACTTCAAGATAAATGTGATGAGGATCAAATTTCAAGGAACAAGAAAGCAAGTGAGTACAATTTCCACTGAAATCAATAGACAATATATCCAACCCCACTTCACAAAAATATTTATGTGGAGGCAAGCTATATAATGTTTGTTTTCAATTGGGAGATAGAAGTGTTATTTCTGAAAAGTAGAAAAAACCTTTATGGTAAACATTTACACTGCAAACCACAAACACATTTTAAAAACCATTTTAAAGGCCAAATTTGCTGGTCTGAAAATTCCTTAGTATTCTTTGAACAAGGGAAAAATAACTACTTCTCAAAAATGCAAGAATGAGGCAGGATGTAAGCTGTATTGAAGCACGTTCATTCTTTCAAATTCTTCATTTCAGAACTACTCAGACATTAGGAAACAAAATTTTCCTTACACAAATTATTTTTAAATAGAAGCAGGGGCACACACCTTCATCCATCAACAGTATCAATATCAAACAATATTCTGACATTAAACAGTCTAATCACAGGGTCCTCCTGGCAAGATTTGTTCAGAGGAGGTTTGCCATTATTGTCCTCTGAGCCTGGAAGAGTACGACCTTCTCAGGGTTGCACAGTGGATTTCCACAGCTGAGTGAGTATTTGGATCCTAGCCTCCCAAAGTCTTAGCCTGTCGCTCAAACCACTTCACCATGATAGCTCTCATGATCAGCAGAGGAAAGAAGCATTATTGAAACCAAAATAATACCAGCTCTACTCATTAGACAGGCCAGATGATAACAAACACTTGGAAACCTACAGTGCATTTTCTGCAAATGGGAGAGAGTTGGGCTTTGATTGTTTGAAATAAGGGCAAGATAAACGTTGGTACCACTCTACATCTTCTTCCACATGTCTAATGCTGAAAGCATAGATGGCAATATTTGCAGGAGTGGGTGAAATATGTCAAGTGCTACATAAAATATGAAGTAAGAAAACAATGGCATTAATGATTAATGATGGGTGATGTAAATTTTGTGTACCTAACCTTGAGGAGTACTACAGTTATATGAGGTTACTTGTGGAGTAAAACCAAAAGAACTCTGTTGGATCAAACCAAAAGCCTATCTAGCACAAGATTCTGTTCAGTCACAAGTTGCCTATATGAAACCTATCAGGAGGACACGAGTACAACTGCATCTTTCATTTCACATTCCGAAGCAAATGATATACAGAGAGATACTGCCTCTGATACTATAAGCAACATATAGCCATCTTAATTAGTAGCTACTGGTGGCCCAGTGTGACTTTCTCCAATTCCCTTTTAAAGCCATCCAAGTCAGCAGCAATAACTACGCCTAGGGACATCATGTGCTGTGTGAAGTAGCACTTCCTTCCCTTCCTATCTGCTGCGTGAAGAATTCATAATATAATGTTATACAAGATGCCTCAGAACAGCATTCCTCAACCCGGTGCTGTCCTGATGCACACTGATGATGACCAAGGAGTTGACCTTCAACTCCTAAATTCCCCAACCAGCAGGGCAACGGGAAAACTGGTTTTGTAATCTCCCTATGGAGCTTTTTACGATTATTACTATTAACGTAGTGACAAATAAGGACTCTCAGGCTGAGTTGAGAAAGTTGTCCAAGCTTTAGAAATATTATGGTGGTAAAAATTCATATGGAAAAAGTGACAGGCATTTGGAAGGCACACAACTGAGTGGCAGTGTACTTCCGGAACTCCCTCAGTCCAGTGACCATGCTGGATGGGGGACTCTGGGGGTTGCACTGGCAAAGAAGTAACCCTGTGTTACGGCCCAACATCTCCCAACACTTTGAAAGACTCATCTAAACCTCCCCAAAACCTGCTGCCAGTCATGAATACAACATTCAGCTACATAGCCCGCTGGTCAGCCCCAGTATAACATCAGCTTCCCATTTTCCTGCATATCAAAATAAATAATTTTATGTGTCCAGTACAGCTGTCTCAATGTTGCTGAGTCCTGCAGGACCCTTTTAATTTTCTTAAAAGGTGTTCCTTAAAAGCAAGAAGCCCTGAAGTACAGTTGGTCCAATTTCTGCCTGTAATCTATAGCTTTCCCTGCCCCCTTTAAGTGGGATAACACTCAATCTGGGATTAAGAGAAAAGCAGCAGTTTCAACATTCAATCCAGGCTGTACTATTGATAATTTAAAAAAAAAATCCTAAAAATGCTGAATCTACAGAACAGCTAGCTTCAGGATATGTTCTTAACCAACCTCCTCCTGAACCTAACTCACTGTTGCAGATTCCAAGCCCAACCCTTTCACACAGTTTGCTGCTACTTCACTTGGCATAATCACTCAGTCTGATTTAGAAAGGAAGGAGGATCAAAAGGATGTTAACCAAATTCAGCCTGCTTGCTGTGAGAACGAGAATCTGGTTTACTGACTGCTACTGTGTGTAAGGAACAAAAGCACCACTGTTGAATCTAAAGGCTTTTGGCTTTACCAAAATCATTGCCCACTGATGTGCAACAGGCAGCCAGCCGATGCTACAAAGAACCAGCCACAGATACTACTGTTCACCACAGCCTTTCCTCAGCAACACCAGCAGCCAGTTATCTGGGCTGGTTCTTCGCTCTCACACAAAAGCAGCTGAGAGCCCAGAACTCACAATGCTGACGTTAACACCTTGCATGCTGGATGCAAAGACAGAGAGGCAGACTAAACAAAGAGAGGCTGCCTCCAGCAACAAAACAGAGAGACAAGTCTCACTATTGGATGGGAGTTGTAATGTCAAATGCAACCAACATAATATTTTGGAAATCAGTGGCAGCATTAATCATATAGATCTATTCAAATCAACTACACCCTAATCAGCTCCCTTTCCTTTCCTGCTCTTACAAATCAAACTGAAATGTATGTTACAATGCATTTTGCTTTGGAAAGGTCTCAGCACAGCAGACTATTATTTTTTTAAAAAATTGGGAAAAAAAAGGTTTTATTAGAATCAAGTCCCACCAAGTGCAAGGAGGCTATAGCACACTATTAGGAACAGAGGTAAAGGGATTTGAATATTGATGCCACTCAATAAAGGAAACAATAAAGTGAAACAATTAAATCTGTATTTATGTGACAGGAGACAGTGGTTTTAAGAGGAAAGATACTTGGATGCTTCTGATCATTATTCCTGCAATATATATGTATGCATGATCATATATAAAACATTTCCTGTAGTACAGCTGGTTCAATTTCTTCTTCTAGCAATAAGTCTCATTTTCTGCGCTGGCTAAGGTTTGTGCTTTTCATTAAGTAATCATCTGAATCAGAAAGGGGTGTTTACACATTTTGCAGCCAGACTGACTTCTTCGGTGGTATTGCAAAACCAAAAAATTGAGTGGATGCAATGCAGTGCACATATGGCCAGATATTGTATTGGAAAGTCTTAAAAGTTATTGTGCAGGTTTCTGGGACCAACTCAGCCAATGACTCTTTTGTGCAGTTGGATCACTGATACATCAACATTATCTCCAAGCTGTTCTGTACTAGGAACATGCCCTCTGCGTTGGATCAATTTTGTGAGATACTCTTGAAGATCTCACATGTAATTGTCAGAGCCGCAAGATTCAGCTGACATAGTTGCAATCCTAGAATTGCAGTTGCAGGGACACACGGGCCTGAAAGATAATGTCACTCAATAAAGGAAACTTTGATGAAACAATCAAATCTATACTTATGTGGCAGGGAAAACAAAATGTTAACTGCCATCAAGTCAACTTCAACTTATGGCACCACTGGAACATAGAGTTCACAATATTTACTGCCCCCAAATCATATCGAAAACTATGAAGGAGGAAGACTTCTATATAAGTTTATGTACAGTGTCAGATCAGTACAATTCCTGGACTTGGGCCCTTTCCACACAGGGTAAAAAAAACGGCTTAGGGTGACCTCATCCGGAGGTCGTCCACACCGTGGGGCGCACTAGAGCGGTTTGAAAAGTGGAGGTTCCACATCTCAAACCGCCCTAGCACGGCCACAAGGGGTGGCGCGGCGCGTTTTTTAAAAACCACATTTTATGTGGTTTTTAAAAAACGTGAGCGCGCTAACCTGTTGCAGCACCCCGTCTGAAACTGCGGAGCTGCCCGGGGGCGGGCTTCCAGCTGGCGCGCTGCCCTGATTGGCGGAGCGCCGCTGGAAGTCGCCGGCCGCCATTTTGGGCGCCACCGAACGCCGCCGAAATTCGCCAGCGTGTGGAGCGGCGAACGTGCGCTCCGCCGCAGGGACGGAGCAACCCGTTTTCAGGTAAGATCCGTCCCTGCGTGCGCTGCCCCGTTTCCCCGTCCCCCGTGTGGAAAGGGCTTTGGTTTCATTTTCTCAGTTCTTTTAATGGGAATGAGTGTGTTATTTTCGTTTTATTAACTGTCTAACAACATAAAAATACATAACACTACAAAACACACAGCACAATATCTAATACAAAAAAACCCCCATAAATTTACAAACTGCTTATACCAAGTGTTCTTAATCTTAATCTATTCTACAATTAGATAATAAGTGCTCCCCACCACCAGGACCATTAGAGATATGACCACATCCATATACTTCAAATAGCTCCATTTCCCTTCCAAAATTGTAATGATTCTTCAGTTGATTTATTTCCTCTCCCCTTTATTAACACCAATGAGTGTGTTATGTCTGCCTGACACTATAGAGAAATACTGGAAACAAACTAATTTTCTCTGTTTTATTAATGTTGTCAGTTTCTTCTGGTTTGAGGGTGGGGGTTGCCTTCTCCTCAAACTGGCAAAACCAAAGAGGTTCCTGTTCAGTGTCCTTGTAGATCCATTTTTACCAAAAATTTAAATTTTACAAAAAATTAAAATTTAAAAAGTTCAATTTGTAATTATTATCTGAATAAACTGGCAAAAGTTTACACCCAAACAAGTTATATGCAATATATTTTATGTTCCTAAAGTAACAAGTAACTTTCACAACTGGCAAAGGTTGCTAATATTGCATTTTAAAAATTTTTCTGAAATATTCTTTTTTCCCCCCTTGGAAAACAAGGAAGAAAACCATTTCCTCCCATGGCTTCAAAATTTCCAGAAGTATCATTTATCAAAATATTTCTGTCCCATTCTTTGTCATGGGATCTTGGTATGATAGGCAGTACAAGCCATTTTAAACACTTTCACATTAAAATCACAAATAATTGAAAAAGAACCAAAAAAACAACAACAAATCAAACAAAGCAGTTAAAAACAATTTTAAATGCTATAATCTTTTAAAACCAAGTATGTGTTTGCTTTGAAGTAAATTAGTTCCCAAAGGCTTTATTAAAAGCTATGTTTTAGCGCAGCAACAAAAGGAAACCAATGTTTGTGCCAGCCAGACCTCTAAGTGAAGGGCACTTCATGACTGGGGCACCCAGTCTCTCCCATGTCCTTCCACTTCATATTGCCCCCACAGATGGAACACAGAGGAGTGCCCCTCTTGCAGACTTCAGTTCCTATGCAGGTATGTTTAGGAACAGATGCATCTTCAAGCATTATGGTCCCAAGACATTTGAGATTTTAAATGTCACCATCAGCACCTTGAATTCAGACTAGAAACAAACTGGCAGCCAGCATAGTTCCTTTAAGACAGGTGTTATATACTGTTTGCATGGTATACCAGTCAGAATCTTGCTACTATACTTCATCTGAGCTGCAGCTTCTTAGTTATCCTCAAGGGCAGCACCACGCACTGCATCACAGTGGTTTAATCAGGAAATTACCAGTGCATGGATTACTGTTTTACATCTCTAGATGCAATAGATGTCACAGAGGTATAGAACAGGAAAGAAACCCATGCATACATATGTACGTAGGCGCACACACACAACACTTACAGTTATAATGGTGGCAAAATGCCTTTATGTAAAGCTGCTCTGACAAACAGGGGGCTTGTTGAATTTGAGATATCACCCACAGAGATCAAGCCACTCTGCATTAGCAGTGGTTAAGTTTACTCATCAATCTGACAAGCACAAGCTTCCAGTATTTGGTTGAAACAAGCTGTATTTCAGATGTCAGAAATACAATGTTGTTTGCTTGGCTCCATTTCAATTGGTCCCACCTATCAAGGAAGAGAGAATACAGTGGGAGAAGATACAACCTACAACATTCAAGCTGGATTCATACCCACACACATACAGACAGGGTGTGCAAAATTGTTTGTTAGTTAGGGTTACCTAGGGATTGGGTTAGGGAAGACAGAGTGCTCAGTCATCTGAAATCTTCACCTATTTTGGCCTTGCGTAGAAGTATTATGCCAGAATGCAGCTTGATCTCTTTCTCCAACATTCCTTTCCTAGGAAAGGTTGTTGAATGTTTGTTCAGCAGCTCAAGGGACACCTGAAGACCATCAACAATGGTTGAATCATTTACACAGCAGCAAAGAGCAGCTTCATTGAATCTGGTCATAAATATTCCAAACTAGGGTTCAGTTACCCCAAGGCATATGCAACAACAACAGAACTTGCTAGCCTCAAGCCAGGAATCCAGTATGAAAATTTATTGCCATTAATTGGCAGGAAATATATTTGGAGTCCATTTGTGTTCATCTCAAATACACATTAGCTAACAAAAGCTAATATATCATGGTTAGGATAATCTGAAGTATATTTTCCCCAAGAAGAAGAATAAGGTTACTTGGATCCCCCTCTCCCCATCAAAAAAGAAATATGCAATTTAGCAACAATCGCAACAGCAAAATGTTAAGGATAACAGATAAAGAGGAAAATAATTCTTTGCACAAACACCTTTAATTAAATTGAGGCTTCTATCTCAGGGCTGCTGCAAAAAAACAAAACATAGAAAGCATTTTGTAGAGTCAATTTCATATTTTTTTCTAAGTCATGTAAAAAGAATCTGCTGCCAACTTATTAAAAAATCCTGCAGTTACATAAGTTCTGCAATGAAGAAATTCAAATGATGTTAGATCTGCACATCATTATGCTAGGTTATTAAGGGAATAAAATGTAGTAAGATGAAGAAGTTTCTTTGTTCTTCTGACCCATTTTTTTGTTGGGGGTAATAAAGCTGCCACACAATTACTGGTTATTAAGGAAGGGAGCAGTATGAGAGTGTTTTTTAATCTTATATTTAAATCTTATATTTTTTTTATTCCCCCTTCCCACTTTATTGTCACAGTAACTTTATGAGGTTTGATAGAAGTGGAATATCACAGCAGGGCCACGGGCAGCAGTCTGGAAAGGGGGCAGAAACTGGGAACCAGAAGTGAAGAACCATCAGGATATGAGAGCAAACCAAGAGTCAGAGCCCATGCACAAGCCAGGAGTCAGCATTAAAGAGTAAGTTCAGAAAGCAGATATTCTAGAGTTCAAGAAGGTTACCAACCTTGTCCAACCTGCTGCCCTTCAGGCACGTGCTGCTGGAAGGGTTTAATGAGAAGGAAGATGCAAGAGGCCCTATTATGTTGTGATTGAGTTTTTTAGTCATCAATAGGTGGTAGTATTAGGGCCTCTGGGAGTTTGCTTCACCATAACACTGGAGAAGAGGAGGAGGCTCTATTGCTACCAACTACTGAGGTCTGGTTTAAAAAAATAAAGCCTTAATACATCATTATCAACTGAATTACAGACCAGTATTAGTTAGCAGAGAGAGAGGGGAAAAAGACAAGGATTCATCACTTTACTGTAGCTAGTTCCAAAGAATGCAATTCAGGGTTTCCCTCCAGCCATGTTCAACTACCTTTTATAATGTCCTTGAATAATTAGGATTGTCGGGTAAAAGCAACAGGACTCCTTTCCCTTTAATCCTTGCTCAGAAGAGGGATTTTTAGCAGAGGTTGCTTGCAAGAGCTGCTGAAAGCCTCTCTTCTGTACAATTATTAAGTGGAAAGGAGACTGGTTCCTTCATTTCATCTGGCAATCCTATGAATAACTCATAGACAACTTGCTGGAGGTGGGGAGTATGGGAGTCGCAGTCTAGCATATTTAGAGAGCACCCATGCTGGAGCAGGCAGAGATAGACCTTGTTACTTAGGAGAGGCTCAGCCAGAGGCTCTGCCTAGGAAAAGTGGATGGGTGGAGCCAAGCCACATCCAGAAAGAAGGTTCTTTCCACAAAAGCAGCAGTTTGCATAGGTTAACAGTATGGGACAGCAATCAGCAGTTACTGACACCAAACCAGATCCAGAAGTTTCTTCCCAAAGATGCTGCAGGTACATGGCTCAATACTTGGGGCAGCAGTCAGCATTTCCTGACAAGTTATTTGTGATAGAATTGCTTGAGTTCTCCAACTTGTGTCCACCATCAGCTAGCCTGATCCAGCCCATTCTGAGCATCTGCTGATATGCAGAAAGTCACTTAAAAGCAAATCAGACAACTGGTCCGAGCAGGAAAGTGCCCTTCTCAATCAGTAGCTATCAAAATCAGTAACAGGTACAGTAAATATGCCTAGTCCCTGTAGTGGGGTTCAATGCAGCAAAGAGCAACAAGGACTGCCATCTTTATACCACAGATAAAGTCAGATCATTTTAAACAGCAGATCCTATTTTACACAAGAATTATATAGCCTAAGGAAGAATATGCAAGCAGAGTAGCAAGAAGAGCCAGTATATTATAGTGGGCAGAGTAGCAGGCACGGATTTGGGAGATTCAAGTCTAATCTATACTGAACCAACAAAACTCACTAATAACCTTGAGCCAGTTACACACTCTCTTAGCCTCACTTACCTCACAGGGTGTTGTGAGGAAAAAGGAAAAGGAAGATAGCCATGCACACCTCCTTGATGTCAGTGGAGGAAAGATGGGTTATAATAATGTTCAGGCTCTTGATTGATCATTTCCAAATCTAGGCCCACATACCTTAAGGTAATTTGCGGGAGCCCCAGCTTATGGTTGGAAGTACAGTAGTTAGTGTTCTGCTGGCCACTCAGTAAGGATAGAAGGCTACCACAGACAATATTAGGATTCGCCAATTCAGAGGCTCCATGTCCACCTACCAGCCACGAGGACCCACTACAAAATAGGTCTGTAAGATTGTACGTAACTAGTATCAAAATGTAGACTTGTGAACAACCACTCATTTGGTCACCTTTAACAAGCTAAGATCATCTCCAGGTAAGCAGGTTGAAAAGCTTTAGAGATCTTTGTTCTTTTAGGATACTTAGACCATAACTCTGATAAGTATATAAGGAGAGACAGGCAGACACTATTGCAACTAGTAAAGCTACAAGTTTATCTGAAGATGTATACAGAAGAAACTGTTCTTGCAAAAGCAACCCAGCAGGAGAGATAATAGAAGGCTGTCCAGCCCAGCAATATGCCAGGCAGAAAACAAGCAAACAAGGAAGGGTGACCATATTAACATTTCAGCAAGGGGCCTCTAGATTTGAAACTAGACTCCCCCTTAAAATGCAGGGCCTGTTTGTTAATTTGGGACAATTGTGAGGATGGTAAACAAGTAAGACAGAGAAAGAGACAGAGATAGTGAAGGTTCTTGAAGCATATGTTATGCCTGAACCCTCAAAAGAAATAGGCCTTTACAGAGAAGATCTGCTAAAAATGACGGGCACTTATCAGAACTGGGATTAATCCAAGAACTGCCGGAAAACTTCACTTGTAGGCTCAATCTGTCAACCCCTGCGAGTGGAAACAAGAGCAAAGAATTCAATCATTCTCAGATGTGTACACAGAGAAAGCAGCCAGGTGCCAAAACGGCTGTGCAGATGGTCCCATATCTATCAGCACATGCTTTCTGGTGTATATCAGACAACACACTGATTGAAGCTCTACTAGTTTCCTCCACATAGGATTAAGCATATGGTACTCCCAGGGCTCCCATTTCTAGTCTATCAAAGCCATGTATTGCACTGGCTGATGAGAATTAGTAACAAACTTCTATGACATACATACAAACAGCTGAAAGACTATTCTGACCATGCTCTCTTGGCATACCTTGAATAGCTTTGCCAGCTGCAATTCACACTGACCTATATCATGCCACTTAATTGCCAACTCTATTAAATACAGTTTTGTAATCAGGATCACCCACTGATTTCTACCAGCTATGATATCAGATGCAAAACATACTGAATCTTGTGGTAATAATTGCCACTTTTGGAAAGAAATGTTCATTATTGGCAGTTCCAGAGAAGTTTATTTTTATTGGTAGCTGCAGAGAAGTGTAGCAAGAGGTTGCTGCATTATTACTATTCTTTGTTTCTCTGTCTCTGTCTCTCTCTCTCTCACACACACACACCCTTCAGTGGTGATGCATGCATAAAACAATAGAACAACAATCTAAAACTCTGGCCTATCATGCATAAACACAGTGCATTTGGTCCTACTTGACTCCTCTTACTGGCTAAACAAACCTCAGACAAACCTGTCTTGTTCTGTATTTTAGGGCATCACACAAACCTGATTTTGCTCCCAAATAAACCAAGTTTCATATCTCATGAACAATCTCTGACTAATGATCTTGATCTTATAGAGAAAAACAAAACAGGACTCCAAAGTGGTTCTAAAATCATAACTACCACAGAACAACTACTGGGAGAAGTGGAAGATCTAAATATCTGCTTTTGCAAATAAGTGTCCTATACAATTTTTAATTTCGAAAAGGAGAAAACAGAGAAGACTTTACACAAAGCAGATGGATAACAGAGCACAAAAGGGAAAAATTTACTATAACAAAATGCAAATATTTTCTTAAAAAAGCCCTCAAATCCATGAGCATTATTTATTACTTCCTTATGTAGTGGGATCTGGAAATGCTATAATGGAAGATTGAAGACTCTGATGATACTGTAGTGATGGAAGAAACATGATACGAAAAAACTCTGGAAAGTGTTTATATCCAAATCTGGAACCAAGTGCTACAAGGAGTAAAATCAACTTTTTTCCTCTAACCAAACATCACAAACAATGTAACCACGTAGGGTTGATGCCTTTCCAGCAGTCAATGGCTGAGCTCAGATATTATGATAAACTATAGTTTATTGTCACAAGAAAAAGCTTAGCACTCTCCTATCCACAGCTTGCACACTCCTCCATCCCCCTCCTTTCTCTAGCAACCCATAAGGAGATTGGACACTTTTGCTGTCAATTAACTATAATTTGGTGTTCCATCCAAATGGTATCAATTAAAGCACAATAAACTGTGGTTTGTTTCAACAAACCACCTTCATAACCCCACGTCTGAAGCTGGCTTGCTTCAAACAAACCACTGCTAGCCTTAGCCAGAGTCTGTCCAGATTTGGATGGTACAGTAAAGTACATAAATCAAAAGTTAAAGAGAAAGTTTCTAATCTCTTCCTATGGCTACACTGAGCAGAGAAAAGAGATGAAGTATATGATTCCACAGGGGTATAATCTCATTCTCAAACAAACTATAGTTTAATCATGATGTCCAAACATAAGCCAATCTGTTTCTAGTCATGAAAACTGCACTTCTTAAAGCTTTTGTATAACAAAAAGGTAATAATAAAAGTTCATTCATAACACAGCATAATCTACATTCTTTCCAACATATGGATCTCAAGCCCAAACTCAGAGAACAGAAAGAAACATGGTTGTTGAAAACCAAGAGAAACCAGAAAACTAGGAAACATCATAAAAGGGCTTCCACAATACCAAATTTCATTTTCAATTGTGACACTGTCAAACATTCTTAACAGGAATATTTCCATGGGCGCTACATACAATGGCCAATATAAATATTAAAAGATAACCAGATTATGAGAGTTAAATATTTTTAGCTGTTCAAAATAAATGAAGTTCAGTATAAGTATGCCAGCTCCTCTCCCCAGCTGCAAAAGAAATACATAAAAAATGAATGCAGCAATAATATAAATACAAAACTAGATAAGGAAAAGCTCTCACAAATGGAATACCTGGATGGTTCATGTCAGGCAGTCCAAGACAGGGAATTCCATTGAATTGCTACAGGAAGTCTCTGCTCTGAAATCTTACACCTACATTATTTTTTGCATATCCCTGTAAAGCATAAACCTCACAATCCACAGATTGGCCATTAATTACTGGGGCACTATGCTAGTACAAAAATAGTTGTATGAGTGAGTCTGCTAAATCAGAGGGTCCCTAACGCAGCCAATGCATCCACAAGCATACACTTAGCCCTCTCTCTTACTTTTCACTTGATGACCAGGAAGCTAATCAATCTTTGAGCAATAAATAAACATACATGGCTTTATGTATCATGAACTGTGCCTATGATTTCAAAACTACACAAAATATTATATTTCAGCCAAATAAAGCCTGGAAATGAGTGGTTTGCTTCCAAAGGTGGGAATTCTGGAGTGTGGAACATTATTAATGTGTTTCTTTTTTTCAAAGACGATTTTAGAAGTTTTATTTAGTTTTCAAATTGTTTTTAAAACGCACTTTAAAAATACTTAAATCTCCCAAAAACAATGTTTTAAAAGGAGCAAGTAAATGCTACTTACTACACATGCAGAAAGTAATTATATCACCAGCTGTAATGTTATTTTATTTTAAATATCATCTTCATGCTCTCATTATCTCCAAAAGTAATTCATTACAGGCAATGTTGTTATGTATAATACATTACTTCTCAGCTCTGTATCATCTGCTCTCACAGTCCACTGCTCTGATATTTGAATTCCAGTTTCCTTAAGATGAGAACTAAAGTGGCTACAGACACTGTGAGATGCAGTAGCTTTTCTACAGCACTAAACAGCCTCCTTTTTTAGATATCCACAAAAATATTGTAAGGAGTTGTTTAGTAGTACACCTAAGACTAAGGAGATCACCCCTCCAGTTAGCTCTGGGCATCTGTTCAGAGACATGTCAGACACATAGCCTTCTTCAATCTGCATCTGTTGGGGGGTTCTAGCTCAACATATCTGAGGGACACCTAGTTGGGGAGGACTGTTGTACTCTGATTTTTTTCTCCACAGGTCTACTATCAGGCAAAAAAAGTTTCAGGTTCAGGCACTATTTATACCAAGAAACCGGACATGGCAACAAACTGAACCAACAGAACATAACACAGTCAAGAGCACAGTTTCCAATTTGTGGTAACCCTAAGGTGAGGCTATCACAGAGGTTTCTTGGCAAGCTTTGTTCAGAAGGGGTTTACTCTGACTCCCTCCTGAAGCTGAGAAGGTGTGACTTGCCCAAGATCACCCAGTGAGTTTCCACGGCTGAGCAGGGATTCAAACGCTGGTCTCCAGAGCTGCAGTCTAACACTCAAACCACTAGACTATGCTGGCTCTCAAGAGCATCACACATGACCTCAATTATATATCAAAACTCTCTTGTAAGTTTATGAGAGCCTATCTGGGCTTGTCTCTCTTCTTCCCTCTGTCACACACATACCCATCCTCTACACTCCCACCTTCTCCTATCTCCCTCTTCTTTTATCACAGAGAACAGACAGTCAAAGGCTTTAAAGAGAGTTCTGTCTTCTATTATCAGGGGAGATCTTGCACTGCAAGAAGAGTTGTAGGAATAAATAAGGAAACATGTGAACTCAATGCCTGCTCCTAATCTGTGGTGTGGGAAAGAAGACTTATCATGTAAACAAGTTTGGGCTGGATCCACAAAAACCATGTACAGCTCTATGCATGCATACACAAAAGCCAGGACAAGTGAATTTGGCTGGGCCCAGCTGCCAATCCCACGCCCAGAACTTGACATGGAGAGCACACATGTGTGGGCAGACACACACCTGCTTCTGCACGCCACTGGAGTTCAGTAGAAGTACTTTTTAACTTTGGGGAAAGGGTTTAAAAGGCAAGCAGGAAGTATCAGCCCTGTTTTAAAAAGAGAGATACACTTTCTGGAGCATTCACAAGCATAATTCTCCTTTTACAGTATTCAGAACTCCTCATGCACCTTGTTTTAAGCAAACAGTGAATTGAAAAGTACATTGACTCTTGATAAGAGACTCTGGATCATGCAAGGAGGGGTGTGGGTGTGCCTGAAGTCCATAGGCTATGCACTGCCCACCCTTCTTTCATCCCCTCTCGCTCTTGCACGCACACACACACTCACACTCAAATCAATGAGCTGAGCTCATTCCCCTCAAAGAAATTCAAGACAAAATGTGCAAGAACGGGTGTGGGTGTGCCCGAGGTCCATAGGCGATGCACTGCCCACCCTTCTCCTTTCATCCCCCCCCCGCTCTTGCATGCACACACACACTCACACTCAAATCAGTGAGCGGAGCTCACTCCGCTCAAAGAAATTCAAGATAAAACGTGTGTGTCTGTGTTTAAGAAAGTACAGTAGAGTCTCGATTATCCGTCCTTCGGTCATCCGACATTCCGGATTATCCAACATTGCAGCTGCTTGGGGGCGTGGCTGTAGGCATTTCCACGCCCCCAGACAAGCCCAGACACGCCCCCAAACATGGTGGCTGCTACGGGCCTCCGGATTATCCGAAATTTTTGGCTATCCGACTATCAGTCCGCCCGTTTATGTCGGATAATCGAGACTCTACTGTAGCTATAGTTGTAGTTAGATTGCTAAATGCCTCCCAGCCCTTCCTACAACTCCTATAACTTGTAGGGTAGGTTCCTACCGAATACTTAACTTAAGAGTACACAGTACCTGGCAGGTACTGTGTACTCTGCCAAAGAATTCTCTGACAAACGGAGACACTTCAAATAAGACAGTGCATCTTGACAAAGAAAATACTGGCAAAATATCCTGGTAGAAGTATTTTCTTGTTGAAAATGGTGTTGGAGCATCCACTCCTGTTTCACTATCTTAATTTGTCCAATATGCACTGATGGTGAATCCACTGCTACTCACTTCCTTAGTTCAACTTCTTTTGCACCATAACTAACTTGTAACAAAGGTCCCACTTATCCTTGTCCATTCTGAACAATTCCCATACTGTTCTGGAAGGTCTTCCAGAGTAGGGCCTTTTCCTGCTACATAATTACAGCATTATGATTCCACTTTAATTGCCATGGTTCCATTCGATGAAATCTTGGCATCTGCAGTTTAAACAAAAGGCAGACAGAGAATTTTGGTGCCTCACAAAATCACAATCCCTGGGATTTCATATGATGCACCTATGGCACTTAAATGTGGAATAAAAGTGCTATGTTTATATATTGTGAAAGGTTTTTTTAAAGGTGAAAAGGAAGAGGCAGTTGGCAACATTTGTTCATCTCTTCTCTTCCACAACTGCCAGATGCAAGTTTTGGTATTTCTGGCAGCCAGAAACATGTAGCAACTTCATCAGATGCAACAGATCAGAGTCCATGAAACCTAAAAAATTGCTATGTGTCAAAAGAATCTTTGTTTTTGTTGCAACAAAGTAATACAGATACTAGTCCCCTAGAAAAAAAAAATGCAACAACCAACTCCATATTCTTCCCTTGTATACCCTTCCCTCTGTTGTTTTCTCTGTGTTGAATTTATGATAATGAACTCCTCAGGCAGAGTCCTATTCTCTTCAACTTTGTTCAAGTGTGCAGGCTATTATATTGCATTATAAATAGATATTTATTATGTGCCTTATTATGGCTACCCTATGGGGGGTTGGCAAGATTTACTCAGAGAAGATGTGCCACTCACTTCCTCTTAGGCTGAGAAAGTGTGGCCTGCTCAAAGCCACCCAAGGGTTTTTCCTGCATGAGAGAGGCTACAAACATTAGCCTCTTTAGTTCTTAACTCAGCATCCAGGCATCCAGCATTCAGCATCCTGAGAGCTCAGAGTAGATCTGAATTGCCTCTTCCTGGCCCCTCCCTGCCCACCAGTTCACAACAGCAGCAAGGGCCCTCCTGGGGCTTGACAACTGCCGGATGGTGGGAGGTTTCTGGACAGAGCACAAATGCAAGACAATTGCCCTCTGTGCGACATCCAAAAAGGGACTTACTCATGTCTGTGTATGTGCCTTCAAGTCACCTGTTGACTTATGGCAACCCCTTGAGTTTCATAGGGCAGTGGTTCTCAACCTGTGGGTCCCCAGATGTTCGTGGACTTCAGCTCCCAGAAGCCCTGAGCATTGACCATAGTGGCTGGGGCTTCTGGGAGCTGAAGTCCACGAACATCTGGGGACCCACAGGTTGAGAACCACTGTCATAGGGTTTTCTTAGGCAAGGAATACCCAGAGGTGGTTTTGCCAATTTCTTCCTCTAAAATAGAGACTACAGCACCTGATATTCATTGGTGCTCTCCTGTCCAAGTACAAACCACAGCTGACCTTGCTTAGCTTTCAAGATCAGATGGGATCTGGTGCCTTCAGGATATTTAGGTCCTCTGACTTACAACACACTTTATCTAATTAATTAAGTAATTAATTAATTAATATCTTGTCTTTCTCCCAAATGGAACCCAGAGCTACTTAGATGTGTAAGCACGGCCTGCATTTGTTATTCTTAATGTCTGTTAAGGATTGCAGATCTCTGTAATTGACTCCGCTCCTCCCTTATCTCTATCTGTGAGCTGACCTCTGAAGCCTGTCTTCCAAAAGTAATTCTGGCACTTCTAAAATCTAGTAGAAAAACAAGGGATTCCACTACTTCATCAGTTGATATCATGTTCAGCCTACTGTTACCTAACTTAACTAAAATTGTCTGAATTGGTAAATATAACTCTTCCTACTCCTATGTCATGAAATTTGGCTGCTGTTACCAGGTTTATGAAAGCCAGATCCATCCCTTGTAATCAGGGAAGAAAGTCTCACACACATGACAGATAAAATGCATGTCACATAATTCAAGACGCTGGGGCCAAGGGCCAACTCACACATTTAAACCTCCTGGCAACTTTACTACCTTCTTTCCCACATGTGAAGCCAAACCATTCCATTATGGAAGTCACCCAAGAGATATTGTCATCATGCAAGAATTCAGGTTTCAAAGTATGAGTTAAACACACTATCACTGACACTGACATTTTATCTTCCAACATTTGTGCAATTCCACAGCATTTTGGAGAGGAAACTGTAATGTACTATATTGTAATATACTATTCTACAAGAGATTAAATTCACAGTCTGGATCTGTGTCCACAGCCTAATCTGTGTTTAAAAATCCTGCCTAACTACTTCAATCTTATACTGTATAAATAAAATCCAAAAGGAAGAATGTCGGTACCTTTAAAAAAAAAAATCCCTGGCACTGTTGTGCAATGTTTTGGCCCATTATAATAAGGCAACTATCTGACTGTAGATTTGGATATTAACACTGAATGATAACAGAAAGTGGAAATGGTTTAGCAATGGAAAATACTGCTAACATGTGCCATACTGCATTTTTCCCTACATCTGCTGAGTCTCTCTTAAAACTGGTGGACAATACACAGCTCAAGCAGTTAGGCTTTATTTTCTATATAGTTCATGCTACTCTACCTGCATGTGTATGTAAATTCTACCAGATTTCCTTAAATATGTATGCAGATAGTGAGTTAACATTATCTTTACCAAATACCTTTATCAGGCATGTCTTCCTACATAGAAAAAAACCCCTTCCTGTCATCAAATTACATCTGTTAGCTGTGCAGTGCATTTGCATGTCAGGCATCTGGTATGCTTTCTGAACTGGTAGTCAGATGGGTAACAGTTCCCAATCTGTTCTAAAAGATAAGGGGAAAAAAGGCAGATACAAGACTGAAAATTATACTTTTCAGCCTTACATTATACTTTTTTTAAAATTTACTTTTTAACCTTTTTCTGTATTATGCTTAACAGGCTTTGACTGAGAAAGCAGTGTATAAATAGTAATGTAGCATAAAAAGCTAAAGCCAGAGTGGTATAGTGATTTGAGTGTTAGGCTACAACTTTGGAGACCAAGGTTGAAATCCCCGTTCAGCCATGGAAACTAACTGAGTGACCTTGGGCAAGTCATACTCTCTTAGCCTCAGAAAAGACCATGACAAGCCACTCCTGAACAAATCTTGCCAAGACACCCTTGTGATAGGTTCACCCTAGGGTCACTGTAAGTCTAAAATAACTTGAAGATGCACACCACCACCAAAAAACAACAACATACAAAGCAACAGCTTTAAAGAAAATACACTGCAAAAGTGGAAAAATTATCAGCTTATGGCTCTTGATACTTTGAACTCATTTGAACTCACTGAGTGAGAGTTCAAACTCTTTATCTCTTGGAGTACTTAGTCCAGCAATCCAAACCACTATGCCAAATTGGCCCATTCCTCTCTAAATTGGTATTCATAAGATAAATGTTATTCACGCCTTTGTTCAAAGATATATGGTATGGAGATACGGGCGTGGGTGCACAAAATCTGCATGAATGAGATATTATGTCTGTACTTGGCTTCACGGTCTTCTGATTCACCTCTGATACAAAAACTTTCATTTTGATCTTTAGCATCACAAATCCATTTTGTTCTCTTGGAGAAGCTAATAATTATCATTAGAGATTATCCAAGAGTAAGCTAAACCAAACTCTTGAGTGACACCCTTATATAATGCATGCTGATACGTCTGTTCCCACTCTTTCTCTCAGTTACTTTTGAGAAATAATATTGGTTAATGATTCCTGTTCTTAACCATACTTCTCTACTAATCCAACAGCTTTTATTGTCTCTTTTGTATCTACCATGTTTGATAAAAAGCAGATTTTAAAAAAATTTAAGTCAGATTTAGATCAAAGATATAATAAATACTAATTATAGAACTTCTAATTATCTTGTATGAATATGTTAACATCTGTTTATGAAAATGGGAGGTAACTTGATCAGTCCTTTTCTGTAGGTGCTGTACATGAACTACTCATTCTCTCTCTCCTTCTCTTTTACTGGGCCATGCCTTTTCCAAGTGTAAAGATAGAAAAGGTCAACAAACAGTGAATTTGGTGAGATGCAGTACATTTGGACAAGGAGAAAGAGTTTGTACATAAAAGCAAGGGATCTCATTTTTGCATCCACCTATCTTCTAATGACGCCTACATCTCATAACATGTCTTAATGTTTGTTAGACAAGAATATACTTCTGCTGAGAAGGATGATTAAACAGAAACTTCCTCACTAGTGATTTAAATTGTATTTTAAATACTTAAAACTGAGTCTTTCAAATAAGTGATTTACATCCCAATTTAAACCCTGCTACCTACTATAGCTGAACAGATGTGATTCTCTCTGTTTGGAGAGACTGTTTAGTAAAAAAAAGAAATAAATATCAATATCCAATAGCCTTTTGCCAACCCAAAGACCTTCTTCACTTGCTGAAGGTTTGCACTACAATGGGTTATATGTTCTTTCTTTTATAGGATCAAATCTCTTTTTGATCCTCTAACCCCAAGAGTTAGCAATCTTACACCCTCTAGGGTGTGGTGAAATAAATCTCCCACAAGCCCCACCAGCTAAGCCAATTGTCAGGAATATGAATGTCACAGTCCAAAATATTTGGAATGTATCACCTTCCCATCCCTGATCTAACAGCTTGAATTTTAAAACACTATTTTCCTCATCTTGTCTGGCCAATTCTCTTACTACCTTCTCTAAAGTCGTACAAAACTCTGCAGGCATATAAGTCAAGGATCATCGCCTCAGCTACTGTGACAGATTAAAAGGATATTGGTGGCAGGGAAGGGGAGTCATTGGATGATTCAGTTCAAATTCTAAGGTCACCAATAGTAAACTTTCTTAAAATACTTCATCCTTTATCATTCTGCATTAAACACATATGGCATACTTTTGTCAGAATGAGTTTGTCAGCTAGCCTTTTTTCTTATATTTGTAATAATGATTTAAGATATTATTCCTGAAAAATGTTTTTCATTGTGTGTTATAGTGTATGGTTATATATGGGCAAAATCATATAGATTCTCCAATAAACTGTTGAGAATTTACACTTGAGAAGCAGGACACCATGAAAAACAGCAAGACAGCTGGTAGGTAACTGAAACCCAGTAAACTTTGAAAACAAATAACTAAGTACCCAAGGGCTCAGAGATTTTCATGGATAAGAAATAGCATCCAATGAGTTGCAAGAAACTCAAGTGCTGCTTCAGTGCAAACCCAGTGCCCTGGGGCATCTCAGTGCTGCAGAGTATCCATCCTACCACCACACAGTTACAAATGACTTCAGCATGTCATCGTATTTACTTGCCTTGAAACTAACTTCCAACCTGTGGCACTTTGCTTTGTATCTGTGGTAGATGAGGCAAATTCTGACTTGACAGATGTCCAGCATAAAAGGAGAAAAAAAAATCATTTCTTCACACTCTTAGAGGTGTTCAACTGGCATCAAAAACAAATGCACAAATATAAGGTCCACCAGATAACTCTGGCTCTGGATAGTAATTTGTACACTCCAAGGAAGACTCCCTCATATCTTGTGAACAGTAAAGTGAAAAAAGATCATTAAACTTGTATCTTGAAACAAGAGAAACTACTAAACCTTAGTTATCAAAAAAAATGAATCATGACTCAGTGAAAAGGTACTGGCAACATAGACAAACAATTGAAAAGGTACTGGCAAACAGGAGACAAACAAGAACGCAAGACTAACAGTGCCCAGAAAGTTATATGCAGTATTACTTACAACTAGGTGCTATTTCAACAACCTTCAGCTAAATCCTGCTATTTACAAACTTCTTCCATCCTACCAGTGCATGTATACAAAGATTGCACCTGTCCACCAGCATAAAAGCTTACCAAGTGTGTCGAACCAACAACGGATGTGAACAGGCACAAGACACTGGAAAGTGTTCCTTTGTAAACTTCATACATTTTAATTTATTTGCTGTTTGCTGCAACATGGTAGGTGAAAAAAACAGCAACACAAAAGATGCACAAGAAGACAGTGGAGCTGAATGAGAAATATGCAGGACAACTTCCAGTAGATGGTGACCAAAACAGTCTTTCAGTTGTTGCGCGGTCTATTACACCCTCTTTTCAATTACCATTTCTTGCAAGATGTTAAAACTAGCAGGAAAACCAGTCCCCTAAAATGCATTTGTTCTACAATATCATTCTACAAAATCCAGCTCTACAGAGGTTACAATATTTCTAGCAATATAAAAATCAAGTATCTAGGATTCAAGAGCAAGAACATAAAATGCTCATATCTGGAAGGCAACATTGTTGAGTACTGCACTTATAGAAAACATGGATGGGTCCATATAAAAAACAAAACAAAACATGCAGCTCAATACACATCAGAATTCTCAATGTAAATTCAGCAGTAAACATTCACCGCCAGGTAAATATATACAGATTGGTAGTTTAATTCTCACCATGTTTAGAGAACTTAAAGGCACTTAAAATTTTCTCTAAATCTAACTGTAATATTTAAAGAACATATTTATTTTTTATAGATAGTTATCTTGTGCTACTGTTCTGCCTAGCAATATACCCCCTTACTAAACAAGAGCATGCAAAGAGTATGGCCAAAAAAATGCTATTCCATTGCTCACGCCCAATAAGCCTTACCACAAAACAACGACAAGCACGGAATTTCCAACAGGGTCCTAGGACGTTGAGTCCCAGCTAAGCTATTAAGTACACCAAGGATTCATCACGCTACACGTTATGCCACAGTCACAGGCAAACACTCCAGCACAAATACGCCAACTTATACCCACAATACATCAGGAATTCTGACAGTAAACACACCAGCTAAGATCTAGAGTTCTTGGAGGCTCCAGTAACACATGGAGCAAGGCTCATGTGGGAGGGGCCCTAATTCTCTGCTATGGAATGGGGATTCCCCATCGTAAACAGGGATTTCCTCTGCACGTGCCCTGGAATTCCCTGACTCACTGAAGAGAACAGGGGAGCCATTTATAAAGGGTCACTTGCATTTGTACAAGAAACACTGAATGGTCACATGAAAGCTTTTGGCCCCTTGACACTTTTGCCACAGCAATCAGCTCCCCAAACCACTTTTAAAATTTCAGTGACTTAAAAAAATACATATTTAGTTGAACAACCATATATTAGGTGAAAATGCACCATTGTTTCTAAGCGACTTCTCAATTTCAAACTACATTTGTCTGAAATGTGCCATTTTTGCAGAATTCACAGCAGTTAACACGGGGAGGGGTGACAGCTTGAACATGAAATATGCAAGACATCCCAAAGTTCACATTTAGTATACACACACGCTAACAGATCTAGTACTTGCACCATGTTGAGTTCAACAAAATTGTCACTTTCAGGGTAAATCTGAAGCATATTTACTCAGATGCAACACTCAGTGAATGCAAACCTGCTTAGGACTGCAGCTGTTTAGAACTGCAGCCTTTATATATGACACAAGTTATTTTCAACATATCAGGAGTGCTCAGATTTTAACCTAGGTCGCTGCACAGAAAAAGAACTAAATCTCTACAAAAACATACTAACACAATATTAAGGAAAACACAAAAACTGTTATGAGCTTGTTATAATACTCCCCACAAAATATTAAAACCTGGGAAGGAGCACTTCCTAGCATTTCCTCTCTCTGACTTTCTATTATAGGGCAAGAAGGCTGCCTTTAATACAGACTGAACTTTTTCTGTACATATTATCCATAATAATCCATGATTACCTTTAAAACTCTTTGCTTTCTCCTCTGAGGCCTTTTGTTTTCAGTTAGCACCTAAAGAAAGACATCAAATTGCAGAGTAAGCCTTCACGATCCAGCAAGGGTATTTACCGTTTTTAACGTCTCCTCCTCCTCCTCCCCTCTTTTAATATTAAAAAGACTTTAAAACACCATCACGGAAAGGGGGGGGGTTCCGGGCAAAACTTAAAAAATAAACTGGTGAGACTTCTAGGCGGCGAAGTCCTCTGAATCAAAACAAAAGCGGGGAAAAGAGGGTTAACAAGGGAGGAGGGGGAGACACACATACACACGCGCGCACACCACCTTTTCCCCCACTCAAAGTCGGATTTAATAAGGCTCGGCATTCTTCACGGCAAAACCCACAAGGTAGCCATCTTGCTTCCTTCTGCAGAAGAAGCCTCGGCCGTGGAGCGCTCCTTCACGCTGCTTTTGGGGTATTCTTATCATGGTGCAGTTTTAAAAGGAGCCGCCGCCGCCGCCGCCGCCGCCGCGGGAGCCGCGAGCCGGAGCAGTAGCACCACCACCACCACCACCACCACCACCGCCGCCGCCGCGGCCAGCCTCGCCTGCCAGCACTAGGGACGTGCTGGGCATGCCTCTCCAATATTATTATTACACAGGCACTACACAAAAAGGCTCCAGAAAAGGCTCAGCCAATGACAGCGCGAGGCCAGGCGCTCCCAAAGCGCTCCCTTCCCCTCTCCGCCGAGCCCTTCCCAAACAAAGGGGCTCCTATGTGGGCTTTTACTCGGAGCAAGAGGACGCGCAAGGGCGGGCGCAAGCTGTGACATGGAGCGCCCGCGACCGTGGATCCGGCCGAGGCGGGGAGCACAGGCGGCGGCGGCGGCGGCGGCGGGGGAGGCGGGCGGGAGGGCGGGCGACCGGGGGCCAAGGCGGAAGCGAGGTGCAAAAAAGCAGCAAGAGTCCCAGCCTCTAGTCTCACGGCTGAGGGAGAACAGAGCTGAAGAGGGATCTGGCCCCCTTGGGGCGCTCTCTCTCTCACACACACACACACACACACACACGGGCCACTCGCCCCCCCCACGCACACGCAGGCACCCACACGGAAGGTATGGTGCATTTTGACTTTATAAGGCAAAGGCTGCATATTAGTGATGGTTTGGGTTTTTTCAAGACGAGGGTTACGTGGGGACACCGCCTGGGTCGGCAAATGCCTCGGCAACCCACGCCTCACGTACCGCGCGTGACAGCCCCGCCTCGACGCTAATTAATAGCTAATGATAAGGGGAAGGGAAGGGGAGACGGAAGAGAACTGAGGCTGCCATTAATATTCGCCGCCTCTTGCCACAGACGGGAGGAAATTGCCTTGCCTTCCAAGCTCAACAAGTTGCACATTATTTTAAATGTTTGGAGTCTTTTTCGGCGTCCCCTAAAATTGGCTGGTTGGTTAGGAGAAGGCATGGTTTCAGGGGAAGATGGCTTTCAGTTACCTTGTTTAAATACCACAGTATGGGCACAGACAGGCTAACGGTCTGTACGCGCACACACACACGCACACACACACACACACACTCTATCACAGATTCAATGGAGGAATAAAATCAGCGGAGAAAATTGCAGCTCAGTGGGGCTTATCGTTGAGCAGATATTTCATAATGACATCGGGGGCTGCAGGGCAAATTCTACAGAAATATCTCAACCTACTTCAAATGTCTCCAGGGATTCAAGTGAAATGCCATTTCCATTACTTCTCTTCAATTTTCTCCTGTGAACACTATCACTTAGGCAAGGTGCTGTTACTCTATAATAACTCATGCTGTAAGCCAAGAGCTGTGCTCCAGATATATTTATTAAGGCTTCCTCAAGGCAGGCAAAAATAATAGAGGACAACTGTTTACCTCAGCCCTTCTGCCACAGGAGATTGGTGGAGTGTTCAACCATGTGCTTTGGTTCATGCCCAGCAACAAGGCCCACTAGACTACTCTGTCAGTACAGTCAGCCCTCCACATTTGCAGGTTTCACTTTTGCAGATTTGATTATTCACAGATTATTTGCTGTCACCTGTGCTACCTCCCTATGCCATTTTTAATAGGGGCTGCAAGCTTTGTGAGAATGAGAAACTGTGAATGAGGCTTGTCAGTCTCTAGTAAAAATGATGTGGGGCAGCAGCGGAGGTAGCAGTAAGCCCCACCAGCCACCCACTTCTGCCTTGTGAAAGAACTCTGATGCCTCAAAGGAATCTATGGTGATCATACTTTTTTGTGTGTTAAATATGGTTTGGGAGGGCTTAGAGTAACTCACATTTTTTCACTTTCACAGGGATCCTGTGCCCCTAATGCTAGTGAATGTGGAGGGATGACTGTACTCTAGTTGTATACCTTCAATATGTTTCTGACTTTTGGGGACCCTAAAGTGAACCAATCATAGGGATTTTCTTGGCATGATTTATTTAAAGGGTATTTGCATTTGCCTTTATCTGAGGGTGAAAGAGAGACTTGCCCAAGGTTACACACTGGATTTCTATGCCCATGTGGGGATACTAATCCTGGTCTCCAGACTTCTAATTAAACACTCAAGCCACTAACACCACACTGGCTGAGTCAGCATTCTAGGACACCCCATCTTAGTTTTCTGGAGTATGTTCAGTTTTGTGGCAGATTGATAGGAATGAATCTATCTGCCACAAAATTGATATAAAAATGGTTCCCTAAAGTCAAGGAAGTTAGAAATCAGCAATGAAAACCAAGTTCTTTGCTGGTATGGTGGTCTTAGAGACTGAGCTATCAATCCATTAGTTCTGAACCCAAAAAAACCAAATCTCTAGCAGACCTCACTCTGAAATGAACTAGGCAAGCTGATCTCGATAGGAGTTGTGCTACAACTCCCCTCATCCCCCAGAAAGACATGATGTAACTCAAACATCAGGATATTACCTGTTTTTGAAAGACTGGAAGAAGATGGAGATAATATTGTCTTAATATGCAATTCTATGGATTATAGCAAGACAAGAACATGGAGCCTGCTAAGCAGTTGGAAGCACTGTACAAAAATATTACCACAATCATCTCTGCTTCAGTCTAGAATCCTCACTGTTTTATGAATTCAAACCTTTTATCTAAAGCATACGCATTACTTGTCTTAGAAGAAATATACGTTTATCATACTTATTATCTTTCTTTTTTTTCTGCCCTCCCCCAAGTTCTTAGACCCTGTCTTGAACTAAACTCCAGTGACGTCAACAGGTAAATTTTCCTAAGCTTCTTTTTTACGCATAAATGAAGGATACTGCACTATAATGAGTACTAGACAAAATTCCTCAAATTTAGCATTCGCTAATCTGACCTTCCAAATAAATTCACATATTAACCAGCACACAAACTTTTACTGCTCACTATTTTTCACACACTTATCAAGGCATATTTATAATACAAAAGAATCTACTTTTTCAGTTTACTAAATCTTTTATGTCCACTTAGAGCCACGTTGTGTTTACAACAAGATAAATTAAGATTCGCAAATATTATTGTACCTTACATGTTAATAAAACACAGTATAAAATACAACCCATTAAAGCTTAATTAACTATATATTAATAATGTCATAAAAGAACCAACGTGGTATAGTGGCTTGAGCATTGGGCTACAGCCCTGGAAATTAGAGTTTCATTTCCCGTTTGGCCATGGAAACCCACTGGGGGATCTTGGGTGCATCACACACTGTCAGCCCCCAGAAAACCCCATGATAGGTTCACCTTAGGGTCATCATAAGTTGGAAATGACTTGAGACAACAGGAGTGTGTGACCCACATTTCTCTTGCTTCTGGGAGAAGAGAACTAGAAATCCAGACTATTTCTTAGAGTGACCTTGGAATTAATTGTTTAAAAAGCCACTTCATGAATTATGCTTTTCTGTTGTCATGTATATGTGAAATACATGTAACAATTGCTCATTGTAGATACACATACACATACAGTCATCAACTGTATTGGGCTACATGGGCATTTTACTTCTTTTCTACTCAGAGCCAGGGCTTTGTGGCAAAATCTGAGAATCTATATAGCCCAATCATATGCAATGTTTTCCCAGGTTACTAGTCCCACTTTCTTCAGTGAGATTTATTGAGGAAGCATGCACATAACCGCAGCCTTGAGGTGCAATTCTATGCATATTTACCCAGAAAATGGCTCAGTGTAAACAGTGGTATTTAATTCTGAGAAAAATAACCCTAAGATTGATCTGTTAAGTCTGATATATCACAGCTGTTCAGTAAAAGGCTCAGAATTTTCAACTACTGTTCTTCCTCAGCTAAAATTCCAGTTATGAACTTATGTACAAACTCAACAGAAAAGTACTTCTTGGGAACATAAAGTGCACACTAAAAAAGGAAATTAGTTTCTGAAATTACACTTATATGTAAGCAGCCAATGCAGCACCTGTATGCTGATGTGAACAAATAAAAGTAGGTACAAACTGGAAGAGCCAGCGTGGTGGTATGGTTTAAGCACTGGACAACAACTCTGGAGGCAAGGGTTCAATTCCCTTCTCAGCCATGGAAACCCAACGGGTGACCTTGGGTGCATCACACACTCTCAGGCCAAAAAAGCCTGTGATAGGTTCCCCTTGTTGCTGCTGCTGTATGCCTTCAAGTCATTTCCAATTTACGGAGATCTCAAGACAAACCTCAGAAACAAATTGAAGAAATATACTTAAGTTTTAAGGATAAGATAAGATTAATCTGGAAAAAACTTTTAATGTTGCTTTTGGTGATAATAGAGGACTAATGAGCAGATGTATATTAATAATTATTTGCTCTGATAAAGATACGCAGAAGAAATATTGTACAAATAAGATACAACTGAAAATGAAAATGTAATACTACTTTAAATAACTCTTTTTTATTTTTGACGAAATGTCAATAAAAAATTTATATATATATATATATATATATATATATATATATATAAAAAGAAAACAAATTGAAGGCACACAAGCATAAGATATTGGAAGCCTTGAGATTTTGGCATATAATTCAAGTTGAGAGTAAAGTATTAGCTGAGGTCTACTGCCTGGGTATCCTGTGATGTAGAAGAAACTGGTCACATATCTGTATTGAGAATCAGTTCTTTGCTTTCTCCCTTTTTCCATACAGAAGCAAGAGTGTATCTTTGAAGAATATCTTACTTACAGGCATTTTTCTCTATTGTATAAGAAATACCTACATCAAGCAGAGGCAGTAACTTTACTTATACAATTGCCAGAATTTCTCAGGATGAAAAAGTGTTTGTTGCCAATAGAAATAGGAAGAAACAGGGCAGATTCACAAACTCTGAGCTTCATATTCAAGGTATAAAATGCACACCATTTCCCCTTTACATCAGTGCCCAGGAAAATGAAACTGACAGCAAAAAGGAAGTTAAAGAATAGGGGGTAGCTCATTAAAAAGGCAGAAAGAAGGCTTAAAGAAAAGGGTGAAGAAGCAAAGCCACTATACAATGAGAAGGTCAGGAGAAATCAAAGAGGAGCATGTTTAGCCTGGGAAAAAAAGATTGACAGGAAAGCGAGAATTTATCCTATTCTTGAACTGGCCACTGCTGAAATCTTTTTTTTTTTTTAAATCCTTGCATTAATTGCTTCCTGCCATTCTTTTCTGGTGACCTTGGCAAACATCTCTTCACTAAACAGTTAAAAAAATAAATAGGTACACATTATATTGCAGCTACAATGATCCTAGGATGTATGAACCAGTTTATGTATTTCCATCATTAATCAGGTTTTGATCTTTGGATTAACAATATCTGTCTAACATTTCCCTATTGATTAATTTCTGGTAGATTCCCTCTTCTCTAAATGTACTCAGCAGCCTGCGGGGGGGGATCTTTTCCTAGGATTGCTCCCACTCCAGTCTTCATATGACAAGAACAGGTCTACTCTTTAGAATTTGTAAATAACAGGTAACGAAGTAGCTTCCTGTCTTAAGTTTTTTTGGGGAGAAGGCAGGAATAATCATAGAATCGTAGAAATGCAGATTTGGAAGAGTCCACAGGGGCCATCCAGTCCAACCCCCTGCCATGCAGGAACACTCTCAAAGCACTCCCAACGGATGGCCATCCAGCCTCTGTTTAAAAAACTCCAAAGGAGGAGACTCCACTACACTCTGAGGCAGCGTATTCCACTGGCGGACAGCCCTGACCGTCAGGAAGTTCTTCCTGAGGTTCAGGTGGAATCTCCTTTCCTGCAGCTTGAATCCATTGCTCCTTGTCCTGGTCTCTGGAGCAGCAGAAAACAAGCCCACTCCCTCCTCTACATGATGAGGGCACAAAAAGTCCTAATGTAACAAGTGCAAATTGGCCCTTCACATTCACTAGGGATAGACGCACAAGACCTCCACAAAAGTGGAAAAATTGCAAATACCAAAATGCATGTGTCTGTGAGAAGCGAACTGAGGCATGGTGGGGAGAGTGGGCACCCAGAGTCCAAACCAGGTCAGGGAAAGTTGAGAGAAGTGGGTAGGGAAGCATAGTGGCCTTGTACTTCCTCCCCCTTGTCCATCTTCTTCCCTGAGTGTGTCCGGGACACTGGGAGAGGGTTTGTGGTGCTGAAAAATTGGGCTGCAAGCCATCCTGAGCTGGCCAAGCAGAGGCTGGTGTTGGAGGAGGAAGAGGAGGACCAGAGGTAGGTTTTTAAAGGGCTGCACAGCCTGACTGGAGCCACTGAGAGAGAAGATTCCCCCAAGTGCTTGAGGTGAGGGGGAGAGGTTGGAGAGATTCACAAATAATCAAATCTGTAAAAGTCAAACCACAAATATGGAAGGCTGACTGTACTTTATTGGTACAATGAGGAATACCTTCCAATTCCTTTTAAAGAGCATTTTAGATACAATTTAACATGATTTTTCCAATTTTTCTGCATTTCCCTTGTAAGTCCTAAGGCTTTTTAAGTAACAGAAAGAAAAGAACAACATACAAATGATGCAAAAGGATACTTTTCTTAACACTGTAGTGACAATTAATTACTTTAGAATCAGCAGCATAGTAACAAGTTACAGGAACAATTCATTCAAGTAACATTCTAAGCTCTGCCAATACCAGTGGCAGCTGAAAGAAGGAAGTCGCTGAAGTCAGTGAGGTGTTTCTGAGCATCTCTTCCCCTTTAGCTCCAGAATTCTTTTGGTGTGCTCTGAGAATGACAGAGGCAGCCTCATTCTCCCCTCTGTTGTCGTCGTCTTTCTTCAAGTCATTTCTGACTTCTGTTGACCCTAAGGCAAACTAACCTATCATGGGATTTTCTTAGCAAGATTTATTCAGTATGTGTGTGTGGGGGGGTTGCCTTCCTCTGAAGCTGAGAGTGTGTGACTTGCCCAAGATCACTCTGCGGGTTTCCATGGCTGAGCGGGAATTTAAACCCTGGTCTCCAGAGATGGAGTTCAACTGTCAAACCCCTACATCACACTGCTCTTACTTAAGTACTAATCTAAGCCAAGCACCAGTGGAGAGCAAGGAAGACTAGGTCCACAATCTGACATTATTACCATCACCACTCACCACCACATCATCGTCATCATCACCATCTCCTCTTGTGTTTTCCCCAGTTTGGCATTCAAGGCAGCTTACAACAGTTAAATGTTAAGTTAGACACTCACACCATACAAAAGTTAAAAGGTAATTAAACTATCAAAAAAATGTAAAACCACTTAAAAAGATATGCCATTAAACAAGAACAGCAAATAAAAGTCCAGCAATTTTTACAATGTATGTTTCCCCTAAAAAAAAAACCAAACAAAAAACTCAAAACGCCTGCCAGAATAAAAAGGACTTCACCTGTCCATGGAAAGAAAATAAGATGCCAGTCTAGCCTTTCTGGGAAGAGACTTCCAGAGTCTGGGAGCAGTACAGAACCACATTCCCCAGATCCAGTGTAAGTAGGGAGGGGCTGCCCATTCTCCTTCCCGTGGAATGTGCTGAAAACAAGAAATCCCTACACCATCTCTAGTTGCAACATGTACTCTGCTTCTGCCCTAACTAGTTTCACTTTAAAGTGTTGATTTCTTCTTCCCCATATAAAGTTTATTTTCCTAATCAATGTTATAGCCAATAAGCAGTAAGATAAGGCTTGGACTAATCTGGACAGTAAATCAAAGCACAGCTCAGTAGTAACACAAGTTAGCTGAAATAGGCCAAATTGGTCAACGATACGCAAGAATGATTTCCAAGGGAAGTGAACACATAAAAGAACCTAGCAGAAGGTAATCTACATTTTAGCCTTAAAATACAGATATAGAAAAATGGATGCATATGAACTTGTCTCTCCTAGGAAGAATAAATGCTTTCAAAATGTCCTTATTGCCCAAGTTAATGTTTCTGTCCCAAAATTCACCGATAATAGGAAGGGAAAAGATTTTTAAAGAATGGGAAAAAGAGTTACGGAAGTTTATTTGGCAGGGTAAGAAATCAAGAATAAAATTTAAAACATTACAAGATGCAAAGGAGAGAGGAGGTTTTGATGTGCCATTGCTGAAAATCTACTACCAAGCATGCTGTTTAGAAACAATAAAGGATTGGATTCAAGTGGAGAATACAACAATAAAAGAAGTCAAAGGAATAAATAACAGATTTGGTTGGCACGGATACTTATGTTATGATAAAGCAATTGTAAACAATGACTTTAATAATCATTGTATCCGAAAGACTTTATTGAAAGTGTGGATATAAATAAAGCATTAATTCTACAGAAGACTTCTGTTGTGGACCTCACCCCAAGAAACATTTAAAATTGCTCCAACGAAACAAGGGAATTTATTGACGTACCAAGAGTTATTGAAATGGGATGGAGATAAGTTAAGAATGCGTACAGAAGAGGAATTAAAAGAGTTAGGTCACAAATTTAACTGGTTCCCATGGAGACAATTAAAAGAGAGATTTAAGATGGATCAAAATTATATAGGTTTGAAAGAAACGAAAATGAATTAGATGTATTGATGAAAAGGGACCAGAAAAAGAGAATTTCTAGATTTTATAAAATATTGCTGCAAATAGAAATGGAATCAGAGATTGTTAAAGACAGTATGGTCAGATGGGCTTAAAATATTGGACAACCAATTGAGTTGGATACATGGGTGAGGACATGGAAGACAAATGTGCAATTTACACCAAGTTTAAATCTAAGGGAAAATTTTTATAAAATGTTACATAGATGGTACATGACACCTGAAAGATTAAAAAAATAACAAAAAATGGGAATGGAAAGTGTTGGGAATGTGATGGAAAAGAGGGGTCCTTTTTTCATATGTGGTGGACCTGTAAGGTAGCAAAAAAGTTTTGGAAAGAAATACATGATGAAATTCAAAGAATGTATGGTTTAAATTTTGAAATGAAGCCAGAATTTTATTTGCTAAATATGTTAGGGCAACAAAGAGAAATAAGATCTCATCAGAAGACATTATTATACGTAATAACTGCTGCAAGACTGATATATGCTCAATATTGGAAAGAAAGAAATTATATCGATATAAAAGAATGGAAATTAAAAGTTCTGGATGTGGTAGTGATAGAAAAGTTAACTTTTTCACTTAAAAATAAACCAATCCAGTGCTTTGAAAGAGAATGGCAAGAAGTGATGAATTGGATAAAACAGTGGTTCTCAACCTGTGGGTCCCCAGATGTTCGTGGACTTCAGCTCCCAGAAGCCCCAGCCACTATGGCCAGTGCTCAGGGCTTCTGGGAGCTGAAGTCCATGAACATCTGGGGACCCACAGGTTGAGAACCACTGGGATAAAAGAATAAGAAAGGGAAGAAATAAAGAAAGATTGTTGGAAAGGTGGATAAGGAAAACTAATGCTGTAAAAGATAAAGCATAAGTTGCAATATAACAATGTTAAAAGTAATAGTGTAAGATTGTTTGTTAAATAGAAACAATGTATGTATGGAATGTAAACTCAGATTCAACTGGAAATAAGATGCTTGGAAGCGGGGAAGGGTTTTTTTTTATTCTTTATTCAAAATGTCAATAAACATTAAAAATAAAAATAAAATATAGATATATAATGCAGTTAATTCTGCTATGATTCCAAGCACAGCAACAACAATATCAAGTAGCTACAGTTGATTTGCTTCCCAGTTTCAGACCCTTAATCTTTCTCTTTGCAACTCTATTGAAGAAAAGTTGCTGGATTGATTTATATGGAGCAAAGACCATGTCATGTCAGCAGGTCTGAAAACAAACAGATGTAAGGAGTAGGGGATGACTGGGACCCCTGTCCTGGCCTTGTTGTTCTTACAGACAACCATACCTTCCCCAGCATCAAGGCTGTCTCAAGCTCTGTTTCGTATGAATGCTGAATTTTCAAATCGCTTCCAAACCTGTACCAAAGTTTTACAGTTGTTTTGCAACAAAAACCCTGTGTTTTATAGCAGCCCCAAAACTGAGATACAGATACCTTAACTCAGGATTCCAAGTAAATGTTTAATATGAATCCTGAAATTTGGAATCATCTCCAAAGCTGTGCCAAAGTTTCACAATTGTTTTGCAACGTTTTGCAACCAAACCCACGTGCTTTGCAACAGTCCCAAAACTGAGATACGGATACAGACACCTCAACTCAGGGTTTTAAACTATAACCAAAAAGAAAATAAATTCCAAATTGGGTATAATTAAAAGGAATTAGAACTGAAACCACCAATGTCATACTGCCTTTATTCAAACTGATGATGCAACTACATCTGGAATACTGTCAACATTCTGGTCAGCACCGCTCCAAAGAATATTGGACTGGATAAATTTAGGGAGGCCAGGCCCATCCATGACTAGTTGTTAGGATGGCTAGCCATAGCAATAGCATGTGTATTTCTATACCACTTATCAGCTAAGTGCTCTCTAAACGGTTTACAATGTGTTGGTTAATTGCCCCCAACAAGCTGGGTACTCATTTTACTGACCTGTGGAAGGATGTAAGGCTGAGTCAATTTGGAGTCCAGCAAGATCGAACTCACAACCTTGTGGCTGCAGTACCATCATTTAACCACTGTGCCACCGGGGCTATATGTCACATCTTGTATCAGAGGCAATATGACCCTATGTATCACTTGCTGGAGAGCACAGGATGCACTTGTGTCCTGCAAGTGGACTTCTGATAGCTGGTTAGCCTCTACAGGGACAGACTGTTGGACCCTCAGTCTAGTCCAGCATGGCTCTTCTTACGTTCGTAAAGGTTGAAGAAATAAAAAAAGTCCTATGAGGTTCTAAAATAATTCTTCAAACTAAAAAGAAAAATCAATAGTATTTTGCATATCTATAAACATGTATTTGTGAAGAGTGAAAACCTCTTCCTCATCTCAGCAAAAGAAGGATTTCCCTCTCCTAACTGACAGACTTCTCACACAACCAACCAAAGAGCCCATATAAACAAACAAACTGTAAGGAGGTAAAAAATGGGGAGAGGGAGGAAAAGGGTGCTAGCAGAGTAGTGAGACTCTTCAAGTTCCATGGGAGGAGGGCCCGTGTAGCCCCCCAATCTCTGAAGTTGCATACTCCAGCTCAATACAATTCAACTTTTTCTGAAATCCCTTTTGTCCTCTATTAATGACGGTCTTAGGAAGTTGCCTCAGTAGCAAACTGCTTCTGTACTGACTGCTGAGTTTATCTGTACAACTACAGAATAAGAATGAATTTTAGATATTAACGAGATCAAGGTTCTGCATAACATAAAAAATGTAAAATACAATCTTCTTCTGCCCACATTCTGTACAAAACATGCCAAAAAATGAAACTTTTCATTCAAAAATGGCACAGAATGATAGCAAATTTTTGGCATAGCTTTTTAGGTAATCTTAGACTGTCAGATGTGGGGTGACAATGAGGGGATAGCTACACAGTTTTTGTGGTGTTGCTAAATGCAGAGTTTGTGCTACGCCATTGCTGCAAACCTGTTGATTACATCAGTAACAGCAACTCCCACCCCAGTTTTGCAAAATGTTGCAAAAAACTTAGCACAGATTTAGAATGAATCAGACAATGTTAGAATTTTGGGGTTTACTAGGAACCCTGGTTTGAGACACACATTACTCACTTTGAAGGACACTACAAAACCCAGCACTCACGTTACATAACACTGTAAAACAATTGCAAAGCTTTAACACAGGTTTAAAGCAAATTGGACAATGCTGGGTTTTGAAGGGGTTCCTTGGACCCCAGAGTTGAAGTTTCTGCATCTTAGTTTGGGGGCTGTTGCAAAATGTAGCGTTTTTGTTCCATGGTGTTACAAAACCATTGCAAAACTTTGGCATGTGTCTGGAGGTGATTCCAAATTTGGGGAGATCATAATAGACATTTACTTGGAATCCTGAGCTGGGGTATTTATAGCTCAGTTTTGGAGCTGCTGTAAAACACAGGGTTTTTCTTGCAAACACAAAACTTTGGCGTAGGTTTGGGGGTAGTTCCAAATTTCAGGGTTTGTAATAAACAAAGCTGCTGGCTCAAGTCATTTTTCTTCCTAAGACAAAGGATAAAATGGTGCCCCTCTTCTATTCCACATAATGAACTCAACTAGATGTATAGCTTAATCTTTTTTTCAACACTATCAATGTAATAGTATCTTCCACTATGCTCAAGGGCAACAAGACAGCTTAGAGCAGTCCCGACAGACCTATCCTTCAACACTTTACTTTCATTCCTCCCTCCAGACATCATCTGCTGTTTGAGGCAACTACTCTGTTCTGTCCAATGGTAGGGCCAGCCCTGCCTGTCAGTCGTTCTGTTGTATGAGTTGCTCTTGCTATTGCTGTGGTCATCCTCTGCCATCCTTGATCCCTTATCTCATCCCTCTGTTTGTTCTACCTCATTCCATCCTATCAGGCCTCTTTAAGTCAGCAGCTATATTAAATTTATCTGAGCAATTATCATTTAGAACCTTTAATATTTTATCTTGTTTACTTGCTTTTGAAAATGATCTAATGCTGCTGGAGGTACTCCACACTTAATGCAAACCAAAATGTATAGGAATACCTACTGCGTAACAGGGACGCACTGCACACTATACCATCTTTGACAGAGGTGTATCTAGGTTGGGGCAACTGGGGCATGTGCCCTAGGTGCCAATGCCCGGGGGTCCCCTCCTGCCCGCCACCACCTCCCTGTGGCCACCCCCCTGCGCTCGCTGCCACCTCAAGCCCAGCTCCACCAACCACTGCTCACTGCCTCTTGCACCTGCCATCACCCTGACACCTGCTGCCCCCACCTCTGCCAGGATTGTTCCTGCGAAGGCAGCACAGTAGCACCTAGGGGCCCAACTTCCGTGCTTGCCCTAGGCACTGCTGAGCCTAGATACACAATTGATCTTTGAACCTTGCATTATCTTTCTTCAATTACATTATGCAGAAACCACTGGGCAACAATTATTGTGTTTTGCAATTTGTGCAAAGTACACATTCAAAATGTAATAAATGATAAAATATTGTTTCTAGGTCAAGTTCAAAAGTCTTGTCTGACACTGCCATTGGTTTATTATAATATTGTTTTTCTAATTTGACTAAAAACTGCCCTTATTATTGAACTAAGGGAGGCACAGTTTTCATATGTCCACTGATACAACTACTCTCTTCTCACTATGTTGCAACACAATGCAGTCTTATCAACTGTTATCTGACAAGATTTTGTTTGTGTGGGAGCTTCATTGCACCAGATGAGACCAATTCAAACCAAGAGAATATTTACATAGGAGAGAAACCATTTTCAGAAACTGGCATACAATGTAAGACATCAAGGCTGCTACTCAAAAAAAGTTAGAGTTTACTTTGTTTTGCTCTCTAGCACCTCAATGCTAAACCCATTTTTGCAAATTCAATCCCATTGCTCCAATGGAAAGAAAGCTAGATGTTAGATAGTAAACAAGCTTGTAGATAACATGGACCAAGCTCTCAAAAATGCCAGACTCACTGCAGTAGTCTCTCCTTCAATCCATCTTGGCTCTTAAGTTTGCCATAACAAAACATGAGGGACTTGGCTCCTATCCTCTTTGAGGGAGAGAAAAGTTTCAGTAGCCTTTAGCCAATGGGGGCTGGTGACTTCCATGTCAATGAGGTGGCACCATACAGAGTTTAAACTAAAATACCCTTGCTCTACTTTAGCACCATTGACTGAATTCAGGTACATTGACTGAATTCAGTGAAACACCTGTCACACTCTATATGATCTGTTAGGTAACTAGCACATTGTAGACAAGCCTTCCTCTTTGAATCAAGGAATAATCAAATCATTTAATGCTTTCCCATCTTGGATAATAACATCTATTAAGTCATCTACTATGAGCATGTTTTAGCACCCGTATAAAGGCACTGTTGGAAAGTCATTTGGAAACTAAATTTTGATGACATACACAGTCCATGGAAATTTCAGGCTTGTCATGTCTTACAGTGGGGCCAGGATCTCTCTACATTGGCTGCTCTGCTTGTGCTGGTACTTGAACATCTTCCAACATACAGGAACATCCCCTGCTGAGCAGGAAACATCAAAGTAATGCTATTTGCTATCCAATATGGTCTGATTGCATATCAAACCACAGAAGTGAAACTACCAACTAGAACAAGAAACAATCTATAATCCTTTTCCTAATCATCACAGTCTAAACTAACTGCTTCCTAGCTAAAGCTTGGAAAAATTACTTTCTCCATTACAGCTCTTAAAATCCTTACTCACTATGCTGGCTGGTAGATTCTGCTGTAATTCAAAAAGTAGCTTTTTCAAGCTCTGTAACTGGCTAGCTGTTATTTTGTTCCATCCTCTCTAGCTAGACCCAAGTGGCAGTGCACTGGCTGATGATCTGCTTGAAATTTCTTACCTTTTCTTTTAATTAAAAGTAAAAAGAACTACAAGGTACATAAAACCAACATAGCAAGAAAAACAGAAAATATCCTTCAATGTCACCCAGATTAATGACAGTATTTAATAATTAGAAAGTAAATCTTTCCATAAATTATTGTGTGAATCAGGTGGATGATACCATCTGATATTATAATTTGAATAATTTATAACTGGGGCCCATGCTACATAGAATAAATTATGTGGTTAGTCCTTATTTTTTTCATGTACATATATGGTCAAGCTTTTCCACAAGGGCCAGAGACCAAACTAGAAAGAGACAGATTTGTTGTATCTCCCCAGTAGAATACTATTTGTAATCTTGCCGCTAGGCAGAAAGGAAATCTCTTACAGATGAGAAATTCACCACCACCTGCAGACTTAGGTTCTGACAACACCTCTCTACAACAAAAGAGATGCTAGCTTCCTTCATCTGAATGTCAGTATTTCTACTGCTATGCCACCTGGAAAATGTCATGCGGAGGCATAAATCAAATGGTGGAGTATGGGCTTTGCATACAAAAAGTCCCAAGCTCTGTCCCTGGAACATACAGGAGAAAAATTCCATCTGAAATGCTGGACAGTTGCTGTCAGATCAATGTTTGCAATACTAGTCTAGCTCCAGGGGAGATACAGTGAGAAGTAGTGGAGTAGTGTTGCATTTCCATGGGCAGTGACACCAACCCCCGGGCCAGATAGATAAGTCACCTGATTTGGGATATAGCAGCTTCCTCTGCTCCTAAAAGGATAAGAAATCACTTAAAAAAACTTTCTAGTGCTACTGTAGCCCTTATTACATGTTTGCTTTTTACCAGTGCTATATTTGAACTGATACTGGACTGTATTACTTGATCTGTGTTTTAATTTTTGACAATTAATACAGTTATATAGGACTAGGTTAAGTGATTTATAATATATATAAATAAATAATACATCCAAGACCATCAGTATTAGAAAAGACCAAAGCTATCGAAATATGACTTTTCCATTTCTAAGAGAAAATTCAAACTAAGGCAGCAGGGGAGAAAAGCACCCCTCATTTCTCTAGAAGGAGCAGGAGAGAAAAGGAAGGAAGAATGTTGGAACCTTATAGTTCCCTGAAGCTCTGGGTCTTGGTATGTTTTCCTGCTCAAGAAGATTATACATATCACACTGATTAAGAACCAAAATCTATGTATATTAAAATGGTGGGTGAGAAAGAAAGCAATCTTGAATTTACTGGTGATAAATTGTGTTTCTGATGAATACACTTTGTATTATACAAGAATTTTTGCGTGAAAGAAATCCAGCAAATTTGAGTCAACCATTAGTACAAAAACAGAAAAGAATGTAAAGTAACTTCTTGGAAAAATCATCTGAAATGTTCTTGTTATTATTTTAGGAAAAGATGCTAGAACTAGCAGATATATTACCTAGATTTTTGGAGGCCTCCACAGAGTCACAGAATTGCATAGTTATATAGTATTCCAAAGTCTGTTTCAACTTCTTGTACTTAGATACATGCAGCTATGGGAAGACAGCGCGCAGCAAGAAAAGATAAATCCATCTTTCTCTCTCAGCTGTGGAGCAGCAGCTATTCCAGCAGATTGCTTGATCTGCTTCCATCTAGCTGGTTATTTACAAGCAACAAACATAATTTTTTTCCTCTTCTCCCTCCCTTTTCCCTTTTGTGTGCCTTGCCCTCACTTAAATTTTAAGTCTGAAGGTAAGGGCTGTTGTACGCTCTGTCTTGTCAATGACTCTGGAAATCCTTTTGGCTAAAGGGAAGGTGGAAATGCTTTAACTGAATGAATAGAGAAAATCCTTATTTAAAGTATACCTGACAAGACAACTATGCAACCTTTGTTTAAAAACCTTTAATAAAGGTGGAGAGTCTATGATCTATCTTATTAATAAGTCTGGAAACCTTTTTGGCCAAAAGGAAAGTAGAAATGCTTTAAATAAATGAATATAGAAAATCTATAGCTAAAGCGAAGAGAACTGCAAAACCACCTCTGTGTTCCTTGCCTAAGAAAATGCTAAAAGTAATTGAACAGGTGACTTGGAGGCACATACAAAAAGCATTCTTGACAAAATAATCATATAGCCTTTGCTAAAAAACCTTTTTTAAAAAAGTCAATTTCATTCTCAGATAGGTTCTTCCCATGTTAGTTGGTTCTGCTTTTGAGTTGTGCTCCTTATCTGCATACTTCTGCAACTTTATAGGGAAGTATGTTCCACTCAACAGATATCAGTGAGGCTAAGTGAACTAATACAATGGCAGATTGTGGCCAGAAGCTACAGTAACATTTCATCTTTCAGAATTATTTTCCACGCATTAATGGCCTTATAAACAACGTTAAAAAGAGTATACTTAAATTACTATTCACTTTTCTTACCTTTAAGGGTAACATTAAGGGTGGCAGGGGTGGGGGAGGCTTCTTCAATTCTTCACATTTTCTCTTTTTACATATTCGGTGGCTTGTTTTGCGCTTCCTGCAACAACTGCATTCTTCACAGTTAGTTTTCCGCAGACATGGCTCACATACGCCACACCGCCTTCGCTTTTTCTTTTCTACAGGTTGCACAGAGGTAAACAAGACAGGAAGACTACCAGCTGGATTTCCACAGGAGATTGGCTCAGAAGCTGCATCGTGACTAGTGTCACATTTCTTGGCACCCTGAACAAAGGTCATGTCTTTTTCATCTCTTCCCAGTTGTAACAGGGGACCCTGAAGATTCGGAAAGGATCCACCTGCTACGACCGTTGCTTCCGGACTCCCTGCAGACTCTGATGACAACCTCAAATTAGCATCATTAGAGGATTTTTGAAAACTGTCCTTAAAGACTTTGCCGCTTACTGAAATGGAATCAGTCGTGCTTTCTTCTGGTTTGAGCAATGTGAAAGGCACAGTAGTTGAACCTAAACTGAATGTTTCTGCAGCAATCCTCTCAAGGGTCCACTCAAGATCTCCCAAGATACAGTGAGTCAAAGAGATATTAGAAACTGGTTCACAAGTGGACACATTGTTCATTAGGTCACATCCTGAATAATTTTGTGGGGAGTTTGAATCAAGTGCTTTGTTTCCTAGCTTGAATTCTGAGCTGTTTGGCAAAGGAGATTTCATACAAAAGCCTGGATCTTTTGAACAATCTCCCTGTTTAGAGATGCATGGCAGATCAGGTTCTCCTCTGTTGACAGGCTCAGGATCTTGCTTGTGTTGGGACTCTGGCAATGCACACGTATCATCTAAATGCAATTTTGAGATTAATTCTGAGGTAATCAAAATGGTAGCATCAGTTTCACAATTATTTATCATCAAACCACAGACAGCTTTGGAGTGAGATTCTACAGGAGATTCTGACCTTTTCCCAAGCACCTTTGCATTTGTTTCAGAGGAAAGATGCAACGTGGAGTCAAAAAGTAGAAAGGAATGTTCTTTGGAGGAAGGAGATGAATCTAGACTATTCTTCGGGCATGGTTTCACAAGCGTTCCTAAATCATTTTCACATACATTTAAAGCAATAGCAGAGTCAAGGGGTAGTTGAGAAGGAATGGGCTCAACCAAAGCTACATGTGAGACTTTACTAGATAATTCTTGCAGAGCCTGCTTAGTAGATACACTCTCTTTACACTTGCCATCTTCCTGGAACACCTTTGGAGTAGGGACACTTGATACATCAGCACTAGAAACAGAAATACAGTTTTCAGCAGACGGCACACTCTTTTTGGCTTCACTATCACATTCAGAGGGATGGCCTGGTTCTGCATCACAAGAAGTGTCATCTGCTTTGGGAGACAGTGATTCACCATTTTGGCTGCAATCCTGTTTGGAAGCCTGGGCCCTTTCTTTCATTCCTTTTCTTTCTCTTACACAGGAGGTTCCCAACTCAGATTTCTCTCTTTTTCCTGAACTTTTTACCGGGCCAGTGACTTTCTTAGCTCTCATGATTGTCACCGTTTGAAATGCTCTGTGGGGAAATGGCTTCCTGCGAAGATTCATGGTAAAGCCATTGCGGTTCAAAGGAGGCTGGTTGTGAAAGAGAACGTTATCAGTTAATTCCAGGTTCCTCCAAGATGTTCCAGATAAAGCTTTGGTGACGCTGCTGCGGAGAAATCGGAATGGTGAATCCAATGGGAGTTTCTGTTCTTGTGGTTTTTTCTTGCCCTCATTTTTTGCTTCCAGTAACTTTTTGCAGCTTGCAGAACAGGCTGCCTCCGGGGAAGTTTTCTTGTCATCTTTTGTTACTTGGCAAGATTTACTTTGGCCTGGGGTTGGCTTCTTTTTGCTTATCTCCTCTTTTTTTACTAATCGTGAAGATCTGGCATCACGAGCCATCTCTGTCAAGCAGCAGATGTGCAACTAGGTGCAGAATCAAAGATCATGCATTCCTGCAAGTGTTGTTCACATCAGCAGAAGTCTGCATAGTCAACCTTGGTACTCTCTGTATAGCACAGAGCTGAAACAGAAATAAATAACAAATAAATAAGAGCTTAACATTACATATGAATTACTGCATTTTTTACATGCTGTATTAGAATGTTTATAATACTTCACACGCATTAAGATAATCATCTTTGTATCAACTCATGAGAGATCATTTTTCCTATAGATCAGGGAGAAAGTTAAATCAGCTTGCTTAAGCATACTGAAAGAGTTCATTGCAGAAAAAATATCTGTACTACAACTTTGTTTGTTTGTAGCTCACTCCCCTGAGCCACTTGTCTTAAGCCAGAGAAAGAACATTTTTATACCAAAAGATGAGACTTACTTCTAGAGTTTCCTTCCATCCACTTAGTAATACAGTCCAATCTGGCTTTTACTGGTTTTAGTATTTTTGATAAAATGCTAGATTTACCAAAAACAAAGAAACTGCTTTATTAATATAAGTGCCATCATGTTTCTCCTTGCTTCTTTTATCCATTCAACAGGAAACCTGTGTATTTCATTTAGAGATAGAGACAGATGCAGGTAAATGCTGAACTTTAATTTTTCTTTAATGGGAGGATTAGTCAATTGTACAATCCTACTGTTGTTGTATGCCTTCAAGTTGTTTCTGACTTATGGCGACCTTAAGGTAAACCTATCATGGAGTTTTCTGGGTCTGAGAGTCTGTGATATGCCCAAGGTCACCGAGCAGGTTTCCATGGCCAACCGGGGAATCCAACCCTACTCTCCAGGGTCCTAGTCCAAAACTCAAACCACTATATCATGCTGGCTTTTGTACAATCCTATATAGATATACTAAAAAGTAAGTCCTATAAGGTTAAATAGGATTACTCAGAACATTGGATATGAGCTGCAATGATCTCTGATGCTCTTGTCTTAGGACTATTATTAAATGCAGAATTTTTGTGGCTTTATAATCAAGCCAGGTTTTTTTCCCATTTGTTTAGTACAGGAACACAGAAGCTGTCTGATACTGAGTAAGATCACTGATCCATCCAGCCCAATATCATCAGGTAGGATTCTTTTTCTTACTTCACCTGAAGAGCCCTAGTAATCCCTACCTGTCTGGCATCCAAACACTAACCAGGCCTGAGCTTCTGAAATCAGATATGTTCAGGACCGTATGGAGATAACATCTAAGAGTTCTGAAGAACTCAAAACGCTACTCACTATTTTGTGACATTTTGTTAGGTCCTAATAAATGTATTGGCCAAACATGGGAATTAGTGTTGTACAGAGAAAGCATCACAGTTCAGTACTAGAGCACATGCCTTATATGACAATGTTTAATCGTTTGTATCTCCAGGTAAGGCTAGGTGAAAAGAACTGTCTGAAAACCTGGATAATTGCTGCCAGTCAGTGTGGTTGTAGACAATACTAATAAGTTAAATGGATTCATGGCATGATTTGGTATGAGAGAATTTCCCAGGTTTAAAATAATTTAATTAAATGCTGCAAAAGAAAGCACAGTAAACTTGTGAAACAAGAAAAAGATTACTACCATATTTGTTGATGTATAAGACGCACCTAATTTATACACGCGCAAATACTATTTGCCAACATATAAGATACACAAGCATATAAGACACACTCCATTTTCAAACAGTATTTTTCAGGGAAAAAGTGAGTCTTATACACCAGCAAATACAGTAATTGTCACATTCTATGTATTATTTCAAAATAATTAAATGATTTCCATTCTTCCTCAACATATCTTTCTGTTCTGTTTACATCTTACATTGAACAGATTTGCCCATTTGAGCCATTTCAGGTTACTCAAAACAACTAAACTCTATGGTCTAAATCCAGTTGCTAATCCCAACTACGGTAAAACCCACTGAGTCACTGGGTTGATATAAGTGTTGGCTTAGCAATTCATCAATTGATTGAATGGGTCTGTTGGTAGTTTGGGCTAGCAACTGGATGTAGCCCATGATTTTACCATTCCCTTAGTGCCGGGCAATCTGTTTCATTTCTCAGTATTCAGCATGAACAATTCTAGCTTCAACAATCTTACATAAAAATAGTATTTCCTTTACCTCAGTGATTTCCCTATAAAAAAAGCCATTTTTTTTACAAACTGTTCATCCCATACATGTCTTAAAAGTCTGTTTAGCAGGATTTACTCTCCAGTCAGCATGCATATGACTATAGCCTTAAGATTTTGTAACTTTGTTCCAATAATTGTTTCCATAAATCCTTGTCTTCTCTATAACCCCCAATAATAAATATTTTCTTTGAAATCCCTTTAACCCTTACACATTCCCAACAAAGCTCAGAACACTCCCAGTTGGAATTTAGATATTTTGCGTACCGGACCAGAATAATGATCTGCAAGTTTTTGACTATAACTGAATCACATGACAATTAATTCTAAGTGGGGAAAATACAGACCATCCTATCACCCTACAATAGTGCAGCAGCAGAATAATTAAGCAAGCCATTTGGCATGGTTGGGAAATCTCTTTTTCTGCAAAGCTTTCAAGCAAAGTCTGGAGAAGTACTGCTCAGGGACTGTAGAGGTAAGAACTCTCTCTAGCTCCAAGGGTATTGGAGTGGGAAGCATGACTCACCTGTGTGCCTCTCGCTTGGCTCAGTTTCCCTACCCACAAGTTATTTCATAATATTAGTGTAACTCTGGGTGTACAGTGACTCTGTTGAATGACACTACTGGGAACTAACAAAATGGAATGTTAGTGGGAATTTTCCACCCTGTTCCTATTTATCTATCATGTGTGCCTGAGACAATAGTGAGATCCGCTACCAAAGATATATTTTGTTTAGTTACCCTTGGAAGATTCAAAGTAGTTTTCTTCCCTCTGATTCTACCTGACCAGGATTAGCCCAAGGGACTTTGATGTCCCAGGCTAAAAATCCAATTGGAAATCTTCTATCCCATTGTACTGTTGCTCAAGTCAGTTTATTTCAAGAGACTACATTCTCAATTTGCATGGACCAGATCTGTTCATCTGGCCCCCTTTGCAATGCCTGACACATGCCACCTAAGGTGGCAAACTTTTCTTACCCTTCAATGAAGATGTCTCTGTGCTGGAATTTGAGATTACCGTCATCTAACCATAAAAGTACATCCTTGATCAGACATTAAGCTCCATACACTTGTGTAAAGGACCACAATAACTAATGTGCAGAGCTAACAGCAGCTACTTTTTGCTACTGGCCTGGGGACTCCAAAAGTTGCAGTCCAAAAAAGGACACTTCCTCCAATTCTACTGGTGTGAATGTACTTTGTAGCACAGAAGGCTAAAGATGGGAGATGGGGCACATGCTTTGCATGTACAATGTTGCAGGCTGAATTCCTGGCCACTTCAGTTCAAAGGATCTGAACAATATGGCTCGGAAAATCCTTAGTGAAATACTACCAATTACAGTAGGCAATACTGTCATTGCTTAGACCAGACTGCCCAGTGCCCTCCAGGTGAATTGGACTGCAATCTCCATCATCCTCAGACAGTCTTGGTAGAGAAGAAGAGATATGAAGTCCAGCCCATCTACAGGCAATGAAGTCCTGACAGCTGCTAGCTTCATCAAGATCAACATAAATATCCTCTCTAACTTGATCAACATTGTGGCAAGTGGAAAGTTTCAACCATAAAAATGCTCCTGAATAACAGTTTATAAAATTAATATTCGTTCTATATGGATTACATCATTTTACCAGAATATCAGGGTACAAGACTAACACCTTCTGGATGTATTCCAGCTCTAGGAGTGGGTGGACTTAAGGTTTAGAGCACATGTGTCAAACACTAGGCTCGCGGGCCAAATCTGGCCCATCAGGCCATCTCCTGTGGCCCTCATACCCCATCTGCTGCTGTGGCACTCCCCCCGCCTGGCAAGTCTGATCCCCACATTGTGAGCCCCCAGCTGCCAGTATTTTGAAGAGTGGCCCAGCAGCCAGCACTTCTACTTCTGACTGCTCCTCTATCCAAGTCTTCCCATCAGAGTGTTGCTGTGGGTTACCATGGCAACACTCTGTGCAGCTCACAAGACTTGGGCAGAGGAGCAGGCAGAAGCAGAAGCAGATTGTGAGTGCTGGCTGCCGGGGGCCCACAATCTGGGCATCAGGCTCACCAGGTATGGGGAGGGGAGCAGAAAGAGGCACAGGGAAGGGGGGAACAGAAAGAGGCACAGAGAGGGTCTGGGAGGCAGAAAGATGCAGTGAGAGGTTTTGATATGGTGTCTCAAGGTGAGGTGGGATATACTTGATGTGTACAGGGCCAGGCAACATTGCCTTATCAACTTCATATGCCACAGATTGCACATTAGATCAGAACACAATTATTTGTTCTGCCTATCTCAACTGGGACCAAAAAGTCAAACAAAGTTAATGTAGTTAGTGCTTGGTAATATTTGCCTGATGATTAAAAAAAAAAGCTTTCTGCTTTCAAAACTCATTTTTCAATAAATTGTACAATAGTTGTACATTTGAACATTTGCTTGCCATTATTTTTCCTAGACTTCTAGTTTCAGAGCTAGTTATTACTAAAACCAGTAACAATTGAACGCAGAGGCAATTATTTGATACGATAAAAGAGCAGATACATATTTATAGTCTCACAGATACAACCAGCCCTTTGAGGGCAACCATAACGCTGATGCCGCCCAAGATGAAATTGAGTTTGACACCCCTGGTTTAGAAGATCTCCTTTCTTGTGGTTGTTTTGTTTTGTTTACTAGCATATTTGAGAACTTCCAGTCAGTGACTGAGATAGGCAAAATTAGTGACTGAGATAGGTAGCCATTCTCTCAGAATTAAAGAACCGGGTGCTTCTGAGCACTAAATCAGCCTGAAACTACAACCAGGCTCACAAGTCCTTTCATTCAAAACTCCACTCCTGATTTTCCCTTAAGCTTACTTTTCCAGCAATCCATGGCAGTGGGCTAAGCCTTTCTTTCTTTCTTTATTGCTATTGCTAAACAACTGGGAGCCAGAAACTCAGGCTTTACCTCCTGCAAGTAACCCAGAGGTCTACCAGTAGATTCAGATAGTTTCTGCCTATTTTGTTCTAGAATAAAATCTCTGAGCCTTGCAAACACTCCTTTCGGTGGCCTAGCTTTCCATACAGTAGCCACAGTCCCATAAAGAAGCACACCCTAGTCTTGTGCATGTTTACATAGAAGGTAGTCCCACTATGCACAACTGACTTTTCTTCAAGGACCTCAAACAGATTGTGATCTTAGAAACACACTATCCTTAGTTGATGCTATTTTTGAAGGTATGTAGAAATGTATTTGGGTGTCATTGGCATGCTGCTCCATGTCTCTGCATGATCTCTCCCAGTAGTTTCATGGAAATGTTAATGTTAGGGATAGGATGGCACCTTGTAGTAAGCCATATAATAGCTCATTTTTTGAAGAGCAGCTGTTCTCAAGCACCACCATCTGGAAACAATCTGAGAGATAGGACCGGAATCACTGAAGCATAGTGCCCCTGATCCCCGGACCCTTCAGTGTAATGTGTCTCCTCCAAAGGAACAACTGGATGAAGAAAAACAAACTGAAGCTGAATACAGACAAAACAGAGGTGCTTACTGTCAAGGGTTTTAACCTGTGTAGGAAGTGGGTCAACCAATCCTATATGGGGCTATACTTTCCTTGAAAGACTATGTTTGCATCTTAGAGGTGCTTCTGGATCCATTGCCCCACAAGGCAGTGGCCAGGAGTGCTTTCTGTTAACTGTGGCTGTTACACCAGCTGCACCCCTTCCTGGAGCAAGAAGACCTAAAGATGGTAGTGCATTTGCTGGTAACCTCAAGCTTGGCATTCTGCAATGGACTTCAGTACATTGGGCTACCTCTGTACCAAGTTTGGAAGCTTCAATTAGTTCAAAACATGGCAGCCAGATTGCTTACTGGTGCATCTAGGGGTGACCTATATTAAAATCACCCCACTGGCTGCCAATTAGTTTCCGGGCAAAGTACTAAATGTTGGTTTTTACCTTTAAAGCCTTACATGGTTTGGGTCCAAATTATCTATGGGATCCCCTTCTTCTGTATAATCTGTTCCATACACTCAGGTCCACCTGGGAACACAGTTAGCCAGGACAAGGCTGACAATTATCACCTGGAGAACTTCTTTATCAGCTGCCTGCAAATTTTGGAATGACCTGCTGGAAGTGATTCAACAGCTGGATATGCTAAGCTTAAAACAGCATTAAAGAGTTATCTCTTCCAGAAGGCCTATACAGATGGTTTTTAAATTATGATTTTTTAAATTGTGAAATTCACTGTTTTAATGTGTATGCTCTTTTAACTGATGTAATGCTTTTCAAATTGGTTATATATTTTAATTGACCTTCTGTGTTTTAGCTGGTATCTATCTGTTGTATTTTAATCTTTTGTTCCTTGCCTTGTTCCACAGGAAGAGGTATATAATAAACAAATGTTATTATTACTATTAATCATCATTATCATCATCATTATTTTTCCTACTGCTACTACTACAAGAAAGCTTACTGGGTATGATGTTGGTTCAGTCACTGGCTGTGTTTTGACACAACTGTAAGCTTTGTTTTCCCATTACATTGTGTCTGCTTGTATGCGGGTGGTGGGGACAGGGGGTGTCTGTTCCAGAAACCTTTGTGTAAAGCAAAAAAACCCATGGATGTTGTGTCTCATTGTAGTCAATTGGATGCAACATGTGCACCCCTGTGTGGGCACACACCCACTGACTATAATGGGAGACACGCTTTGCATGACCTTGCATTTGTTTGTGCGGAGGTCACACCAGAAGAGGGTGCACTGTACTAGAACAAACCCAACCTACACATAGTTTAAACACTCCTGCTCTACCTTCTTCCTTTGATGAAATCCTGAGACTGGAAATGTTCACATTTTAGGTTAATCATAGCCAGACCCTGCACTATGGTTTTACTAATTTTTGGTAAGAACATACTCATATTAAAGCATGTTCCTTAAAGCAAGCCTGCTCATTCACACACACATGCACACAAATATAAACTTTAAATTAATAGTTTTTTTGAAAACAATAAAAACTTTACATAACAACCACACACGCCAGCTTCATAAACTATAGTTTGAGGTTGGCATGTTTCTACTAATCATAGTAAAGGTTAACCACTCATTGTCCTGTTGTAGATAATACAGGAAGTTCTGGTTCATTTAAAAAAAAAAGATAGTGGAGACTTCAAAGCTCTTTCAGACATCTGTGCTAAGAAAGGAAAGGAGAGAAAGAAAGACCAGCAGGGAAACTGAGTTCATTCCCTAACATAAGACTATGGTTTATTTTTATATCTAAACCAGCCCACTGTTTCTCACCTTATCACACAGGAGTATTATGAGGACTGAGCAGGGGCCGGAATTATGCAGCCCTCCAGATGTTATTACGCTGCAAATCCCAAAAGTCCTAGCCAGCATACCTATAGTGAAGAATAACAGGAGCTGCAATTCAACATCTGGAGATGTGCATGTTCCCATATGAGGAAGGGAGGAAAATCATATATGCTGCCTACAGCCTGTATGTGTGCGCGCGCGTGCAAAATAGCAATGTACTTGTACAAATAAAAGAGAAATGAACCTGTTGCTGCCTAAATAAGAACTTGTTCTAAAAGTTTTGTCTGAAGTTCTTTCATAAGGGACTGTAACTGATGGAAGGAACAGCCATCACTCAATGGTAAAGCCCAAATTTTGCAAGGTGGAAAGGGCTCTGGTTCAATTTCTGGCAGTTTGATTAAAAGATCTCTGACAAAAATCTCATATTCAGGCTTTGGAGAATTGCTGCCAGTCACAGACAATATTTGGGTGGACAGACCAACAATCTGATTCAGGAGAAGACAACTTTGTATGCAAACAGTAGACATAATCATGTGCCACGAACAATTACATAAAGATCATTCTTTATCACTGATACCGAACCAGCACAACTGAAATTTAAAAAATGAACACCACAACCTTGCGTATGTTTTTTCTTCCTCAAAGTCCCAATTACAATTCCTCAACTGTTCATAAGCTTTATCTCGTATTTTTTTAAGGCTGTTACTTATAAAGCTCTGTCAAAGCATGTACTGGTTTGTCAATTTAGTATTTAAACAAACAAAAACCACTCTGAGATGCTTATAGTTAAGTTTAGACAGTATGGAGACAGCATTGACAGGGTAGTTTTTTTCTAAAGAAAGAACTATACCTTTAACAGCTGCAAAACAGGCAGAAAGGCAACAGTGGTGTCCTCCTTCAGCATTTATTTTGAAGAAACTACACCAGTGGAATTTCCACCTGACATGTAGTTGTTAAATGTACATTGCCACTGACTGGGGAGTACAGAGATGGAGAAAACTCTAAGATAAGGATGCAGAACATGTTGCCTTCTAGATGTCATTGACTTGCAACTCCCGCTGAGCCTCACTTTTATCTGTGCTGACAAAAACCGATGGGAGTTACAGTTCAAAACACCTAGAAGGCACCATGTTCCCTATCTGTTGTTGTGTGCCTTCAAGTGGTTTCTGACTTGTGGCATCCCCAAAGCGAACCTATCAGTGGGTTCTCTGGGGCTGGAGCATGTGACACACACAAGGTTACCCAGTGACTTTCAGTGTGTTACTCACTCTCGGCCCCTATACTTTGCACAAAGAGAAGGTATGTAATGAGAAAGAGGCAGAGACTAAAACCAGATTATACCTTTCTTATTTACTATATCATTTATTGCTCTTCAAGCTTTGTTTACCACACCTATATTTATTTACAGTCAGCCCTCCATATCCGTGGATTTTGTATCTATGGGTTCAACCAACCACAGCTTAAAAATATTCCCCCCCTCGAAAAATAAAATCCAAAAAGCAAAGTTTGATTTTGCCATTTTATATAAGGGATGCCATTTTACTACACCACTGTACATAATGGGACTTGAATTTTGGCATCCATGGCGGGTCTTAGAACCAAACGCTAGCAGATACCAAGCCCCTCCCATACTATATTTAAATTATTTTCTCCACAACCCTGTTAGAAATAAGTTCTACTACATAAAATCTAGTCTGTTTGAAACAGCTATCAGTTGCTGTATTAGTGGGCATCAGTTCTGCTGTTCATATAATTGCAGTAGCCACCCGGGTGATAAGAAGAGAAACCTAAGGAAGGGCTCAGTGGGAGTTACTCTAAAAAAAAAAAAAGAGTCTGGAATTGCAGCTGTGCCATGCAAATCTATGCAAATATATTCAGAAATAAGTCTCACTGCATCCTGTGCAGTTTATTCCTGGGACAATGTGCCTTTGATGGCAGATTCAGATTCCTAGATAAAGTACCAAACTGTAATTATGGAGATATCTTAAATATCCTAAAAGCACCAGATCCCCTCTGATCTTGGAAGCTAAGCAGGTTCAGCCCTGATTAGTGCTTGGATGGGAGACTGCCAATGAATACCAGATGTTATAGGGCATACTTCAGGGGCAGGAACTGGCAAAACCACCTCTGAGTATCCCTTGCCAAAGAAAACCCTATGAAATTCATGGGGCTACCATAAGTCAACAAGTGACTTGAAGGCACATACACACTGCTAGTTTCTCAAGACAGACCAGGAAAGAGTTAAGACATTGCCAAAAGGAGATACAACAGATAACCACCATCTCCAAAGTAAGCACACTCTGTGTTCTAGTTAAGCCAGAGTCACATGACCAATTGCTTAATAAAAGGTAAAGCTTAAGAGAGAGGGACATTTTAGAAAAACAGTTGTATTTTAGGAGGGGGATGGGGGAAGGAAAAACAAGAAGGGAATGAGAGAGCTACCCCAACTGTCTCTGAGTTACAAAAAGCTTCAGGGAGCAGTTTATCTTGTCCTAGCATAACTAGAGACATTAAAAGCAAATATCTAACTTCAGAAATAAATATCTGACATGAAAATGTGTCATTAAGAAAAAAAAATGTGTCATTAAGAGAAGGACGGCAGATTGTGACTTTGCACACAAGACTGGAAGAATATTATCACTGCAAGTCCCTGTTTCCTCAGCACGTACAGGTATGAATGGGGTTCCTCTGGCTAGCAAAAAAAATGAATGCATGTGACTTGGCCTCAATGCAAAGCAGATATGGAATCGGAAGAAGAAAGGTTAAGATACTATCAGTGTATTCTTGTGCAGGCTTACTTCCTATATGTAAATGTACCTTCAAGTTGCCTATCAGCTTGCTGCAACCCCATGAACGTTTTGCTTAGGTAAGGAACACTGGAGGTGATTTCGCCATTTCCTTCCTCTGAAACACAGCCTACAGTACCTGGTGTTCACGGGCAGCCTCCCATCCAAGTACTAATCACTATTGACCCTGCTTAGGTTCCAGGATCAGACAAGATCTGGTGCCATTAGAGTATTTACAAGAGAAATAATGAGATGAAATAGCATTTGTAAGGAGTAGCTCTTCGGAATTAGTAAATAAAAAGATATGGCATGTAGGAGTGAAACCTTAGCAATGTATTCACTGGTGGTCTCCCATCTAAGTACTAACCAGAAATGACCCTGTATAGCTTCCATGGTCAGACAACATCTGGTGCCTTTAGGGTATTTAGGCCCTTATGAGTGTAAATACAAATTTACAGACTGGAGGGGGAGCACTGAAAAAGCAGCTATTTCAAAGCCCCCTAGTGGCTGAAAATCAGATTTGTGCAAGGAAGTCACAGGTTGTAACTCCTTGCCACTATTCTGTATTAGTTGTGTTAGGCTGACCCGCACCCACATTTAGGCTACTACTAAGGCCGCTGAAAACTGATGTTAGATCCAATGCAAAATGAATGACCATCTCCCCTTATTTAGCAACAGGCACTGTAGCCACTCTCTTAGCTGTCAAGATAACAAACATTTATTTTTCTTTATTTAACTGTCCAAGCCCTTAAAGGATTGGACCCTATGCATTTTGCCCTATTTCCCTGCTTTTCAGCTCTGGCTTCTATGCAAGCACCAGTAAGGCTTATCACTGATGCTCGCCTTCCTTCTCGTCAGATAAGGGACGTTTGGGGGAAAAAATACCACATGCCTCCAGCATTTTAAATGGTTTAAGCTTCTTACAGCTTATTTGGTCTATTTTAAAGCAAGGCTGGGAACCAGTTGTTCTCTAGATGTTACTGAATTCTAGATGCTGTCAGCGAATATGGCTGATAGTGAATGATCATGAGAACTGCAGTCCAGCCATATCTAGAAGGCCAAAGTTTTCACAACCCTATTTAAAAAAATAATTCGGCTCTCACACGCTTCTACTTTAGAAACTGACTTTTTAATATCTTCTGTAGTGGGGTTCCCTAGAGGCAAATGGGCTTTTTCCTGTAGAAATAGTTTGGCATGTTCTCTAACTGTAGAAAAAGTCACTCACTCTGCTTTGGTCAGACCCCACCTGGAATACTGTGTCCAGTTCTGGGCACCACAGTTCAGGAACGACATTGACAAGCTAGAATGTGTCCAGAGGAGGTCAACCAAAATGGTAGAAGGCCTAGAAGCCATGCCATATGAGGAGAGGCTTAGGAAGCTGGGTACGTTTAGCCTGGAGAAGAGGTTAAGAGGCAACACGATAGCTTTGTTTAAATACTTGAAGGGATATCATATGGAGGATAGAGCAAGCCTATTTTCTGTTTCTCCAGGACACAGAGCCATGGTTACAAACTTCAGAAAAAGAGAATCCATCTAAATATTAGAAAGAACTTCCTAACGATAAGAGCAGTTTGATGGTGGAATGCGCTGCCTTGGAGTGTGGTGGAGTCTCCTTCTTTGGAGGTTTTTAAACAGAGGCTGGATGGCCATCTATCGGGAATGCTTTGATGGTGTATTTCTGTATGGCAGAGGGTTGGACTCAGTGGCCCTTGTGGTCTCTTCCAACTCTACGATTCATTAGAGGAATTAAATGCATGCCACAATTACGTGCTTCTAAATATTGATCTTCCCAGTATTACTTTCAGTCAGGCAGTGAGGGTAAAGCAAGTGTTAGCCTTTTGTACCAACCTTTTGAGGGGGTGAGCAAAGATGAAGCAAACAACAATTTTAATCCACATATTTTCATTTCTGAACTCTCTCCCTCTATGCACATTTGTGTAATAAAGTACAGGGTCATGCTGCCCATGATCCATGACTGGTGGTGGTCCACCAGTTACAATTTGCTGACTCATGGTTAGTTTCCAGGAAAGAAAGAAGCATTGCAACAAATGGGCACAAATACAAGAACAATCCCTGGGATGCTCCAATATACATATATATATGTCGGCCCTCATATCAGACATCCTGAGAACCACTGGCACAGGATACAGCTTCTCTCTACTCAAATTGTCATAGTGTTCATTAAACTGTCAAAATGTCTACCAAAATCCCAGATGTCCTCAGTCAGGCTAGCTTTGGGTACAATGTGTGTTTCCAAGAGTGACTAACATCCGCAGATAAATCCTAGTATATCTTGAGGTCAGAGTCTGAAAAGTTACATTTTTGGACTATAACTACCATAACCTTCTGTCCAGCCTGACCCCATTCTAAGCGCTGGAAGCCACAGAGATGAACTCCTTTTGCTTCACACTGACCATATGGCCAATTCAGCCATTCTTTCATGGGAATACAAAACATATTTGCCTTCAAGTCAACTCTGACTTACTGTGACCCTATCACAGGGTCTTTTGGGGGGCAACATTTATTCACAGGTTTGTTATGACCTTCCTTTAAGGCTAAGAAAACGTGACTTGCCCAATGTCACACAGTGGGTTTCCAAGTCTGAACAGTGGTTCCAACTCTGTTCTGGAGTCCTAGGCCATTTCCACCCTATACTGTTATAGTGCTGTTATTCCACTTTCAACATCCAATGGAATCCTGGGGTTTGCAGTTTTAGGGAGAGGCATTTAGCATTCTCAGCCAGAGAGCTCTTTGGCCTCAGCAAACTACAAACCCCAGGATTCCACCGGATGTTGAAAATGGAATAATAGCACTATAACAGTATAGGGTGGAAATGGCCCTAGTCCAACATTCAGTCCTCTACTATACCATATTGACTCTTTGCTAATACAAAACTACTAGTAGATGAATTAATGCTGTATCAAGATTCCGTATTTTTGGGCGCATGCACCCCCCACACCACTAAGCAGTGCTTGCACAGTGTTCTCTTCTGTCACTGCACTGCTGGAACCACTTTATGCAAAATGCTTGCAGAGAGAAATTACTTAAGAATAGACTCCTGCTTACCTACAACTTTTAAATATTGCTCCATTGGTCTTCCAATGCAGACAGGAAGTCAGCTTCCACTGGACAACTTTTATGTGAATGAAGTGTTAAAACAAGTTGACTAGATCTGTCTGTCTCTTGCAGCCACATGTCAGAATTGTTAGAAATTAGAAGTGTTCTGGCAGATGGATGCCTGTCATTGTGACTCCACTGACCATTTTGTTTCAGCAACATTTTAAACATTACAGTTTCAAGCCATTTCATACTTTATGGGTCAGCCTGGCTGGAACAGCGGGTGGTATGATAAATGCACCAGAGAGGTTGACCAAGGGTGTCATTACAATCAAACAAATAGACTGAGGGGAGAAATCTTCCAAAATATCTTTTAACCTGCAGTATGATATATCATACACATGCAGCTGCAAAGCAATCTGAAAATACACTGGGCCCTCAGCATCTACTAGGGTTAGGTTCCAGGACTCTCCATGGATACCAAAATTCATGGATGCTCAAGTCCCATTACATAGTAAAATGGCATCCTTTATATAAAATGGCAAAATCAAAGTGTGCTTTTTGGATTTTTTAAAAAATATTTTCAAGTCATTGTAGGTTGAATCCACAGATGCAGAAGCCACAGATATGGAGGGCCAACTGTATTTATATTTATGGCACTGCAAAATTGCAGGTTATTTCAGATAAAGCACCCACACTGTCATCTTGCAAGTTAACAGCAGCTTCACATTTTACGTAGTTCTACAAATTTGCAAGTATTCTGCTGGTGTGTACAATGGCCAACATACAGCAGGGAGAGACAAGCTTTTCCAAATATGCACAAGACTGAACCACTGCAAAACATAGCTACAGCACACATTTTCCTGATGCGTTTGGGGGGGAATGCATTTCCCCTTCACAACTTCTACCGCTTGATTAAAGAACACATCCAAACAACTACAACATCTGTAACAATGGCAATACTCGTGTATTCAATCAGGAAGTGTACACCTTGAAAAGCAGGTGCCCCCTCAACCCCACCCCTCACTGGATTCAAAAGCATAACTGCTGACATGAGAGCTGTGCTCGTCCTGCAGTTGCAGCTGACTGTAGCGTGGAGTTGGCAAGGGGCATGCGCACATGCGGGCCTGTCACTATGCCCCGTGCAAATTGCACACATCGGCTGCGCATCTGTCTCTGCTCTCAGAAAGCCTAGTACTTGCCACTGGGATAACTGCAATCCCTCTCTGTGATGGCAGGAAGCCACGTGTGGTGGAGAGCTGGTTCCCATCCTTTCTACTTTAGAAACAAGCTCTTCCTTAAGAGCTCCTTCTCACTGCTCGCCTGGCGTCCCGTCACTGTTCCTCTCCACTCAAACAGAAATGTTCCTAGAGAAAGAGAACTGAAAAGTGCTCCCTCCTGATTCAACAAGACGACTGGTCTTCCTTTACGACCTTTAGGCCCCCTTAGGTACCCCATGGAGAAAAGAGGGGTGGTAGCCACAGAAGGACCTACAGTCTGAAGGCAATGAATGGCGGGGGGGGGAGATCATGTGGGCAAGCCAAGCGTCTTGCCTTTCCTTTGAGTCCTCTGAAACGGCCTTTAAAAAACAACGGCGGCGGCGTGTTGAGCAATAATGACATCTAGAGAAACTCCATTCCTCAGAAGCAACTTATCAGCAGAAGGAGCGGGAGGAGGGGAGCAGGCAGGCCACCACCTCTGCTCTTGTTTCCAGCAGATGGCTTCCTGGACTGGGTTTCTTTCTGCTGGAGATAGCAGTAGGAGCCCGAGGTGGTCTGGAGCCCCCATTGTAACGACCGCCCCTTTCCTAAGAGCGGCCGAAGAACCAAACAATGGGTCAAACTCAATTTTAATTTACGACGATGCAATGATTAATTAGCTCTGAGCTCGGCCGAGATGCACGGCTGTAAAACTGAGCGACAGACCGCAATTTAACCCCGCAAGGTTTGCAGATAAAGAAAGAGTTAATGCAATTTAAAGTGAAAGAGAGGGGGATGGTATTTGCTGTTTGACCGCTCCTTCTTCGTCCTCCCGCCCCCCCAAAACGAAAACGGCTAAGTTCTTTACACTGTCCCTTCATCTCACCCCCCCTCCGCCGCTTATGTACGAAGATTTAAAGCAACTTGCCTGCCTGGTGAGTTTTTCTAACAGGCGTGGACGGCTTTACGGCAAACTTGTGCGAGGATACTCAAGAGCTCAGACCTTCTCGATATATACATATACACCCGAAAAATCGCAGTAATAAAGAGGGATACTTTTTTGGCTGTTGTTTTTTCTAACTGATAGAATCTTCTAAATTCTCGATTTTTCTTCCCCTCGTTCTCCCTCCCCCTGGTCCCAATCGTCAGCCAAAAAAAAAAAAAAGTTTTCGGCAGCGCAAAACTTTCGGATCAACTTCTTTTCATTGCCTCCCGTTCCACTTTTTCCGCGTCGAAAAGTGCGTCCAAATTTTGGGAAAGGACTATTTTAACTCAGCAGCCAGGAAAGCTCCCCGAAACTCCGAAGGGCTTCCGCCCCCTTTCCTCTCTTCTCACTCCTCCCCCACACAATCAGCGTCTTCTCCGGGAATCGATCCCCTAATACATACCAGGCTCGCTGCGTTGTCAATAAGCGTCTAACGAGAAGAGGCGACCCGTTGCAGAGCCGTGCCATCCCTAACGGCGGAAAAGCGGGCCAGCTTCCATGGCGCGTCTAGCCAGATCGTCTGCTCAGACGGGAGGAGAAAAATAATAAAAGCCAGCGTGAAAATATGGAGAGCCCCCTCCCCGCCCCCGGAGCGATGGGGGAATACAACGTGCTCTCCCGGAAGGTTAGCAACTTCCCTGGCCAGACCCTCCGGGAGGGAGGCTCGGCCGGGTTGCCGAGCTGGACGGAGCCCTCCCGGCGGGAAGTAAAATGCGAGCTGGACTCCCACACCGGAGTGGAATGACTTCTCTCTTACCCCCCGTTGGGGACAGTGGTTAGGTCAACGTTTTAAATATTCACGCAGGACGCATCAGCATAGTACGGTCATGCCAACAGTACATCTCCTTAGCAAAAGGCTCCCATTGCTTTAAATCTTCCTCCTCTGGTGTTTCCAAGAAACAGGCCTAAAACTGGCCAGTGCTTTGAATTTTCCTTTGGATGCAAATAAACTGACTTGTCTAGACTCTAGAATATACATCTGGTGTATCTGTTGAGGTCTGATTTCCACACTACAATGTTAAGAGTGCTTTAGTCCACTTTCAACATCCTGTGGAATTCTGGGGTTTGTAGTTTACTGACACCAAAGAACTCTCTGGCTGAGAATTCCACATGTCCCTCGCTAAACTACAAACTCCAGAATTCCGCAGGATGTTGAAAGTGGACTAAAGCACTCTTGACATTGTGTTGCTACTCCTGAAACCAGCTTTTAGGTGTCCTGCGAAAACGTATTTTTTTAAAGAATCCCCCCAGACAGCATAGATACTCCATGCACACCTGCCTTTAAGTGACTTATGGCGGCCCCATGAACTTCATAGGGTTTTCTTAGGCAAGGAATACTCAGAGGCGGTTCTGGCAGTTGCTGCCTCTAAAATACTGCCTACAGCACCTGGCATTTGTTGGCTGCTCCCATCTGAATACTAACCAGGGCTGGCCCTGTTTACCTTCCAATATCAGAGAGGATCTGTTGCCTTTAGAATCAATCATCAGTCATTCCTAGAAAGCCTAACAGATGGATCCCATGCAAATTTAGCAAATAACTAGATGATGGCAGCAGATTAATTACAGAGAAAATGTTAGGAAATTTTTTATGACATTCAGAATTTCCCCATAACTTTAACTAAATCATCACCCCTTCATATCTTTCTCAGGACAATCAATTAAGCAGCCATGTCACCTCTTCCATTAGCGTCCTACTGCAGTTAGAATGTTGAACTTCAGAGAAAGCTCTATGCACACATTGGATTATATCCAAATTCTATTCCCCACTAATATGTGAAACTCATTCTGTGAATTTGGGGAACTCTCAATCACCTTGGCCTACCTCACAGAGTTGCTCTAGGTGGGAAGGAGGAAACCATGTTTTCCACCTTGATCTCACTGGAGGAAAGAAAGGTAACCAGAAAATAAACAATAGGCTCAAGTACAACTCATCAGTCTTGAAGCTCCGTAGGTGACTTTGGACCAATTACTCCCCCCCCCCCTTAGCCTATTTCACAGTGTTGCAGAGAGGGCAACAATAGGGAAGAACAGGGAAGTGTCTTTAGTGAAATACAAGTGTTTTTAATTTAAGTAGTAAATAATCTAAATACTGACCATTGCATAGCATTTTTTAAAAAAATACACAAGTTTCTGCCCTCAGGCTTAGGCCATTTCTGTATTACACTGTTATGGTGCTATTATTCCGCTTTCAACATCCTGTGAAATTCTGGGGTTTGTAGTTTACTGAGGCCAAGCAGCTCTCTGGCTGAGAATTCTAAAGGCCCTCCCTAAACTGCAAACCCCAAGATTCTATGGGATGTTGAAAGTGGAATAATAGCATTATGATAGTGTAGTGCCGAAATGGCCTCAGGCTAACTAAAATCCAACTAAAGAGTTAGGCCATTTCTGTACTGTTATAGTGGTATTATTCCACTTTCAATATTCTGTGGAATCCTGGGGTTTGCAGTTTAGGGAAAGGCATTTAGAATTCTCAGCCAGAGAGCTCTTTGGCCTCAGTAATCTACAAACTCCAGAATTCCACAGGATGTTGAAAGTGTAATAAAAGCACTACAACAGTGTTGTGCGGAAATGGCCTAAATCTAACTGTAGTCTTCCAATATCTATTTAACTAGAACCCGATGGTCAGCCATTGTATTCTCCATCGATAAAGCAATAAAGCTCTGCATTTCTTCACACACAACTAATTTCTGAAAATGATCCTAAGTGTACAGTCTTGTTTAAGAAGTGTGAACCTGGATCAGATTCAAATCCATTATAGGGTAACATTTTTTGCAGGCATTCTGGCAATCAAAAGGTGCTGAGTGGACCTCCAGGAACTGATCAAAGTACAGACTACTTTCTGTTCACCCCAATCTAAATCACGAAGCTTAGAACAATTTTTTTATTTTTTAAATATTATTTTACTATTTTAATAATTATTTAATAATTTTTAATTATGAAGAACCCTGTGACATCTCAAATATTAACAAATTTCATTTTGCACAGGGTTTTATGGACTGCAGCCAATTTGGTTAGATTAATACAGTGTACCTTCAGCTGGCAACTAAGATACTTGCCAGCTGGAGCCATACTCTATACATCTGATCCAGTAGGTTGCAGTCAAGCTTATACCAAAAAACACTGGTTAGTCTTTAGGGTGCCATGACCATGAGAATCTGTTGGTTTTGCTGGACTAGACCCAACATACAAGAAGCGCCGATGCAAGAGATAAAGGAATGTTTTCTTCCTGGAGCAGAACACAGTTTCTCTGAGTCTAAAGTGAGAAGCTATAACAACAACCAGGCAACCAATATGTGTACAGTTGCTATCACTGTCAAGTTTGAGGCTTAAGGAGGCACACGTGATCTGTCTGTTTTTACAATAACTGAAGAGAAAGTAGCAGAAGTTCAGCTGGTAACATCTGCACTTAGATCAGTGGTTCTCAACCTGTGGGTCCCCAGATGTTTGTGGACTTCAGCTCCCAGAAGCCCTGAGCATTGACCATAATGGCTGGGGCTTCTGGGAGTTGACGTCCACGAACATCTGGGGACCCACAGGTTGAGAACCACTGACTTAGATCTTAATGGTATAATACAAATAGGGAAGCATCCGACCCTCCAAATGCTGCTGGACTGTGACTCCCATCAGCTGTTAGCTAACATGACCAACAGTGACAGAAGATAGACACTGCAGTCCAGCAATATCGGGTGGGCCGTGCATTCTTCTTCTCTCATCTGAGAAATCCTGTGCTTTAGCTGATTCTTATATACAGTATTTTCCTTCAACAGTGCAGCAAGAGTAAGGCAGGAAACCCACACAGATTGAAGCCACTAGTACATATGAACCTCATGGCCCAGATATACTATATCAATCTTTCACTATCTGTTACCTACAACTGCTACTCCCATCAGCCTCCAATTAATGGTCAGGAATGTTAGAAGTTTAGCCTTACACTTCTGAAGGGCACCAAACTGATGAATGCAGTACAATATCATTGCTTCTTGTCCCTCACTTAAGTAATGGACAGAGGTGTTTCAAGGAGCTTTCCATTGTTGTGTGACTTATGTTCACACAAAAAGGCAAATATGTCTGTAACAGCAATTTAGGATCCTTAGTGTTACAAGTTTTAGTTTGATACTTTTAACATCATATATTAATAGGTGATAAGTATTTACTCTCTCCTACAGCTTAAAAAAATAAGGTTTAGACTATAGTTCCCAGAATTCTCTAGGCAGCATGGCCACTGGCTAAAGAATTCTTGGAATTGTAGACCAAAAAATATTGTTTTTCTCTATATTTGTTTCTGTCCCTTGAAAACTTCACACATGATCCCTCCAAAATGGGTTGTTGTTAAGCCAAAAGAGGAGGTCTGGCCATTTTTAAATTCTTTTGGGCATCTAGCTATCTTAAGGCAGTCATGTAGATTCAAGTCAATTGACTTGAATGCAAGTCAGACTTAAGTTGCTTCAGTGACTCAACTTGGACTTGACTCAGCAATAAACGATGCACTGACTCAATTTGACTCGTGACTTGTGTATTTTTAGTGACCGGCTTGCTACTTTTGGTTCAGTAACAACATATTCATCCAGAAACCTTACAACTTTGAACAACGTTTCCATCTCTTTTTGCCTGCTGGTCACATGATGATTTGTCCCAAACCCAAAGACCGAGCACATTTCTCAGAGGTGAATAGCAAACGGGTTAGGCAACGGGCTTGGGGCTAGGTTGAAATCTGCTCAGCAACCTGTCCTCTCTGCATATAGGAGGAGCTTTCTTAAACTTATCCTAACAGCAGAAGGCACTAGAATGCAGAGCACATTTCTCAGAGAGGAACAGAAAATGTGTTAGGCAATGAGCTTGAGGAGGAAGGCTCCTTCCTTCTAAGGCTCTTGGAACTTCACTAACAGAGAATAAGAAGGATTCTATTTCTCACTTCTGAGAAAGCCTCCAGCTTCACAAATGGGAAATTAAAAGAATCCTATTCCCCACTTCCAAAGCTTCAGGTGGCAAAATTGCAGATGTGGAGGGCTGGCTCTACTGATTGTTAAAACTGACTTTATTTGACTCTGTCAAGAAATTCTGGATACAGGCTGGGATGGAGATAGATAGATAGATAGATAGATAGATAGATAGATAGATAGATAGATAGATAGATAGATTGATATAGGTTGGCTCTCAGACTTGAGACTTGGCTTGAAAGTACCTTGCAAGAACTTGAGACTTGACTTGAAAGAAGAGACTTGAGATCTGGAGTAAAAGACTTAAATACATCACTACCTTAAGGTAACTCAGAGTAAATGATAAATCTTTGGAACACATCTCATTGTTGTTTCCCTCCTTTGTTGTGGATTACACTTGGATTGTGTCAATATCTAGCTCTTTATGCAATAATAGATCATTTCCACACTGACTTCAATAGAAAAGCAGTTAATTTCTTCACTCTTCCAGTGGAACTACAGTTCCTTTCATTTCTCCCTTCTTCTGAGAGGTAGGGGCTGTCATGAATGCACCTATACTAAGAGAATACTTTATGACAGGAACACTCTTCAGAAACGGTGTGTGTGTAAAGAGACTTAATAGAGAAGGGTACCCATAGATAGAGGGCATTGCATCTACACCATCCTCAGCTTCTTATTAACCACTATTTTACCTTATATTAAATTGAGAATAATGAGAGTTATGAAGCCGTTATACCTGGATCATTTTTAACTCTGGATAGTATAGTTTGACAGTAATTAAAGCCAATATTAAGACTATGCTGAAAGAAAATAATGCTCCAGGTCAGGAGCATCCCAAACAATCCTTTAAACGTACTCATATTTTGAAGACCTCATTGTTACTGCATTTATAGCCCATTCACAATACTGATTGTATTCTTCCTCATGTGACTTATCATGGTCAAATAAGACAATATGTTTGCTTTAGGACAGACAGATGCAAAAGAGAGCAGGGTTCCAGCACCTTAATTGCAGCAGTTGTAATTTATCATACAAGAAAAACTAGTTGAAATTTAATCTTCTATGCAACTAGTGAAGTCTTAGGAGCACTGCTATCTTTTTTGTCTGGCTACTTTAATGCAAATATATGGTGCAATCATATATAAATAACACATCAAGACTGTAATTTACAAGAATGACTTTGATTGCAATTGCTTATACACATATGAATCCTCCTGATTTTTCCTCTTAAATTGAAAAACAAACTAATTTGACTGCAATGTTGGCTATACAGGTGAGTTTTCCCAACTGTACAGGGAATATGAAGATAGTTAAATAGTTTGTTATAATCTCTGCTGTGGCTTTCCCAAGCTATGTGCCCTACACAAATTACAGAGAGATCTCTCCTAAATCTGGTCAAGAAGATTCAACATGGTCATAAGCAGATGACTGTAGAAGTTCCTTAAATTCTCTGTTTCCACACATGTGGGCAGGTAGTTTGTTGCTCAGGTAGAAAATATCTCAGAAAATAAATAAATAAATAAATAAAGATAGCGGAGAAATTGCTCCAAACTGCTACAACTGGGAACACAGTTGGAGGACAGGAGGGGGATTAACGAAAACTCAACACACTGAAGAGTGGACAGGGCAGGTTGTGAAAGCTAGCTTCACTTTCTGAATAACATCCAATGGATGTTAATGAGAATTAATATTCTAAATGTATATCTGCACACATTGAGAGGTCTCACATTTTAGGGGGTACTCCTTTCAGGACAGGATTTCTACAAAGACTTGTGTAGATAACTCATTCTCATTGACATTCATTCATCAGAGGAGGCAATATGTAGCTGTGGCAGTGCACAGAGATAGCACAACTGCCTCCACGTATTTTTTCAGTATGTACAGCAAGTGATAGGTTCACCTATTTATTTTAAAGTAGCTATAGCATTTGGAATAATGATGTTCAGGAAGCTGGAGAAAGAAGATGCAGTTCTGGCTAAGTGATCAATTATTGGGACACAGTGTGATTACATTTGAGTAATAACTGTATATGCAGAATACATAAACCACAAATCATACTCCATATTCAAGTAAACAACGGAAACAACAAAAATAAAAGGGGAACATATTTGGCACTTCCCTTCCCACAGCCTGAGATCCACATTCCACAAATGGACCAACCATATCAGAAAATCCCCAGGACTTCTGGAATCCATCAGCTGTTGGGGTTGGGGGGACAGAACTTTCTAACAGGCCTCACTCCCTAGCAAAGGAGAAGAATCACCAAGGATATAAATCTCTACAGGAAGTGATCTGGTCATAACAAAGGAAAGATGGCAAAATCTTTTAGATCACTACCTTCCTGTCCAACACTGACAACTAAGGCCATTTCCACAGTAGACTGTTATAGTGCTATTATTCCACTTTCAATATCCTGTGGAATCCGGGGGTTTGCAATTTAGGAAGGGGCTCCTCCCTAAACTGCAAACTCCAGGATTCCATAGGATATTGAAAGTGGAATAATAGCACTATAACAGTCTACTGTGGTAATGGCTTAAATTTAGAGTTTGACCCACTGTATGTGTTGGGCTGATGACATGTTGGAATAGCCTCATCATTATTGTGACAATCATGAAGTCCTGAGCTGACCCAGACGTCGCAAAATTGAACATAGACATGGTTTGCTCAAGTACTGACTCAGTGTAGTTGCTGTGGTTCTGTGATTAATTTTATTACTTCTCTTAACCTAGACTTCAGGAATACTAGCATGTTTTCCTCAGATCTCTAGGTCATGGGGTTAATTCAGGTGACTCCACAATTCCCTCCATGGGTTCTTTCAACATGCACAGAGTGACATGTAACTTCCTCACCACTACTTGAAGTAGATATGATCACACTGAGCCTTCAGGACATGTGCTTTACTCTCTACAGGACTGCTGAACTGTCAGCATTCAGAACTTCTTAACTATCATCTCTGGGCTTCCTTCATCATCCAGAAATGCTTTCTATCTTCACTTGGAAGGTGCAAACAAAATAGATAAGTTTAACTTCAGGGCTACAAGAGCTGCCTTTTCTTCCAGTCAACTTCACCAACAGAACTACAAGCTCTTGCCTGAGCCCTGGCGGTAGCAGCATAAATACCTGTCAGTGCAAAATGACAAAGGAAATAAGAAAGAGGTAGTAGTAATTTGGTAGTGCTGTTCCTAGGCTACAAAAAGCTTTGTCATTTCCTTGTATGCCTGGTTCTCTATTGAGGCTGAAGTGTGGTGGCACATGTAGATATTTGAACTTGAAAATCACAAGGGGACTGAGAAAAATCGTGGTAGAGAGGGTGGTATTAACTAGCATCATATCCTCTTTCCAAGGAAAGGTTTTCTTTCTCAATTGTACCTGCAGAAAAGCAGAAAAGATGTGTAATAGCTGAAGTGTATCAAATCAGAAACTTAACCCACATCCTCCGTGGCCACAGAGTCAAGCAAAGCAACAAATAGACATACCCATCTCAAAAGGGCAAGAATGGTAGGCATCAGAACACAACAGTAAATGATTGCTGGGGATGTCAAGAAAAGGAAGGTTCCTTTTTCCATGTGTGTGGACTTATAAGAAGACAAAAGTTGTTGGTCTAAAATGTATATGTACATTGAAAAAAAATGTAAAGGATTTTGTAATGTCACCAGAAATGTTTTTGTTGGATATTATGTATAAGGAATTGGACAGTAAATATGGACTACCTCTTCATTATATAATAACAACTGCAAGAATATTGCTCAAACCTGGAAACAGACTGAAGATTAGATTGTTAATCTTGCTGAACTACCCCAAATAGTCAAACTACATGGGTAGGATAAGCCAATTGAAGATTTCTTGAAAGACTGGAAACTATTCATAGATTTTTGAGCAATAAGAAATCTAACAGTGTAATAATTTGTGGCTACAGTTATTAGTAATTCTAGTAAGAATGCTTAGTTGAATCTGTCATGGTAGAATAATGTTTTCTTTTTTCTATTTTTTCCTCTTTCATTACAGTTTGTTTTGGGGGGTCAGAACCCCTTTATGTTTTAGTAAAATAGTGAGTTAGTGTTTAGTGTTTTTAGTTTAATGTTTTAGTATTGTGCCCTCATTTTAGTTACATTAAAAATGTTAGTGTTTGTTATTCTGTGTTAAAATAGATAAATAATTAACACGTAAAAAGAACACAATAGAAGATGGAGAGGGAAGCAATATATTGCCACAGATCACACGGAAACATTTTTTCAGAACATCAGAACTGCTTTAAAGAAAGGGAATCTACCACACTTGTGACAATGATGATCAATAATATAATGGGAGTGGAGGGGAATAAAATTCCATAATCTGATGGAACAGAAGACAAAGAGGGCTAGGATAGCATCTTTTTATTGTTGTCCAGTCCCACATTTCCAAAAATGATCAGGATGCATCAGCTCTAAGTATACTATGCAGTTCTACAATTGTCCAGATCTGACTTTTGCTGGGTGAAAAACTACTGAGCTGAAACATCTTAAAACTCTTCTTATGGTAGGAATAACACCAAGGCTTGTTGTAATACCCAGTATGAGGAGATTCAAATGCTTCCTTGAAAATTAAAGGATGACACACATTTTTGGAACTATGATGCTATGAGTTAAAAACAGAGGCAAGAGACAGGATCAAGCTCAATTCAATATGGTTTCTCAGTCTTCTGAAAAGTCCTATTACCTACCTGTAATGAGGCATGTTTGTGCTGTTTACTGTTCCCCACCCATGCTAGTAAAACATGCCCTTTCTATAAAACAAGAACAGGGATGGCCAGATGGCTACTCCCAAACTAAGCCCATTTACTGGATGATGCCATGAGACGCAAGGCATCCCCAGGCACTGCCTTCTCATCTGCTGTCATCTCTCTCCCTTCCTCAAGACATATTTTTTTCCTCTTTTCTGTGCAAAGTGAGGCACAATTGGCAAGTGAGAAAAGCAGGAGGTTGTGGAGTTTGGGGAGATGGTGGAGTTTAAGGAAGTGCAACTCTGTCCTTTGCAGATCAATTTCAGACCCCCGTAAAGCAAAGGTGGATAAAGTGCATCTGTGCAGTCACATGTGTCTCTCAAAGCTATTCTTGCAGTTTTCAATTTTTTTCAGAATCTTCAGATGATCCTTTTCCTGGAATTGCCTCTCTTGCAGTCTCCAAGAGTGACAATTCACCTTTTAAATTGATTGCAGGGAAATTTCACTGTTTAACATTTAAACAAATAATCTGGGAGAAACACGAAGAAGAGAATAAAACAAACACAAGGTAGCCATGTGATTCACAATGGTGTAGTGGCAAATCCTGAAGCGTAGATCCTTATGTTAACAGTCTTCCAAAGCTATGCCTTGAAGATTTGTTTTAAATGCACACAGTCATTGCTCCATTTCTTGCAGTGTTCATTGGTACTAGAAGCCGGTGTTTTGTAAAGCTAACCCATCTTAATCGAAGACCAGCCTACTCCAATGCATTTTGTATCACAAGAGAAAATAGCTTAAAACAGTATGTTGTTGATGGGAATCTTTTTTTCATCCAAAGCACATGACAATTGAAGCCAAGCTCAAAGAGATGAGGGAAACCTTATGAGGTTTCATCACTATCAAAAACTGCTTGCACTTCAATCCTTCGAGTTCTGGCTCCACTTCATCACCAGGGATCCATGAGAAGAACCAAAATTCAGGGTTCTGCCACACCTTTATTGGATTTCCAAAATTTCACAGACTAGGCTTTTAATATCTCCAGAAATGTTCAAGCTTGGGGGGGTTACGGAGGAACATAGGGGTTATATCCAGGGATTTGTCTACAACTGGGATGGGAGTCATGTACCTCTCCCAATATTTGCTGGACTACAAGTCCCAGTAGCCCTGGCTAGCACAGCAAATTGTGATGAATGCTGGGATTTGCAGTCCAATCGCAACTGGAGAATGGTATGCTTTCCACTCTTGGTCAACACATGGGAGGGAAACCTGTAAAGTGATACTTAATACGGTACAGTGAATCTGCAGTCACCATCTTGTAAGTCAGTTTGCCTGAGGCGACGACGATAAATTTAGTACCATTTAATCCTGAAGAAGAATTTTGCGGAATTCACAAAGTCCCCTCCCCCGTATATATATATATGATTTAGTCACGTCACCATCACTTCCTTCCTCGTTCAAGGTTTTGTTAATGCCTTTACTGGGTTGCTAAAATGCGTGTGTTTGTTTATATATACTTTACTGGATCGCTGGAGTGTGTGCGTGCGTGTTTGTTTATACATATATGCCTTTACTGGATTGCTAAAATGTGCGTGTGTTTGCTTATATATATACGTATAACAAACACACAGACATTTTAGCAATCCAGTAAAGGCATCAGACAAAACCTTGAACGAGGAAGGAAGTGATGGCGACGTGACTAAACCCTGTGCGCTAAGCCGAAACTCCTCAGCGTGTGTGGCTCGTTCCCCCACCCCACCCCTGCCCCCAAGAGGACGAAATGACGGGGACAGCCCTCCCTGTGGAATTTCAGCCTGCCGCGTAGTTCCTAAAGGAAGCCCGACCAGTGCGGAGGCGGGCCAGGACACGGGAGGAAGCAGAAAGTCTAGCCTGACCCCATCTGCCGCAGCACCGCCGAGGCCGCCTCCGGCCTGCGCCGCCTCCCTTCCGCGCAGCTCACCGAGGCGGGCGGGGAAAAAGAGGGAAGCGGCCGCCCGGGCCGGGGGAGGGAGGGGGCGCCGCTGCCGCCGTCGCCGTCGCCGTCGGCCGAGCCGCTTCTTCCGCCAGCCTCTGACGCGATCAGCGGGCGCCGCTGGCCTGGGTGGGCAGCCCGCGGAGGCCGCTGCGGGAGCCATGCCCGAGCCGAGGAAGGGGGAGCGCGTCGCGTCGGCGCACGAGAGTCCCCCTGCGAAGGACTGAGCCTTCGGCATTAGCAGGAGCCCTCGGAGCAGGCGGGGGAGCAGCCTCCTTCCGCTCCTCCCGGCCGGCCGGCCGGCTGGCCCTCTCCTCCCGTGCTTCGGGCTGGGCTCCGCCTCCGGGACTGGGGAGGCGCAGCCCGCCCGGCACCATGTGGCGGAGGCGGTGAGACTCGGGCAGAGTCCGCCAGCCGCCGCCGCCGCCGCCGCCTCTTCCTCTCCCTTGCCTTCCCTTCCCTTCGCCCTGCGCCTCAGAGCGACCCAGCCGGGCCCCATGGCCACCGAGGCGACGGCGACGGGGCCCGGCGCCCGGCTGCCTTCGTCTCCCGCCCGAAGGGACTTCTACTGGCTCCGCTCTTTCATAGCAGGAGGTAAATCCGGAGCAGCCCTCTGCGCCGCGAAGGGGGTGGCAGTCGTTGGCCAGGCGCGGTCGCGGCGGGGCTGCCTTTCCGCCCTTCCCACGAGGGCTGAGCAGTGACCCCGTGTCGGCCCTGGCGTTGGACGCCACGTGCTCTCGCTCCCTTGACAGGAATGTTAAATAGAGGGCGTCTGCCTGCCGGGCTTGTGTGGCACCAGCCGCCCGGAGATCCCATTAGGCGCTCGGTGTGCAGCTGCGAGGTAGATCTTGATCCCATTAAAGCAGATGCCGCTTGAAGACACGTGGCTTTTCGCGTCTTCGCGGTTCAACTGAGGGCCGAGGCGAGGCTTGCTTCCTCAAGGAGAAACCTTGGCCATTTCCGCACTAGACTGTTGTTGTAGTGGTGTTATTCCACTTTCAACGTCCTGTGGAATCCTGGGCTTTGCTCTTGTCTACAGCTCGGTGGCCAGGGGAAAGGGTTCTTGTGCCTTTGATAATCCTTGTGAGGGAGAGGAGAATGCAGCAGGTGAAACTTGTACGGCAAGCTGCACCTCTTGAAATTCTCTGTGCTGCTGAGCTATTGCAGGTGACCCATTTCGTCTAGAGGGTTGCTAGCTCTTTGATGATCTAGGGCCTGAATCTGCTGTTTTTGTTGTGTCCTGACCTTTCATTAAACACCATCAGGGACTGTCTGGAGTAAATGACAAATTAGTGAGTTGTCTTCTGTCACTCTGTCCTTAGTGTTGAACAAAATTACTAGGTCATAAGCTCATGTAAACAATGTTTGAAGGTAGTACGTGTCTCCTAAGAGATCTATATGTGTACCTATAATTTACATATGAAAGGGTGTGTTTACTTCAAGCTGAAATCTGAACCAGGAGAAGTGTTGTAAGTGTTCACACAACAGCTGTTCATTTGTGGCAAAGATCACCGTGATAAACAATAGAGTGCACGTAGTCTATTCGTGAAAAATCGGGAACAAGATTGCCAGTGAAACAATGCAAGGGAAGTTCAGATTAGTTTGAAATTATGGTTATAAAACACTGAAGAAGAACTGAGAGTTTAATATTATGTCCTTGCTAGGTTTCAAATATTTTGTAGTCAGTTCAGTAGATAATATTGACTATGAGACTGAAGAATACTGTACAGATACTAGATATGGATTGCTGGTGTGGGGATGGCTAAGTCTTTAGATATAGTTACAGATGTCATTTTATAGAAGAAGACACTTGTATCTGTTGAATGAATCATGTTAGAGAAGGAGACACTTGTTTCTGTTTAGATCTCTTCCATAGTTTTGACTAGACTATGAAACTTGTTCAGATTTCAAGAATGAAAGACTGCATTTGGTGAGATTTATAAAAATGTATTGACGTAGCAGACATTTTTTCAGTGATTTACAAGCTCTGTAGTGTAGAGAGCTGCATATTTGGAAGAAGCAAGAGCCTCCTGAAGATTGTCCAGTTGCTGAACCACACAGTTTTCAGAAGAGTGGCCCTGTAACACTGTGTATTGTTTAGCCCACAAGACTTGGTGTTTTTTTCACTTGCCTAGAAACTGTTAAGTTTTTCAGACTTTGGAGGAGAGATTAAGAAATTCAGAAATCCTTTTCATAGATTAGGAGATTTATTGGAAATCACAGAGAACATGCGGTCTGTTTTAGGTGCTGCATATCTGATCCAATGGCATACTTCAGTTTGCAGTGGCCATAGATACTTTGCTCCCCTTCCTCTCCACCTGCAGCCTTCCATAGCCTCATAAAAATCTGCTTCAGTGGTTTTCCTTGCCCTTTGGGTGGATTTTTGTGATGCACAGGGAGTCTGCAGCCATAGGAAGTCATTGCGGTGGAGGTCTGACTTTGGGCAAATCAGCATCAGATCCTGACAATTATATTTTAAAAGATGAGAACAAGACATGGACTCTTGAGTCATTCATAGTTCATCTTAAGAATAAAATTCTGTGTTTAAAGAACTAGATGTTTTGGCTATGGAAAAAGTATTTATCATTGTTCTGCAGTATGCAGTCATAAATGTGCTAATGGTTTAATTTTTCCAGCCAAGTACTTGTAATAATAACTTTTAAGAGGACCCACATTACAAAGCAGCTGTTTGGGATATTAATGTTAAGGTGGTAGGACAGCAATCCATTATCAGTTCCTTTTGGAAAAATATGTACATCCACTCTATAATCTTTATTGCTACTGTATGAGTAAGACAGGCTATTGTTATGGAGGATGAAAAGATGAGTTGGAGGGTAATGACTTGCCATAGCACACCTAGGCCATTTCCACACTAGACTGTTATAGTGCCATTATTCTACTTTCAACATCCATGTGATAGCCCTAATAAGCTGAGGTTTAGGATTGCCAAATGAGCAGAAGAAAAAACAGGCATACCTGCTCCCATGCACTTTACCAAAGCTAGATTTGTAGAAGTCAACAGTGACATTTTTCATGGCATGGTAACCTTGATTATTTGTAGATTAAAGTTGTGTTGAAAGGCATAGGCAAGAGGCTGATAACAAAGTTGGTGACCTGACTGAGGCAATTTTTGAGCACTGGCTACTGCTCTCAGATGCTGTACTAGGGGCTCATATCATTGTAGGGTCAGACTCTTAAAACTGGTTTAGAAAGACCTTTGAAGAAAGATGGGATAATGTTGGAGAAGGTTAGGCTCTGCTCTGAAAAGTACTTTTGCAGTTTCTGTGAGCTGAAGCCTTTTTTTTTGTGTGTGTTTACCACTTTATCAGAGATTAAGTAATAACGAGAGTATTTTGCTGATAAAGATCATAGTCACTGAGTGAGGGCAGTCATGCTTACCAGGTGTGGGCTGAACTTTAAATAGATAAAGTTTTAAAAATAACTCTTGCAGAATGTTTTACAAGGCTAGGACATTTAGCATCTGGTAAAAAAATGTTCATTTTTGTCTGTTTGAAAGGTGTTGCAGGATGTTGTGCCAAAACAACAATTGCACCGTTGGATCGAGTCAAGATTTTATTGCAAGCTCATAACCATCATTACAAACATCTAGGTAAGACTATTGCTGTATCTTAATGGAATCTAATGCAATTTGTATTATTGGTAAAGGGTGTAGGCTTCATTTGGAAGAATCAGAGATGAGCAATAACTTTTATTGATGACTACTGAGGTATTTCACAAGTGGTGCATAAATGGTGTAAGTTTTTGAGTTCTTCAGAATTCATCATAGTACAAAAATTAGAGGACAAGGAAAATTTCTTTTGCTCCTGTTCTCAGCAAATGAAGCAATTCAAGATGTACTTGTGTTTGGATGTTGTAATGTTCTCTTCCAAGTTCATTTCCGAATGACTGCATTGGCACAAAACATAGCACTGAGTTTATGGTTAAAATTGCTTTGCTAAACAATAGGGTGCACGTAACACCATGATTTTGCCTGATCTTGAATAATTGGACACATAATTGCCAGCAAAACCATGTGGAAAAGAAGTCCAAACGTTATTTGAATGATAGTACGGTGACTAGCACTCCACATAGATATATACAGATACAGATGTTTGAGTTTCTTAAAACTGTCAGGATTTTAATTGTCGGGTGCTGGTCAGCCTTTTCATATCTGGGAATCCTCTTGAAGCCCAAAAACGAATGAAGATGAACCTCCTAATCTTGACCATGTATTTGTAAGGCTGGTATTGTAACTCACCTTAGCTGAGGCTGAAACTTATCAGCCAAAGACCAGTGTTGCAGAGTGCAAAAAATGGGTACAAAAGATGTAGTTTTCCATGTCTCTGTTTTTTTGTAATATGTTGGTACAAATCTAGTGCTGTATCCTTCTACAGTATATCCAAATCTCATTGTTCTAAATATGGCTTATTCACATGGAAAGAGGTATAGGATTGCAGCCTAAATTAAAGAATAGGGAGCCTGATTTAGGAATACAATTGTTTCTGGAATAAATTATATCTCCTTAACCATAATTCATCATCTTTGAAATAAAGACCTCTTGATGTTCTTTCAGTTCTAAAATTTAAGCTGTCCTCCACAATTTGTATTTTAATCACTACTGTATCATCCCATGCTCCTATCCTTCTTCTCTAACCTTTCTGCTCTTTTTTTGATCTAACACTTCTGTGTGTTCCTTTGACCACAGTATGTTTAGATTTCTGGTTAGCATCTTCCCAGCTACTGTCTTCACCTTCTATCATGACAGTTTATTCTTCTCTTCATGCATTTCTAACAGTTTGTATTCAGACAAGCTGCTCCCCCGTGCTTAAAAACAAATACCCAAATGCTGTCTTGGCCCCTCCTCAAATATAAAACATTTATTGACAGTGTTTAGCAGTTGTGGGATCATAGATTTCATCTAGAGCAGTGGTTCTCAACCTGTGGGTCCCCAGATGTTTTTGGACTTCAGCTCCCAGAAGCCCTGAGCATTGACCACAGTGGCTGGGGCTTCTGGGAGCTGAAGTCCACAAACATCTGGGGACCCACAGGTTGAGAACCACTGATCTAGAGAAACATAGGGCTACAAGCTGATGGTAAAATACTTGTACTTCATATTTCCTGAAACAGAAATACTTCCTCAAAAATTAGATTAGAACTCTCAAAGTGCTTAATTTCAAAGTAGTTTGACTGAATACTCCTCCTTCCTTGTGTCTAAAAATACAAATTCTGAAGATACGTGGTCCCTGCTGTTCACTGACCCACAATGAGAATAAGGCAATAAAAGAACACCAGATATTCTTTTATTTGGTTCATAGAATATTCTGCTACTCTGTATGACATCAAGAAAATGAAACTTTTTTGAGAGGTCTTCTTTAGTTCTGCCATTCATCTCTTCCAAAATTTAGATTGGCTTATAGTAGTCTCCAGCAACCTTGTCTATTTTAGGAAACCCAGATAAGGAAATAAATGAAAAGGATAGCACTGACCTTAACAAACAAGACCGTCATAGATAAGGATCCAGCAGTTGGAGGAATGGAGATCAGTCTGTTTCCAAAGAATGAATTGATATATATTGTAATAAAATGTTTGGTGACTCCTGTTTGAAAGGAACAGCATATGCTGTGAGTAGTTAAGAGGTGCTATGGAAGCAAGAGTAATCGTAGTTGTATTATTTAATTTTATATACATAACATTATTGATAAAGAACCAAATATTTCAACACATAATCATATGGATTATAAACTAAGGATTTGGCTGTTATCAATAATGTTATATTTATACAGAAATATGTAGGGTCAGCTTTTAATAGAAGTCCCCAGATCATTTGTTCCAAGCCTTCAAGAGTTGCTACTCTTTTCTTGGTGAGCAGTCTATCACTTTACTGTACAGATGATGAAACACAGTATCCTCACATACCACATGCTATTCCGAAAACTGGCAAGGAACTGAGAAAAGGTAGGGATATCCCCAGTAGCTGTAATACATTGAACTTTTGGACAATGGAAGCAAAAGTCCATGGATTACTTCTGCTAGCTGCTGCCAAAACAAACTCCTGTGTTTTCCTCTGGCTTTGGAGAACTGTCTTTTGAGGTAGTGAGTAGTGAAGTTTCTCGAAGCAATCTGAGTGCCAGAGCAATCGTCTGATTCCTCTAGTCTAGCCCATCTCTCCAGTTCTGTTGGATCTTGGAGAACAGAACAGGAAATTGTCACTGACTTTACATAGATAGATCTATACTCCTAGATATTGTGCTCAGGATGTCAGAGTTAATACATATTTATTTAGGGTTAAGTATAATTGAAGGTAATGGAACTTCTTTCTGAGCGTACCTGACTAGAAGTGCTGTGAAAGGAAAGGGCAGACTCCTAGCTATAAGAAATGTTGACATGATTAAAAATCCCATCCCAAATCTGTGAAGCCCTTTATTTAGTGAAATTAATGGGATTGCTATAAGTCAACCGGCAACTTGAAGGTACACACACAAAAACACATTCATATTGGTAGTGGAAGGGGAAGGCATTAAAATCAGAAGTTTATAATTCAAAAATCCATTTTTTTTCCTGTTGTCTTTTCTGGGTTACTTCTCAGTAGCTATGCTTTAATGCACAATTTAAATTGTGCTTTCAATGTTGGAAATAATTTCTGTTTACTTCTGAGTAGGTGTACAAAGTAGTGAATAATGCTTTATATGCTAGATGGGGAAAATGTCCAACTGATACAAATTGAGCTTTATATGTGTGTGCATGTGGATGTGTGGTTCTTCCCTCAAGGTATCTCATATGTGAACCTTGTGACCTAAAAGGCTGTGGAATTGACAGATATAGTACAGCATGCATAAATAAATAAATATTAAAAAATGGAAGGCCTTGCTGTTTACCAGGTGATTGGTTAAATAATGATTTGATGGACTAGATAAAGTATATTCAGTACAAGTTATTACAAACCCCTATTTTTAAAACCTACAGAAGGAAAATCTGCAGGTAGCAATCTCCAACTTTAGAAGCACTCTCTTCTGTGTGCTGGAGAATAAGCTGAGGAATGCTTCTGGGACACATGCCTATATGAACTAAAAATGAAATACTTTCAATGGGAAGATGATTCTTCTTATTCAAATTGATACAGGTTTGAGTAAAATGTATTTCATCAGGTGATGGTTTAGTGAAAAAAGTGCATTTTATTTGTTAAAGGCAACCAGTTCAAAGTTATTCTTGCAGCATTCGGTAGAAAAGATCTTGTCTCTCTCTCCCTCTCCCTCCCTCTCATTCTCTCTTTCTCTTTTTTCTTCTGTGCTGTTACAGAGAAAGAATATCAAATTCCCTTCATTTGATTCTCACATACTGAGCTTACATTTGTCTCAGAGATAAACATTCCACCTAAATGTGTCCCTAAATGGAACATGTGTCATACAAAGTAGGTAAAGCAGGGCAAATATCAACATGGGCTGTTTGAGCAAAGTCCTCCTTACTTGTTTGTAAATGCAGTTTCTCTTCAGTGGTCTGATTGTCATCCCACAGACACTTCCAACCCCTCTATCTTTTGACTCTGAGATCTGTCTTTCTTTTCCTTCCCTACTTGATTTTGTTTCTGCCATTGTCATTTTGGGCTTTAATTGGTACTTTGATCTTTGCTTTGCCTTGCCTGTGCATCATCTGCCTTCTTTTTATCATCTTATCCAATTCCCTAGACATACTACAGACATCATTGCATGTCTATATGCCCCTTGCATATAGGCATACTTTGATTTCTGTTAGATCCCTTAGATGTCCCTTTTTCATTATTCACTCTTTATATCTTGGCCTCCTGTTCAGACAACCTTTCCTTAATGCAAATTGGTTTTTTGTAGTTGCTGTACTATCTCATTCTCCCAATTCTAGCTGCTTTTCTTCAGACTCTGTCCCTCATTTGTTTTGATCCTTGTTTTTGTTCCTCCATAATCTTATTTATTTTGACTTGTTTACCTCTTCTTTATTTGCTGTGTTGGTTTGTTCTTGCTTGCATTCTTCCTGGGGCTGTTTGTAACATTTTAAAATTGATTTCTTCACAGTTCTTCTCACTGTCCTCTTTCACTGTCTTGGGCTCAGGGCCAATTCCTTTCTCTTTCCCCTCCTTTTTCTGGTTATTTTCTTGTTGATTTTTCCTTCTCCTCTTCCTACACTAATCAATTAAGTACTTGAAAATATGGTAACAATTTTTTTTTCAATTAATATAGAGGTTGATATAGACTTCATAGTGAATATAAGAATAGAATTCAGAAAATAAGGTGTCTGTTCCTGACTTCAGTCCTTGCTCTAGCTTGATTTATATGTTATACCAAACCCTCAGTTTGGAATTCAAACCCTGGTCTAAGCTTCCAAACATATGGACAGTGATGTAAATCTACTTATGTCTGTTTTATCAGTTCAGATTCTTCTGGAGGTTGTGGAGCATTATAAATATATATATATATATATATTGTTTTTAATTTGGGTATTATGTCAAATCATAGTTGGCTGTAGGGTGAAATGTTTTAAAACTGTAGCAGGAGTATAAATGGAGGTTTAACCTGCCAGTGATACAATGCAATTGTAATTTTTTTTAAATGACACAAAGATTTAGTACTTTGTTGATACTTGTGTTTAACAAGTGAAATAAAGATGCAAACATCTTGATGCATCCTGGTTAGCACAGATAGTGACTGCAGGCTCAGTCAGGTCATTCACTTCAATTTAACTAACAGCTGTACTTCGTCAGGAAAGACAAGCCAGAAGCCCAGGCTTGGACATCACAGTACACAGTACACTAATCACTGACAGAAGACCAGTGGTTTGTTTAGTCACTCTTTGTTGCAGCATGAAGTCTGCCAGCACTCATGAGCAAACCCCAAGGTTATCTTGACATGTGACCTTGACTGTGGTACAAATTGTATCCGAATCTCTAGTAGTATATGCGTCTTAAGCATTTACATCATCTGTCCCTAACTTTGAGAAATAATTTACTGTAAGATTTGTGTATTGAAATGTAACCAGTGAATATTGTCATTTTGCAGCATAGGCCATTGTGTCCTTCACTCATCTTTGTGTCTATTTACTTGTACAAACTTGTGTTTTAGGACTGAGCTGTGTGTCATATTGAAAGCCTTTGGAATTTGGGTACTCATTTTCTCTGAATTTTTTCAATGCTGTAGGATTCACTAGGGATTTTAGCATAGTCCAAGCTAATTAACATAGCACAGAAACATGTTTATTTTTAAGAATTAATAACTTGAAGTGATAAATATCTGTTTTTTGTTGCTGACAGGTGTGATTTCTACGTTGTGTGCGGTACCAAAAAAGGAGGGTTACCTAGGATTGTATAAAGGAAATGGAGCAATGATGATTAGAATCTTTCCATATGGTGCAATTCAGTTTACAGCATTTGGCCAATATAAAAAGGTAATTCCATTTAATATTTTCTTTAGTTATACTTTATATGGTGGTTTAAAATTTATACATTGACATTTAACAGACAAATCTGTAGTAGTTACCATTTGCCTCAACTCTTTTTCAAAAGTGTCCTGTGAATTATGCATTCATATGCTGCTTTTATATTTATGAGAAAGTAAATGCTATCACTCTTGCCATGAAAAAGGCTTTAAAAGTTCTGCAACTAAGCTAAATGCATCTAAGTTAACATTTTCCTGTGTCTATACACAACTGATCAAGAGTTTTACCTTTTGCAAGTCCAATTAAGAATAAAACCAGAGGTGAATACATTTACAGGGGGAAATAAATTAAAAATAAATTCATAGAAATCAGTATTTGATATTCACTGTATGAATGAGGGGTGGACAGTGGGCTTATCTGTGTAATCTTTCCATACCCCTTGAAAGATCAAGTTCACCTGCACATACTGCTCTGAGCATGAGCTCTTCAGTACAATTTAGCATAAAAAGGGGAAATTTCAGGAAGAAAACCAAGGGTATAAAAATTGCACTTTCCTTTTCTTCTTACCTCCTCCTGAAAGATTACTGCCACCTCTGAGAACCCTGCATAGAACTACAGTGCTGCCATTCTGAGCTGGCTAGATCCCTTCGTACTCATGTTGGAACTTGGGGATATAGTACAAAACTTTAGTTTCTTCCACACTACCCAGTTATAGCACTGTGGTTCCACTTTACCTGCTATGGATGCATGCTCTGGAATCCTGGGGCTTGCAGTTTAGAGAGGCAGTAATGTTCCCTGGCAGAAAATCCCAAATACTTCAGAAACTAGATCCGAGAATTCAGTAGGCTGGAATCATGACAATTAAGATATTAAAGTGTTGTAACTGTATAGTGTGAAAAATACTGGTCAGTCCTCACTAATTTAAATCTGTTATTTCATCTTCTATCCCACCAGCCCACCAACATTTCGTCTCATATGTAAATCACAGAATCTACTTGTTGTCTGTTCTCCTTGTTAATTGTGCGCCTTCAAGTCATTACTGACTTATCGCAACACTAAAGCAAACCTGTCATGGGATTTTCTTGGCAGAATTTGTTCAGAGGGGGTTTGCCCTTGCCTTCTGAAGCTGAGAGAGTGTGACTTGCCCAGGTTCACCCAGTAGATTACCATGGTCGAGCAGGGATTCAAACCCTGTATCATAGTGTCCCAGTTCAACATTAAACTGCAGTGGCTGTTTTCATTTTTGAGCAAAGGGTTGTTGAGTGAATATGTAAATACCAGAACTTTAAAAGAGGTGTTCATCTTGAATTCTTACTGTATAGTTTAGGATAATTATGTGTTCAACTTCTGACTCTTCCCTTTGTTTTACTTTCTCTATTGCCCATTCTTGTAGGGATATTGATTACCACACTGTTCTATAGTCCAGCACAAATAATGATCCTTTCTGTCCCACAGCCAACATAACCTAGTAAGAATGAAAGCATTGTAGTATTTTGAAAGTTTGGCAAATCAGTTGTCTGTCAATATTTCTCTGGAAGATCTTATTGTTCCAAACAAAATATTTGGTTATAGGTGGTACTAATCTCTTTCCACTGTATTTCTAATATATTTTAGAAGTAAAAGCAAAATATTGGGCAAAGAATATCCACTTGTTGCCAAACTCTTCTACCAAATATATCTTTAATTATGCCAGTCACTCAGTTGCTGCCCTTAGGTTATAGATCATGGGTCGCTAAGTCTTATATGGGTTCTGATAATTTAATCATCATTTATCTAATACGCTGCTTTCTTTTCTACCTTACATATCTTAAATTTGATATTTTGTGCTACTTAAGCTCCCAAAAGTTCTAATTTTGATTGTTTATGGCCAAGGCCCAACTTTGTGCTCATGCACACGTGTTTGAGCTTTGGAGTACAACTCTAAAGACCGGGGTTTGAATGCTGACTCAGCCATGGAAATCTACTGGGTGACTTTGAGCAAGTCACACTCTCTCAGCCACAGACGAAGACAATGGCAAACCCCCTCCAAAGAAATCTTGCCAAGAAAACCCTGGTTTGTCTTAGGGTTGCCATAGGTTGGAAATGACGTGAAGGCAAAAAATAACAGTATATTAAACTCCCCAAACACACAGGTCTTGGCACTGCCTGGAAGCTGGCTCTGGAGGATGTCCCTGTGAGGTTTTTCACTAATCCCTCCATTGCTCATAACTTTGAGGGCTTCCCCTAACCCCCACATCTACCACCAATATGATGATCTCCTCCTGTCCTAATCGCTGCAGTCACCACTTTGGGAACCTCCTAGATGCCCTCGTGGTTCCTGTGTGAGATTTTATTCATTTTCTGTCCCCAGCAGCCACCATAACTCTTTGGCCATTTCCACACTACACTGTTATAGCACGATTATTCCACTTTCAACATCCTATGGAATCCTGTGGTTCGCAGTTTTGGGGAGGGGCCACCTGGCCCCTCCCGAAACTGCAAACCCCAGGATTCCATAGGATGTTGAAAGTGGAATAATCACGCTATAAGAATGTAGTGCGGAAATGGCCTTTATTAACAGCTGCTGCTGGAGACACTATGCCTGAACTCAAGTTTTCTGGTATCTAGCATTCCCAGGGACACAATTATATGGTACAAAAAATGGTGATTCATTAAACAGAAACTGAATCGCAGATTAATTATTTAATACAGCTAAATCACTTCTCTCACTCTCTTACTCATGTGTTAACTAATTCTGACCCAGATTCACTCTCTTCTGTCTCTGACATTGACTAACTCTCCTAACCACTTAAACTCCACAGTTCCTAAACCTCACTTGGACTTAGTCCATTCTCTCACTGCCTCATGACAGATCCTTACATTAAAACATATTGTACTGTATAACATATAGCACAATGTAACCGTGTTGTTGTGTGCCTTCAAGTTGTTTCCAACTTATGGCAACCTTATCACAGGGTTTTCTGGGGGCTCAGTGTGTATGATGTGCCCAAGGTAACCCAGTGGGTTTTCATGGTTCAGTGGTGAATCAAACCCTCATTTCCAGGGTTGTAAGTCCAATGCTCAAACCACTATACCATGCTGTAAATTTTTTGGGAGGGGTATGAAATGTTGCATTTATTAGTTAAAGTAAAGTACCCATAGATATATTTAATTTATCTAATAAATGCAACATTTCCTTACCACACTCAAAAGTCCATAACACCATGGTCTTACTTTACTGGAGCATATTTTCAAGGATTGTGGGGAGCGGCTGCAGTGGAGAGAGATAATCACCTTCCAGTTCTACTGATGGAGGCAGTTCCATCAGTTAATGTCTTGCATTGGCTTTCACCCTGTAGATTGTCATTGATCCAGATTCTTGTAATAAATAAAATTTAAAGATGCTCTTAAAATTCTGCTGGAGAATACCAAACTATTAAGATATAACACTATTTAATATTATCTTCCCTATAGTTTCTGGGCCCAATTGAAATTGCCACTTTATTATCTTTAAAACAGTGTAGGCTGGAGTTAGGGGACTTTTTGAACATATGCCATTTTCTTTGGATTATATCAGGGCTTGTTTGTTTATAGATTAGCTGAAATGCCTTCAAAGAGCAGCCAGAATCTTAAAAAGCTGCCAACAAAAGTAATAGTAGGGGTAAAAAAACATGGTAATCTTTTCCTACCGGTGGAGATACGTAATTATTCCTTCTAATGGTGAACCTGAAGAGCTTTGTAGCCAAAATAAGACTGATAAGAAATGGGACCTGCTAGTGATGGGGAGTCCTCAGGTTTGCAAAAATAACAACAGCAAAAAAGGTCTGCCCTTCCAATAGCCTAACATGGATTGAGGGTTCTGTGTAGCCACAGAATATTTCAATGTGACCTAAAAAGAAAAATGGAAGATTGGTACAAATTGAGGAATAGAATGTTCTGCCTGATCTTGTTAGAACTTTATAGAATCCTATAGGAGAAGATGGCTGGGCAGCTGGAACCCTTAACAGAAGCATTACTGCTGGAAAGTGAAGATACACTACAACATATATTGCAAGTCTATGTCTATGTTTTGATTTTAAGAGATATACTGATGTGCGGTGATGTGAAAATGCATTTACAGACTATGCAAGACCTATAATGAAACTGTAACTTGTTTATTGTAAGCTGTTTTATGCCTTTCTTCTGTGAATTAAAAAAAATGAATTGCCATAAGGCTGTCAGAAGAACAGATTTGTTGTATTGAATAAAGTTAAGGTAAATATGTGTTATCAGTTGCCAAGCTTTTTTCAATATCTGTAGAGTGAAAAAGGATGGGAGATACAGTTTCAAAATTGCAGTGAGAGCATGAGTTTACGAAAGGAGTGCTGCCAAAAAATGAATTTGAAATCTGGAGGGGGAAAAAAAAGGAACCAAAGAGACAGATTCCAATATTTCTGTTTAACTGCATTTGTTAGCAGCTGGTTTAATCAGTCAGTATAGCAATGGAGGAAATATCAGTGACCTCATACTATCCAGCCTCTGGAAAGTGTTGGAAATTTCAAAAGAGAAGGTATGGATTTTTTTCACAGTACTTGATGTACTTGATAATAATTTTTAATTTTGCAGACCATTGCCAGACAAACATAAACAGGAAAATCTTAGGAAGCAATTTTCCAGTAACTTTACACATTAGGATCAGAAAAGATCATGGTGTCTACTTGTGAGTAGGTATTTATAGTGCTTTGCATTTTAAAGCACAAGTGACAAAGTGTGGATTTCTAGGTGTTAAAGCTCCAGGTCTCAGTAGCCTTCACCTTTGTCTGTGTTGGCTGTGTGTTCGAATCCAGCAAAATCTGGAGGTCTACAGTTTGGTTACCCTTGCTATAAATAAAAACTTTTTGCAAAGAACCTAAGGGAAGATCAGTAGTTAAAGGAAAAATTACAGAGGATTGGTTTAATATTAAACTTACTTTTATTGATATCTATTAGAAAAAAACGAACATTCTACAAATTCTCTTAAATGGCAGCCTCTGATTCATTATTGAAATTTAATTAGAATGCAATATTGTCAGGCAGTAAGCACTAGATTGTTATAACAGAATAAATGAATATATTTCCTTTTTAAAAAGTTGATATGAAAGTATTAATAACATCCATGGTGTAGAATGAGTGCAGTCCGATCTTGTGTGGAAGTTGCAGAGGAGCAAGGTGGTGAATCTACTATCTCAGCTTATGACCTGCTAGCTCATATCATCCAGGAGAAAATGTGCAGTGGGGAGGCTTTCAGCTGGTGGATATTTTTATTTTAATTCTTTCACTCATTAAAACCATGGGGGTAAGGAAACAGCTATTCTGAGTGACTAATGGGTGGGTAGGGTAGGTTGGCTGGAGCCTACAGAAGAATAATGTGCTCTGGGTCTAATGGATCCAAAGCCAATTCTGTACCACGCCTGAAATGCTCCAAAATGTTTTTGAGGTTCTATGCTTGCTGGCAGTGACAGGAATAATGCCTGGTGCAGTCTCCTACCCGTGGATCCTCTGTGGGTCAGAGGTGGGGTCTCTGCAGCCAGACCCCCCCCCACTGTTGGAAGAGTACCTTCCCTCAATCCTAGCCCCTGCCAGCAAGCAGTCTAGGGTTGTTTTGTTCTCCCCTTCCCTATGCTTACTCTTTATGGTTAATGAGTTTGCTAATGTAATTGCTAGTTACCATTTTTATATGATTTAATTTATTTACTGTGCTTTTATCCCACTTTTCAGACAATTGTCAACTCCCAAAGTGGCTCACTTTGATTTTTAAAAAAGTTTATAACCAAGAACAGCAAGATACACAAAGGGAAGGAAAAGAAAGGAAAGAAAAAAAGAGGAAGGAGAACAGTGTAAACAGGCACTTTACTTTTCTATCCTTGGTTTCCAGATGTATTCTCCAGCAGAGAGAGAAAGCTAGATCCTTGTGGTTCCTGCTTGTCTGAGTGAAAGATCAGTCCAGTCAATGACCTGATTTATTTTTGTGGGTTGGGGAATATGCTGATAGTCTTTAGTCTTCTGGCTTATAGGAAAAGGCAGAGTACTTCCCTTGTTACAGTATGAACTAAAGAAATACAGCTGTTAAACATTTAAAAGTGATAGGTAGCTTCTGTTAATGTTACTATGATGGCCAGGTTTATCTCACTATTCCCCAGTCTTGGTTGCAGTGCATAATGGCATGTGACTAATATGCCCTTGAAAGCTGTTGCACTGTGCATTGTAGAAATACACATCTGATTCCTGCAGAATTTGCTATGTAATACCTTCAGCTTATTGAATATAATGATATGATTTTAAAGTTCATTTCAGTCGACTAAGGCACATTTTTATATTGGGAATTTGATATTTTTATAGATTATTAAAAAGAAGCTTGGCATTTCTGGGCATATTCACCGTTTAATGGCTGGATCTATGGCAGGTATGTATTTCTTCTGTATATTTTTTGTATTCTTTGTTTGTCAATTTGTATTCCTGCCCCAATCAATTAGTACCTGGGCTTTAGGTAGTCTTTCTGTTCAGTCAAATAAAAGATAATCAAATACTGTTTAGTAGGATTCAAAATGTTTGCAGAATCAGAAAGAGATGTAAAAGTGGTTGAATAAACTGGCGCTTTGGAGGCATCCCACTCTTTTGTCATTGGCTATAGGAAGTGTAGGAACTGTGTGTCCCTCTATATATTGCTGGACTGCAACTTTGCCAGCCCTAGCCAGCATTGCCAGCAGTGAGGAATGCTGGAAGTTGCAGTTCAACAATATCTGGAATGCTGTACACTTTCCACTCTTGGATTTATAGGAAGAAGGGAGAGTCCATCAGAAGTAGGACCCTGTTCTCATCAGTGACCACCTGCATGCCTCTAAGAACCCTTCTAATAAACTTTGTTGTCATTATGTGCCTTTAAGTCATTTCTACCTTAGCTGACTCTAAGGCACATGTGTCAAACACAAGACCTGCGGGCCAAATCCGGCCTGCCCGGCCATTTCATGCGGCCCTCGCACCTCTTCTGCAGCTGCGGCACTCCCTCTGCCTGGTGAGCCCCATCCCCACATTGTGGGCCCCTGGCTGCCGGTATTCGGAAGAGGGGCCCAGCAGCCAGCATTCATAATCTGCTTCTACTTCTGACAGCTCCTCTGTCCAACTCTTGCTGACAGAGCGTTGTTGCAGGTTACCATGGCAGCTCTCCACACAGCTTGCAAGAGTTGGGCAGAGGAGCAGTCAGAAGTAGAAGTAGACTACAAGTGCTGGCTGCTAGAACCCTCTTCAGAATACCGGCAGCCAGGGGCCCACAATGTGGGGATCAGGCTCACCAGGTACAGAGAGGGGCAGTTGTGCAGAAAGAGCCACAGAGGAGGGGGTATAAAGAGACACAGAGAGGGTCTGGGGAGACAGAAAGTTGCACACTTTAGATATACTGACCAATTCCATGTCACTTTGCAGAGGTATAGGACCATAAACTATGATCAAATAGACCCAAAATGTCCAAGAAAAGAAAAGTTTATGCAGAGGGAAGGCAATTTAAAAACCAGTAATAATCGAATGCAGAGGCAATTATTTAATATGATGAAAGAGTAGATACATTTATATAGTCTTACAGATACAACCAGCTCTTTGAGGGCAACCATAATACTGATGCAACCCAAGATGAAATTGAGTTTGACACCTCTGCCCTAGGGCAAACCTATCGCAGGGTTTTCTTGGCAAGATCTGTTCAGAGGGGAGTTGCTTTTGCCTTCCTCTCAAGGTGAGAGAGTATATGTTGCCCAAGGTCACCCAGTGGGTTTCTGTGGCTGAGTGGGGGTTCAAACCCTTGTCTCCAGAGTCATAGTTCAACGCTCAAACCACTATACCACACAGGCTCTATTCTAATGTACTGCCTATTGTTATATTGTTATATTTCTGTAATTAGTATGTTGCAGTAGGAACAGGGCATTTTGGGTGGCGCACTTGGGATAAGCAGTTTCATTTATGTTATCCTAAACTATGAGAGAAAAAGTTCCCCAAGTCATTCAAGACTTGTTAAGCACCATAACCATTAATGTGAATGGTTTTAAGGTGCATTTTAAATACTTCCACCCTTGTGGAGGGAAATCTTTGGTTAGATTTTCTTTTCTATACAGTACACAAAAGGCCAATACACAACAACACTTTCATGAAAAACTACAGGGCGTTTACTGCAAAAGCAAAACAAAAGCAAACCAACCTGAATAATAATCATATCTTTCCTGATAAGAAATAGTGTGAGGTACATCCAATACAAATGGAGAACTGGTATATTAGAGGAAAAATGAGCATATGAACAGTCTTCATGTTTCTACCTATAGCCTGTGAGTGGTAGGGGAATGGCATGTAGTGTGAAATGAAGAACAAAAGTGGACTGAACTTGTAAGCAACTGTCTGAGTACAATCTGGATATTTTTTTTTTTAAAGCAAGCCTTATGTACCAGTGTAATTTAAGTATTAAAAACATTGAGAAATGTTGGGAAATGCTCCCTTAGTGCTTGCAAGATCCTCCTAGTGCACAGACCCACATATTACTGAGCATGAGGGGAGTGTGAGGAAAATGCTATGAAAAATCTATTGTAATGCATTTTTTTCAAGACCAGTAGTGTTAAATGCTGTGGTGGAAACTCTCAACTTTGGGTTTCCTGAGTCTTGTGTAATTCAAATCTCTGTGGTAAGCACTTCATTGGTCGGTAATTGCCTGACAGTTTCCTCTAAGGAATAAACAAATAATCTGAAGCAGACAATGAAGGCATGATTCCAGTTGTTTAAAAACAAGTGCTCTTCTTCATCCATTCCCATACTAAGGCATTTTAAGAACAGAGATTTAAGCTTTCCAAATACAAAACCAGAAAAACATCAAACATAAGTCTTCCACATCATTGTGCTAGCTTTCTTCTTTGAAAAAAAATGCCAATGTAGTAAATAAGAGAACCACAAAATATTTTTTAAAAAAATGTTATCTCTGATTTCAAAAAGCAGGCTTGATTTTGCAACGAGGATGAATGAATTAATCCTGCAAGGTTCTGTATAATGTTAGCCATGTTAGTAGTCCCCCTGACTTCAGTGTGACACTTCCATAATAGACAATAGATTTGTAAGCATGAAAGTACAATACTTGTGAATGTAATACCAGATTTAATTTTAAAACATTCAAGTGCCTTTCTTTTTTATTTCTTGTGGAAGGTATAACTGCAGTAATTTGTACATACCCTCTTGATATGGTGAGAGCACGTTTGGCATTCCAAGTAAAAGGGGATGACAAGTACACTGGCATTATTCATGCATTTAAGACCATTTACACAAAGGTAAAATCGGCTTCTTTTCGTTGTTGTTTTGTGCTACCTGCTTCCCTTAGTATTTTGACATAGTATTTTAATACTTGTAGATTAAAAGTAGTTTATATTTTGTGGCAGGAGAAATAGACTAGCAGGCTTAGCAACTTATCTAAGTTTTTGAAGCCGAACAAATCAAAGAGATTTTAAAAGATCTTGAAGCTGTGGGGTTTTTTTTTAGATTCTACCATTCAGATTTGCTTTCTGAATTGTCAGAAAACTGGAAGAATTATAGCAAGAAGTGAAAAAATTGTCCTCTGGTGAAATGTTTAAGGCACATAAAGTCAGGGTAAAATTAAATAATTAAACAGATTAAAACACAGAAAACATACTTCTGTCATTTCATTGCTCAAGTTACCCTATGACCTTGAGTACAAATATATTTTAGTTTGCTATGATGATAGTGTTTTGCAAGAATTGTTAGCATAGCCAGAATGTAAAAATATATTGTCTGTTAGAGCTGATATGGTGTGGGATGTGTAATACAAATATTCGTTGCTACCCAGACCACGTGATCTTGAATAGATTAAACAGCCAGAGTTCACTTTGCCTCTGAAGTTTTGGATCAGATCCTGGAATTTGCTGGTGAAGACATATAATACGTACAATGTAAACAAAAGGCTTTTTTTTAAAGGGATCCTTTTCTCTTGTTCAAAACATCACTGTGGCATGTTGCACTCAGAATAATTAAATGTCTTTTTTTTATTCTTGTCATCACTAACTTACTTCAAAAGGAAGGTGGTATGCAAGGGTTTTATCGAGGGCTCACACCAACAGTAGTAGGAATGGCTCCATATGCAGGTGAGTTGAACTTGAATGTGACTCTTTCCTAGTCAGAATCTTGTTTAATTTTGATTTAAAGAACTGTTCACTTTACTTCTACTAAAGAGAAATTACATATTTCCTTGCATCTGCGGTTTACACAGATAACAGTAAGTAAGGGAAGCTGCCAAAAAATTATTGTGCTAGTCACCAGTTGGGGAACTTAGTGACTCTAGTATCTTACTGCCTTTCCAAGCCTTTTTTCTACATATGCTTTGTGGGATATTTCCTTCAAAGCAGGTTGATGTTTTTGCTGGGGTCATCTCAAAAGTACTGAGCTTCAGCTATTGCTTATCCTCTGGTTGTCCTAAACTGTTTGAAAAATACACAGAAGCATAAACTATAAAAGAGAACTAATAAAATAGGCTGTAAACAACCATTACAAAACACTACAGAATATACAAAATGAACTGTAAAAATTAATAGCAAATAAAGATAGCCTTATGAATTCTTTTTCTTTAAATGTTTGGCATTTACTTTATGCATCTAGTATTTATATCAGCGCTTTTTTACACTAATCTATCGACGCTTATCTTATGCAGCCCCAGCAAGTTGTATGGTTCCTGCTGTCCTTGATCTTGGCGATAGGTTTGATTTTGAACATCTTCTTTCTCAATTTTTATTTTTTGTTCTCTTTTAGTGTGAAGACATGTAGTACTATGCCAGAGTTAACTGAAAAGTTTGTCATGGTATTGACATCCTTTGCTTTGATCTTAGCTCTTCCTCTTAAAAACTCAGGTTTTTGTTTGTGTGTGTGTGTTTTTAAATATATACGTCTGGCAGATATCCCCCAGCCTGGTGTTACCCTATGGTTTGTTCTTAGATGAAATTCCTGTCTCTTACAAGGAGAAATTCATTGCCCAAGTTCTGATTCTTAGAGGCAAAAATGCTCCATTTCAGTCATCAGCATGTAGGAATGGGAAAACGAGTGCCATTCAGGATCTGATCTTGGGTGAGCATGCTGACCTGGCTTGTATCATGGGACCTGGCTGGATGAAGCTGAGGAAGGGGTACTATGCTTTGCCCACCAAGTTTTTCTGTGCAGCAGCAGGTGAGGCTTGGGCAACAGGAAGGTGGAGTTGCAATGGTCTATTGTGATTCCATCCTCCTGATCAGGTTCCCTATCCCACAGTTTGCAGGTGTTGGTGTGTATACCTAAGATGGATAGCTAGGACAGAATAGGGATTCTCTTGTTGGAGCACTCACCCCATTGCTCAACACTGTCTCTTCCTGAGCTAGCCGGAGTAGTCACAGGATTGATATTGGAGTCCTCTTGGCTTATAATGCAGGGGGCTTCAAAATTCATCCTTGTTGAAGGTGGCTCAGGATTTCATGGCCTCCATGAGAACCAAGGGTCTGTTTCAAGTAGTATCTGGCCCTGCTCATGCTGCTGGGCACACACAGGACCTTCTTCTCTGTGTTGGATGGGATGGTGGTGATCTTGGTGTGGAGGAACTCTTTGTAGTTTCACTGTATGAACAGATCACTACTTGGTCAGATTTAGGCTCACTGAGATTCACAATCTCTGCAGGGGTAGGGGCCCAGTGGGACGGTTTGTCCCAGGAGACTGATGGATTCAGTTGGATTTTTGATGGCTTTGGGGGAATCTTCTATCATCTCAGCAGGTGATTCTGTTGAAGCTGTAGCTGACCTCTGGAATGGCGAAATGGCCCAGGTGGTACACACAGTTCCTCCTGAGCTTCTCTCATAAGGAGTGGAGTTAAACCAACCCTCTGGTAGCAATGAAATGAGGCTTGAACTGAGTCTGCCTGAATCTGACCAGGCTAGAACCTATTTGAAGGCATACTCCGTGGGAGTGAGGACAACAAAAAAATTACTTTTTGCTGACACCAGTGCATCTGCAAGGAGCTGTCTGGTGGAGCTGTTTCAAATTATCAGGGGCTTATCACACACTGATGTGCAAGTGGAAAATAGCCTGCTGTGAAGAATTTGCACAGCACTTTATAGATAAAATCACTCAAATATGCTCTGACTTGGATGCTGTAGTTGATACAGTTCCAGTGAATGTAACCTTGGCTCCTCCTTGTCCTGTGTTATTGGATACTTTTCGATTTGTGCAGCCTGAGGAAGTGGGCAGTGTCCTTGGAGATATGAGAGCCACTGCATATATACTAAACCTTTGTCTATCTTGACTTTTTAAACAGGCCAGAGAGAGGCTGGCTGAGTGAGTGAACAGGTAATCAGTGCCTTCTTAAAACAAGGCAGAGTTCCAACGTGCCTAAAGAAGGCAGTTTTTGTTAAACCTTTGTTGAAAAAGCCAACCTTGAATCTTTCTATAATGAGTAGTTGTTGGCCAGTGTCTAACATATTCTTCAGCAAGATTTTGGAGTGTGTAGTGTCTCCCAGCTGCAGGTGTTCCTAGATGAAACAGCTTATCTAGATCCAATACAGTCAGGTGTCTGGCCTGGTTATTGAATAGAGGTGGCTTTGGTTGCCTTGGTGATGATCTGTGCCAGGAATTGGACAGGGGAAGTATGTCCCTGTTGGTTCTGCTGGATCTCTCAGCAGCTTTTGATACCATCAGCTGTGGTATCCCTTTGGCCGTCTTGCTGGGATAGTACTTGGAGACCCTGTTTTACAGTGGCTCTGTTCCTTCCCAGAGGGGCAAACCCAGAAGGCAGTGCTGGGGGAGTCCTGTTTGGCTCCTTGGCCATTGACCTGTGGGGTTCTTCAGGGTTCTGCTTTGTTTCTCATGCTATTTACTACAGTTCTCCCCCACATTCGTGGGTTTCACTTTTGCGAATTTGATTATTCACGGGTGCTCGCTTGCCCCCCTAGTCTTCCCCTCCCAGTCCCTGGCCTTTTGCCCAGGTGCAGGGAGGGGAAAGATCTTCACACCCCTGCACTCTGTCGTTGCCCCCACCGGCACGCTGGCAGCTGCTGGCAGGAGGTTGCAGGGTGGGTGATCGCCTCTTCCTTATGCTTCCTCTGCAGCAGCCCACTTGAGTCTGCCCTGGGTGGCTGGCATGAGGTTGCAGGGCAGGTGATTGTCCGCTCCCTGCGCTTCCTCCCTGCAGCACGCTTCAGCACACTCTGGGCAGCTGGAAGGAGGGTTCAGGCAGGCAACCACCCCTTCCCCACGCTTCCTCCCTGTGGCCTGCTTGAGCGCTCCCTGGGTGGCCAGGGTGAGGGCGCAGGCTGGGTGATTGCCTGTTCCCTGCACTTCCTCCCTACAGCACGCTTGAACACGCCCTGGGCAGCTGGGACGAGGGTGCAGGGCGAGTGACCTCCTGTCCCCTGCACTTCCTCAGCTGCGCAGGCACACTTGGGGTGATTAGGAGTCTGCAGAGAGGGTGTCTGCCAGGGCAGTTATTCGCATTTTTTTGACACTCGTGAGGGTTCTGTGTCCCTATCCCTCGCAAATGGGGAGGGCCTACTGCATATACATGAAACTGCTGAGAGGTCATATGGAGTTTTGGGGTGTGGTGCCATCAATACGCAGATGACACCCAACTCTGCTACTCTTTTCCACCCCAATCCAAGGAGGCTGTCCTGATTCTAAAATCACTGGCTGTCATCAGTAATTGACTGGATGAGGGCAAACACTTTGAAGCTTAACAGCTTGAAGCTTAATCAAGATAAGACAGAACTGTTCCTGCTCAGTCAAAAGGCAGATCAGGGAACAGTATTCAGCCTGTTTTAGACTGGGTTACAAAGACCGTGAAAACCCAGATCACACTTTGGGAGTACTCCTGGATTCATCTCTGAACCTGGAGGCCCAGGTTTCTTCAGTGGCCAGGAATGCTTTTGCAAATTTAAAGCTTGTAGGTCGATTGTGCCTGTTCCTTGAGATTCCAGATGTGGCCATGGTGGTACATGCCTTAGTTACATCCCATCTGAACTATTGTAACACGCTGTACTTGGGGCTGCCTTTGAAGAGTGTTTGGAAACTCAGCTGGTCCAAAGAGCTGCAGTCAGACTGTTAACTGGGGCAGGTTGCAGGGATTATACCACACCCCTGTTGAAACAGCTCCACTGGCTGCCAGTTTGTTTCAAAGTGGTGGTTGTGACCTGTAAAGCCCTATATGGCTCAGCTGCAGGCCGCTTGGCAGATCTTATCTTCTTGTATTAACTGGGTTGGGGCCTGAGATCATCAGGAGAGGCCCTTCTCTTAGTCCCACCACCATCATGGTTGGTGGCAACACAAGAGAGGGCCGTCTTGATGTGTGACTCAGACTCTGGAACTCGCTTCCCAGGGAGCCCAGAGTGGTGCGCTCCTTACTGTCCTTTCACTACCTGGCAAAACCTTTTTATTCCTGCAAGCTTTTAAAACAGAAAGTTTTTAACAAAATAGGCCAAGGGTGCTATATGGTTTTACACTGGACTATTGTAATTGCTTTTTTATTTTTTAATGGTATTTTATCTTTTTAAGTATAGTTCTAAATCATTTTAATGTTGTCAATGTTTAATGTTTGCTTTTTTGTATGTTTTTAGATGCAATTTTTAAAAATTGTAAGTCATTTTGAGTAATTATAATAACAATAACAACAATCAGCAATAATAGGAATTGTTTCTGGAAATGTTTGTTAGGTTCCTGATTTTAACTGTATTTGAGTACAACACAGGTAAAAAAGGCTGCTATGCCTTGAGAGCATAACATCCACTGTAATCTTTCCAGCTAAATTTCACAAAGAAAGATAATTCTCAGGACAGAGCACAGAAATACAATGACATACAGTAGCCATTTTAAAAAGGAAGTACTAGTGAGAAACAGAGATCTTGTTCCTTGGCTTTCCAGGATGTATTGCAATGTGCTAGGAGGCTACTATGTTCATTGTGCCTTTTGAAAAATTTAGATATTCTCATTGCCCACAGAGGGATTGTGCATGTATCTATTATATGCCACAAGTGTTTAATGTAAACAGTATAAATACAGTATCATGTAAACAATATTGTTTAATATAAACAATAAATAGAAAAGACAAATGACATGACTGCCCTCAAAATATAGAAAGCATGATTTGACTAACCCAAACCTTTAAACCAAGGGTGGACAAGGTACAGCTGTTGGGCTTCATGCACCACCACCCCCGGTTCCCATTTTCTTCTTTCTTTTCTTTTTTCAGTTTTGTTCCCCTCCAGTATGGTCTCTGGGGGCCACTTGCACCTTGTTTGGAGGCCTCCAGGGATCAAAAAGATTTTATAACCCAAGAGGCCCTCTAGGGACATGGGAGAAATTTCTACCATATTTTAGAGGCCCAGTTTAGACCTTAGAAAGGAAGGTTTTCAAACAGGAAGTGAGCAGGAAGTGACTTTTGCTCATTTCCTCTTGTTTTTAAAAGAAGCCTCTCCTGGGCCTAAAATGGTCCAAGAAGGCCCCAAAACGTGGGGGAAATGCCCCCATACCCCCTAGAGGGCACTTGAGGGTAAATTTATTATTAATTTTTATTTTTTGTAGAGGCCAATGAAGTGGGAAATGCAGCTCTCTAAGCTCTCTAAGCACTACTAGCAGATCAGTCCCCCCTCTCCAGCCTTCCACAGTTGCATACCCCTGCTTTATTGCTAAATACACCTTCAGTGCTATTTGGAGTAGTCGCAATCAACTACTGAGATTCTACTGATTTTATTGCACTTGCTTAATGTAGAACTAGTGTTGGACTTAGCTCTTAAGTGTCATTGTCATTTTTCCCCAGTGAGAAAGAACTTGGCAGATCTCTGTTATAAATGTATATAAAGATATTTTTCTACTGGATACTGATTATAATGTCTGTGAAGCTATATTGTTTTATACTGTTTATGTAGCTGGTTGAGGTAATGTTTCTGTTAAAGTTAAATTTTTTCCTTTCAGGTTTCTCATTTTTTACCTTTGGTACCTTAAAGAGTGTGGGACTTGCCCATGCGCCTGCCCTGCTCGGGAGGCCTTGCTTAGATAATCCCGATGTCTTAGTTTTGAAAACTCATGTAAATTTACTGTGCGGTGGCATAGCTGGAGCAATAGCACAGACAATATCGTAAGTTATTCTAGTATTTTACTGCAATAAAGTAAAGCATTGTTAGGATAGCTTGTATCAGGAACTTTAACTTCCGAAACTTAACCTTGGAAACCATGAAATCTAACTTGGTCATAATCTTAGTCTTTAGTCACATCCTTGTGGGCTATGAAGGAAGACCATAAGAACAAGGAATATCTCCCTGAAATAGAGGGGAGAAAAGAATGTAGTACCTATATTAAAAAACCCTTGTATATATTATGATTTAGTTTACTGTATGTGTATTCTACATAGGAATCGGAATGGTTGTAGCTCTGGACTGTACATTTATATATTGTCTGTTCACTATGAATGCTTCCTCTAAAATCAGTGGAAATGACATATTTGCTTATTTGTGAGTTTGCAGTCCATCATGCTTCTGTTTTCTGTACCAATTTAAATTAAGCTTTTAGTGGAGTAAAACTGTGGTCCTGTTCCAAATGTAAGTTGGAAACAGTGCAACAGATGATGGACTGAGCTGTATTTGTTAAACTTAACTTCAGAGAGGGCCAATGAATAATCAGAGAATACCATAGATTAGCATACTGCCAAATCTAAAGAACTGATGTAAATGGGAGACCGCTAGGAATCGTATCATAGTTGAAGGATAAAAAATATAGTAAAAAAGTTGAAAAGCTAGACATCAATTATGTTTATTTTTCAAAAGAGGATATTGAAATGCTTACTTTAGCTGTGATAAAATAAGTTACTGAGATTGCATTCATATACTCTCACTCTTAAGAGTAAGTACATGAGATCAACTATACTTACCTCTGAGTAGACATATATAGGATTGTTTTTTACATTGTCATTTGGTGACATAATAAACATTACCACTATAATTTTTATTCATTAGCACTGTTTGAATAGTGAAGTACTAGAATGTTTCTCTGTATATATAGTAGCATGATATTCCAGTTCATGTCACTTTTAATAAATGCCTCATGCCTTTCTTCCAAGAAGCTCTAGGTAGCATACATCTTTGTCCTCTGCTCTGCTTGCACTCATAACAGACTTATGAGGTAGGGAAGGCTGAGAGTAGCTGATCACTGAGTAAGCTTCATTTCTAGATGGAAATTTGAACCTGGATTATTCCAGTGCAGTCCTAATTGAACAGAGTAACCGTTGCACACACTGTCCTTAAAAGTAACATATTGAATTTTATATGACTAGGTTAAAAAACCCTAAAGAAACCACAAACAACTACAAGGGAAGATAGCTAATTCTGCCTCATACAACTTGCTGCTCAGAGTTCCAGCCTTTCTTGCTGGTGCTTGGTTTTCATGTGTAAACTATTTAGTTGTGTGATTGGGAGATGTTTTGCCATTTTTTGTTTTTGGATCCGTTATAATCTGAATGTTGGTGAACTGCTACTTGCATCATCCTTCACCATTGGCCCTGCTGGTGCAGCTTGTAGGAACTGGAGTCCAGTAAAATTTGACATAAGCTTCTCACACCTGCTTTAAAATATTTGGGTTTTAGAGAATGATAATCATTTCAAAGATCTAGTCTCTAATGAGAAGCTGTCAGTGAAATCAAAGCATTTAAATGCTGACTGAATTGATTTTGCCCTCTTTATACTTACTTTAGCCAATATAACTCAGATGTTGAGTCTTGAAATTTTTTTCCTTTTTTTTTATATAGAGATGCTTCTCAATTACCGATTTTATTATATACAATATTGTTTGTAGTAACTGAAGTAAATCCATTGTTGACTCACCACTCAAAAGTTGATCCTGTAGTTCTATAGTAGTTGATGCTGGCTAGATTCATAGAAGCATAGAGCTAGAACGGGGCTACAAGGCTTGTCTGGTCCACCCCGTGCCTTGCAGAACTAAAGCCATACTGAAAGATGCTTACTAAATCTCTGTTTAAAGACCTCCAAAGATGGAAAATTCCACTGTCAGACAACTATTATAGTAAATGAAAAAAAAATCTTCCTAATATTTAGGTGGTTTCTGTTTTCTTGTAATTTGAATCTATTGATTTGTGCTCTAGTATCTGGCAGCAGAAAACAAGCTTACTCCATTTTCTGCCTGACATCCCTTCAGATATTTAAGATTCAGTGAGTCTAACATAGTTGGAAATCACCAGTGTAATTCAGGCCACTGGGTCTTACTGTGTACAATTTCTGGTTAGTCTTCTCTATATTGGAGAAGACTTATCTCTCTGAAAAATATTAAAGTAGTATTGATACTTGAGCCTGTTCCTGCTTTCCTTGTGAAAAAACCTACAGCAGTAAAGTTAATGGTTTTGTAGTAAAACATATGCTCTGCATTCCAAAAGGTGTAGGCCAGGATCTCCTGCTTTGGACATTAAAATGTTGGCTAGTACAGCAGGAAAGGACATGTAGCTGATTTCTTGGAGTTTTGTTGCCAGCCAGTGTAAGGCAGCTTCATATGCTCCATGTAGTTGTTAGCTAATCTCTACTTCATTGTATAAATGTTTGCAATGCTGCTGTTACCAAAAAAACAAAAAACAGAACTCCTCAGTAACTCATTTTTGCCCCTCCCCTCAGATATCCTCTTGATGTGACACGAAGACGAATGCAGTTGGGAGCAATTCTTCCAGATTCTGAGAAGTGCCTGTAAGTTTAATCTCCCACATTAAATTCCAAACTGTAAACCAATTTACTTGACTTCTTTAATTCTGTATTTTTAGTATCTTCCTTTTGTTTAGTCAAAGAATCATATACTGATTGCAAAATTATGACATTCATACTGGATGAATACCCATGCAGGCAACTTTCTATAGCCATATGTTGAATATATGTGGAGACAGAGAATCTCCATCAATAATCTATAGATAATATGTCTCTTTCTTATTTACTCTTCTCAGCATTGTGCTTCTTTCCAAGAAGTTCAGTTCAGGATACCACCTGCTCATGAAAACATGGCTTGTCATGGCGGGGAGCTCTACCCTTGCCTTTTCTTTGATACGTCAGCTTGTGTTTCCATGCAACCGGGGGGTTGTAATGGAGATCAGCATAGTTGGATCCTGGTGGCTTGCTATCTCCACTACCAATACTCCTCACCCAACAATTGGAGCCCCTGGTCTACTTTGCCAGTGACACTGGATTACCTAATGTAACTGCTTGCTAGCACTACCAGTCTCCCCTGTCCTCACTGTGCTTATCTAGCAAGGAGAAATTCTTTCATATTGGGAGAAGGCAAGATATGAAATGGAGCAGAATGGCAGCATGACTCCCTCTTTCCCATCTGATATTGCTGTCACTCACCAGATAAACACATTGGCAGGTGGTGGAGAGGGAGAGCCATGCAGTGTACTGGACTGGTGGTACCATGCTAAAAGTCCATAAAAGTGATACAGTCCATCAAATCCTTACCACCTCATCTACTATTGTGAAGACTTGGCCAAGGACATAAACCTCTCCCCCAGCAATTTTTAAACAATTGATTATCCGTATTTGCCAGTGTACAAGACGCACCCATGTATAAGACGCAGCTCATTTATACACTGGCAAATACTATTTGCTAGTGTATAAGACACATTGGTGTATAAGATGCACTCCATTTTCAAACAGTATTTTTTGGGGGAAAAGTGAGTCTTATATGCCAGCAAATACAGTATGTTGTGGATATAAGAAGCAGTCTACCATGAATTAAAGAGATGGGAATCACCTGAAATGATTAAGTTTAGTATGCATTAATGACTGCACAATATAAGGTGACAGATATGAGCCACAGGACACAATATACCAAGATAAGAAACATTCTTTCTTGGTGATTACTGTTCACTTCATTGGGTGCCTAATGGATTGTGCTCCATGTTAATTAATGGGAAATGGTCTATATGAAAAAGGGATAAATAAGGCTCAATTGAATTGTAGTCTTAACTAGAGTAGATCTATTGAATCAGTGAAAATGGCAGGTCAAAACTTATATAAATTCTATTGATCCAGTGATTGGGACTAATAATTGGATTACGTAATAGAATACATAAATTGACAACGTTTTGGGGACTCATGAACAACTCTCCTGTTGTATATGACACGATCCAGTTTTCTAAATGCTGCCACATGTAGAAAAAACAATCATGTGCGAGTTCTTCCAGATGAGGCTATCACCAGAAGTTACTATACCTTATTAATAGAAATGTTATAAGAGGAGGGAGATATATTCCACTTATAATTTCCCATGTTTTCACACTGTTTTTTTCCTCCTTGTCTCAAAAATCCAGTAGAGAAAAAATGGAATAGCTGCATGTCTCTGGTGATATTAAGAACTATTTGTTTGGTAGCACTTTTTTGTGGCAACTCATTTATACGAAACTAAAATATTCTTCTGTATAGATTCCCATTTTTTATGAAGTTCTTTAAAAACAAATGTTTAAAAAAGCTTCCATTGTATTAAGACTTTGTTCTTTTTCTAGTACAATGATACAGACACTGAAATATGTTTATGGAAACCATGGAATACGAAGAGGATTATATAGAGGATTATCTCTGAATTACATCCGATGTGTTCCTTCACAGGCTGTTGCCTTCACCACTTACGAACTTATGAAGCAGTTTTTGCACCTCAATTAAAGACTCTAAAAAATGTACTTGAAAAATGTCACTTGTTTTCATATTATATTTAATGGTAATTTCCCATTTCAAATTATTATTGAGGAGTCACTGGTATTTATAGTACTTTCTTTAGTAAAAAGTATGGTATGTAAATTGGATGTTGCCCAGTTAGGTTGGGTAAATTAGTTGTTAAGCCAATGTATAAAGATCTTTCATGGAAATATGAATTGAGTAAACTTTTACAACTTGGAGCAAGAAGGAAAACATTTTACAGTTGTTGGAAAATATTGCGTTTTTGTATTTTAAGCATTTTTTAAAATGGATGTAAGTATCTACTTTCTTCAAAAGTTGCTTACATACCATAACTGAAACGTAATAGGATTAATTTGCAGATGCACATGGCAGCCCCTTCCACTGAACTTCATTTGGCCTTATTTTTAAACAAAACAAGTTGGGATTGAGGTATCTTTCTATACTGCACAAACCATTTACTTTGGAGTCCCTTTTTGAAATACCATTTGTAGGTTAATGTTTATTTTTTATTATCATTTTTTAATAAGTAGCAAGTAGACAATGTAATGCTTTATTTTTTATACGAACTTCCTTGGCTGGGATACAAAATGGTGCAAGCCTAGTGGAATACTTGACTTTGTATTTGATTAATTGACTCTTCATACCTAATTGCTTTTGAAATTCCCCTGTGTCTTGGAGTAGATGTGGTGCAGGAGAGCCTGTGGTAGGATTTTAGATATTGAAAGAGGGTGTTTGGTCCTTCTGTGCAACTTACTCCAACTCCAACTGTTAAATTTTTAAAACACACATTATAGATCTCTCACACCATTTCCTGTTTGTCCCTGCATTTCAAAAACATTGCCATAAATCATAGACAACTGCTTTTCAGGTTAAGTCTAAAGTCTACTTGTGCTCAGAAAAGCAATCTCATGACCCTTGGATTATGGACACTGTGATTCTGTGTTACTGACAGTGCAATCCTATATATGTCTATTCAGAAGTAAGTCCCCTTGAGCATAGATTGCAGCCTAAAGTAATTAATCCACTCTATTTTATTCATTTTAATACATTTTGAAACAGTTGTAAGATTGATGCATTAGGAAATTACTTTGAAAAACAGTTATACTTAACTTAAGTTGTTGTGGTTTGGATTTGATTGTAAGGGTCACTTGAATTTCTAAAGCAATGAAAGGCACGAACAAACAAATAATCAATATGGGTCCTATCTCAGAAGACATTGTATCTTCTTCTGCTCTTTACATGCATCATACTACTGAAAGCTGAGGTAATTCTACAACTTATAGCATCAATATAAACACATATATACCTTAGTAAATTGGGTTGGGTCTTTGACTGGGTTTCATTTTGGTTAGGCAGAGATCACCTTTAATACAAAACTGCATGTGAACCAAGATGCATGCTCTTCTGTGAGGAGAAAGGAACACTTGTTTTTCTTTTCAGAGAGAATAATGCCAAAAGACCAGTATCCTGAAGCTGTTTTCATACAAGAATCACCGCTAACCTCATATTTGCAGCCTTAACTATTTTCAATAGCTGTGTTTTCCCATATAGCCCACACAGTATACTGCTTCACTAGTTTTGTATGTCCTCTGCTGCAGCTTTTCCAATAGTTGGGTACAACTTAACTGAGGGGGGGACATTACTGCACTCTTTTAAATACCTCAAGGGCTGCCGCAAAAAGGAGGATGCAGTTTTTTTTCTCTGCTGCTTTAGAGGTTGAAACTATCTCTAATGGTTTTAAGTTACAGGATGGTAGATTTTGATTGAACAATAGAAGGAACTTCTTAACAGTCAGAGTGGTTCAGTAATGGAACAAATTGCCTTGAGACACGGTGGTATTTCCTTCTCTGGATGTCTTCAAAGGGAGGCTGGACAGCTACCAGCTGGGGATGTTCCAGCTGGTGATCCTGCATTAAGCAGGGGATTGGACCTGATGGCCCATAAGGCCCCTTCCAGCTCCATGATTCTATGATTTTTCTCTCTCTGTTCACCTTAAGAAAAAAAAAAAGCTATCCCAGCTGTGTGAGCTTCAGCTCTTCAGTTAAGTTCTGTCTGTTTTATATGATGATACTCTGTCACAGTGTTGATGTCTCTCTTTTTCTTTCTTTCTTTTAAATGAAACTGTCCTTTTGGCAACATATTCTATCCATGTTGCTTGGGATGATGCCCTTGGGCGCGTTGGCTGATGGCAAATGGGTTAGCATTAATAGACCTAGATAAATTTCTTCCCTAGAACAACACCCCCTTTATCCCTGTTATAAGCAGCAAGTTGTGTGTTTAAAACATTTATTTCATTCACAGATTCCACACTGGTAAATTTCTGATTTTACCAAACTTGAATTGTAAAAATGCTTCTCATAATCTTACAATAAAGCAATGTAATTTATTTATTTATTGTAAATACTGTATATAGGCCACAAAACTGGCAACAGCAGCTGTAAAATGACTATTGCTTATGGTCCACAGTTGGGACGTTGGATCTCAACCCTGTGGTCTGACTTTTTGTTTTATTAAATTACTCGTCTTTATAATTTGAGATAATTATTGGTAGAGGGATGTACCTATTTCAATTTTTAAATGTGTTGTGACTAAGCTTATCAGCCATTAGAAATGCACGCTTGGAATCAGTTTTCCTTTCATAATCGGATTTAAGGTTGTTGATGAAATGATAATAAAATCACTGCAATTCTACTTTGCTTTATAGAATTTTTAAATTCCTGTGGTTTTTAAACATCTTGAGTAAACAACACAACAACGACAAAAAAAGGTGACTGTAACTTGAAAAGGTAATAGTGTGTAAAAGACAAAGTGAGACTGTCATTTTATACGCACTTACCTGGAAGGAACCCCCATTCAGCTCAGTGATACTTAATTCTAAGCGGATAATGGATTGCACTGTAAGTCTTTGTAATTTAAATCCAGTCCTTGTCACTTTTTACTCAGAATTTACTTTCAAGAAACTGTCCTTAGAAAGGCAGGTGTATACTTGTTAGTGTTGCTTACTTATTGTGGGCCATCTAATTCTGAGATACTTTCTGAGTAATACTCTTTTCTTGAACATGTGCCACTCTTTGCAATAACGTAGTCAAACTATTGGCATATAACTCATAGTTCTTTGTCTCTAGATCCCACACCATGGAGAAACTGTGTGTGCACATGTGCACAATCACTTCCTTCTCCTTCTTTGGCTTCTTTAGCTAAGCAGAAGAGGCAGCAATGTTTATTTTTATAGTTTTATTTTTTATAATCCAAATTTATTGGGAATATAAAATGACCAGAGCCAGCATGATGAGTATTGGTCTACAACTCTGGAGAACAGACTCTGCCATAGAAACTCACTGAGTGAACTTGGACAAATCATACTCTCTCACATTGAGGAAGGAAAGGCAAAACCCCTCAGAACAAATCATGCCAAGAAAACCCTGTGATAGATTCACTTTAGAGTTATCAGAAGTCAGAAACGACTTGAAGCACAAAACTATAACATTAAAATGACTAATTCCTGTTGAAGGTGGGAGCTGTGCAGCTTCTGTACAAAAGTACTGTCAGCATGTCCATGCGGGTATCTCGTGGAGCTATGACCCGGAACACAGCATTATAAGCTGAGTTTTCCCTGCCATCTGGTAGGCAAAGATGTAAGAAGCTTGCAAGCTTTTTATTTTAATTTTATTTTTTGAATCAGCTGTAGGATGTCATGTCGGAACAAATTGTGACTAATCTTAATCGTGAGTTGAGACAAGTCAGTTTTAAACACTGTTTAGAAAGATGTCTTCTGCCTACTGACCAAAGTTAAAACTTAATCACAGTTTGTCCTGGTTCAGACAACACAGCAATATACAATCAGTCTCCTTCTGGTGACTGTACTATAGTAAGTAAGGTTCATTCTCATAATGTTATAATACCCTTATGCTACAGTTTCAAAATACTGTAGCTCTTATCTGCTATTCAGTTAGTATTATTAACAAGTGAAAGGCACGTTGAAAAACCATTCTTGCTTTGCAATACAGGCATCTTTAAAAATGGATTGTAATGTAGAATCTGTTTAGTTAATAAAAGCGATCTTGAAAAGTTTGATAAATTCAGTGGAGGATGAAATACAGTTAGGGTAAAACTAAAATGGATTTTGCTAAAGTTTTATGATTTTTACACAGAATCTTCTCCACAATCAAATAAAAGCTTATGTTGGGGTATATAGTGTGCACAACAAATGTTACAATTCAGTGCTTTCTACCATTTTCACATCAGATGCCCATCTGTTAGGAATGCTTTGATGTGTGTTCCTGCATGACAGGGAGATGGACTGGATAGCCCCTGTGGTCTCTTCCAACTCTATCATTCTATTAAATAAAATTCCTTTTCAAACACAAAAGCTACAAATAATAACTTCTGTGCCCACAGATACATTCTGTGATAAGCCAGCAATTTTTTTACCCATATTTAAAAACGCCATGAAAAACTATGTGTATGCCAGTTGTGGGTCACAGTGGCACTGGCCCCCTGTGTGTATATTACTGTTACTACTGTTCAGGCTGTAACAGTGGTCCCTGATCTTTCTGAGGCCATTTCCGCACTACACTGTTACAGTGCTATTATTCCACTTTCAACATCCTGTGGAATCCTAGGGTTTGCAGTCTAGAGAGGGGCCTTTAGAATTCTCAGCCAGAGACCTCTTTGGACTCAGTAAGCTACAAACCCCAGAATTCCGCAGGATGTTGAAAGTGGAATAATAGCACTGTGACAGTGTAGTGTGGAAATGGCCTGATTCAGTGGTGATATTTGGAATTTTCATAATGTTTTGTACACTGTCATGAGATGACTATTGAGGATGGGAAGCTTGGCCACTTACAAAGCACCTATTTTCTTGAAGAAAAACTGATGCGGCTAAAGATTTCTTGGACAAGTGAGCTTTTTAAGGACAAGACAGAAATGGGCTGAGGACCCTAAATGCCTGGACTGCTTAGAGGTATCCAGAAGATGGGAGTTAGCATCTTCTCACCAACAGCAAAGCAATGATGAAATTATGTAATTTATTTATACAACTTGCCTTCCAGTTCTGCCCCCAGTTATTTCCTTGTCTTTTCTGAGAGACTTCCCTTGACTGTCAGTTCTGCCTTTACCTGATCACTTTCTAACCTACTTTCTTGTTTTTCTTTCAGCTTCCACTTAGGTTATTTTAATCTTTTAAACTGCTTGCTGCAGTTTTTTTTAAATCTTCATAATTCTTCATATCTTTCATGTTTCTTATCTGGTGAAGCTTAAGCAAAAGACAAAGAAATATCAAATTAAACCTGGTTATTTATTTATTTATTGCATTTATATGCTGCCTTTCTCTCAGAATGGGACCCAAGGCAGCTTCCAAAACACTTGAAACCATTTACAATCAAATTTAAAAACAATTAAAATCAGACACATAAAAACAGTATAAAATCATTATAAAAACAAATATAAAAAATAAATAGAACATCCCGATAAAAATAAAAAGTGTGCCTGCTTGCACAGTAAATACTGCTTGAACTGAAATGTTTTTGCCTGCCAGTGAAAGCAAAGCAGAGAGGGGGCCAGCCTAGTCTCCTGTGGAAGACAGTGCCAGAGGGTGGGAGCAGCCACTGACAAAGCTCTTTCCCATGCCCCCAACAAGTGAGCCTGGGATGGTAGCGGGGCTGAGAGAAAGCCTTCCCCTGAAGATCTTATATAGGGAGATACAGGCCATTTCTGCACTACACACTTACAGAACTATTCCACTTTCAACATCCTGTGGAATTCTGGGACTTGTAGTTTACTAAGTCCAAAGAGGTCTGGCTGAGAATTCTAAATGCCCCCCCAAACTGCAAACCCCAGGATTCCATAGGATGTTGAAAGTGGGATAATAGTACTATAACAGTGTCGTGTGGAAATGGCCACAGGCTTTCAAAACCTACCATCAGCTGATAAACTGCTAACTAAAAGGCTTGGCCTGAAAAGCTTGCCCTTCAGTGCAACAAATGCCTTTCTCCATTCTTTATCTGGGAATGAAAGGGAACCCATGAGACAGCACGGCCCCACACTGTGTCATTGGCATAAACTGAGATGATCAACAGGTTCTAAGGGGGTTTCGTGTGAGGGAGGAGCGGGTCATGGCCATAGGGGGCACCATTTTAATTAGCAACCTGCCACCCACAGCTGACAATAGGTTTCTGCCCTGGAAATATCAAGGCACCAATACTGCCACCCTGCCACCCATCATAGCTTTTAAACATCCTTACTAATATTATGCTGTTTAACTGAACCATTTATTTTTATTTTTTAAAAGCATTTTCTTTAGCCTGAGCAGATATTGATTCATAGGATGTTGTCTAAATTGTATCTCATAATTTCTCTGATATTTCCATTACTAAATTTGATTCTCATAGAAGACTTATTTTCCAAACTTCTTTTCTTATAGTATTCTATACATTCCACTTTGCCATAGCAGCCTCCTATGAAATCATGGCATTTTTAATGTGGTGGTGCGCTAAAGCTCTGTGGCTAGAAATTCTAAATGTCCTTCACTAAACTACAAATCTCAGGATCTCATAGGACTCAACTATGGCAGTTAAAGCAGAATCATAGCACTATAGTTGTGTAGTGTGAATGGGCCCCTGCTCTCAGTCATGGACAAGCTTAGCATATGTAGATCTTCATATTCCCGTGTAGAAGCATCAGACACACAGTGCATCTTCTTTTCGAGCAACCTCCACATATATGAATGTGAGGTCGCATGAAGCATTGCTACAGTTACTGTCAATGGATGTGACAAATGCATGACCATGCTGCTGCAGGTGTGCGCAGGTTGGATCCATTGTCTTTAATAGGCTGAGTTTTTTGTCCCTCAGGGCACTGTCTTGTTCCCAGTGCTATTTAACATCTACATGAAACCACTGGGAGAGATCATCAGAAGACATGGAGCAAGGTGCTATCAGTACGCTGATGACACCCAGATATATCTCTCCATGCCTCGGATAATAGCATCAACTAAGGGTAGCATCTTGCCTCTGAACGAATGTCCTGAAGCAGTAATGGACTGGATGAGAAAAAACAGACTGAAGCTGAATCCAGATAAGTCGGAGGTACTCGCTGTTAGGGGCCCTAGCCCAGATATGGAGGTTTGTCAACCGGTCCTAGATGGGGTCACACTTCCCCTGAAAGACTGTGTTTGCAGCTTGGGGGTGCTCCTGGACTCGCCACTTCAGATGACAGCTCAAATAGATGTGGCAGCCAGGAGTGCCTGTTATCAGCTTCAGCTGATACGCCAGCTGCGCCCCTTTCTGGAGCTGGAACACCTAAAAACAGTGGTGCATGCACTGGTAACTCCATGGCTCGACTTCTGCAATGCACTCTACATAGGGCTACCCTTGTGCTTGGTCTGGAAACTTCAGTTAGTTCAGAATATGGCAGCCAGGTTGGTCACCGATAGACCTAAAACTGATCATATAACACCAATTTTAAAGTCTCTTCATTGGCTGCCTATTAGTTTCCGGGCACTGTACAAGGTGTTGGTTATTACCTTTAAAGCCCTTCATGGCTTGGGGCCAGCCTATCTGCGGGATCGCCTTCACCCATATAATCTGCCCCGCACATTAGGGTCCTCTGGGAGGAATTTACTGCAGCCAGTCAGAACCAGGTTGGCTGCGGTTACTCAGAGGACCTTTTCTTCTATCGCTCCCAAGTTATGGAATGGCCTGCCGGAGGAGACCCGGCATATTATCAGCCTTGACTGCTTTAAGAAAGCATTCAAGACTGATCTCTTCCGACAGGCCTTCCAAGACTAGCATTTCCATTGCCTCCCATCAATTGTCTTGCTGCTTTGCTAATAGTAATTGATGGACTGTTAACTGCTGTGTGTTTTAAGGGGTTGGTTTAGGTGGGTTGGTGGGTGGGGAGGATTGGGTATGTTTTTAATGTCTTTTAATGTATTTCATGTTGTTCGCTGCCTCGATCCATGTGGAGAGGCGGAATAGAAATAAATATTATCATTATCATCATCATCTTATATGGGGGGGTCCTGAAATGGAACCCCTGCATATACAGTGCACATGCTATACAATCTCTCTGTAGACCCGTGTTTTTCTAATTTAATATCCCCAAAGGCCAGGTTCAATTGCCCCAATCAAGTACATAATAATGACACACCGATCCTCTTCTGCTGGGTCTCTAGCAGTGGTGACTGCAGCCCTCATACAAGGGAAGAAAGCATGTGATACCCGTGAGCTACCCTGAAGCAAAATGTGATGTTGTATTTTCACTATGGGGTTCTCTTTTCTCGCTGTACTTCTGGAGGAAGGAGAAGGCTATAGATAAAGCGACCAAAAGGATAGCTGTGTTCTAAGGCCATTTCTGCCCCACCCTGTTACGGTGCTATTATTCCACTTTCACCTTTCTGTGGAATTCTGGGGCCTTCAGAGGCCAAAGAGCTCTCTGGCTGAGATGTCTAAATGCTCCCTCAACTGCAAACCCTGGGATTCCATAGCAGGTTGAAAGTGGAGTAATAGCACTATAATAGTGTAGTGGGGAAATAGCCCAAGTGTTTACTGTCACTCAGTCCAGGTGGCAGGCTATCTTGTGCCCCAAGGCTAACTACTCCCCCCTCCTGCCATTACTGACTTCAGATTTCAAGAACAGGTATCGCACAGGAAAAAAATAAAAATGAAAACCTCAAAACATGAAGCTGTTGGAATTTATTTTAAATAGCAAGAACAAGTAAAACAATAATCTTTGATTCTATTTTTCAAACACTCGAGAAAATGTTTTAGCACAGAAAACAGAAACTGTCGGGTTACATTTTTACAAGGGTTTACAGAGGTTAAAAAAATCTGTATGAAACTGTGCCCCTCTGAGGTGCGTGCCCAAGGTGGCTGCCTACGACCTTTCCGCACTAGACCGTTATAGCGCTATTACTCCACTTTCAGCATCCTGTGGAATTCTGGGGTTTGTAGTTTACTGAGGCCAAAGAGCTCTCTGAACGCCCCTCCCTCAACTACAAACCCCAGGATTCCACCCGATGTAGAAAGCGGAATAATAGCGCTGTAACGATCTACTCCGGAAATGGCCCTAATTGTCTGAAAGACAGCACCCACCCTGTGATCATCGCCCTGCACTGGGAAGAAAACCTCCCCTCAGTTTACGATTAACCGAAAGAGAGAAAGCAACTAATCGCTTAAAAACTAGTTAATTATTTGGCACAAGCGTTTGGGGATAGAATCCCACCATATGGCAATGCGAGACCCACGGAAAACTACGCCAAGTAAAACGTGCCTGGTTTTTGAGGCGCCAAAATGCTCGCGGTTTGTTTTGCCCCCCCTCCCCCGCGTAGGCCAAACTGAAAGCCCTTCCCGCCCTTGAAATTTCCAAAGGAGCGAGTATCACTCCCAACGGCCAGCCAGCCGAGGGAGGGCACACGCCTTAAGAACAGCGCCCTCCCAGCGCGCGCAAAACAGGGAAAGCGCATGGAAGGAGCTCCGCCCCCGGCCCCTCATAGGCGAGCGCGGCTTTTGCGCCTGCGCTGTAGAGCTGGCGTGGTGAGGCGCGGGCATGGGGGTTCCTTGCCGGTTGGTGCTGGTCAAGGGTCCCCTTTGTTCTTGGCGCTTCCGAGATGGCGGCGCGGCCGGAGGAGGAGGAGGAGGAAGAGAAGAAGAAGAGAGACGAGCTGGATGCAGCGATGTTGGAGGAGCTGATGGAAAGGAGTTTCTTGGAGGAGGCGGTGGCTCCGCTGGCCAGGTGGCTGTCTTGAATGGGAAAAGCGCGCGATTTAAAAATATCAGGGGCAAGATATTTCTCCCCCCCCTTACTCTCTTTTTGCTGGCGGGCTGGTCGCTTACCCCAGTTTGTAAGCATAATAGTTTCTTTTTTTTTAAGTTGATGTTTTCTCAAGGGTTCAGCGTTGCTCGCTGTGAGTCTGTTATACCTTTAATTGCCGAGGTTCTTGATCTCAGCTCTCCCCAACAAGCGCGTGGCCCCTAATTATTTTCTGCAAATATTCCTCCGAGCGGCCTTTTCGCCACAGAGCGTGGGTGGTCTTTTCGTCACGAAGGCTGATTTTCAGTCTCAGAACCTGGCAGGAGAGAAAAAGGCAAAAATAATGGCGCGGGGAGATTTTGCAGTTAGAAGTGGTAGGAGTTCATGAACCTTAAAGTCGCCTGTAGACTCAGGGCGTGCCCATGAATTTCGTAGGGTTTCCTTAGGCAAGAAATACTCAGAGGTGGTTTTGCCACGTCCTTCCTCTGAAATATAGCCTACAGCACCCAGTATGCGTTGATGGTCTCCCATCCAAGTGCTAACCAGGGCTGACTTAGCTTAGCTTCCAAGATCATGTGGGATCTGGTTATTTATTTATATTGGTAGCAAGGATTAAAGCTCAGTCAAAACCCTGATGGATTCCTAGGGCTAGCACTCTGTCTTAAGGTTGCCAGAATGAAAACTGGAGAGGGCCCCTACATCTTTAATGGTAATATGAAAGAAGAAAATACAGCAGGTGCAGCTTGTCACACAACCAGATAACAAGCAATACTTGAAACTCCCTCTTCCACACAATCTTTAAAGGTATAGGATCTGATTCCAGTGTTCATTCTGGCAACTGTAGCTGTGGGCTCACTACTGATCTTTGTGCATGCTAGTGTGCATGCATGGAGGAGGTGTCATTTTGTATGGAGTAGTAAAACCCCTTTGTTTTACAAAATATTTTAGTCGCAATAATCTCTTAAGGAACAAAATACTTAATTCATGCTAGAAAATGCAAATTCCCTTTGTTGTTTTTCCTTTTAATAGCATACATCACACAGATGCAAGAAATGTAAATGTGCGTAGAAACATGCACGCACAAAACCTTATGTACATGTGCTCCTTTCACAGACATAAGTTCCCTCAGGAAGGAAAAGGAGGCCTGACTTGTTGCCATTTTCAGATACAGCACTTAAGACAAGACACACACACACATGGTTGCCCCAATTTTGTTGCCTAAGGAGGACCAGGAACTTTCATGCTACACAATTACAGTGCTAGGACTCCACTTTAAGTGATGGCAAGATCCTATGGAATCCTGGGGTATGCAGTTTATTGAGGGACATTTAGAATTCTCAGCTGGAGAATTCTTGTGTTCTACTAAATTGTGATTCCAGGATTCCATAGGGTGTCGCTATGTCAGTTGAAGTGGTGAGAGGCCTGGAAGCCATGCCCTATGAGGATAGACTTAGAGAGCTGGGTATGTTTAGTCTGCAGAAGAGAAGGTTAAGAGGGGACATGATAGCTATGTTTAAATATTTGAAGGGATGCCATGGAGAGGAAGGAGAGGCCTTGTTTTCTGCTGCTCCAGAGACCAGGACAAGAAGCAATGGATTCAAACTGCAGGAAAGGAGATTCCACCTGAACCTCAGGAAGAACTTCCTGACGGTCAGGGCTGTCCGGCAGTGGAACATGCTGCCTCGTAGTGGAGTCTCCTCCTTTGGAGGTTTTTAAGCAGAGGCTGGATGGCCATCTGTTGGGAGTGCCTTGAGGGTGTTCCTGCATGGCAAGGGGTTGGACTGGGTGGCCTGTGTGGTCTCTTCCAACTCTACATTTCTATGATTCTATGAAGTGAAATTGTACTGTAACTGATTGTGTGGAGTGAAAGAGCCCCAGTAGGTATGTCCTTCCTCATTGGCTCTTGGACCAGTCACTCTCTTTAATCTACCTCAATATTGCTGCGAGGGTAAAATTGGAGAGATGTTTAGCTTCTGGAGGAAAGACAGATATCGGTGTAAAAAACGAATCGAATGAGGAAATGTGATGTTAACCTTGGTTCTGTCTACCTGACACTTGTTTTACATACAGTGAAATTCACAGGCTTATCCACAATACTCAACCCTTTTCGTTACTGACTTTGTGGTTTAATAACTTTGCTGTAACTCCAATGTAAATATAATTTTAGGTTTCCAGAGAGAATAACTGGCTTCTCCGATACTGTACTCAGCAAGGGTCTGAACAACAGATACTGCGTTTTGCATGTCCAAGAAAATAGTGATGCTGAGAAGCACCTGACAATTACAGCTTCTTCTGTGCTTGGTAACTTCGATACAGAGCTGTGCATCCTGAGGAATGACTGGTAAAACTGGTCAAATATAGTTTACATCTCTTATTTGGTGGGGACGCTGCTTGAGGATGTTACTGTGTAGTTTGTAATTGTGTTAAAAAGTTGAAAAAGTCATTCTGTATAAAAATGTTTCCTTCTAACAATTTTAAATAGCGGACATGAAGGCTTTGAATGGAAATCTAATACATGAACACGTGGGCCATGTATCATTTTCTGTTCCTCCCACCTCAAGGGTTTTCTCCATCAGTTCTTTATAAAATATATCCATATACCAACTTTTTAGGAGGCTGGTGTTTTCTATGTAAAATTAAAATGAGGATGGCAACTGTAGCAGATCCAGGAGCCAGTTTTCTGCACCTGGAAAACATGGAGCGCATGGACTACCAAAAATGCCAAAAGAGAGGGAGAATGGAACTGTCCACAAGTCTACATCTAGTTTTGAGAAATGGGAAGTTTTTGATGTTCTAAAGTTCCTGGGAAGGGGGCTGCAACTTGTTAAAGATAAGCTCCTCCTTCTGAAGATTTTGAGGAGAGGTGGTTCATCTTTTTTTTGGATGTAAAGGAAATCCAGTGATTCCACAGGCATCAAGGGCCTTGAGGTCATAGGAACAGCCTTGAAGGGCTACACAAAGCCATAGAGTCACATTTTGCCCACGTCTGAGAAAGAAGACAGGACAGTTAATTTCAGGCAGACTCTAGAGTTTTTATGCTAATCAGTTTTGTCTTTTTCAAAAGTCTTAACTGGAACAGTGACAGTCCAAATTCATGTATACTGAATATTTTATCCAAAGAAAAATCCAGTGTAGTGTTCTCTTTTCTGAGTTTTGGTTGCTGGTAATTTGTAGGGACATAATGTTTCATTATGTAAAAATCTGCAGCTTTGTTTCTCTCTCCTTCAACTTAACTGTGTCTCGCGTCTCGTATTCTCAGTCTTTTCATTTTCACTGCCTTTCCATAAGAGCCACTTATAGTGAGTCCCTGAAAAGAAAGCGTATAGCTTTCAGTGAAGACTTTGACCATGTTCTCTCCTTTTCCCCATAAGTTATGTACTTAAGTTGTACTGAAGTATTTTTCACTTTGATTTTAGAAAGTCGGCCTTGTAATTTAGCCTATCTGTTTTTTAGGATTTCTGTTCCAGTACAGCCTGGAGATATCATTCATCTAGAAGGAGAATGCAGTTCTGGTGTCTGGTTGATAGATGCAGAATCGGGATACTTAATTCTATATCCAGATGTACTACTTTCTGGTACAACTGTATCAAATAGCATTCGATGTATGAGGAGAGCTATACTGAGTGAAAAGTTCAGGGTAAGTGGGAGAAGATATTCAGCATGTCTTGATTTATAGATTTGTAGAGGATCTGATTAAGGCATGATCAAAAATTAAATAAAGCACAGTGTAGTTTAGACAAAAGTATTTGTTCCACTAATTTAGCCTGTCTTAACATTTTTTTATAGTACCTGATCTTATAGCTGTTTCATGTATGATAGTGTTATATTAATAATCTTGAATTCTTCAGCTATGCATGCTTGCAGTTTTCTCGATCGCTCCTGTGTTGTTATGATTGGCAAGCAGACAATGAAGGCAAGGATTGATTAATCAGCTTCATCTGCCAAGAAGACTGAATCATAGAGCTGGAAGAGACCACAAAGGCCCTCCAGTCCAACCCCTTGCCATGCAATCAGAGCATTCCTGACAGACAGCTATCCAGCCTCTGTTTAAGGACCTCCAAAGGAGACTCCACCACATTCCAAGGCAGTGTATTCCACTGTTGAACTGCTCTTATTGTCAGGAAGTTCTTCCTAATGTTTATGTGGAATCTCTTTTCCTGTAGTTTGAAGCCATTATTCCATGTCCTAGTCTCTGGAGCAGCAGAAAATAAGTTTCCTCCATCCTCCATATAACATCCTTTCAAATATTTAAATATGGCTGTCATGTCATCTCATAACCTTCTCTTCTCCAGGCTAAATGCACCCAGCTTCCTAAGCTGCTTCTTATAGGGCATGGTTTCCAAGCCTTTTACCAGTCTACTTGCCTTCCTCCGGACATGTTAGCTTGTCAATATCCTGACTTCATGTTAGTGACAGTGATCTGTCATCCTTTTACAGTGTCGGGACATGAATACCGAAATCTTCATGAAAAGTGGTTCTTAAGAGGAGAAACTTAAGAATCTTCAATTGGTTTTGTAGATGGAAACATATTTTTTGATATTTGTGTGTCAGCAAGAACATGTTACTGTACAGTGTTCATATTAGCTTCCTTCTGGGTTCTAGATATTCTGAGATTTACTCATCGAGAGACTCTTAACATTGCCTTTGGTAGTTTTATAAAGACATACAAAGAGATGCTTTTGGTGGTTTTTTCTTTAGGCAGTCACCATTTTCTGGATAGAGTTCAGTATTATTTTACGTAGTTATGCATTTGGCTGGTAGTAAATAGATTGTTATCTGTGAAAAAAGCATATAACACTATGTTATTCCCTTCTGATCTGCATAAAGTCAGAGTCGTTTACTGTTACAGTAACAAACATTGAGCTTATTTTCACAAATGATACACTGTTCATTACTTATATTGTAATTTAAGATAGTGTAATGGTAAGATTGCTGTGTTATTGTTTCATTTCTTATGTATATTTCTTACTCGTTAACATTGGAGTTCTGCATAGTTTTTTCATAGAACTTACTCCTTAATAAGTGTGTGCTCAGGATTGCAGCCTTGTTATTTGATTGAAGAGCAGGGAGAATAAACCAATCGTACTATAGGAACATGTTGCCTTGATGTTATGCATTAACACTTATTGAAATATTTTTGGCCTTTGGCTTGATTATTTTATTTTACAGAGATGCGAGTCTGGCTCACGTCAAATGTTGATAGGTACCCTTCTGCATGAAATTTTCCAGAAAGCAGGAACAAATTTTACTCAAGAGAAACTGCAAGAAATTGCCTTCTCAGTTATTCAGGGACCAAAGCATCTGAAAGAACTGTAAGTGCTAGCTGTAAGTGATGGAGTAAGGAATATATAGTTCTGCCAAGAATTAATTCTTTTGTATGGATCCTGAATACAAAAAGAAACAGCTATGCAACAACATTTTATTGTTCTGGTGAATAGCCTATACTCTGGAGAAGAGTGGATAATCAAGACACAATCTGGAGAAAGAAAGAAATTCCTGATTGGCAAGAAAGTCAGAGCAGACTGCATTTTATCATCATGTCCATTTAATTTATACAAAAAATAGAACTAAACTCAGAGAGAGGAGACATGAAAATAGGAGGAAGAGAAATCAATTTAAGATAAGAGGTATTAGGAGAAAGAAGCAAAAATCTGGAATGACTACTGTTGAACATTAAGGAAGAAGGTGCTAAAGAATGGTTATAGTTCGGTGTTAAGAAAGCAAAAAATAATGACCACAAGTGATTTACATAAAAATCAGTGATGGTCATTGATTACTGAGACCTTGCATAGTCTTTTGATCCATAGTCTTTTGTCCATACCTTGAGGTTGACTTAGCAGGAGATAACAACAACTATACCAGTTCATATGGTGATCATGGGAATTGCTGCTATGGCTGTCTCTCATGTAATCAGTCTTGGGAGATGGCTAGGTCTGCTTATGTGCAGTGCAAAATAGAACCGTATGTTGTGGTAGTTGTGTGCCTTCAAGTTGTTTCTGACTTCCGGCAACCCTAATGCAAACCTGTCATGGGGTTTTTGAGGTGAAGAGTGTGTGATTTGCTTCAGGTCATCCTGGGGGTTTTCGTGGTTGAGTGGGGAATCAAACCCTGGTCTCTAGAACTGTAGTGCAGCACTCAAACCATTACACTATGCTGTCTGTCTGTATGACTTGTACCATAATTCATAATACACAAATATTTTTAGTGTGTGACCGAGTTATCAGTGCTCACTTGCCTATTTGTTATAGTGACCTTCGTTACATTGTAGTAGTAAACTATATTTCTGTGTAATTATAAAACTGAGAATATCTAAAAAATACTTAAACATGTGGGTAATCCTGTGTTTTTCTCTGTGAGAGAAAGGCCATTTCCACATTAGAATGTTATAGTGCTATGATTCCACTTCCAACATCCTGTGGAATCCTGGGGTTCACAGTTTCAGGAGGGGCCAGCCGTCCCTCCCCGAAACTGCAAATTCCAGGATTCCATAGGATGTTGAAAGTGGAATCATAGCGCTATAACACTCTAGTGCGGAAATGGCTATAGAAATAAAATACAGGTATTGGTACTTTAGAGATTTTTCCATTGCTTTTCTGATGCCCTTTTTAATTCTCTTATTGACTATAAAGCTGTTGACATGCTTTTTTCCTCTGATACCTGAAGGTACCAATTAAATCTGAAACAAAATGATGTGATGGAGGAGATACAGGAATACCTTCCATCTTTTACTAAATGGGCAGAAGACTTCATGTACACAAACCATCAAGCTAGTCAGCATAATTTTCAGCATAAAATGCAGCTGAAATTGTAAGTAACTGTAACACAGTATGTTGTTTTGGCTTAACTGGAACTGTAGTCTGGCTGCTTCAAAATCCTAAGTCTGAAAAGATAGAGCAAACAATGTTATACAACTCCCTGCCCTAAGATAGACTAGCTAACTTCTTTCACTTCAAAGATTCCAAATCACTTTAAAGAACTGAGGATGGAAGAAATTAACTACATTGGTTCCAGGTATGATCTTCCATGAGTGGAAGGGACTCTGGTCTTCAAAAGTTTCCCTTGGCAGATGGGTTTTGTACAAAGGTTGGAGATAATTTCTGCTGGTTACCCTAAGCATAGACGTACTGAGACTCTCACACTATTCTAAGGGGTGTCTCAGCCTTCTAGATCAATTTTCTTGCAGGGGAAGGGAGGGGAGGTGGAATTGGGGAAAACCAGTTTCTTTGATAGTGGTGTTCAGTAGTGGATCCAGGCCACTACTTCCTTTAATGCTTGACTTTTAAATTTTCTTTTTCCTCTCAAATTGGTTCCATGCCAGTTCTGGTAGTTCTGTATTCCCAATACCAAGAGGCTCAGCTGACCAACAGTTTGTGCGTTATGCTGTTGCAGTTACTTCAGTGGGCAATTTCAGTTCTTCAATGTAGGAGCTAGTTTTGATTTTAAATGACATATGCATATTAAGAAATGTTGGAGGGGGACAAATAGTCCATTTGTAGCACTGGTTGAAAAGATGAAGGGTTGAAATGGTATAGCATGGTGTCGTATTATGGCTTGGATTAGCCACAGCTTAATTAAAAATATCTTCTCATTTTTAATATTTGAAATATTTCTCTAACTTGCCTATTTCAGCTGCAGGAAACTGTTAACCAAGTTACAGTAGTTGTTTATACATATTTTCAACATTTTTTTCCCCATATATGACATGGGTGGTTTCGGTCATCACCAGCTTCATGTTTTCACCCTTTTATCCCTAATGTGTTTAATTGTATGTTCCATAGTTGTTTTAGTCTGTTAAAGCGTTGACTCCCCCACAAATGTTAGCTGAAGTATTTTGTGTAACATGTTCTGCAATTTGAGAGTGAAATAATTTTTCTCACTTGAAAGATAGGTAAGTAACAGTTTAAATGGCTCAAAAGCTTTTCTATATGCTTTAAAATGAAAGCTTTAAATGGCTCAAAAGCCATTTAAAGCTTTCGTTTTAAAGCGTATAGAAAAGTCCTTAGAATAAATAAGTGCCTTTTACCTTTTCATCAAACCCTTATTTTGGAAAGATAGTCTTTTACTTTCTGAGGTGAAGATACAAGTTAACATGCTTAATCTGTTCTTTGATAGGCCAAGAGATAAAGATGATTCCTTTTGCAGTATCAAAGTTACAGAAATCCAGGATGTGGAGGAAAACATCTGGTGTCCTCGGTTTGGCTTAAAGGGCAAAATTGATGTTACGATTGGTGTAACAATTCACCACAGATCTAAAACTCGGTCCAAGATAATGCCACTGGAACTTAAGAGTGGCAAGGAATCTAACTCAGTAGAGCACAGGAGTCAGGTACAAATGAAAATGTTTATAGAATTACAGTAGTCTAATGTGAAAAAAAACTAAGTGATTGGATGCATGAGAGAGTAGCTGTGTTACTCTTGCAACAGTTTTGTGACATCTTCAGTGCAGAACAGACTTGTGTAGCTGTCATAAAGCATTTTCTCCTAGTGACTGGAACTGAGACAGTTCTTGGTTTTTAAGGAGCTGATGGAAATAAAATTGTTAGGATGAGTCCAGCTGAATACTGTTTACAACCAGTTTGAAGACCTATATTCCATAATGATGCTGGTGAAGAAAGTTTCATCAAGCATTATCTGTTGAGCAGAAGTACTCTGGGGAGTTGACAGGCTTGTACAGCCCTCTGTTCGTGAATCCGTGGACCAGCTGTAGTCTGTTGTGACTTATTTGCTAAGCATTTGGCAGATTGTACCTATTACATCTGCAGTATCTTCAGTAACAGCTGATTTTCAGGATTTACTGGAAGTCTCTGGCTCTCTTTCAGTTGCAGTGCCAATTGATCTTGGCTAAGGACTCTGATTAACTCCTTGGAGATGTCTGTGTCACAGAGTGCCTACTCAACTTTTCTTCCCTCTTGGCAGAGCTTGGGAAATTACTTTTAAGATGAAAGAACATAATGACATGTTGAAATCATCTATAACTGGGCAGTTGTAGGATGATGCTCTGGGTCCCAGCTGGCTGATGATAGTTAAATACAGGAGACTGTCTGGCATACTCAGTGTGGAGGTAATGAGTCCCTCATGAAAGAGTATCAGAAACTATCTTTGGATCCTGCTGACTCTGGCAATTTTGATCAGTTGTCTTCTGGCATAGACAACTTCAAGTTCTCATGGATGATCTAGCTTTGTCTGCTAGGTGAGCTGGGTGGTGCATTAGAACGTTAATGAGGATGAGAGACAGACACTTGCTGTAATTCACAGCGTGGTGACTTCTAGATTGCGTGCTGTAAAACAAACTGCCTTTGGAGGTAGTTAAGAAATTTCAAGTGGCACAGAAACATGCTTTTGTGATTTGACAGATAAAAGTCAGCAAACTATGCTTTTTTTTTTTAGTAACATCTCTGCTGGTTTGCACTTTGCTTTTGGGCACACTTCAGAGTGTTGGTTTTGTGCTTTACAGTCTTTGATTTTATTGATTTTAATTATATTGGTGATTACCTTTTTCATATGATCTCTCTGAATCTTAATATTAGCTGAAAAGTTCTGTTCCTTTGCTGTACTTAGGTTACCACCTGACTTTTTCTGTGATGTTTGAAGAGCACATTTTAAGAAGCAAGAAGTTTTTTCTCTTGTTGACAAAAATTGATGAGCAGGGAAGAATGTCACAGTGGGTGAGAGGCTAGCACAGTTAGTTCAGCTATGATCCATGTTGTACTGCTTTATATAATTAGAGTACTTTGTGTGAAAATTTAATAAGTGACTTGAGCTATTGAGCAGAAGTTCCTTGCATGGTACAGGTATGCCATAATTGTGTTTCTGTCTTAGTGGAGCTACACCTTTTGTCACAGTACTTGTGCAAACTTTCTGTGCTACTTGTTAGCAACATAATTTATGTGCATATGGGTGGCTGATGTATTGCAGTGTGTTAAGCCTTTTTTAAAAAGAAAAGTAGTGCAAATGTATTCATTTTTCTTTCTATGTTTAAAGCTTCAATTTTAATGCTTTAAAATATCTTTTCAGGTAGTTTTGTACTCACTTTTGTGCCAAGGAAGAAGAGCTGATCCTGAAGCTGGACTTCTCCTTTATCTTAAAACTGGTAATATGTTTCCTGTTCCTGGAAATCGTATGGATCGAAGAGGTAACTTGTGCGTGCAAAATTGGTTGCACAGAGATGTATTTGTAATGTTTCCACCCACCTTTTAGCTATACAGACTTCAAGGTGGCTGACAGTGGGTTTCAAATATACAACTCTATAATAAAGTTTATGGAACAAGTTAAAAACAGGGGCAGAGGCAGAATTAAGTGGTAGGTAGCAGGAAAAATAATACTTAATTTACCTTGCACCAAAAGTTAGGTAGAGAGAATAGATGTAACTTGGCATCAGAAAGAAAGCATGCAAATAGTTTTCAGTAGAACATTTCACGAGCGGGGCTCTGTTGCTGCAACTCTGCTAGCTATCTACCTAATCTCTGGAAGTGAAGGGACTTGGAAACCTTTGAGGAAGACCTCAGTAAATGTAGAAGGCAATACTTCCAGTAGCATGGTTCTTGTTCAAGGTGGGTATCACGCAGCCCACCAAGACTGCAGCTCCCAGCATTTCTCACCATCGCCCATACTGGAAAAAGGTATTAATTGCAGTTGGACAAAATTTTGAGAATTGCAGGATTCTCACTCTATTCTGTATCATTTAGGTTCTTCTTCGTGGTCTCTGTACCTCATACATTAGGAGCTTTCGCGCCTGCGCGGTAACGTTCAGAAGATTCTAGAGCTTAGTAGCTTGGCGGGAACCCCTCCCCCATACCTGCACTGAGCATGCTCAGCCCGCTGAGCAACGGTCGCTCCTCAGTTCTTTTTCGTCCGCCTTAGCGAACGGAAGGTTCTTAGCTTTGCAACTGCCTATTAGGCTTTCGGTTTGTGTTTTTGGCTTTCTCTTCAAACCATCTGCTCTTCGATTGCCTTTTATGTCTACCCCCTTCTAACTCTTGCATCCTTTTGAACGCAAGATCGGACTCCCCCTTCTTTTTCCTGAGGGAAACCCTAAACGTATTAGCCATGTGCTGTGTTGTGGCCTTCGGCCTGGAGAAACCTCACTACCAGGAGCCAGTAATGTTTTTCTTGGCATGCCCGCGGCCACACCCTCCTCGGTACCGAATGCTGGCATCGGGTATGTTACTGTTTCTGAGGCCCCATTCAGGCGCGGCATTCTCCAATGGGCTCAGGTAGTCGAATCCTCTAGGACGTTTTTCACCACCCAGCGCAAACGGCCTCCTTCCCATGGCACCCGAAAGGAGACAGGGAAGAAGGAAAACAGGAAGGAACCTTACATGCAGCTGAGATAACGGACCCTCCAGAGATCCTCGAGGACCATACCTTACCCTCGCTGCCTCAAGTCTCCCCGCTCGGTTACCCTGAAAGGATGGACCACCCGGAGGATGAGGACAAGACCGCCGGCTCGGCGCACCTTCGGACCCGCCTATGCTCGCTGCTGCGGTCTCTCTGCTGCCCACCCTTAGGGGATGGTGCCGCCCGGAGAACAGGGATCAGACCGCTGGCTCGGCCGTGCCTTTGGGCCCGCCTTTCGTCGCTGCCGCGGTGTCTCCGCTCGGTCTCCCTGAGGGGATGCATCACGCAGAGGATGGGGACAAGACCGCTGACTTAGCTATGCCTTCGGGCTAGCCTAGCGTCACTGCCTCAGTCCCTCCACTTGGTCACCCTGAGGGGATGAACCATCCGGAGGTCGAGGACCAGACCGCTGCCTCGGCAGTCCCCTCTTTCTGGGCCAGCCTATCCTTACTGCTGCGGTATTCCCACCCGGTCACCCTGAAGGGTTGGACCACCCAGAGGATAAAGTCCAGACCTCAGGCCCTGAACACGCCCGATCTCGTCTGATCTTGGAAGCTAGCAGGGTCAGGCCTGGTTAGTACTTGGATGGGAGACTGCCTGGGAATACCGGGCCTTCGGCGCTAACCTATCCTTGCTGCCGCGGTGTCTCTGCGGTCACTCTCAGAGGATGGACTGCTGGGAGGATAGTAACAGTCGGTCGCCGCAGCTGCAGAAGACCCATTTGGAGTGGGCCCTCTCTCTCAGCCACCGAGGGCCCTTCTCGTGCACATATGGCCGGGAACACCTTTACCAGGAGTAACCGGTGTTGTATCATTCCTATTCACTCACCTTTTCGGCCACCAACGTCTCTCCGCCTCCGGCTGCTCCACCAGTCCTGTCCATGGCACCGATGATGGTCCCCTGACCATGCCTATGACTTCATAGGCCCAGCAACCATAACCAAATTGTTATCCGAGTCTGGCTGACTCCTTACAAATCTCAACCCTGTCTTTTGAGAATGTGTCACACCCGGCTCCATCTATCCGGGACCCGGTGTCCGCGTGCGTCGCTCAGCCTCCCATAGGAAACCCCCCCAGACAGGTTCTATCCTTTTCTGATGCACCTCCCAGGGGATCAACAACCGAGTACCACACAATTCTTAATGAATCAGGGACACTGGATAACCAATACATCATGTCAGCTACTCGTTCCGCAGAGGTGCCACTCCTGCTCCAGCGCCTTGTGCAGCTGAGATCCAAATCTCCAGGAGGAAAGCCGCAGACGCATTGAAGACCACCCATTGATGGCCTGGGTCTACTCCATGCCACTAGTTAAGGCCTGCCCCACGGCAGACAGACGCGTGGCTCAGATCATCGAGCCTGCAAACTGACATCAGGGGAAGGATCGAGGACCTCTTTGATGGCCAGGGGCTGTTTAATGCCACATCACATAGGCATCCACTCAAGGGACCATCCACTCAAGGGACGCCTGCCTGACAGGAACCGTGCCACAGGTCGTCGTCCTCGACCTCTCAACCTTGGTCGCCTCGTTCGACCCCTCCCCGCCGTCTACTCTCTTTGGAGACCTCAATTTTCTTCTGCGAAGAAGTCCTCGTCTGGGACGAAGTCCCTTTCTTGCCCTCCTCCGCAGGTCACCCCATGTCACCTCAGACTTGGGCAATCTCCACATCGTCCGTCTTGCCTATGCCGCAGCATGGCTCCGCCGGAACAGGTCCAGTCTCTGCTTCAAGAGGAGCATTCGAGAAACTTCTGTCCTCACCCAGTACCACTGGCCTCTTCTCCAGCACAGACGATACCAATGGTTCGCGGTCGACTATACCTATTATCAATACAGGGTGCTACCGTTCGTACTCTCTACCGCCCCAGGGTCTTCACCAAATGCATGGCCCCTGGTGATATCATGTAGGCGAAGGAGGTCTCGATCTACCCCTACCTAGACAACTGGTTGATGCTGGCATCCTGCGGACAAGAACTCTACAATGACACCCACCGGATGCCCTCCATTCTGTCCTGTCTTGGTCGGGCTGCGTTTGTGGTCTTTCAACGCCCTGATGCTATCAGCGAGGAAAACCCACCAACTCCTCGGGTACAGGGCCTTGACTTCCGCCGTGACTTGCAGTCTAGGCTCTGAATACCTCCGCGGGTCCGTCTGGTGACAGTCTTACAACCATCTCCTGTCAGGGATGCCTCCTCGGAACCACCTCCATGGCTCACGCAGACAACACGACATCACATTGTTATATCGACACGCAAGGAGGGACTCATTCCACACCCTCCTCAGTCTACACAGCGACCTCTGCAACTGGTGTGTCCTGCTTCAAATCCATCTGGTATCAGAGCACCTGGCTGGGCAGGAAAACACCACAGCGGACGCCCTCTGCAGGGAGCGGTCCCTCTCGACGAAGCGTCCAGGATGGTACGAGACCAGTGGCGGACCGGCGATCGACCCTTCTCCACCAACAAGGACGCAAAGTGTCACTGGTACTGCTCCAGGGCCGGCCACAGTCGTGATTCCATCGGCAATGCTTCCAGTTTTGAGTGCAATGACGGTTTCCTATACGTTCTCCCCATTTCTTTTTGGCCCAGTGGTCCCCAAACTCCTTGTGGACCGGGCCAACGCTGCATTCACTGGTCCGGCCCTCTGCTCAAGGCTGCTCGCGGTCGGATCCTCCGTTTTTCCCGCCATGCCGGACCTACTCTCGCACCCCAACAGCCTCGTTGTCCATCTGGACCTGCCACTCCTGCCCCTCCGTGCCAGGGGGATATCGCCCTAGATGAGTCCGTCATCGGCAACATCTTGGACGCGGCCAGGAAGGAGTCGACACGCCACAGTTACCACTACAAGTGGCGGCGCTTCGTTGCCTTTACTGAGGAATGACGATAGCCGGTATCGCCTGCCAACCTGCCTACCTTGCTCCATTTCCTCCTGCACCTCCGGCAGCAGGGCTAGGCCTTCCCGTCACTGAAGGCCCACCTCGCCGCCATCGTGGCATACCAACTGCCACGATTCCCATTGGCAGCTCTCTCCCTTCATGATATCGTGAAGCACTTTTCTTTTTTCTCTAGGGCCTGCAACACCTTTACCCACCGGTTTTGCCGCTGCTACCGCTATGGATCACAGGCTGCTCACCATGAAAACTGCCTTCTTGATGGCTGTCACCTCTGCCAGTCGGGCGTGAGGGCTGGCAGCCCCACAATGTGACGAACCGTACCTGGCTCTTCACAGGGACAAGGTGGTCCTCCAGCCTGACTTTTCATTCAGTCAAGACATCATCTTGCCCACCTTTTACCCGAACCTGACTACACCTTTGGAGAGATCCCTTGACTCCTTGGATGTTCGTCGGGCCTTGCCCTTCTACCAGGACAGGGCTGCCTCTTTCAGACAGGCCCCACACCTATTGTGTGCCATGACCGGCATTGGGGGGGCCACGAAATATCCACCCAGTGCTTCTCAAAATGGGTAGCCCAGACTATCCACCTGGCGTACGAGCTTGCCAAGAAGCCCCCGCCAGACTTCTTTGGGCTCATTCCTCCAGTCCTGTGGCGACATCTGCAGCCCTCCTACGAGGAGTCAGCCTGCAGGACTCTGCCAAGTGGCGACCGGGTCCCAGCCATCGACCTTCGTGTGCCACTACAGGCTCGACTGCCGGTCCCGGAAGGATGCTCGTTTTGGACATGCTCTGCTCGCTTCCGTTCTTTAGGGCCTGACCCACCATCCTACTTGTAAGCTACACAGTCTCCTAATGTATGAGGCACAGAGACCACGAAAAAGAAGAACAGGTTGCTTACCTGTAACTGTGGTTCTTCAAGTGGTCATCTGTGCCCTCATACATGCCCGCCCAGCCGTCCCCTCTTTCTCAGGCCCTTATTGGCGGACTACAGAACTGAGGAGCGACCGTTGCTCGGCAGGCTGAGCAGCTCAGTGCAGGCATGGGGGAGGGGTTCCCGCCAAACTACTAAGCTCTAGAATCTTCCGAATGCTACTGCGCAGGCGCGAAAGCTCCTAATGTATGAGGGCACAGATGACCACTCGAAGAACCACAGTTATAGGTAAGCAACCTGTTCTTTTGATAGGTGAGCTCCACTGCTCTGAGTTTCACCTAGGAATAATCGAGAAACCAGTTAAGATCTTGAAACCTTGGAGGATGTGTTCATTGTAGTGAATTCACAGTTTACAACCTGGCCAACATATTCTGAACCAGCTGAACTTTTAAAAACCCAAACCTCATTGCAACAATGCAGGGTGGATGTTGCTGTGATGTGGAAGAGTATGTCCAGATAATGTTTTTCTTGGAGGGACATGACTGGTGTAATAAAGAAGTTGAAAAAATAATTTCATATTCAGAAAGCCTCTAGTGAGTTAAACAGTTTCCAGGGCTTTTTCCCAGTTCTGAACTACAAGCAATGTAGATGATCCTTGTCACTTCCCCAGTCATAATGTTTTGAGGTAGGATGACACTGGTTTTACACTGAGCATTCTGGATGCTCAGAATGCTCACCAAGCATGCAGCATTAGCTAGCGTACAGCTTCAGCTGGAGGAGGAACAGGGAGGTAAGGCACATTCAGATTTTCTCTGTGCTTTCCCTGTGCTCTGAACATCTGGTAAGTGTAGAACCATATAAAGTTTTTTGCCTAGCGTTAAGCTGTAAGACCTTTTTTTTTTATTGTACAAAATCCCTCATGTCCCTTTACAGCTCCAGTGTGATTCTGAGATCAAATGTGTTTGGGAGCATAATTTCCAGGGCGGGTAGATGGACCAGGAAGGAAATGAAATTGCAGCCCTAATTAATTGAAGCAGGGAGTTCCAGTTAATTTAATTCAGGGTACCCCTGAAAGAAGTTGTATGCATGATTATGTCCTGAAAACTTTGAAATGAAGTCTGTAAGGACTCTTCCATGCACACCAACCTTTCCTGCTGCCAGTGCTTCTTGCATTGTTCTAGAAGGGAGGTGAGCGGCAAGGAAAAATGGGGCCAGCCTCACCAAGGCTTTGTTTTTCCAAATTTCCTCAAAAAGATGTATTTAAAAAATCTCAAAAAGTTTGAAAAAAGTTCACTACCTGTATGAGGTAAGCTGGGGATGTTTGCCCACTTGCAGTCAGTTGGATCATCTAACATCAGTACCTCTATCTTGTTAGTTTTCAGTTATCTCTTGCATTCCAGATACCAGGTCAGGCTGCTTGAATTGGTGAAATAGTTTGGTGTCACTCGGGTGTCACTGACATATTAATACCACCTAATCTCAAATTCCCAAACAGCCACATTCAGTGGCTTTATTGTAGGTGTGAAATAGTGTGTGGAATAGAACAGAGCTTTGAAGTATTAATGTGAGGTGAAACAGAAGAATCATAGCATTATCTATTACAATATTCTAGGTAGGATGGAGTGTAGTTCTAATCCTGCACAGCTGATCTAGAAGGATACTAGTCCAGGAGGATCAATAGGATCATGCTCTCCCTGTCTGCTCTAATAGGTTTTATGTACTAGGGCAACTGAGGTGGCTTCTGTCATAAAGCCAAGCTCAAATCCAGATAGAAGTAAAAATAGATAATCTATGGTATCCAGAAGTGTCCTTAATTGTACCATTGCTCTCTAGTTGCTGATGTTTTTGAGAGATCATCATGTTGTATATAGATTATTGCCTTCATGCTTTCAGTTATGGCTATTGTCCCTTAAGAGTGCTAAAATATATTATTTGAGATATATTGTCATTAAACAAATAAAATGTTGTGTTTAATAGGAAGGCTTCACATATCAAAGTATTTTCTAGGAAAAGATGGATAAATTGTGTTGAAAGTTAATTTGATAGTTCCTATTTGGCACATATTGCTTGTTACAATAATGAGTTTGTTGTGGCTACTGCATGGCTAGAATAGGCTAAATAACCAAGTTTTTGTTTAGTTTGCTTTCTTAAATTTTGGAAAAAAATCTGAGCATGTCTCTATTTTTCCCTTCTACAGAACTCATTAAATTAAGAAATCAGTTGGCCTTCTATTTGCTTCACAGTATACATAAATCTGATACAGGGAAGAGGCAGACACAGCTTGCATCTTTGCCACCGTTGATTAGTGACAGCCAGACATGTCGCTGTTGCTCTCAGAAGCAGAACTGTATGTTTTATAGCAGGTAAATCCCTTTTTAAAGAGCTTGGTTTATAAGTGGCTCTTTGCAAATTGACCTCAGTGCAAACTGACTGATAACCATGGTTTAATTCAGGTCCAATCTCTATGGACTATATGTACATGAAACTCTTTGTTACACAGACGACTTTGTTAATGTATGGTGTGAAAATGTATGAAATATCCAGTGGAAATGTACAGTTGATTGATTTCTTCCATATAAGTTTTAAAACCATGCTTGGAATTTAGCATTTTTCAGATTGGTGCCATAGTAAATGTGACCCAAAACTTGACTGACCTGTTTAATGTGCTTAATAATTCAGTTTTGCATCAGAGTAATACCAGTGTGCATCTGTACTGTGCTACATTGTTGTTGCTTTAATTTTCCCAGCTATGAACCATATTAAGCTATAGTTGTGGTTTTGTGATGGAGCACACCAAAAGGTTAATTCCATAAAGCAGACAAAGCCTCTTGACAAAACCCAGGAAGAGGAATGGATAAGAACTAAGTTTTCAGAAAGTGTAAGGACTCAGATGTGTCACTGTGAGTTTTTGTAAGGCCTTCTCTGAAGTTAGCATTAAATCCTGATGTACAACATTTTTAGTAGGAAAAAAACCAAAGTCTCAGGCAACCTGGCTTCATAGTTGTACTTATAAGCAGTATTTCAGGAGGACTTAATACTGGGTTGTGTTTCAGGGCTGTAGAGCAACAGAGCAATACCTTAATTCCTCAGGATGTAATTGCTGTTGTTGAAAAAGAAACCCAGCATCTGAAGCCTTCTCACTTGGAGTATTTTCGCCTGTGGTATCTGATGCTGACCTTAGAGTCAGAGTGCAAAGATGGAAGGAAGGGGCATAGAAACATATGGATTATGCCTGCTACAGAAAGGTAATTACTATTTAATTTTTTAGGGTAGTTTTATACTCTTCATTTTAGATAATTGCAATTGCTGTTATTTTTACGAACTTTTCCAGGCTATAGTAAGGAGTAAACAAAAAAAGTCTTATATTTTTCTCTAACGATTAAATGATACGGCCTGTCAACTGGTTTTACTACTGCAAGTTACCAAAAACTTTATTGTTCTTAACTTTTGTAGAGAGAAGCATGGAGACTGCATTGGAAATATGATCAGACTGGAATGTGTACAGGAGGTGACTGATGGACAGTATCTACACTGGTTCCAGCGTAAAAATGGTTCAGTACCTGTAACAATACTGATGGCAGGAGACAGAGTTGTTGTGAGTGGTGAAGACATCACTTTACTTGGCTTGTCAGCTGGCTATGTTCAAGAGGTCAACAGAGCCAAAATTTCCTGCTTATTGGATAGGTAATATAACACAAACAAGCTCAGTGCTTTAGTTGTTAGTGTAATCTAATATAATAACGTTTGTCCTGTGAGAGATTGTTTTGTGAGTTCTTTCTTTGCATGCAGCGGAAACTCTAAACTGCTTATCTCTTCACATATAGATGTTACTGCTTCTCTCAGTGTTCACAGCCTTTTAGAAATAGCATGACCAGAAGTTGTGTCCCTGCATCAAAAGATCAAATTTAGAAAATTGAAAGCTGTCGTGATTAAGAAGAAATCAGAAGTTAGAGAGGGACAGATAACAAAACAGAAAAGAAGGGAGAAGTTAGACTAGTAATAAAGAGTGAAAGTGAACCGATGCTGGTTTTATTGGGAATGGTTCAGATGTCACACTAACGTTATATTGATCTGTTCAGTTTATGGCACTTGCCACCTCTGCCCCAGTTTCTCCCCCTGATGACATTTCTGTGGTGGTGGTAAAAATTAATGTTAAAAGAGCCAGAGTGGTGTGGTGGCTTGAGCATTAGACTATGACTATGGAGACCAGAGTTTGAATCCCTGCTTGGCTATGCTAAAATCCACTGGGTGACATTGGGCAAGTCACAGTCTCTCGGCCTGAGAAGGTAAATCCCCTCTGAACAGATTTTGCCAAGATAACCCTGTGATAGGGTTGCCATAAGGCACACAACAACATTAAAAGAACTCTCACAGTCCTCAAGATCCAGGCGAGGAAATGTGGTCTCTACATCTAAAGAAATAACCAACCTGTGATTCATAGTGACATTTATGGATCTTTATGATATACATTTTCTTCCACAGTTGCCTTGTTGAAGCTTAATTTGTGCATTTTTAACTAAGGGAGTCCTTAGCCTTCACAGTGAGTTCCCAGTTTTATTAGAAATCACTGTTTTCAAACCAGTTCAATAGTGTTGGCTGTCTAACAAATGATGCAAACCTTTTTTTGTTGACTTGTTGATCGTTGATCAAATGTTAACTAGCAATTGCTTCCAACTAATGTATTCCAGGAACTTATCACATCTACCCAAAGATACTGTATTTAGGCTAGACCATGATGAAGGAGCTTATGGCATAGATGCCCCCTTAGGAAACCTTTCTAAATTGATGGAAAATTCTCCTGCCAGGTTTGTTTAAATTGATTTTATTTCATAACTGACTATTTCTTTTAGAACTGTATGTGCCATTTTGACTTTATTCCTTTCTCAACTCTCCCTCTTAGTGAACGGCTTCGGAATTTAATAATAGACTTTCACAAACCACAGTTCGTCCAACACGTGAGCTCAGTCCTTCCTCCAGAAGCAAAGGAGACTGTTGCAAACATTCTAAAAGGTACTGCAAAAGTCTGGTTGCTGTTTAGAATCTGTATTTCCCTTTTCAAAGCAACCTTAAGTCAGTAAATTAACATGTTCCTGCATAAAAATTCAATTGCAAAACCTTGTGACTGAAAAGATGGATCCCATGTTTTCTCAACAGTAGGCCTATTCAGAGAGAAAAAATTAGTCATATTGACTTGATCAGTTGTTCAAGCTGGATAGCTATGTTTCTGGGCAGAACTGGATTGGAGTACTATTCATATAGTCACAACCTGGAATAGCTTCAGAACTTAGACATCATCTTATAACCCTCTGAAGTAGATTAGAATTAATACTTTACAAATTGTAGAGCTGAGGCTGAGTAGCCCAAAGACCATTCAGTGTGTCAGTGACTGAGCTGGTATTTCAAGTGAAATCAGATCCAACTCTACTCTCAGTCCATGTTGTCCAAGTGTTTTTTAGTGAGTCAGAGAATGCGGCTTCTCTTGCTGACACAGGCTTGTTGAGTTAATTGATGCAGAGGAGCCTTCTAGGCTAAACAAACACTGAATTTTTATAAAGTAAAATAGCAAGTTCATAAAAGATACTAGCACATAATGACTGGCATCTGGTAGGTTGGTTTCTATTAAAGTAGAGTCATTCAATCAATTACTCAGTGGTGAGTCGACATGTAAGTAAATCGTAATAGATTCAGTGCATCTACTCTGGTCAGTACAAAAAGAAAACTTAAGCCAAAATCTTGTTCCTTGTGGGGCTGCACAGGCATAGGTTTTGTTAGTAATTTGTAGCATATTGGGCTGCCTGAAAGAAGAAAATATCTTCTAATTTACACGGCCGCTTCACAAAGATTTTTACTGGATTTACAAACCAGTTTTAGAAAGTATAGGCAATGAGATTTGGGGCCAACATGAATTTCTTACAGGGCTGTTCCCTGGAATAGGAATGGATGTAGGGGAAATGTGTGGAAGTTCATAAACAGGATATGAAGGTGATTCCCTGAGCTGGTTTCCTTTCCCCTCATCCGTTTAGGCAGAAGTCTTGTGCACAGTTACTTGAAGTAATCCCTAAAGAACTCTGTGCGATTAGGTGAGTAAATGTGCATAGGACCGGACTGTAAAGTATTCTGCCTCTGTATATGGAACTAATGTTTATTGGGATTTTGATCTCAGTATTTTGATATAGTCAAATAAAGCAAAGCAATAAATATGAATTTTAATAGGCGTCCCCCAGGATTGTTTAAAATGAAGGAAATAAGGATGATTTCAGTTATATGCATGGTTAATAAAAAGTTTTTGTTTCATAAATCAAAGGCCTGAATAAACCTCAGAAGCAAGCAATGAAACAAGTGCTGCTTTCAAAGGATTACACACTCATCGTTGGTATGCCTGGAACAGGAAAGACTACTACAATATGTGCTCTGGTAAGGTCGTATACAGTGAGTAAGGACATGTGTTTGAGTCTGCATTGGCAATTGTCAGATGATTTGTATGTGGAAAATTATCTGTTCAGTAGATGAGGTAAGATGTCTCTGTATCATCAGTTTTTGAAAACATATTTCTGTTGGCAATGCATCCATGATAGATTATTTTGCCACTAATATTTGGCCTATACGCTAGCTTGTATGTTTGAGAAAGTTCTTGATACAAAGCTTCATTTTTATCACTCTTATGTTTTGGAAAATCTTTGATTAGGTGAGGAATATAAACAAGTACAGATATAAAAAGGAATGGAAACGGGATAAAAATCTATTTATCAGGTTCTCTGTCTTTTCAATGAAATGAAGTTCTATTATGATTGTTGTAAAACAGAGATAATGTATGGAATGGAATGTTTATACGGAATGGAATGTTAAAATCAGATTCAACTGGGAAAATTGATGTCTGGAAGCGGGGAGGATTTTTTTTTATTCTTCTTCATTGAAAATTTTAATAAAAATTTCTTATAAAGAAAAATGAAGTTCTAGAAATAAGTTTCCTAAACCATACGCTTGTTAGAACTACTGTATGTATTCTTTTATTAGATTGACCATATATTTCAGCACTGGAGTTCAAAATCCTGCAATACAATAATTTTCTTTAAAAAGTTCAGATTTGTTATAGAACAGCAAGGTGTTGAATCCAGGTTAAAGAACAGCAACCCAGATGTCTCATGTTTGCTCACACATTTAAAGCTTTCCCCCAATCTTTTCAAATAGCAACTGAACATTGTTGTGCATATGTCATATTGATAAACACTTTTAATAGAGAGATACTGAGGAAGAAGAATAGCTATTTTAAATATGTTGAATCATCTTCATTTAAACAGCTACAAGGAATGTTTGAAAAACCACAAACATGTTCATGAACTTTGTCCACATAGACCTTGAGACTGCAGACTTTGTGTCTGGTTATGTAACCATTCTTGCTTCCAAAATGTGAAGTATGAGACATTTCTTTTAAATCTTCATGTCTGAGCAATTCCATGCTTAATGTGGATATTGAACATGAAATCTCATGAAAATATTTGAAAACCTCAGATCTGTACAGGCACACACGCATTCACAAAACACTTGAGGAGAAATCATGAAGATTAATTCTGCCGCTGAATTGCTGTCTCATTGGATGGACATGCTCCTGCCACCATCCATGTTTTTGCCACACATATTTTGCATCCTACTTGATGTAAGTTTCTCTCTCATATGGAGGATCCATGCATGCTAATATAGATACACATATAGTCTTTTCTTTATGTGCCAAATGATCATTGTGGTTTGGGCACCAGAGTGCATGACTCGTTTTCCACAGGTCTGTAATCTCCTTTTCACAGTTTCTGAGTGCAGAAGGAGGATTCAGCTAGCACCTCTTTAATTATATAAGATTTCCACTCAGAATTATTCCTACATGACAACTGGGGTTTCGGGGAGGTGGGGGCTTTTAAACAGTGTGATTTAATGCCTTCCTCTTTTTTTGTCTAATTTCCCACACTTTAGGTACGGATTCTTTATGCTTGTGGTTTTAGTGTTCTCTTGACGAGCTTTACACACACTGCAGTGGACAACATCCTTCTTAAGCTAGCAAAGTTCAAAGTAGGTTTTTTGCGACTTGGTAGAGTTCAAAAGGTTCATCCAGACATAAGGAAGTTTACAGAAGAAGAAATCTGTAGATCCAATTGCATTAAAACTGTAGCTGATTTGGAGGAGCTGTATCACAGTCAGGTAAGAGCAATGGATTTCAGAACTTTTAAGACTGTCTCAAAATGTGTTTTGGAAATGAATCTGTAGCAAGGCATTTATGTCAGCACACTGACTGTCTTATTTTCACAATTATATTTTGACTGTGAGGCCCCTTTGTGGCTAAGTGCTGTCAAGTTGACTTTGACTTATGGCAACTCTGTGAATAAGACCTCCACATCTCTCCATCATCAACAGCCCTGCTCAGGTACCACAGACTCAAGGCTGTGGCTTCCTTGATTGAGTCTATCCATCTGTAATGTGGTCTTCCTCTTTTCCTGCTATCTTATATCTTACCAAGCAATATTGTCTTTTCTAGCGAATCATGTCTTCTCATGATGTATTCAAGGTATGACAGTTTAATCATTTTGACTTCTTGGGAGACTTCAGGCTTGATTTGCTCTAGGTCCCATTTATATGTCTTTTCAGCAGTGCACGGTATCTGCAGAACCCTTCTCCAGCACCACATTTCAAATGAGATTATTTTCTTCCTACGCACTTTCTTCATTGTCCAGCTTTTAAAACCATACATAGACATTCAAAATATAATGGCATGGACAATCCTAACTTTAGTATTTAGTGATAAATCTTGACACTTCAGGATCTTGTCTAGTTCCTTCATAGCTTCCCTTCCAAGTTCTAGTCTTCTTCTGACTTCTTGACTGCAGTTTCTATTCTGATTAATGACTGAACCAGGGTATGGAAAATCTTGAACTATTTCAGTATCTTCATTGTCTGTTTTAAGGTTATGTACATCAACTGTGGTCATCATTTTTCTTTTCTTATTGCTCAACTGTAAGCCTTCTTTTGCACTTCCTTCTTTAACTTTCTTCAGTAATCATTTCAAGTCTGCTATTTTCTGTGAGTAGTATGGTGTTACCTGCATATCTTATATTGTTGATGTTCATTCCTTCAGTTTTCACGCCTCCTTCAGATCTAGTCCTGCTTTACATATGATATCTTTGATGTACAAATTGAACAGATAGGGTGATAAAATGGAGCCTCACCTGACCCCCTTTCCAGTTGGAAACCATTCTGTTTCTCTTTATTCTATCAAGACACCAGTGTCTTGTCCTGTGAACAAATTACGTGTCAGGACAATCGAATGTTGTGGTACACTCATTTCTTTAAGAATGATCCATAGTTTCTCATGATCCATACAATCAAAGGCTTTGCATCTATGTTGCACAAGCTGATTTTCCTCTGAAATTCTTTGGTGGAGTCCATTATCCAACATTTGTTTGCAATATAATCCCTAGTGCCTCTTCCTTTCCTCACCCCAGCTTGGAAATCTGGCATTTCTCATTCTAAGTATAATAAAAGTCTTTGCTGTAGGATTTAGCATTAGTTTACTGCCTGGGAGATTTAGCAATGGTCTTCTGGTTATTGCAATTTCCTTTTTGAGGGATAGGAATGTGTATTGAGTGTTTCTAATCTGTGTGCATTGTTTTGTTTTCCTTATTTATTAATAGATTTTACTTAGAACATGAGTGGATTCTGTCTCTGTAGCTTGAAGCAGCTCTATTGATATACTATCCATTCCTGGTCATTTATTTCTCCCAAGTGTTCTTAGTGCAGCTTCCACTTCAGTTTCTGAAATTATAGGTTTATCATCAAATGGTTCTTTCTTGAATGAATCTGTCCTCCTTTCATCTCTTTTATGTAGTTCTTCAGTGTATTGTTTCCATCATCTTTTTTTCCCTACTTGGTCATGTAATGTTTTTACCTGCTGGTCATAGAGAAATCCCACTCTTGGTTTAAATGTCCCTTTTGATTTCTCAGATCTTGTAGAAAAGGTCTCATATTCTTTTTTGTCGTCATCTTCTGTTTTTTCTGCATTGATTATTATAATAGTTCTTTTTGTCTCTGCACACTAGTCACTGAACAATTGCATCAAGGGTTTTGACCTTGCTTCTGTCCCCTTTTAGTTTTGCTTCTCATCTGTCCTTAACTGCTTGAAGAGTTTCATCTGTCATCCATTGAAGTGTCTATTTCTGTCTACAGATGAAATCTTTTTGCATTCTTCCTAACAAAGTGGCTTCAGTCCAGACTTTTGCCTCCTGGTCAATTCAGTTCAATAGTGCAAATCTATTTTTTCACATTATCTTTAAATTCTGTGGGTTGTTTTTTGGCACAATGATTGGTGCAGTGTTCCTCTTTACCTTTAATGTTTGATATTAGCAATTCATGTTCTGTGTCACAGTCTGCTCTTATTAACTTAGAACAAATTAAATCTCCTTAGAACTTTTACTTGAATATATTCTTTTTTCCCATTCAATCCTACCGTATCTCTCTTGAATTTTGTATAATGTGTCAGTCTTCAGAACTGTAAGTAATGCTATGCATGGATTCAATTGGGAAACACAATAGATAGTACTAACTATATTGTTGTGCCAGCTTTCTTATGAAGTGGGTCAGTCTTTGAGTCAGAATACACTTTTGACCCCAGCCTGTTCTGTGGAAAAAAAAGTGGCCCAGAGAATATAGAAGGTTATCTTCTTTGAGATAAAAACCCTTCTACATTAAAAGCGTATCTTATTAGTCAGATTTCACCACTAAAAAAAGGTACATATTGCCCACATCTATAAAACTTACTATATAATTATTCATAAGGATAGAGTTAATATATGGATACTGAAAGGACATTCACCTTTATAATCAACTTTCTTCCTGTCACAGAAGATTTATAGCCTAGCCTCAAGTTCTCGTGACAGGCAATCATGAAACCTAGGAACTACATTTACTAATGGGATTATAGTTGGCAGTATTATATTGTTTGGATAGATAGTAATAAATTGAATATAGGTTTCAGAAGTTAGTTGCAAAGCACAAAATTTTGAAATCCTGAAATCCTGCTTATTAATGTTTTTGCAGCCAGTAGTTGCAACAACATGCATGGGAACAAACCATCCAATTTTCACTCGTAAAAAATTTGACTTCTGTATAATAGATGAAGCTTCTCAAATCAGTCAGCCAATCTGCCTGGGTCCACTTTTCTGTTCTCTTCGGTTTGTGCTAGTGGGCGACCATCAGCAGTTACCTCCACTTGTTCAAAATGCAGAAGCAAGGTAAGATGGCATTCTGCTGATGCTGTTAATTTATACAGTGTATCAGCAAAACTTTTTGCAAGACACTGACTGTTTTCTTTTGCAATAGAGATCTCGGCATGGGTGAAAGCTTATTCAAGAGGCTGGAGAAAAATGAAAATGCTGTTGTGCAGCTAACTGTACAGTACCGAATGAACAGGTGTGTAAAACTGTAACTTCATTGTTTGGTCTCCACACATTGTGAGTGTTCAAATCTGAATTGACTTTGCTTTTCAAAATCCTTTAGCAAAATTATGTCACTGAGTAATAAGCTGGTATATGATGGCAAACTGGAGAGTGGCTCTGAGAGGATTTCCAAAGCTGTAATTGACTTGCCAAATTTTAAAGAATTGAAATTGGAGCAGCACTATTCCTCAGAAACTTGGTTAAAGGAAACACTTGATCCAAACAACCCTGTTTGTTTTCTTAACACAGAGAAGGTAGGCTTTATTTGCTCCCTATTCCCTTTCTCCCTTAAAAAATGCTCAGTATTACTTTTGTTCTATTAATTAGAAAATGGAAGATAAAATTCGTGGAAAATGTTGTCTTGCTGCATAAGCTACCTTCAGTTCTTAGTGCAGGCTGTCTCCTCTTTGACATAAGCAAATTATCTGTGAGCTGTTGATTTTAAATCCATCCTGCCCTTTTCTCTAAACAAACAAACTGGAATTTGCATCATTTGAGATTTCAATGTATGCTATTTGCTTTACAGATTCCAGCACCAGAATACACAGAAAAAGGGGGTGTGAGCAACACGACAGAAGCCAGACTAGTAGTTTTCCTGACATCTATGTTTATAAAGGTATTGCTTTTGCTTCTGCTGTTTGGAAGAAGAAAAAAGGAACAGTGTAGTCAACCATGAAATCAACAGGATTTAAGTTACAATGATCATTTCAGCGGATCCTCTCTAGGAAGGACTAACTTTGTACTTAGCTTTGTCCTTTGCTCCATCAAAGCCTGAGCATGTATTTATTTTCTGAAAATTGTCATGTGAACAGAGACGTTTATCTGAGCAGGTTGCTCTGTTTAACATTAGGTTAAGAGCTGGTGGTTCTTTGCTATTGCGTTCCTCTTCTTTCTCTCTGCATCCCCCTTCCTTCCGCCAAGATTTTCAAGCAGATACTTGCAAATGAAATTGTGTGAGCTGTGCACCCTACTATTTTACAAAATCCTGTTTACAAATTACAAACTGTTTACAAAGTAGTGTCCCCTATACTTCTCTAAATTCTGCTTCCTTGAAAATTTCACCCTTTTTGAATAAAATTAAGCTTCTTTGGTAAAAGAAATGGAGTTAAAAGTTGACCTGTGGTTCACTTTCTTGTTAAATAAAAGAGCCTGAAAGCAAATGGGGGGGATATGTCAAAATTGTTAAGGGTGTTTGGTATTAAAAAATATTTTTAAAAAAAGTTTATCAAATCCATAATCCTAAGAATGGGTGCAACAGAGAGGTATGAGAGTGTTCTCCTATATCTTAGCCATTGCTCACCACTATTTAGTAGACTTCCCATTATACAAAACACAAACTGTTAAGGCTCAGAGATTAAAGTTCTTTAAGAAAATGAGTGTGACACTGTAGTTTTTGCACATGCTTACAATGGAATAAATCCCACTGAAATCAGTGGGACTTATTTCTTTGTAAACCTCTACAGACTTGTTCTTTGTAAGCATCTACTACTATATACACAAACATATGATTCCCACCATTATCTGTCCTTGCCTTTTCTTTCTACAGTTGTAGTCTTATGCATGTTTATATGATATTAAGTCTCACTGAATTTAGTGGAACTAACTTCTGTACAGCCCTGCCTAACCTTGGGCTCAGTGATAATATTCCTGCACAAAGTTATCAAGAATAAGTCTCTCCTTGCATGATGTTGCCCTTTTGAGCTGATGAATGGAAGATAGATGTGCTCAAAACAGAGATGGATGAAGGACATAATGATTTCAAGGTTACAGGCTTCACAGAGAAGATAGGCAGGATATGTGTGAGTGGCCTAAGTGGGAATTATTTCACAAGGGTGCAGTTTCTACCCCTCTTTAGGACAAGAGAAGCCACTGCAGCTGACCCTGCTAGCTGAGTCTTCCCTCCAAGGGAGATCCCAACCAGAACAGCTCAGCGTTTCCAGCTGCTTCCAGAACTAAGGCACTGCAGTGTTCTCAGCTTTCAGAACAGCTTTCAGAAGATAAAGAGCACTAGCACCTACCAGCTGCCTAGCCACTGATTCTGTTTGTCACTTGGGGTGAACCATGCATAGCCTTCTCCTTGGGATTCCATGTTTCTCAAGTTAATTCTGAAAGCAACATGCAATCTTCCTGAACTGGGAATCTGATTCCTCACTTCCCATTTGCCATCTTTTCTGCCCCAGCCAGGCTCGGGATTGCAGAGTGGAGAAAGGGATAGCTGCAGTGGACTTGGCAGCAGATGTGGTGTAGGCGATCTTGGTTTGCAGTGATTGCTGGGTGGGAAGGTACCTAAAAATGATCCATGGCTTTGAGTTGCAGATACAATACAACATGATGATCTTCTTGTCTGCTCTCATTGGGAGTCAAATGGGGACCTTGTGTGTACATCGTCTCCCCGACATGAAGAATACCTATCTTCTTTCCATGCTTCATTGGGAGCAGGGTCTGCTTTGCAGGCCATTTGCCCTATCAGCTCAGTCTCTTTCCTCAGAACCAAAGAGTCTTGCAGGCTTCTTGTAAGAAGCACCCCTAAAAGAAGCGTCCTGCTCTCCTCTGCTTCTTGTGCACACTGAGGAATGTAGACTGTCCTTTGTTCCCATTAGGAAAGCAGGAGGGGGAAGAAAGGACACCTCATGAACAGCAACTGCAAATTCATATCTCTGTTGACAGCCCAGCGCCCATAGGCACTCATTGAAAAAGAATGGTTGATAGGATCCACTTTAAACCACAACTACTTGTCTTTTAAACTTTTATAAAATTACTTGGCTTCCTCTCACTTATCTATTAATTCTGTTTGTTTTCTTATTGTCCTGGGACTCTTGTTTGTAATTTTTTCTTAGGTAAGCTTTTGGTTACTTAATTTCACAACAGTCCTTTTGCCTGTTTGTCCTGTCTGAAATCCCTACCTCCCAACATCTGTATTTCTTCCTCCTTGCTATTTAAATTGTGCTTTAAATGTGCTCCAAATCCTTGGCTTTAAGCTCTGGCGTACTCACCTCCTCTTCTCCCTTCCCTTCCCTTCCCTTCCCTTCCCTTCCCTTCCCTCCCCTCCCCTCCCCTCCCCTCCCCTCCCCTCCCCTTCCCTCCCCTCCCCTCCCCTTCCCTTCCCTTTCCTATTAGTCTTTCTTATGTTGATGTATTTTAGATGGGTTAGCCTGTCAATAAGATATGTTCATTCCTATACAAAATTTAACTATTCAGGCATCTTAAAAGCAAACCTGTTTTTATATGTCTATGTTGTTTGAGTTACAGTTCACATTTGTCCCTGCACTTTCAGTTTTGTATTTTTCTTCGTGTTGGCTAAACACAGTTGACACCTATATATTTTGTGATTGTGGCATGCCAGTTTCCTAAAGAGTTTCTCAACATAGTGTGCTCTAGAATGACTTGCCTGTTAGATTTCATAGTTTAATATCTGGAACTTCTTTTTTAGGCTGGCTGTAAGCCATCAGATATTGGGGTCATATCTCCATACAGGCATCAACTAAAAGTGATCACTGATTTGATGACAAGTTTGCATATCAATAAGGTAGAAGTAAATACTGTGGACAAGTATCAAGGAAGAGACAAAAGTATCATCATAGTTTCATTTGTAAGGAGTAACTGTGATGGAAAAGTAAGTAGACAATATTTTGCATTGACAGTTTATGGCCTTGAAATTTCAGGTGTGGTCAGTTGACTGCGGCCCCTTTGGTCATGTTTGTATAACACAACACTGTGTAGTAAGGAAACAATGACCATGCAAGTATCTCTAAAATGATGTAGGAAATGTTTAAGTATGTTCCAAATAACTGAAAATTTAGTTTAGTATGAGGAAGAAGAACTTCAGATCTGCACAAAAGTCTCAGAGCTGTCTGGTAAACTCCTTTTTTAAATTGAGAAAAGTTTCTTCCTTTTCAAAAGTGATCTAGTTGAAGTCTATTTTGAGGTGTTGATATTCATAAAAAGTATTTTTGGATTCATTTTGTTGGTCAATTGTGCAATAAAAAGTCATATCTGTTTGTTTCTTTGGATTATCACCAGTAGTGATTAACTATGTTATATGAAGTACAAAGCGGAAAATTTTTGTTGGATTTTTTTTCCACTCTTATGTCTACTGTTTTTTTCTTAAAGCTTGGGGAACTTCTGAAGGACTGGAGACGTCTCAATGTTGCGATTACAAGAGCCAAACACAAATTAGTTATGCTGGGTTGTGTGCCATCCCTCTGTCAGTATCTTCCTTTAAAGAAGTTACTTTCTCACTTGAAAACTGAAGCTTTGATATCCTTTTTTGTGTGGCTCTTTTTCCTTATATGTGACTATGTTATTTAATAAACAGGTTACATTAAGAGTATTTAATATGTAATACATGTGGCAACTTCAGTGTTTCATTCACCCTAAAGCCACTGGGGACTACCACTGCTTTATTTGCTGTTTTATCACCGAAATTTGGCAGCGTGGCAGCAAGATCGAGCAGTTCTCTTTTAAACTAGGTATGCAGGAAACATACTTTGTTTTAAAGCTGGTTCACATGTCCAGGAATATTATCCAGCTTTTTAAAGGTAAAATGAGTTCATCTTCCTCAAATTTCAGTGGCATAGCAACAGAGAAAAAAAATTAGCTGGTGGGCCCCCATCAGACTGTGTGCTGTCCAGCTCTTAATTTAAAACATTAATATTCTACCAAAGCTGTCTGGGTTCATCCAAACCAGAGAGACTTACATTAGTGCTAGTTAGTAACTAAATCATAAGAAGAAACTGATCTTTCTCTTTATTCTCAACCTATTCCATTCTGTACTGCATTGGTGCAGAGTATGTGTCCATCTTAGTTCAGATACTAGACTCAAAATATATCCAAATTGAGCATCAAATCTTGATGTATTTTACCTGTCATGAGTGTTGCACAGTATATTTTTCCTCAATATCTCTTACATTTTCAATATTCCGTCAGGATCATGTGAAAGTATCTTCTGTTGGAACCTCCCATGATGAGAAAACATCAAAAGGAAAATCTTCATCTTGCTGCTGAAACTGTCAGTTATATCTGTGTTATATTCCCAGATAAGTTTAATTTTAATACATTTTGGACATATTCAGGACTCTTATACAGCTCTTTAAATGTCAAAAGCTTTCAGACCAAAATATTGACTATTATTATGTTGTTACCAGTGGAATGTCAAAGTGCTCGACAGTTCTGAATTGTGTTTCCTAGATATAAAAATCATAAGACAGTCTTGGTTGAGGATCATATATATGTTTAGCATCTAGTTGCTTGTCATCTCTCAGTATTGTTTGGGTGGCAAAAAATTTAGAGATATTAAAGTAAATATGCATATAGTTTTACAACTTGAGCAAACTTATTTTACTAGTGAAATTTGACATGTGAATACAAAACTTTGCCATTTAATAAAGTTTCCTGAGTTGTTTTTTCCCCCCTCAAAGTCTGTGCCCTACCTCCTCCAGGACTAATTGTTTCATCAGAACAACTAGCACCACTTAATTGTTCCATTTTCCCCCTAATTTAAGTGCTAAGACTATATGCCACTTTATTATGAATGACTACATTTTAAGTAAAACACATGATTTTTTTATTTCATAATACTGTAACTAGCTAGTTATTGAGACAGACAAAATTCTAAATTGCAAATTTATTGTGTATTTTAGTGCCAAAAGATAAGTGTAAATCCAGCTTGCTCTGTTAAAATATCCTGGAAAAGATGCTCTGAAAGACAGCTACCTCATGCTTTCTATGTTTAACTTATTAATTTGGATGTGTACACATTATTGTTTTGGTACTATTACCAACTGGTGTTCATAATTGCATTTTAAGACTGAATGTGTGTGTGTATGTATAGTATATAAATGCTTATACTTTTGATACAGTCTTTAAATTGTAACCTGTACTAAAATAAACTTGATATATTGTTTGCATTTCTAGTGTGAATGTTTATATATATTTTTTGATTTTTTATTAAATTTTTCAATAAAAAAACCCTCCTCGCTTCCAGACATCAATTTTCCCAGTTGAATCTGAGTTTAACATTTCATTCCATGTAAACATTTATTTCCGTACATTGTCTCTATTTTACAACAATCGTAAACTATTACTTTTAACTTATATTTTACTATTTACATTTTCTTTTATCATCTCATTTTATCTTCCTTCTTTCTCACAGCCTTCTTTCTTTTCCTCTATTCATTCTTTTATCCAGTTCAATACTTCTCGCCATTTTCTTTCAAAGCCCTGGATTGGCTTATTTTTAAATGAAAAAGATGGCTTTTCTGTGACTACCATATCCAGGACTTTGAATTTCCATTTGAATGTTTATATATGTTTACTGCATTTTCATTTAACAGTAAGCTGTAACTGTGCTTTTGTTAGTAACTAGCTGGTGAATAAAAGATTGCATCTAGACGACCAAGTTAGGAAGTTTTTATAAAGGAGTAAAACTTATTTTTATGTCATTTTCCAAATACCTGGTGAGCAACAAAAGATGAAAGTATGTCAGCTTTCAAGCTAAAAAAAGATTTCTTGCATGCCGTTACATGAAGATGCTTATGGTATATTTCAAATGCCTTTCTCTTCATGCATAATCCCATATAATACAGATTGCATAAGAAGAGTAAAGCAGTGTGAGGGCGATGTGGCCTTGCAGAGGCTGAACTGTAGTACTTAGCATTCTTCACCCTTAGCTATGCTGGTTAGGGTCGCTTGAAGTTGCAATCTGCTAAATATTTTGAGGGCTTTAGGATCCTTACTCTTGGTATAATGAGTGATACACTTGAACTAGCATCTTCTGAGTTTTAAACATAAAAGGCAGAGGAAGTAATTGGAATAAATGTTAGAACGCATTGTGTTTTATGCTGCAAATGATATCGTGGCATCCTTCTAAGATGATAACTTTCTCAGGATGGCTTATTATAGCTACAAGAGTACCGATGTATTAATAAAATGTTACTGCATATAAGCAGTTTTCATCAAACGGGGAAAGTAATTTCTGCATAGAGCTGATAGGTGGAACTAGTAATACCTATTAACGATCTGATGGACTGCAGCCCACCATCAGATGCAGGTGGACTGCAGTCTACAAAAGATTATGCCAAACCAAATGTGCCACAAGACTTATTCGTACATCAGGCTTAAACTGGGTTGGAAATTATTCCATATTTAATCCCAACCACACCCGTGTCCCACAGCGATGAAACCTGCCAGAAACCAGACCCTTCCCCCGTTGGCTCCTCCCTGAGCTTGTATGTGTTGGTTCTACGAGATTTGACAAAATAAACCCGGGCCAATGACCGTCCCGCCGCCGCCCACCGAGGACGCCCGAGGAGTCCTCCCGCCGCCAGGGGCGCAGCGGACGCGGCGGCGGCGCGAGGGGGAGATGGAGGATGAGGAGAGGTGGAGGAAGGCCGTGAAGGGAGCGAAGGCTGGGGCGGCGCCGGGCTGCTCGGGGAGCTGCTGCTCCGCGCTGGCCATGGGTAGGAGGAAAGGGCGGCGGGTCCCGGGGGGGCAGGGCCCTGGGCTGCGGGGGAGGAAGGGCCGAGGGGAGCCTTTCTAAGGCGGGGGGCGCTTCGGGGCACGAGAGGGGGCGGGGGCGGAGCTGCACCTCTTTTCTGCAGAGGCGCCCGGGCGTGCTTTGGAAGCGGGCCGCCCCTGCGCCGTTTGAGGCTCTGCGTGGGACGGCGGCTTCCCTTCGCCCGCTGCGAGGATGGGGAGGGGGCGGAGGCCGCCTCGGGCTGCTGCTGCTGCCGCTGCCCGGCGGAGACAACAGGTCCACCCGCGTGGTGGGGTGGGGGCGATGTCATCAGCTATCCGGGCCCTCTCTGGCAGGCGCCCTTCCCTCCCCGCGCCCCCCGTCTTTGGGTGCCGGGATGCGGGGAGCCCCTCTCTTCTTGGGGGCCAGCGCGGCGGACACGTCGAGTGGAAAGTGGGTGGGCGATAGGATGGCTTCGAAGTGGCAAAACCTCTGTACGTGGGCGCCGCCCCGCCTTTGAGGCTCCTGCTCAAGAGTAAGAGTTCCTCGGAAGGAAAGCCAGGGAGCTGTCGCCGGACTCGGTGCTGCCAGAGCCCCGTTTGGTAACGCGAGGGAGCGCGGAGGGCCGCAGGAAGAACTGCTGCCTCATCCCTCCCTGGGAGAAACCTGCCGTTATTTTTGTTATTAGGGAGCTTGAAAAGGGTCGCCCGCCTTACGGCTTGCATGTGCGTTCCTCCCCGTGTGGCGCTCGTGGGTGTGGACGTGGAAGGAAGGGAGAGAGAGAGAGAGAGAGAGAGAGAGAGAGATCCTGGCCCAGCCCCCATCCCACCGCAGCTGGAGCAACTTGGGCCATTTCTGCACTAGACTGCTGTAGTGCGATTATTCCACTTTCAGCATCCCTGCCCCTCCCTAAACTGCAAACCCCAGGATTCCATAGGATGTTGAAAGTGGAATATAGCACTGTAACAGTCTAGTGTGGAAATGGCCTTGCAATCGCTTTTCATGTTCACTGAAGCCAAGAGTGGTGACAGGAAAGAGACCGTGGGGCTGGGCAGAGGGTGCGGGGGCTGAAGGAAGCAGCAGGGCTCGCTTGCGTGGGCCCCTCACCTGCTTTCAACTTTGTTTCCTACTCCCCTTGCCCCATGATGGTTGCGATTCTAGATACAGCTGGCTGTGGCTCGCATTGGCAGCGGATGTGCATATTCACTTCCAAACAAGCTTACTCTTAAGTAATGGATGATAAGATTTCACCTTTGATAAACTGCAAATTGGAAGGCAGGTAAATAGGCCACATGTGCCAAGGGGTTCTTTTTGTCTGCACTGCTCCTCAGAGTTACAGTAGTCTATTTAGACTTCTAATAAAGATGTCTCCGCAGGATGGATTGGAGATGTTGTTTTTTTCCTTCACGGCCAACGTCTTTTCAGACTGGATCATCAGACGTCTTTTTAGACAGGATCATCTTAAATGATTAACTCCCCAGCACTGACACAAGCATTGATTACAGTTGGCCCTCCACATTTCATAGAATCATAGAGTTGGAAGAGACCACAGGGCCATCCAGTCCAACCCCCTGCTATGCAGGAACACACATCAAAGCATTCCCAACAGATGGCCATCCAGCCTCTGCTTAAAAACCTCCAAAGAAGGAGACTCCACCACATTCCGGGGCAGCATATTCCACTGCCAGGCAGCTCTAACCATCAGGAAGTTCTTCCTGAGGTTCAGGTGGAATCTCCCTTCCTGCATTTGCTAGGGTTAGGGGTGCAGGACTCCCACAAAAGTAGAAAAACTGCAAATATCAAAATGTGTGTGTCTGTGTCTGTGTGAAGGGGACTGAGGCATGGTGGGGAGAATGGACACCCAGCGTCCAAGTTAGAGAAAGGGGATGGGTTGGCATGATAGTCCTATACTTCCTCTCTCTTGCCCACCTCTTTCTTTGGGTGTGTGGAGGGCATCAGAAGAGGAACTGATATTGAGAAACCTGACTGCGAGCTGTCCTTAGCTGGTCAGTCAGCAGCTAGTGGAGGAGGAGGAAGACCAGAAGTGAGTTTTTAAAGGACTAGGGAGCCTGGTCAGAGTCACTGAGAGGGAAGTTTTCCCTGGAAAAGAAGCACCTGAGGTGGGCAGGGGGCAAGGGTTGAAGATTCTCGCAGATAAATCTGTGAAAGTCAAACCCACAAATTTGGAGGGCTGATTTACAGTACAGAAAGAAATCAACATAGTCAAGGCCTGTTTGTCCAAGCCATTTTGCTGTCTCAGGTAAAAGGATGGCATTCCTCCCCATTCCACCTACAGAAGCTGACTAGACTGGCCCTTGAATTCTACTTTGACCTTGGCAAGCATCTCCCATTGCACATGAGGGAGGAGGCTTGTTTAGGGAGTACAAGGCTGGCCATGTGGCACACAAAGGTCTGTCCTCCAAGTGTTCAGCACTGTTCTCCACATTCAGCATTTGCTGCCCGAGGGGGCTACCTCCCTCTGCTGTAGCTGGTCCTGAATGTGATCTGTGAATGATTTACATGCTAAATGGATGCTCCTGATCCTTTGGAAATCACCAGTCCAGAAATGTGCATAGTTCACCTTTCACCTGGAATTCTGCTCATCGTTAATAATTCTCAGCTTTGTTATCACTTGTTTTGTTAAAATTGACACTTATTTTACCACTATCTGATACTTCTCAGCATTATGAAGTGATTTTAAATATTTAAAGAGCTTCACCTGCTTTAGTAATGCTTACAGCTTTGTCAGGCAACTTTTATTGCTCTATTAAAGATGGCAAGTTGAAGCTGAAAGGTAGTGGCTTGTAAATTACACATGGAACAGAGTACTTTTGGGAAGCTACACAAATGTGAAAATGCAAGCTGTTGCACTTTCTCCGTGGTTGTTTAACTGCAGTCTCTTCTGCAGGCAATCATTGTGCAAACACACACATATCTCATTTGCTTTTGACTTTATAAGTGAGAAGCGTAACACCTTTTTTATAATGAGTGAGCTCAAGGCTGTGGGTGCCCTGTCGTGCTATCATTTATGATTCATCTACATATATTTACATTGGGCTAAAAAAGTATAATTTTGTTTCTATATTCTGCCCATTTAGATCAGATTGGTCTCACCGTTATTAGCTAATCAGGACCAGAGAGCGCCTGATTCTAGAACTAGGACAGACTTAAACTCCTCATAACTTCAGCATGGGACTTGCACTTGATTTGGAGTGGTGTGTAGAGCCATAAAATAGGCTTAGGGACAGCCAGTTGGAAGCATGGATAAGAGAATTCCACAGAACTGATACAGTGCATTCTCAAAACATATTGCAGGTTTCGAGGTGTGACAACCTTGAAAAAAAAAACAGAAAAATTCATAAAAAATATTCCCTCCTTTTCCCCCTGAAGCCCTGTTTTTCTATGAAAAAAAAGGCAAAATTATTATTTAAAAAAAATTGAATTACAGAATATTTATTTTAGAATGACAAAATGTTTAAGGCAAGGTGTTAATATATTTACTTCTAAGTTACTTTTAAAAGCTATGTGATGGGACTCACTTCTATGTGAGACAATGTACAATATTCATTTGCAATTATGTTTTTGGTTCTCCTTTTTTAGTTCTTTTTATGAGAATGAGTGCTGTATGTCTGTTAAAAATTATAGAGAACTAGGGGAGACAAAATAGTTTTATCTGTTTTGCTAATGTTAATTGTTCTATTTTTGTTGGTTTATACCTGCTCTTAATAAATTGGCAAAAATGAAGTGGTTACTTAAAATTCAGGATCCTGCAGCTCCGTTTGTAACAAAAAACAATATATTTAAAAAGGAAACTCAGTTTGTAATTATTATTTGAATTAAACTTTACCTTTAATATGCCAGAGATGATAATTATATGCCAAACACAATTATACATAATACATTTTCCTAAAGTAAAAAAGTGACTTTCAGTCATAGGTAATGCTAAAGCCACATTTTTCCTTTTATATGACTCCCCCATAGCCTTTTTTCCTACTAGGTTCAAAGTTTCTGGAACTTTCACATTTCTGTGCAGGTTCAAAAGTTACATGGAACATGTAAAGTAGGGTCGAAGAGCAGGATCTATCTTGTATGTTAACAAATGCAGTGCGATGCATAACGTTGATATGTCAATGAAATAACACTATTGAAATCCAGAGAGAGTGGGAGATAGTGGTAATAGTTTGGTAAAATGTACAATGAGAAATGTTGTTTTATACGATGTAATCACAATAAAATTAATTTAAAAAAAATTTCATGACTGAAATACCTCCTACAGTTCATGAATTATGAGTAGGGATGGGACGAATCCAGAATTTTCTGAATCCCTGGAAGGTTCTGGGAATCCATGAATCTCATGAATCTTGAATCTTTCGAATCCTTTTTTTAAAAAGGGTTTAAAAAGCAAGGGAAAGAAGGATAATTTTGGGCAAGACATGCTCTCTCAGCCTTAGCGAAAGCCTAGGCAAAGGCAAACCTCCGTCTGAAGAAATCTGGCCAGGACAATTGTCATAGTTTTGCCTCAGGATCTCCCCAGACTTAAAATGTCATGAAGACCCTTTGTACACAGGCAGGAAAATGTGGATTAATCCCACATTTTCCTGCCTGTGTAAACAGGACTACTACAGTACAGAGGTAATCCAGGTCAAAACCGGCTTTCCTTTGCATAGCTCCTTCTGGCATCCTGGGGTCTGTAGTTTGATGATGCACCAGCACACTTTGGCAGAGAAGGCTGTGACATCTTGTAAAACTAGAAACCCCAGAATTGTGTTTGAAAGAGCTTTGCAAGTGAGCTGTGCAAAGAATGTTTCAGCTATCCTTGAAATATCAAACCTGTAGTTTCCAGTCAAATGCTGAACTTAAATATGAAATGTTCAATTTAAATAGCTTAGAATACAACCCTAGGTGTAATTTGTGAAATTGTTAGCAAAGGCCATTATTACTCCTAGGGAAAAAATCACCTACTTGCCATCTCCTCTTGTGTGTCTAATCTCCCAAGTTTTCAGGCATCCTGGTCTCCCAGGTTTTCAGGCTTCCTGGTCTCCCAGGTTTTCAGGCATCCCGGTCTCCAACAAACTGTTTGGGTGGCGGATTTGAAAGATTCGGTTTGCCTATTTTGGCACAGGGATTTGGATTCCCGAATCTCGAATCCCTGCTGAGGATTCGAGAATTCAGTTGGCCCATCCCTAATTATGGGGCTTTTCTTTTCATCTGGTAGCCAGATAACAACAAATAAATATTAATACAAGAATCACATTTGCTGTGTTATTATAACCAAAACGCATTAACTCATGTTGTGAGAAGATGTATGAATGCACTTTCATTTTGCAAACAATTCAAAGGTGCATATCTATCAATATCCATTTTCCTGGCTTATCTATTCCTTGTGTTAATGTTTATTTGTGGCTGTTTAAAAGGGGTAGCAGGAGGAAGAACCTTCCCTGTTTGGTTCCTTGGCAGTTATTTTCCTTCCCACAGGAACCAGATAGATAGTTATGAGTTTGATGGCAGTATTTACTGTTAGGCAAGGCAATTATCAGTTTTATTATCTGTTTTCTCCAAATGCAAATATATATTATTAATTGGGAGAAGGAAAAGTCAATTTTCTTCGTGGGAAGCTCTTTTTTTAAAGATACCTTTAGCTTTTCTGCGTGTTTTGTATTCTTTTGATGATCTGTTTCTAAAAAGAAAAGCATGGCCCAGATCTTGATTAAGCATGATATTTTTAACCAGCTATCTTTGGTTGGAATGTACAATACATGGCTAGTGATTTTTCTGATTTCAGCAGTTTGTAATTAAGATAGTATGCCTCCAACCTCTGTATATTGCTGTGAACTGCAGGAATTTGAATTAGACAGCAGCCATCTAACAGAGTGGTGTCTTGATTGATTTTTTTGCTCCATGAATCAAGCCTGAAGGAAAGTCCTATATTCCCTGACACCTTGAATTTAGCATTTTAACATCAAGAAATAATTACTCTGTGTTTCTCCTTCCAACAAATATCAAGGTTGTGTTGAATGGTATTCCTGTGGGGACTCCGTCAGACCTTTCCATTTTAGGAATTGTAAAAGCAGTATTCTGATTGACATTTGGATGTACTGCATCCTCAACAGCTTGTTGCCCTCCAGATGTTTTGGACTTCAACACTTAGCCCCAGCCAACATAGAATTCTCAGAATTGTAGGCCAAAATATCTAGACTGTGTCACTTTGGAGAAGGCTGTTATATGCTGGATTGGTTTATTTTAATGGTTTGTAGCCACAGTGGAAAACCTCTGGCCTTCCAGGTGCTGCTGAATTGCAGTTTCCATTAGCTTAGCCAACATCACCAATGATAAGGTATGGTGGGAATTGCAGTTTGGCAACATCTGGAAGGCCATCCACCCTCAACTCCTGGTTTATAATGTAGCTTTATCTTCTGGAAATATATTAGAGGGAAATGCTAACAAATAAAAGTTAATGCTGGCATACATCCAAACCACAGAAACTGAAGCACTGTTAAGATTTTTCTTTATATACCCATACTAGTAACGGTCTTAAAGACTTTGGCCCTTTCTGCACCTTACCTTCTTCAGGCGCTGTGGTGCGGGGATTGCGCGAGCAGCCTCTGGCGAGAGGGTCTCGTGTCCGGGGTCCTTCGGCTCTGCATGAGCTGCCTGCTCGTGCGAGAGCCCTGCCTCTTCCTTCCGCAGTGCAGCCTGGGAGTTTCCCAGGCTTTGCTTGGGCAGGAAGTGCAACCGGCACAGCTCCGGAGGCTCCGGACTCCAGGTAAGTGCGCGCGGGGCCCGGGAGCAATGCGCGATCATGCCTCATTTTCAGCTTCTAGCCGAAAATGAAAAGGTGCGCGATCGGCGCCTGCTGGCCCCTGGAGTGTCGCGCGATTCTGAGTGCCTTGTGCAGATCGCTCCTCACAATCGCACAATACTCCAGGCACCCTTTTGCATGGAAAATGCCATGCGAGAAGGGTCTTAAAAAGAAGACATCTGTCTGCTGTGAATACTTGCACTTGGTTTTCATGCCTTTAGTATTGCTGTTATTGTTAATTTAATTATATTTATTATATTCTACTTTTTCCCAATCTGGGACTGAGGGCAGTTTATAACAGTTAAAGAAACATAGCTTAAAAATACACCAAATACAAAACTTAAAAATATAATTAAACTATCCATAGAATCAAAACCAGTTAAGAAACATATCTGTTGAAAACAACAAATAAACAAAGCACAGATAGACAGTACAGCACAATTCAGCAAGGCCCAAAACCCTTCAAAGGACTGCTAAAATTACAAAAAAAAAAAAAGGGTCTTAACCTGCCTCCAGAAAGATAGCAAGGAGAGTGCCAGCATAACCTCTCTCAGAGGAAAGTTCCAGAGATTAGGAGCAGCCACTGAGAAGGCCCTCTCATGTGTTCCCAGCAGATGCACCTGTGAAGGTGAGGGGATAAAGAGAAGACCCTCCGCAGAGGATCTCAAAGCAGGCTCATAGGGGAGAATACAGTACTTCAGATAAACTGACCTCAGCCATATAGTGCTTTAAAATTCATGATGAGCACCTTGAATTGTGCCCTGGAATTGACTGGCAGCCAGTGTAGCTGTTACAACAAACGAGTTGTGTGATCCCTGTGGCCACCCCAGTTAAATCTGGCTGCAGTTCTTTGGACCAGCTGAAGTTTCTGAAGGATCTTCAAAGGCAGTCCAACATAGTGTGTCATAGTAATTCAAACAGGATGTAACTAAGGCCTGTGACATCGTGGCGAGATCCAACATCTCTAAGAATGGACGCGGCTAATGCACAACCGTTAACTGTGCATCCCTGGCCAGTGCTGCTAGGCACAGGACTCAGTCCAAGAATACACATAAACTGTGGGTCTGTGTCTTCAGAGAGAGTGTAACCCCATCCAGCAAAAACCGAATCCCTATTCCTTGTGGTTCTCTTCTATGAGGAAGAGTTATATCTTGCCTTGTGCCATTTATTAAAAACATACCGTAGTATACCAAGTATAGAAGACTACCAGTGTTGCTAATGTGGCCCCATCTTTATTTGTTTGATTTATAGCCAACTTTTCTCCCAAAATGGGACTCAAGGCAGCTTACGATATAGGTTTCCTTGGTTATCTACTTTCCCTAGGTGAGATTACCTATCTTCCCTGGGTTCACAGGGAATACATCTCCCTCAGTGTTCAATGGCACCTCAAGAGTTGTGTCATGGTTATGCTTGAAGACTGAGAGGAGCAAAGTAAAATAAAATACACACCCAGCTACATTCAAAACTTGTATTTGTTAAATTGTTAGAAAATGTTTATGGAACATAATCTTTAAAAACAACCTGTCTTTGCTATGTGGATTTTGCATTTTTTTAACAAGGATTTTTAGGACCTTATTTTCTCTTTGAGTTCTGCAACATTTGGCTGATTTGGTATAGTCTTAACTGCAGCCTCCTGAATGGTCATGCTGCAGGTGATGATCATATTGATACCAAGCAGAAACAGCATCCAGAATTGTTCAGATGGTATATTGTATACTGGCAATAGTATAATAGAACTGGAGCTCACAATGTTAAAACCCTGAGATTTTTTAATGTAATTATGTCATCATCTGCCATGCTCTTCCTGCAACAGTCCAAACAGCAGCTGGAGGAGAAATGTATTTTCTCAGCAACAGTGTTATTCTGAGCTATCAGTGTTGTAATCCAAAGTTTTTTTGGTTTGGTTTGGTTTTGAGAGGGCAAGACCCAGTAGTTTTATAAAAGACCTGCTGGAGCGTAGGACTGACAGAAATCATGAGTGTTCAACAGGACACCGTGGGGAGCATTGCTAGATTTGAACAAGTAGATTTATTGAGCATAGCTAAATAGTCACAGTAACAGCGCTTCAGAATTTACTGTAATGGCAACTATCTTGCTAGGTAGTTAGCTTTCCCAGAGTCCTAAATTCTGCTTTAGAGAGATTTCTAAAGCTGAAAAGTTTGCTATAAAGTGCCATAGTGATCATATAAAGAATAGAGGCCTTTACCATGTTAATTGATGGTATAGAACAAAGGTAGAACAATACAAAGGTGGAATCTTGTAGATGCAAATAAAGTTATTCAAGGTAGATAAGACCTAAGTACATTGTGAAATACATAAGTAGAAGACTGAGCAGTAAAATAACTCGTAAAGTTCAGTATGGAAAATGGAAAATAAAATGCATTTTGGAAAAGTAAGTTTTATCTGCAGGAATGTCATCTTGCAGAGTCATTGTGGTTAGCTGAATGGAATTGTCAGTTCAATATACTGCAGTGATTTAAAAAATGAAATCAGAAAGCAAGGTCATTCTAATAAACATTTTGATAGATGTTCTAATCTTAGATCTATTATATGGTCATAACTTGATATTGTTATGAATAGCATTGGTGGCTTCTTTGCAATAAAACCCTAGCAGGTTACCTAACTGAGATCCAAAAAATGTTCCAAAGTAAGCATGTTATTGGCACTGATATAGAACAGGACATCTGCCAATGCTATAGGACAGTGGTTCTCAACCTGTGGGTCCCCAGATGTTTGTGGACGTCAGCTCCCAGAAGCCCCAGCCACTATGGCCAATGCTCAGGGCTTCTGGGACCTGAAGTCCATGAACATCTGGGACCCACAGGTTGAGAACCACTGCTATAGGAGAAGTCCTGTCTGTTCTTCCAGAGCAGAAGCTTCAGGCAGACACATGATATGTTTCATAACATTATGCTTTTATCATAGTTGTTTTAATTTTTTTTTCATTTTGTTTCATGGAGATTTGGACAAGATTGCTGTGCTTTGATCAGTAAAGAATTAACTGATTTTTCTTTTTCTCATTTATTTCTTTTTGTTTTTTAAGCTGTGAAAGACCCTACAGCTGTTGAACGGGCAAATTTGTTGAATATGGCTAAACTGAGTATCAAGGGACTCATTGAATCTGCTCTGAGCTTTGGACGAACTCTTGATTCTGACTATCCACCTCTGCAGCAATTCTTTGTTGTCATGGAGCATTGCCTGAAACATGGCCTTAAAGGTACAAATAAACTGCATTAAAATTTCTTTTCATTTTACTAAAGGATCCTAATATTTCTTCTGGCTTGTACTGTTAGAGTGCCAGCCTAAACTGCCCACTTTAGTTTGCATTGAGAAGCAAATTTATGGGATATGTAAAGATACAGTATAGAGCTCCCTGTATCAGCTAGCCCATTGTCACCTTGCTTAGTACAGGGCACCCACTGCAGATTTATCCTGCTCTACTCAATTCAAGGAGGAAGTGGTGCATTTTGCTTGCTTAAATTCATTGGCATTAAGGCAGGCATTTGAAGGAAATCCTCAAATTTTGCAGGAATGTTTTACTTTTGTGAAGTCCCATTATGTTCCTGTTGTTAGGGGAAGCCACTAAGGCCTATCTGGTGGGAATACTAGAGGGAGTTTTCTCAGTGGCTGTTCCTAGCCTGTGCAATTCTCTTCCGTGGGAGGCTAGGCTAGGTTCCTCTCTCTGTTCTTCTTTTGCAGGCAAAGATCTTTTTATTCATACCATTAATACCAGTAAAAAAATTTATTCAGTGTTCGAGTTTTAAAATAGCTATAGCTCTTCAAGTGTTTTTGGCTTGTAACTTTCATCAGGTGTTGTGAATATAGTCACGGGTGAGGGTTTATGGAAGTTATTGCCCAAAAATATCTCAAGGGCATGCCCCATTTTCTCAAACAGGGTGGGCAACTGTGACTGATCCAGCAACTAATTTTCTGCCCATAAAATGTTACACACGCTACATGAATTACCAAAAAAACCAGAAGAACCAGAAGTGTCCCGAAGTCTGTGCTGGTCTATTAAAATTATTAGTTTTTGGTGTTCAGCTGTGGAGGAGCGCTGCAAGCTATTTACAAAGTGAATTGGTACTTGGGGATTCCAGGAGAAGAAATTCACCCCCGCCCCACCATTTATTTACTTAGCCAGAAAAAAAAGGAGATCTGGGGAATCCGGAGGGGTGGAGGCTGCAACAAACAAACCCTCCCCAGAACAACCTTTGGGTACATGCATCTCCAGGGGCTGTATCTTTCTTTTAAGGGATTGCTGGTACAGCAGATTTAATTTGCTAATGCTGTAGAAGTGTAAAACATTACTTATGGTTTTATAGGTGTTCTTTGTACTGTTTTATAGCTTCTTCAAAAGTACCTGTAAAGAAAGTTTATGGGTAATTAGACAGTGGTTATATGGAGTGATCTGAGAGAATAAACAGAATTAAAAGTAAAAATGTTATACTTTCCTCCTTCCAGTAAAAAAATCTTTTCTAAGTTACAATAAAACAATCTGGGGCCCTCTGGAGCTTGTGGAGAAATTATACCCAGAAGCTGAGGAAATTGCTGCCAGCGTTAGAGACTTACCTGGTCTCAAGTAAGTGTTGTTTACAATTAAATAAAAATTGTATGTAGCTTATTTAAATTTATTCATTTATTTATTTTATATCCCACCTTCCTCCCAGAATGGGACTTCTCCTTTCCATTTTCTTTACACAGATCATGAGATGTGAATGAGCAGGTATACCTTTTAAGAACTAAAGTCCCTGTTGTTCTTCCTAAAGTCCTAGAATTTGAGATCTGATTCTCTCTGTCTCTCTGTTACTGAAATAATACTGTTGCCCCAGCTATTGAGCCCTGAGAACTTTTAGAAAAGAAGAAGTGGGCTCTCTTTTGTCTTCCATTCACCAGGGACAAAGGCCCTTTCCACACAACGATGGCATCCTGGCATGAGGACATGAGAGAAGAGGGACCACAATGATGCTTCTGCAAGATGTTGTTGAGGTCCTGTCTTTTTCATGTTGCCAGCCAGCATGATCATAGGGTAAGTCATTGATGGATTTTCTCCATCAATGACCCTGATCGCACAACACTCCTGCACTTACCTGCCATGCAGAAGGGCTGAAAGCGTGATGGAGGCAGTTCCTGCTTCAATGCAGCATGGGAAAGAGCCCGACTGTGCTGTGGAAGGAAGAGGCATGTCCCTCAATCCCCCTTCCGCAGGGAGCCAGTCCAGTATGGAGGAAGGTGTTCCCATTGTGCTCCCTTCCCGCCAGAGGTGCTACTGATTGTGACCGAAGGACAACGAGATGAGGCAAGGTGTGGAAAAAGCCAAGGAACCTTGTTGGCTGGGGAGGCCAGATTACGCCTGGGAGCATCTCAGTGCTCCAGGTTATGGTATTACCTACCCTCTCTATGGCTAAAAGGATTTAAAACAGTGCTTGGGAGGGGATCCTCTGAGTCCTGGGCCAAATTACTTCTTGCATATCAGGTGTGAGAGCCATCAAACGAGAGTGACAAGAGAGTGCAACTGCCTTTAAAGGGAAGCACACATGTTTGAACTTCAGTATTCTGAGGAATTAATGACTTAGTTTTGTTTCATTGTAGTGAGAGAGTGCTGAATCATACAGTGTTTTTTTTCCCCTGAACCATATGGTGCATTAATCTATTTCAGATCCTCAGAAGATGCAGCTCATAAATAGGGCTAAGATAACTGTAAGTTTTCACCAGGAAACAGTACCATGTTTTATGTTGAAAACCAAGCTTGACCCCTACATCCATTTTTAAGATGCCAAGGGATGGCTGAGGATTTTCGTGCACTGCACTTTGAAGGTGTATTGTTTGGGATATAGAAGTATAATTTGGGATAGCTATAAAATGTCAGGCAAATGGGTACTGAATGATTGTGTTTCTGCTGTATTTCTGGCTTCTGTATTGATGGATACAGCACCGAGACAGTGGCCATTTCTGCACTGCGCTGTTGTAGTGTTCTTATTCCACTTTCAAGCTCCTGTGGAATTCTGGGTTTTGTAGTTTCCTGAGGCCAAAGAGGTCTTTGTCTGAGAATACTAAAGACCTCTCCCTAACTACAAACCCCAGGGTTCAGTAGGATGTGGAAAGTGAAATAATAGCACTATAACAGTGTAGTGTGGAAATGGCCACAAGTGTGACAGAAACAATTTCTTCTTAAGCTTTTTTCCTAGTTGGATGATTTTGTTGATATTTCCACAAGTTTTATGTTGGACTAGTTTCTAGTTTATTTGATTTTTGGTAAAGAGTATAGTACAATACTTGTGGATGAAGAGGTTCAGGCTACATATTCTAAATATTTGTTCAAGGTAAATACATTACAGCTTTATTGTCTTTTATCTCTTTAAGGCTATTTCAAACATACGTTAAAATCAATAGGAACTATCTTTCCTACCTTTGAGTTAGCCTTTAGAGAAAAGCTAGCTTTATCTTGAGTTCCTGAAAAGACGTTGCTCAAACTGAAATTCAGAATGACTCAATAAATATTTGTTTCTTTATAAAAAAAATTGTTGGCTACATTTAATCAACGCTTCTAGTTAATGTGTGCCTTTTTCAAGCTGTTGCCTTCTTTTATCAGGACTTCATTAGGACGTGCCCGGGCATGGTTACGATTAGCACTTATGCAAAAAAAGATGGCTGACTATTTACGATGTCTTATCTTCCGGAAGGATCTCCTTAGGTGAGTGACATTCCAGATTTTTATGAAAAAAAAAATAAGATCAAGGTTGTAATTGCTATCTAATTGTCCAGCTGCTTTAGTTATAATTATAATTTAATAATATGATAGGAAAGATCAGAGCTTGGAAAGTTATTTACACATACTGTTACATGCCCCCCAGCACCTCAAGTTGGTGTTATACTTACATTAAAAAAAGCCCTCTTTACTTCCTGTTCGTCAGAGAGTACATAAATAACTACTCTTTCTAAGAAACCTACCAGAATGCTACAGGTAACTAAGCTACAATACAAAACACCCAAATTAGTGAAATCATATCTACTGTAACTATAAAGGTAACTATAAAGCCCCAGTAACAAAAGGAGTCAAATTATACTTGTTACTCTGTAACCATGAAATTATGTCTTAGTTAATGAAAAAAGAATTAATTACAAATAAATATTTTTGTGGCAGTTAATTCCAGACTGTCGTAAAAGTACATCCTAAAATCATAGAGACATACTTCTCTAGTTGGTTAAATTAAAAAAAAACTCTTGCATTCCATTTGTTTGCGTAACAGATCTGAGCACCTCATGTTGTTGCTATTTAAACCAAGTTGTTTCTATCTAGCTTAAACTATAGGCAAGATTACAAATAAATCACTTAAACACAAAAAGCACTAGAAAATGTATACCGCTATTTTCTGGCGTGTAAGATGCACTTTTTTCCCTAAAAAAGTGCATTTTATACACCAACAAATATGGGGGATGCTAAATGCACAGGGAAGGGAGGGGGAACAAAGGGAGTTCTCCCTGCTGGCAAAATCTTCCCCTCTTTTCCTCTGCATTTTGAATCTGCTGGGAATTCTCCATGCCACAGCAAAACAGGAAGGGAGAAGGTGGGGGGAAACCTGGTACAGCACTCCTTACCTTCCCCTCCTTTCTTGTGCATTTTGCCTCATCATGGTACTAAAACAATTTTTCCTGAAAAATACTCCTTGAAAAATGAGCCACATCTTATATGCCAGTGTGTTTAATATGCTGGCAAGTACGGTATTTCACTAAAATTACCCACAGTAATATGAAATAAATGGTTGCCTTACAAGAAAGCAAACTGTAAGCCCATCACAGTGAAGTGGGTGTTGTGAAATGGAATGCTAGTGAAGATGGTGGCTGGGTTGGGCACTCTGGGGTTGTGGGGTGTTATATATTTTTGATAGCCCTTAAACCTTGAACAAAATGGTATTTAGGTCAGCCCTAGCTATCCACCTTCACTTTCTGAAATGTCAGAAACAGGCTATTGCATGAGAATAGCAATATTCCAAAATTCCTTGGCCTAAATAATCATCAGTCAAGGGCTGCAGCCTGGAAATAGGCTGGTGTTGAAAAAGGACAAGTAGAAGGCTGACTGGAGATTCACGTAATTCTGGCTAAGGCCATTTCCACACCAGACTGTTATAGTGCTGTTGTTCCACTTTTAGCATCCTGTGGAATCCTGGGGTTTGCAGTTTAGGGAGGTGTTTGGTGCGGAAATGATCTAGGTTGGAGATCTCTGGAGATTAAGCAAAATAAGTAGCTCCTGTGTCAAGCAGGCATGTGTATTTCTGCCCCCCTGTCATCCAGTATATCAGTGATTCTTTTGCAGATAAAAAATTCCCCCCTCCCCAGTAAGGGCCATAAGGAGGGAAACAAGGATATGGGAGTCTCCATAAAACCATCAGTCTGCCCCATGTTTGTCTTTTCCAAAGTTGATAAGGGCCACCTCAGGCAGAGAGTTTGGAAATGACCTGAAATTGGGCTCATTTCAGTTTCCTCCGTTTATGGAAAGGGGGTTGCCCTGCTTTCTAATACTGCCTTTCTCTTGGTCTTATTCAGATTCCCTCTGCTGTTGTGCAGGATGTTTATGGAACTAACAGGTGTCATAAGGAATTTAATTGTTATTCTTAGGGAGGCTTTCTAGTACATAAGGCAACAGCTAAAATTCTGATTTGCTGAGATGCCTCTTTCCCTTTTCATTCTTTCTTCATCCCTCCCTTTCATTTACTACATAGGTGGCTGGGCTCAAGATTTCACTTAGTGGTTTCCCTTGCCACCTGGGAACATGCTAATATTCCTTTACGTCTTTAGCTGCTTGATTCACGTACGGGGAGGCTATCATGGACTGATTATTTGCAGCTTTTGGATCTATGCCCCTATATTGTCAGAGAACTTTTGTTAGCTGGGCATAATAGTCACTGGGCTGTTCTCTGGGATCCTGGAGGATTGTTTTAACTTTGCTCCAGTTTGCCATGGGGTCCCAGCCTCTTTTATGCCCTCAAGTATGGCAGTTTTCATTACTTCTAGGGTGGTTCTTCCATTTTCCTCATTGTATTTCTAGTTAGGGTCCACAGAAGGGATTTCAGTTATTTCTCTCTTCCCTTGGTCTTTGCCGCAGTTGCTCATTTCCGTTTTTGGCTGTCTGATTCTTTTCCTCAGCAGTTAAGAGCCTATCAAGTAACTGTTGACTGTCTGCCCAGTTTGGGTGATATTTGAAAAATAGTCTGGAATCTGTGGAGGATCATTTCCAAGTTATCCCTCAGTTGAGGAGTGTTAGTTTGCCAGTTAATCTGATCAGCTGTTGGCATAGTCTTTTTTCAGTTCCCCATTTGCTAAGGGAATCGGATAAGCTCGAAGACAAGCCTAAAGTTCCAGTTTCCTTAGCAATGTGGTGCCCTTTGCAACTGGCATGGAGCCACCCTCATCTGAATCATCAGACTTGCATTCAGAGCTGTGAGCAATACATACGTTGGCCCTTTCCGCACAACGTCACTGTTGCGTTTTTGTCACAGGATGGCAGCGGTAGGCAGGTTGCACTTCTGCATGATGCCATCGCCGTCCTGCTGTCATCCTGTCATGGAGCGTTGTGTTTCCGCAGTTTTTGCGAAACGGAAAAAATCCATTTCGCACCTGCGATCGCGTGGTGTTCCCGTCACTTCTGGCCATGCGGAAGATGTGGAAGCGTCTTGGCGACGCTTCTTTCTGTAGTGCAGCAATGGAAAAAGCCCGGCTGTGCTGCAGAAGGAAGATGTGGCGCCATTGCATTCTCTTTCGTGTGGACTGAGTGGCTGCAGAGGGGAGTGTTGCTGACGCACTCTCTTCTGGACCCAGGACTGCAGCGAGACGACGCAGAAGAGCTTCATCGTGCAGAAGTGACCATTGTTTATTTATGTGGGGTTACAGTCCAGAAACCCCTGCATAAAACAAAATGAAACAAAAAAATGTAAACACTCACATCCCATTCTCTTCAATGGATGCAGCGTGTGCACAAACACAACAGCACATGTGTGTGCCTATTGCTGCCATTTTTAGTATAGGGACACAATGCTTTGTGTGAGAGGGAGATAACGTATGCGGAAGTTGCAGTGAGAGAAGGTGCACCATACTTGCAGAAATTCCAACTGAGATTCTGCATGGGATGTGTAGCTATGATGTCATAACTATACTGTTTTTCCCTGTCCAACTTCCTAACTTCACCCCTTAAAAGCCAGACATTTGTACCAAGCAAAGAACTTTTGCACCGCTGGTGAGTGGGTTGCTGATGGATGACGCACCCAGACCCCTCCTAGCTTCAAGCCATGGTACAACAGGCAGAAACAGGGATCCCTGCAAGATCCTGTTGCAACGCCTTGTTGCACCTTGGCTTGCTTTGGGAATGGGGCTGAACACACTCAGTTACTTGTTTGCCAGGACCATAGATCTCTGATTCTTTTTAAGAACTTTGATTCTTTTTAAGGTGGCATATTCTATAGTTTACTGTGGTGGGCTAAACTTTTAAACCCCTTGGAGTACCAGTGATGAAGTTTTTAAGACAGCCTTGAAGATAAGATCAATTGTGGGATTGACTGAAACGTTACAAAAAGTTTTAAAGTATATAAAAATAAAATATATTTAAAATGCATTTTACAGTGAATTTTATGAAAATCATGCACTGATGATGGAAGAAGAAGGAGTAGTTATTGTTGGGTTGCTCGTTGGGTTAAATGTAATTGATGCAAACCTGTGTGTAAAAGGAGAAGACTTGGATTCACAAGTAAGTAGAAATACAGTTATGAGCTGATACTTGGCCTTAAAACCTAAAGGTTTTTTTTTTCTATAATGTAATTTGGGATAAAGCTGATAGACTGGAGTATGAAGTGTTAAAACACTTAAAGGACTGGCATAACTTCCTTGTTTGGATGGATCCATTTAAATGGAAGGCTGGTTATTTCCTAAGTGAAACAGAGTTACTTCCTTCGAAACACAATGAAAGTGCTGATTCATAAAGTGATTTCTACCGAAGAATGTTGGTGGAGTTCACACGATGAAACTTCTTGATGGAGGAACATTTGACTTGGTCAGAAAATATTTCTTAGTAAACCTTAGCTGTCTTATTTCCTTTTTTTACATATGACTAATGTACAAGCCCATTAACAAAGAAAGTAGTTCTGTATTAGCCCCCAGGACCATAGGAATGCATGAAGAATGCTGATAGGTACATGTGAGCTTCTCTGCATCTCTGGCCTGCTCTTTGAGGTGTAGATCCTTGCTTTGCCGTTAGTAGAGGGAATGTATCTTGATTAACGTTTTTAGCCATGAGCAGTAGAAAACATTGAAACTTTGCTTTCAAAGCAGGGGAGGAAAAACCTAGGCCAGTGATGTATTTCTTATTACTACTATCCAAATTGGTACTTCCCTTCCCTTCCCTTCCCCTCCCAGCCCTGCCCCCCCCCGCCTCAACAACCTCTTCTGAAGTGCTGGAAAAGCATATGAAGCAAGATTTTTTCACTGCAGAGCAGTGCTGTGAGAGGAAGAAAGGAAAACATTACTGTGGTGTTGGATAGCAAAGAACACTATTGTATCTGAGCTGGTAGCTCTCTGAGATGATGTGCCATCCCCCTTGGAAAACAGTTTGTGTAATCAGTACAAACAAGTGAATTTGGAAAGAAGTGAGTGCTTGGAAAATATTATCAATTTGCACAGTTGATTCAGCTTTGAACGAAGACTTATAAAATACAGTTATAAAACAAAGGTTTTTACCAAGGCTTTTATTTCTCTTTCAAATAATCCCTATTACAAGAAATTACGCAGTGGTAGAGATTTCCAGATTTGTCTGTCAGGCAAAGAATCCCAGTACATGACAAGGGGGCCCAAAATGTCCATAGGGATGTCTGGGAAAAATGTAGTCCAAAGATGTAAAATTTACTTTGTGCAGTAATTTAAAAGAAAACCTGTATAAAATGATGTATAGATGGTACCTAACTCCAGATAAGCTGTTGAAAATGTCCCCAGATGTTTCAAACCAATGTTGGGGATGTCAAGGTGAGAAGGGTTTCTTTTTTCATTTGTGGTAGACTTGTAAGGAGGTAGAAAGTTACTCATCTGAGATTTCTATGTTAATAAAAAAAAAAAAATTAAAAGTAGATTTTGTAATGTTACCAGAAATGTTTTTTTCCAGCATTATGTATAAAGAACTGGAGACTAAATATGGATTATTTCTTTGATATATGACAACAGTAGCAAGAATATTGTTTTCCCAAACTTGGAAACGGACTGAGGCACCATGATGAAAAAAGGAGTTGTTAAGGTTGCTGAGTTAGCCCAAATGGCCAAATTAACATGGTTTCTAAAGGATAAACCAATCGAAAACTTTTTGAAAGACTGGAAACCATTTATGGATTTTTTGAACAATAAGAAATCTAATGATGAAATAATCTGTGGTTATGGTTATTAGTAATTTTAGTAGGAATATGTAGGATAATGTAGATTTTTTTTTTCTTTTTAACTTTTCATTATAGTCAGGATTGGGAGGTCAGAGCCTATTATGTATTAGTTATATGTCTTTTTTCCCCTTTTTGTCTTCTTTTTTTCTTTTCTTCTGTTTCTTTACTATTTTATTGCATATTACAGTTTTTTCTCCACGTTTGCAGGTTTGAGACTTGTGGATTTGATTATTTGCGGGTGGCTTGCCTCCCCATTCCCCTCTCCTGTTTCCTAATGCAGGGAGAAGATCTTGTCCCCTGCGCTTCCCTCATTAGCTATGGCATTGGCAGCTGGTGAGAGAGTGAAGTAGGGCGACATCTCCTCTGCCCAGCTCCCCTTCCATGCAGCTGAGAGCTCCATTGCGCCGAGTAGGTGGCAGAGCAAAGTGGAGAGGGCGATCTCGTGCTCCCTGCTCTTCTGCAGCTCACTGCCGGTGCGATCCTGCCTGGGGCGAGTGAGAGAAAGATGGGGGAACACTATCTCTCTCTCCCTGCTCTGCTCCCTGCCTGCCACTGGCACCATCGCCCGAGTAGGTGGGAGAAGGATATGGGGAGGGTGATCTTGTTTCTGGTGCTCTCCTGGGCAGGGAGCCCAGGGAAGGGGGAGGGCTCACTGGGGGGAATTATTTGTGGTTTTTTGACTTTCGGGGAGGTTCTCTGCACCTATCCCCCGCGAATGTGGAGGGCCTACTGTACTTTGATTGTAAATTTGTTTGTCAAAAATTACTTGAAAAAAATGTAATGAGACTTGTAAAATGCACTTTACAAATAACAGATAGCTGTCATTTATTATAAAAACAAATTGAGTAGAAGGTCTTGTAGTCTTACTTTTTGCTAATTTCAGCTGATGTGTGTTTCTAGCAGAATTACATAGATTTTGCATGCTGACATAAATTTTCATATGTATTTCTCCACTTACATTTGAATTGCCCCTTGTGAATGTTTTCGTAGGAAAAATTTAGGGTTTTTTTTTTGCAACATATTTATAAATCTTTTTCTTCCTAGGTTGGTGTAATTGATTTCTCTATGTACTTAAAGAATGAAGATGATATAGAAAGCAAAGAAAGGTGTGTTTTTAAAAATTCCTACAAGGTTAAGGACAGTTATGATATATATTTAGAAACTGCTTTTTTCCTAGTCCAGGACTCAGGGAAGCTAACAAAATTTAAACATATTTAAACTATCGATAGAATGAAAAGCAGTTAAAAGCATCACTGTTAAAAAGAAAAACAGCAAGTATAAACAAGAAACAACACATAATTATTAAAGAAGGCAAAAAGATCTGTAGAAATCAGTTTGCCTTCTTTGTCAGCATTGATGAGAGACATACATATGAACTATTTGAAACATTAATATTTGAAAAAATGGTAAGAAGAACAGTGCAAGTCACAGGACAGATGGTAAAGAAAGAGTGTCACCCTGACAGCTTTATCCTATGTGTATTTATACAAAAGCAAGTCCTGCTGACTTAAATGGTACATTTTCCCATTTTAATGCCTAGACAGCCAAGATAACTTTGAACACAACATTCTTTGCTTCTGGAAGTAGAGAGCAGGTGGCATCCTCACCACTAGCTTGGTCAACATTTTAAAAAAATTTTCTGCCCCATTCATGTACCAGGTTCTCCCTCCATCAATTCCATGTCCATGCTTCAAGTGATGCTGCCTGCCACAAGTCACTTTACCCTGCTGCATGTCAGGACTGGCCCAGAATGTGTGTAGGATTTCAGTTTGAGCCTGGTGTCTTTATAATGGGATTGGAATGTTGGTTAAGGGGAATATCTTAAATTGTTTTAAAGGTCTCCTTGATTTCTTAGAGGTGCACTGCTGGAAGGTACCAGAGAGTTAGCCATTTGGTCCTTTTGTTCTTAGATAGGATATTCTGTACTAAAGCCAGACCCCAGACTATGCACAAAGATATGGAATACTTAACTATATGGTAACACACATTTAATTTACTGACAAAGTAAAATACTTCTGTGATTACATATGGCATTTTTCAAGGCTTGGGTAAAGGTCTGATTTTCTCTCTCTCTCTCTCGCTCTCTCTCTCTCTTACCAACTTGTTTTAGAAATGACCATATTGCTGCAATATTGGATCAAAAGAATTACGTTGAAGAGCTAAATCGACAACTCAAGTAAGTATTTACAGAAACACTTGTTAATTACGTAGAGAGGCATTGTCTGATTAAAGTTAAATTTTTCATTTACAGTAGTGGGTGCTGAAATCCTTGTAGTTATGTTTGGCTCAGGTCAGAAAAAAAGAGAAGGTGGGGTGGGTGGTGCTTTTGGAAGTGAAAGTGTTTCAAGAGGTGTGCCCATTACAACTTTTGCTGCTTTTTAAAATCTGGGCAGTCTAAGAGGGAATCATTATCTGTTTGTTGAAGTTAGCATGATAGAAACTTTTAATATGTTGGTTGAGGTTTAGTGCTATCATACCTGCTGTTCTTTGCCGGGAGACTAAGGCTGTAATTCTAAATTCTATTTAAATTCTATTTAAATATTTATTTAAATTCTATTCAAATTCTTTTTGGGAGCAGAATAAATGTAACACTACAAGTTACAATTAGGAGAAACATTTGTGATGCACTGACATTTCCGGTAAGGAATATGTAAATTGTGGAAATAAGATGTAGGTAGATATGTTTCTTTAACCCCTCACTCAACAATTTCCCATGTGCTTACACATGACTTCTGAATGATGCCATCTGTGCATATTTTCCCTTTTTATACTACAGGTTGAGTCTCCCTTATCTGGAAATCTGAAATCCAAAGGCCAAAACTTTTTGCCACCAGCCTCCTGCTTCTGCCTTCAAGGTGGCTGCTGTGGCGCTCCTGCTTGTTCGTCTCTCAGATCCTCAGTCTCTCTCCAGCCTTACACCTTATACGCAGCATAAGTAGCAAGCAGATGGGACACAAAGCTGTAGAGAGATGTGAGACTAGAGAGAAATGTGAGGCTCTGTGAAATGGTGGGGATCCAAGAATATTGCTCAGTATGAAGTGGCAGCTGCAGTGCTTGCTCATGCTTATCTGTTTGCAGGCTCCATGGAGATCTCCTGTACAGGCCTGCATGTTATGCATATGTAAATGCATATCTTGTCGGGAGCGCTTTGAGGGTTTTCCTGCATGGCAGGGGGTTGGACTGGATGGCCCTTGTGGTCTCTTCCAACTCTACATTTCTATGATTCTAAATACAAGTGTTCCAAAATCTTGAAAAAAAAATCTGAAATATGAAACACTTCTGGTCCCAAGCATTTCAGATAAGGATACTTAACCTGTATACATCTTTATTGTGGAAAACATCAGTGTGGCACTGGTATTCCCTGCAGAAATTGAAACGCAACATTACTCTGTCTCATTGAACTTGATGAGACTTACTTCTAAGTTAACATGCTTAGGATTGAGGTGCCAAACAGAAGGGCTACAATGGTTGGTTGAAGCTGTCCTATTAAAACCTTTAATATTCCTTCTTAGGCCAGGATCCAGTTGTGTACTGCTGCCAGAATTTGTGGTCTTCTTGTTTCCTGCAGCCCCTGTTCATTCTCAAAACACTGGGGGAACCTTCTGGAATTGTGTGGGAGGACTATAACAGGAGAGGGAGAAGACACTCCAAATTCTGGTTTTGAATATAGAAATATACTACTGGATACAAATGCACATAATTTGGTCTTGGTCTTGAAAGGAATGCGCTGTTACTAAGTTGTAACAAAAGGCAGCTACAGCCATTTAGGTGAGGCGATGATTAGAGCCAGTGTCAGGCGAGAATAAATTTTTTTAATCAATATCAACAGACAAGACTGGCAATAATTAGAAATTAGCTGGATCATGACAATGGGAGGGAAGAATGAAAAGTGACTGCTGCATGGCAGACGATAGCAATTTTAATTCTGATAGGGAAGTGAAAATATGATGACTGCAGACAAAAAACGAACACAGTTTATCATCGAAGGGGTGTGGTGGTAATGGTGATTACCAGATTCATTCATCAGTTGTCTTCTAAATTATAAAATGTTTTGTAAATGGGATTGTATTACTTGGAGTTGTAGGATTTGGGATGTCATTTTGAATAAGGGTTTCTTTGTTATTTTCAGTAGCACAGTCAGCAGCCTCCATACACGTGTTGATTCACTAGAGAAGTCAAACACTAAACTAATTGAAGAGGTACTGTCTTTTAGCACTGTATAATTTTATGTTGAAATAAATATTGTTTGAGCCTTTTATATTGCATACTGTGGCAAGTATCCAGCATCACAAAGGCTGGAATAGTCCTCAGTTTGATACCCTAAAACTTTCAAGCAGTTATATATCTGTCTGAGTTTTGTGTCCTCTTTGCCTTAGTCTAGCTATGGCTGCCAGGACGCGTAAGCCCACCGTGTTCACAGTCACCCCTTAATCTAGGGGTGGGAGACATCAAGCTGGTGTGTGTGTGTGCCCTACATTGGAAGAGGGAAAGGGTAGAACAGTGGTTCTCAACCTGTGGGTCCCCAGATGTTCGTGGACTTCAGCTCCCAGAAGCCTCAGCCACTATGGTCAATGCTCAGGGCTTCTGGGAGCTGAAGTCCACGAACATCTGGGGACCCACAGGTTGAGAACCACTGGGGTAGAAGGTCTACAACTCTGTTTTTGAGACTGCTCCCCCCAGCTTCAAACTGTAACAACTGCAAACTTGTCTGCTGGCTTAGAACATCCACCACACAGTGATTGAAGCTGATATTGCAGACTTCAAAGACATACATTTAAACTAAACTTCTGAATATGTTTTAAAAACCATCACAGGGCACACCCCACGGTCGTTTTTGTATGCGTGCCAGAATTGAGATGTATATATTCCTTGGTGTTGAAGCTACAGTTCTGGCAGATAAATGCATACTAATATGCACAATCCTTTAGCCATGATCAGTACCACCCAAAGGGATGGTCCCTGAACCAGTGCTGGTCCTTGAGCCATTGGCTGCTGATCATTGCTGAGTTTCCAGGAGAGGAGGAAAGAAACAGTGGTAGCCAATGGACACAAATATAGTGCTGGTCCCTAAAACACTGGGGAAAAATAATAATTGCTGGCCTCCCTACATCAGCCTGAGAAGAACTGTTGTAGAAATAAGAGCATTTAGCGAGCCCAAAATCTATACTGAAGTGGTGATCTGTTCCTCTACATTTTCTCCTTCCCAGTCAGATGTAATTTTCTAAGAGAGATTTTAATCCAGGGAATTGAATGCTTAATCTAGGGAACTGAATGTATGGATTTTGTCCAATAATAGCTGAAAATTTAAATATGAAGGGTATTTGAAATTGTACATCTAGATCTGCATGAGGATGTGTTCCTCTCTAAGAACATTTTTTAAAAAATGGTTGAGGGCAGTAGTTCTTGGACAGATTGTGCTGTTTTATAATGCCTCACCTGATTTTTTTTATTGTTTATAGTGTATAAACAATACACCCTCCTTCCATCAACAGTTACTTGGATTAATACAATCAACTATCAGAATTCTATACATTTTCCACCAACATGTTTACATCAGCTCTAAACACTGCTCAACTGATGGTATTCCACACTGAACTTCATTTGCTTGCAGTGTTGATAGCGTTATGGTTAAAATGTTAGACTTTAACCTTGGAGGTGTAGGCCAGTTCCTTGCTCCACGATGAAACTTGGTGGGTGAGCTTGGTGGCACCTCCTTTATCTGGTGGTTGCTATGATAAAGGAGGTAAAAGGACAATTATGCTGATTGATGGAAGGCAGAATAAAAATGTGTAAATATCTGAGACAGCTCTTCTGATTGGTTTCCATAGCCTAGGCGCCTTAGCATATTAACTGCAAATGTAAGGGATAAGGTCTTTATGTATTAATATGTATAGTGCATATGAATGTATATATGAGCGTAGTCTGAGAAATTTGGTATTTTTGGGGCTACACATCCTAGAATTCACCATTCAGCATAGCCAAGGGCCGTGTGGCTGGGAGATTCTGTGAAGTGTAGTCCATACTAACTTTTCCAAGTTCTGTAAGGAAAAGTAAACTGTTTCCCCAGGAGACTTGAAGAATTCTGTTTTGTTGCTGATTACCTGAATGTTTTTGTATTTTCTTTTTTTTTCTTCCTTAGTTAGCAATAGCCAAAAACAACATCATTAAACTTCAAGAAGAAAACCATCACTTAAGAAGTGAAAACACACTTATTTTAATGAAAACACAGCGTCATCTAGAGGTATGATTCAATTTAGTGTAGATCGAATCATCTTATTGACAGTTGGCTGAAGAATCTGTACATGCGTTCATGGCTTATGTGTCTAATTTTCAAATAGATATGTTTTATATAAATACTTCCAGAATCCTGGTTAATAATTTGATGATAATGGGTTTAGAAAAAAATATTCTGATGATTGAACTGTGTATGAGAAGCAAAAGTTGGTCCATCCAAAATCTACAATTAGCCAGTACTTTTATTAGACCATCCAAAATGTCACATAATAATATGAAAACTTTTGAATTCTGAGCATTTTTCTTCAGGCCAAATGATAGAGAAAAACAAAGAAGAGGGAGGAGGAAAAACAGATAACAATCTAATCTGAATAGTAATGTGATCTCAAATTGGATTAGATCAGAATGAATGAATTCATCACTGCTAGGCATATGCTGTAGGATTCTGTGAAACAGGTTGTACCTATGATCCTCAGTTTTTGAAAGCATGGATGAATTGTTACCAAGATCTGTTGCTAGTATGGATGGAGGAATCTCTGAAACATTTGTTCTTACTTCTTTAGGCAGAAGCCCTGTTCTTTCAGTACCAGTGATTTCAGTATGATAGAGTTCCATGTTTTCTTCGTAGGTGAATAAAGTGGATGCTGATGCAGAACTTCAGACATACAAACACTCCAGACAAAGCCTGGATGAAATGTACAATGAGGCGCATAGACAGCTTCGAGAAGAATCACAGTTAAGACAAGTGAGTGTTCACTGGATGAGTTATTCTTCCAGTTTAAGTCATTGGAATGTTCCTTCTGTTATATTTATGTGGTGTTGGTCTTGTATTGCTTATTTTCCCAGACCCACTCCGTATGTTTAGTACTTGGGAGCTTGATTTATTTTGCAGGATATAGAGAATGAGTTGATGGTCCAAGTTGGTATGAAGCATGAGATAGAACTTGCAATGAAGTTGTTGGAGAAAGATATTCATGAAAAACAGGACACGCTTATAAGTCTGCGGCAACAGTTGGAGGAAGTCAAAGCAATAAATGTAGAAATGTATCAAAAACTTCAGGTAAAAATAATACTTCAGTATGTGTAACCTAAAAGCTAAATGCAGTATCCATGTGGTCCCAGTTTTGGAGCACTGCCTAGTTTTGTCCCCTCTCAGGAGGTACCTTTTCTGCTTTTGAGAACTGTAGCTTTGAATGTCAACTGAAGACAGCTATTCTTAAAACTATTTTCTCTGCACAGAAGCAAAAATACAACTCAGAGGAGGAAGGCCCATTCCCTGGGGCAGGGAAACAGGGTCAAGGGGAAAGACTCCCATCATCTCCGGTGTTTCCTGCATGGAGAGCCAGGAAGCAGGGTCGTGGACAGTTTTAGCCCCTAGTCATTAATATTCTTCCATGTTTCTTTTAAGATTCTGTTTGTTCTTTGTGGTCTCTGTGCCTTACACAGTGGGAATCTTCACGCATGCGCAGTAGCTTTTTGGAAAGTTCCAGAGCTGAGCAGCTTGGCGGGAACCCCTCCCCCATCTGGTACTGAGCATGCTCAGTCCTGCCAAGCTAATGGTTTCTCCTCAGTTTCTTTTCATTTGCCGACCTGTTAGCAGCTCATAAAGCTTCCTCACTGAGCAGTTCCTCAATTCTTGGCCTTTTTCTTCATCTTTCATTCGTTTTTCTCATCTTTTACACCAAAACTGTAAGAACTCTTCCCCCTTCTTATGTCGTCTTTGTTTAAGTTGGGCATGTCTTGCGACCATAAGGTCTCCCTTTCGGACACCCACCCCGAGTGTTTGTTCTGCCTCAGGGAGGGTCATAATGTTAGGGCCTGCTCTATTTGTAAGGACTTCACGTCACAGACTCTTAAGAATAGAGTTTCTCAGTTGAAATCCTATTGTTGGGAGCAGGCCTTTTGCATTAAGGAGCAGGCTTCTTCGAATACCGCTCTGTCCACCGTGTCGGTGTTGGCACCTTCAATGACGTCCTCTACTTCAGCCTCGAAGTTATTGGTAGCGTCCATTCTCTCGGTATTGACAGCCTCGGTACTGGTACCGATGGCCGCCTCGTCAACTTTGCCACCGATTTTGTCTCTGCCTAAGATTCCGAAGCTCTCCAAGGTGACTACTGTCCAAGCCGCTGGAGATGCCACTTCGACCTCCCAACAAGCTCACAAGGTCCTTACCTTGGCAAAGCGTAAAAACGCCTCGCCACACCACTCTTGTGTCTCCTCCAACAAGGAAAGGAAGAAGAGGAGAAAGGAGAAGCACTGCTCTCCTTCTCCTGCTACCCGTCCGTCGGCTACTCGACCTGCCTCGGTCCCTTACCAGCTCCTCTGCCAACGCAGCCTGTGACGTCCACCGCCAAGGAGGAGAATGCTCCTGCCATTTCGCCAGTATGGGACGCTATTCAGCTCCCGATACTGTCGGTCCCAGCTACTGTGGCTCTGGTTTCCGACTTGGACCATTGATCCTTGCTGATGGTTTCCTTGCCTGTGACCTCTGGCCAGTCCGGAGATGGCTGCCTACAAACTTAGATGGCTCTGATTCTCTCTCCTGGCCATCCCGAGTTCAACGATCCACCTGCTTCAGACGCTTCTCAAGCTGTTTCCCGAGACCGACTGCAGCTTAGTGTGGCTCGCTCTCCAGGACGTAGTCAACGGGGTAGATCCCCACGTCGTCGGGACTACCGACATCGCACTGCTTATGAGCCTTGACTGGCAAGGGCAGATTCGCCCTTTTCCTCGGCCTCCTATATCACCAGGTACAGCCACAAACATCTTTGGAGAGAGCAGCCCGGCTCCTACCACTCTTACTCACTGGTCTACCTCAATCGGCACCATCCTGATGTTCAGCGTTGGTCTCCTTGCCACCCTCGATGTTCACACTCTCCATCGCGGTCCCCTTCGGGATCTCGTTACTGGTGTTCCCCTTGGTATCGCCTCTCTAGATCCTGTTTTCGGTCCTGATGAGCCCACTGCTGCCGCTCTTGGTCTTGCCACCAGCCACGAGACCCATCACCTCATTGTCAGGCCGTTTCACCTCTTCCTTGGGTGACAACCACGGTGTCACGGCCTCCGCTAGATACTCAGCCTGCGTCCACTCTGCCAACATCTCCGTCAGCTTTGTTGTCGACACAGTCTGTCGTTGCACCAATCCTGACCATACTACCTATTTCATTGGCCTTGACTTTGGTACCGATTCGCACCCCAGCCTCAGTACCAGTGCAGATTCCAGTCTTGCTACCAGCCTCGACTGTTCTACTGGCTTCTGCTCCATCTGCTGTTCTTTCTGCGACGGGACCAGCCCGACATGATCGTTCTCAATCCCTTTGCTCGTTGTCTCCTTCTTCTGGTTCTTATGATTCTGATGGTGATTCTACAGATTCCACACTGCAATCTCACACCTCACCACCTCTAGCATTAGGAGACCCGTCTCCTGATTCCGCTGCTGAAGATGTCAAGCAGTTCTCAGACATCTTAGTCCGTATGGCCACTGCCTTAGGCCTTGACATCTCTGGACCTGCTCCTACTGTACAGGACCCGGTCTTTCACTATGTCGATACTTGCCCCGTCGATGGCTCCAATTCCATTTCTACACGTCCTGCAGGAGGTTTTGAAGCACCCTTGGGCCCAGCTGGCTTCGTTTCAACCAATCCCTGACCACCTGGAGCATCTCTACAGCACCCAGAAGAAAGATGTTGATTTCCTCTTCAGTCATCCAACTCCAAATTCTGTTGTTGCTGAGTTGTCCCAAACTAAAGGGGGCAAAAGGGCTGATACGACCCCGCTTCATCACAAGGGCCGCCGTTTAGATGTCATTGGCTGTTGCTTCTATTCTGCTTCTTCGCTGATCACCAGGATCTCCAATACTCAAGCTTGCCTGGCGGCCTATCAACGCAACATCTGGGACAGATTCTTTCCCCTCCTCTCCCACCTATTTTAACGAGTCTGTGGACCTTTCAAATCAACAGGTTTTGTCCTCTCCACATGCTGTTGAGGTTGCGGTGCGCATGATGGTTGGTGCAGTTGCTCTCCACCATTTCACTTGGCTCCAGTCTGCCGGTTTAACCGAGGATAGCCGAAAGCGTATTGAGGACCTGCCCTTTGACGGCCAAGGGCTATTCCATGCCACCACAGATGAAGCGATGGACCAACTTGTGAAAGCTTGTCTGACAGCTAAAAAGATGGGCCTTCACCCCTCAACCCAGCCTGGAAGGCCACCTTCATCACGTTCTTCCTGGAGGCGCCCTTCCTACTCTTACAGGTCACACTCTCCTCTCCACTTATCTCTGCAATCTTCTTTGCTGACCTCTTCCTGCCGTTCCTTTAGATGTCACCAACCATCTTCCAAGAAATCCTCCTCGACTGCCAAATCTCGTTTTTGACTCCCGTTGCAGGTCTCTGCCCCTGTTCCACTTGTCCAGCTACCTCGCCAGAACCACAAGACTGGCCCGCCACCTCAACATCTGGTACATCACTTCGGTCTCGTGGGTTTTGACCATAGTTCATCTTGGTTACACCATCGAGTTTCGAAGTATTCTTCTTCTCAGCGTCTTCTATTCTACCCCTACCAACCCGGCCCTCCTCAAAGAGGTAGAGACCCTCCTTCTCAAAGGGGCCCGCAGCAAAATCCACGGGCTTATTCTCCCGATACTTCACACAACCCAAATCAGATGGCACGCTCCGACCCATTCTGGACCTCAGGAGGGTGAATTCCTTCATTGCCCCCCGGAAGTTCAAGATGGTCACCCTGTCCTCGATTCTACCTTTTCTGAGACGCTGGGGCTGGTTCACGTCCATCGATCTACAGGACACCTACTTCCACATTTCCGTTCGTCCCTAGCACAGGAGGTATCTCTGCTTTGCGATTGATGGCGTCTGCTACCAATACAAGGTTCTTCCCTTCGGCCTCTCCACTGCCCCCTGTGTCTTCACAAAGTGCCTAGCCCCCGTGGTGTCTTACCTCCACATGAAGAATGTTCTGGTCTCCCCCTATTTGAATGACTGGCTCCTGGTGACGTCCTGCAAACAAAAGCTATATGAGGACATCCATATTGCCCTCTCCCTCTTTTGCGATCTTGGACTCAGAGTGAACCCCAAGAAATCCCACCTCGAGCCCTCACACATCCTAGATTTCATCAGGGCCACCCTCGACTCCACTCGAGCCAGGTCCTTCTTACCGCTGAGGCGCAGATGGACTCTGTGACAAGCTGTGGCTGCTGTCCTGTGCAATCCGTCCGTTTCCACCCGCAACATTCAACAGCTCCTAGGCTACTTGGCTGCGACAACGGCAGTCACCTACTCCTCCCACCTTCGCGCTTGCCCTCTCCAGCACTGGTTTCTCCGATGTTTTGACCCTCTCCTCGACAATCAACGTCATGTTCTTTGGGTGCCTCATCCGGTGCAGGATTCATTTCGTTGGTGGTTGGTCCCCAAGCTATCTCTTATCGGGGATGCCATTTTGGGAGCCCCGTCCAACTCTCACTGTTACGACCGACGTGTCTGTCCTGGGCTGGGGAGTTCACCGTCATGATTGTGCAGTTCAAGACCACTGCGCCGGACTGGAGTTGTGTCTTCATATCAATGCGTTGGAGCTACTGGTGATTTTCAAAGCGCTTGGGGCTTTTCAAAACCTCGTTGTTGGATGGAGTGTTCAGATCCTATCAGACAATATGACAGCTGTCTGCTACGTGAGTCAGCAAGGAGGCACTCACTCTTCCAATTTGCTCCATCTGGCTTTACGCATCTGGGACTGGTGCATTCCACTACAGATACACCCTGTTGCAGTCCACCTCGTGGGGCAGGACAATGTGACAGCGAACACGCTGAGCAGGGACACAGCGTGTCACCATGAATGGTTCCTCTCTGGTGCTGCCTTCCAGCGGATAGTGTCCTGATGGGACACTCCAACCGTCGATCTCTTCGTGACCAATCACATCAGGAAGTGTCCCTGTTATTGTTTGAGAGCTGGCCTGGGCCCCAGCTCTCTCAGCGATGTATTCCAGTTTCCTTGGAACAGAGAGTTCCTTTACATTTTTCCACCATTTCCTCTCCTCGCCATGGTGCAGGGCCATACCATGAGGCTCCGGAACACGGTGGATCTCCTCTCTCATTAGGGGGGTCAGGTACCTGAACCTCCCTCTCCTCCGCCTGCATGCCTGGAGGATAACGTTCTAGACTATCCAAGCTGTTCTCATGGCTGTGAGGAAATAATCGACTTGTAGATCCTACGAGTACAAATGGAAGAAGTTTGTGGTCTTTGCCGTCTCCCATGATGAGCCTGCTTCTCCTACCTCCCTGTCCACAGTGCTTCACTTCCTCCTCGCGCTACGGGATCAGGGCCTTCCCTTCTCCTCTCTGAAAGTTTATCTCTCTGCAGTTGTGGCCTATCAGCCACAGGGTTCTCCCCCTTCTGCCCTTTTCTGGAATGCTACAATGAAGCAATTCCTCAAGGGCCTGCAACACCTGTATCTTCCTGTCAGTCCACCGCTTCCTCCATGGGCACTGTTGCTTGTCCTGTCCCAACTCATGCGCCATCCTTTTGAACCGATGGCTGCGTCTGATGATTGCCTCCTCACTATGAAGATGGCGTTCTTGGTTGCCGTCACTTCAGCCAGGCAGGCAGGAGAACTAACTGTGTTGCGTTGTGATAAAATGTTTCTGGTGTTCCATCGGGACAAAGTGGTCCTCCGTCCCAATCTTTCTTTTCTTCCTAAAGTAGTCTCCGATTTCCATATAAGTCAAGACTTGATTCTACCTACTTTCTATCCAGACCCTGCATTGTCACTCGAGTGCTCTCCTCACTCGCTTGACGTGCGCCGTCTGCTTGCCTTTTACCTTCAGCGGACCTCCACCTTCTGTCAGACTCCCCACCTTTTTGTGTGCTACAGTGGGCGTGAGAAAGGTCATAAAGTCTCCTCTCAGCGGTTTTCCAAATGGGTTGCCCAGTCAATTCACCTTGCCTATGAACTTGCCAGGCAACTTCCCCCGGCTTTGCTTCGGGCCCATTCTACCAGGGTGATGGCCTCCTCAGCAGCCCTTCTGAGGGGAGTTGACCTACATGAGCTTTGCCGTGTGGCTACATGGTCGCAGCCTTCAACCTTCGTCCACCACTACCACCTTGACTGTAGGACCTGGCGTGATGCTCGCTTTGGCCGTGCGGTGCTGTCTTCTATCCTCTAGAACCTGACCCGCTGTCCAACAGTAAGCTACTCAGTCTCCCATTGTGTGAGGAATGGAGAGCACAAAGAAGAAGAACAGGTTGCTTACCTGTAACTGTGGTTCTTCAAGTGGTCGTCTGTGCCCTCACACACACCCGCCCAGCCTCCCCTCTTTCAGGTCTTGCTTTGGTGGACCTCGAAACTGAAGAGAGACTGTTAGCTTGGCGGGACTGAGCGTGCTCAGTACCGTATGGGGGAGGGGTTCCCACCAAGCTGCTCAGCTCTGGAACTTTCTGAAAAGCTGCTGCACGTGTGCGAAGATTCCCATTGTGTGATGGCACAGATGACCACTCGAAGAACCACAGTTACAGGTAAGCAACCTGTTCTTTTTCTTTTAGCAGTTCTCTAAGAATGCTTATAAGAGCATATATAATAACATATAACATATATGTGTGTGTGTGTGTATGTATATACATATATAATATAATATAGAATATATAAGATTATCTTACTATCTTCCTGCTGTAGGTTAGTAAATCAGTATATTTATCAGGGCTAAAATGAAAGGAAACACCTATTTTTTTTGTTAGCATTGTTTTTGCATGTTGCTATACTGCTCACAGTGTCTTAAGAATTACTTTAGAGTGGGAGTGGGAATAATGTGCCCTGTGAACCCCTAGAGCTAGCTGACTCTTGTTTTAAATAGTTTACTGTCCAATATTGGACAAGAGGGAGTAATGTTGAGCGATAAGACAAGGAAAAAATGAGGACTATTTATCAGCGTTGTAGAGCTTATTATTACTTAGTTACTGTTGCTCAATTAAAATATTCTACTATAATACATTAATCATTTTAATAATAGGTTTCAGATGAAGCAATGAAAGAAAAGAATGAAATAATTGGTCGACTGGAGGATAAAACCAGTCAGATTAATGCAACTATGAAGCAGCTGGAGCAAAGGTACAGCATCTTATTTTATTTTGTTTTTCTTCTCATTCATTTCTTCTTTCTTTCATTTGCCACATTGGCTGCATTTGATTGTAGCACTAAACCATGGATCAGCACTTTGTGCCCAAGCGGGAATGAGCCCAAGTTGGAATGAGCCCAAGTTGGAATGAGCCCAAGTGGGACTTGAGAGTGCATGCTTTCTGCTCTGCTCTTTCCAAGCTGCTGGGAGTTAGAATTTGTCAGCATTTAGTTTTGTTTTCACAAAATCTAATTTTTTGTTGTTGTTGCACACAAGCCAGTATCCAGGTTGATAACAAACTTTGGTTAAACAAGCCAGTTTCATAACCCATAGTTTGCAACTGAACACAGTTATAAACCACAGTTTATGTTACATACGTGAGTTAAGAGAAATTGAGTGGAAGCAAAACTGAACACTGGTGAAGTTGTTCTGCCTACATGGGAGGAGAAGAGGGAAGGTGGATATTATGAACCAGAGTCTCTCTCAGGTTTGTTCCAATTTATGCATGTAAGATTAAGTCATGGTTCAGTGCTATATATGAACTGGGTTGATGTCATGCAGTTGCCATTAAATATGATTCCATTTAGAAGAGAGATCATTCCGTTTGGAAGAAACATCAAAATGTATTTTACTGCTGACTGTTACATGCTTTAAATACATGTTTTGTACAGGAGGAGGGTAAATACAGCCCTAACTCAACACTTTCCAACTTCAATATATAGTGATTGTATTGGGAAGGATCCTGCTTTACACATATCCAATGGGATTGGTAGAAGTGGGCTTCTCTGCCTCATGGCAGCTTTTTCATTGTCCAGAAAATGGCATACAGGGGGTTGGCGGTCCAGCTGAATATGATAGTTTGTGGGTTTGGGGACTGAGGAGAAATGAGACACCCCAAATTGGTTGGAGGTGCCTTCTCTAGGTAGAGAAATGGTAAGTACTGGAATATTACATTGGTAGCTTCCTCTCACCCCCATGACTACTTTAAAGAAAACCAAACATGGAGGGGAGATGATCAAAGATTTTCCATTTCTTCATGTGGCTTGGATCTTGCCACATGTAGCTCCTTTGGAGTCTTTGGTGACCCAGTCCTTCAGCTGGAGAAGAATTACTTGGGCCATTTCCGCACTACATTGTTATAGTGCTGTTATTCCACTTTCAACATCCTGTGAAATCCTGGGGTTTGCAGTTTAGGGAGAGGCACTTAGAATTATTAACCAGAGAACTTTTTTGGCCTCAGTAAACTACAAACCCCAGAATTTCCCAGGATATTGAAAGTGGAATAATAGCACTATAACAGTGTAGTGTGGAAATGAGCCTAGAAACATTCCTTCATTAAACATTCAGATGCATAAAGTTCCAGAGAACTGTGCAACTAGCAGTGTGTCCCCAGTAGTGGTTTTTTAAAAACATTTATTTCTTCTTTGTGGTCTCTGTGCCTCACACAATGGGAATCTCTGTGCATGCGCAGTAGCGTTTCGGAAAGTTCCAGAGCTAAGCAGCTTGGCGGGAACCCCCTCCCCAATATGGTACTGAGCATGCTCAGTCCTGCCAAGCTGATGGTCTCTCCTCAGTTTCTTTTCGTCCACCAATCTGTTAGCAGCTCGGAAGGCTTCCTTGCTGAGCAGTTTTCTGTTTCTTGGTTTTTCGTTGGTTTTTTGTCCTTTTTGGTATCTTCCAGGATAACAGACTATAAGAATTCTTCCCCCTTCTTATGTGTTCTCTTTTTAAACTTTGTGTTACCTGTGGCCGCAAGGTTTTGCTGTCCGACTCCCACCCCGAGTGCTTGTTCTGCCTTGGGGAAGGCCATAATGTTCGGGCCTGTTCCATTTGTAAGGAATTTATGTCGCAGACGCTGAAGACCAGGGCTTCCCATCTAAAATCTTATTGTTGGGAGCAAGCTCTCTGATCAAAGGAAGGGGCAACTTCAGATACGGCCCTCTTTACCACCTCAGTTTTGCCGCATCCTTCGCGAGGCCTTCGGTGTCAAAGTCTTCAACCACGGCCTCACTGTTGACCACAACGTCGGTGGTATCGATTTCCTCTTCGATACCAGCAGCTTCAGTACCAGTACCGACGCTGACTTCGTCAGCTTTATCTCCAATCGATTTGCCGAGAATTCTGAAGCTTTTGAAGATGCCTGCTGTTCCGTCTGTTAGCTCCGGAGATACCTCCTCCAACTTGCAGCAGACCTCTGTCCAGCAGCCTCACAAGGTACCTACCTTGGCAGAGCGCAAGAGAGCTTCCTCGTGTCACTCTTCTGTGTCTTCAAAGAAAAAAAGGAGGAGAAGCAGTGTACTCCTTCACCCACTGCCTGTCCATTGGCTACTCGACCGCCCTCGCTAGGTTCTCTACTGACACCTCCTCCAATGCAGCCTTCAGCATCCACCGTGGAGGAGGTCAAGGCTCCAGTTCTTGCATTGGTGCATGATTCCAGCCAGCTCCTGGTACTATCTGTTCCGGCAGCTGTTGACCTTGCATCCAACCAGGACCGTCAGCCTACGCCGACTGCTTCTCCACCTGTTACGTTGGGTCAGACTGGAGAGGGATCCTCCTAGACTCCACTTCCTCCGGCGTTTTCTTCTGGCCACCCAGAAACGGACCATCCGTTTATTTCAGATGCTCCTCGGGCTTCCTCTTGAGACTGGCCTCGAAGCAGCATGGCCCACTCTCCAGGACATGGTGAGAGAGGTCAATCCCCTTGTCATTGAGATTACAGCTACCGCAGTGTTCATGAGGTTCCTTCAGTGAGAGTTGACTCGCCTTTCTTGTCAGCATCGTATACAGCCTTTTACAGCCACAAGCATCTGTGGAGGGAGCAACCCAGCTCATACCACTCTTATTCATCTGCATATCGCGATAGATACTGTCCTGACATACGGTGTTGGTCTCCATATCATCCTCGGCGATCATGCTCCCCGTTTGCTCTCCTTTTGGATTACACTACTGACACTCTCCTCAGTACTGTCGCTCTCAGTCCTGCTCCTGGTCCTGATCATTGCATTACCAATGTTCTCTGTCTCATCCTTGTCGTTGGTCCCATGATCGATTGCCTCATTACCAGGCTGCCTCACCTCCACCTCAAGTGACAGCTACGGTGTCACAGCCTGCACCAGACATTCAGGCTGCATTGCTTCCACCAACTACTTCGTTGGCCCCATTACCAAAGCAGTCCATCCTTGCACCAGTCCTGACTGTTCTACCGATCTCGTCGGCACTGGCCCCAATACCAGCTTCAGTACCGACCTCCATATCATCTCCGTCGGTCATACCGGTCTTGGTCTCTGTTCCACCTGCCGTTCCCGGTGTGTCTTTGACTGCTCGAGCTCACCATTCTCGCTCGCCTCTGTCTTCTTCCTCTGGCTCTTATGATTCCAATGGTGATTTGATGCCACAATCTCATACCTCTCCTCCACTTGCCTTCGGGGACTTGACCCCTGATTTGGCCCCAGAGGATGTCAAGCAGTTTTTGGATATTTTGGTTAGAATGGCCAATGCCTTGGGCCTTGATATCTCTGGCCCGGCTCTGACAGTACAGGACCCGGTATTCCATTACGTTGACATGAGACCTCCGTTAACTGGTCCGATTCCTTTTCTCCCGGTGTTGCAGGAGGTGCTTAAGCAACCATGGGCCCAACTGGCCTCTCTTCAACCGATTCGTCACCATCTGGAGCACCTTTACCATACTCAAAGGAAGGATGTCGATTTTCTCTTCAATCATCTGACTCCGAATTCGATCGTTGTTGAATCCTCCCAAATGAAAGGGGGTGAAAGAGCCCATACCACTCCCCCTGATCATGAGTGTTGTCACCCAGATGTCTTTGGTCGCCAGTTTTGCTCAGCCTCTTTGTTGATTGCCAGGATCTCCAACACTCAGGCTTGCCTGGCTGCCTATCAACAAAACATTTGGGATAGAGTCTTTCTTCTTATTTCCCACCTGCTGGATGACCACCGGGCTACTGCCATCCATCTGACCGAAGCTAGCAGAAAGAGGATCGAATACCTCCCCTTCAATAGTCAGGGGCTCTTCCACGCAACCACAGATGATGCTATGGACCATCCAATGAAAGCTCGTCTGATGGTGAAGAAGATGGGTCTTCATCCATCAGCCCCGCCTAGAAGGCCCTGTTCATCCTGCTCCTCATGGAGACAATCCTCCTATTCTTATAGGTCGCGTTCTCTGTGTTGCACATCTCACCAATCTTCTCTGCTGGCTTCTCTGTCTCGCCACCCTTTCAGGCGCCACCAACCATTTTCTAAGATGTCCTCTTCGACTACCAAGTCCCGTTTTTGACTTCCCTTGCAGGTTGCCACCTCTACCATTTTTCCACCTCCCAGGCCATCTGTCCAAGACTCCAGGTCTTGCTTGCCATTTCAACATCTGGTGCAACATCACTTTGGACTCCTGGGTATTAACCATCGTTCGTCTTGGCTATGCCATCGAGTTTCGAAATACTCCTCCTCCCAGCATCTTCTACTCCACACATTCTAGTCCCACTCTTCTCGAGGAGATCGATTCCCTTCTTCGCAAAGGGACCATAGAGTGACTGCCATCTTTGGCCAAATCGACGGACTTCTTCTCCCAGTATTTCACTGTACCGAAGGCAGACGGCACTCTCCGACCCATTCGGGACCTCCGAGGGGTCGATTTCTTCATCTCCCCTGAAGTTGGGACAGATCTACATAGATCTACAAGACGCCTACTTCCACATCGCCATTCGTCCCCAGCACAGGAGGTAGCTCTGGTTTGCAGTCGACGGCGGTTGTTACCAATACAAGGTCCTGTTGTTCAGCCTGTCCACCGCTCCCAGGGTCTTCAGCAAATGCCTAGACCCAGTGGTGTCTTACTTCTGCATGAAACACGTCATGGTGTACCCCTACCTAGACAATTGGTTACTGGTGGCACCCTGCAAACAAAAGTTATATGAGGACATTTATGTTACTCTTTCTTTTCTCTCCAATCTCGGCCTCAGGGTGAATCTGAAGAAGTCCCACTTGGAACCTACACACACCCTAGATTTCATTGGGGCCACTCTGGACTCTGTTTCCACTATGGCGTTCCTGCGGATGAAGCGCGTACAGATCTTGCGCCGGGCCACAGCTGCTGTCCTGTGCAATCTGTCCATTTCCGCTCGCCAGATTCAACAACTCCTTGGCTACATGGCAGCCACGACCACAGTCGCTTACCCGTCTCGCCTCCATGCCTGCCCTCTTCAACACTGGTTCCTCAGGCATTTCAGTGCTCTCCTCAACGACCAGCATCGGGTTCTTCAGGTCCCTCGCCCAGTCAGGGATTTGCTCTGCTGGTGGCTGTCCCTGCACCATCCACTGTCAGGATGCCCTTTGCCGAACCCCATTTGTCCCTTACCATCACTACCAACGCATCTCTCCTCGGCTGGGGAGCCCACTGCGATCGTCTCTCTGTACAGGGCCACTGGGCTGGCCTAGAGACGCATTTACATATCAACACATTGGAGCTCCTAGAAATCCTCAAGGCTCTTCGGGCCTTTTAGAACTTCATTGTTGGACAGACCATCCAGATCCTGTCAGACAATACAACAACGGTCTGCTACGTAAACCGGCAAGGAGGCACCCACTCTTCCACTCTGCTCCATCTGGCTCTACACATATGGGATTGGTGCGTTCCACTGCGGATACATCCTGTTGCAGTTCACCTAGTGGGACGGTACGTTACAGCAGACACACTGAGCATGTTACAGCAGACACAGCATGCCACCACGAGTGGTCCCTTTCCAGCGCTGCTTTTAGCTGGATAGTGTCCCGATGGGGCACCCCAATCATCTATCTCTTTGCAACCAACCAGAACAAGAAGTGCCCCTGTTATTGCTCCAGAGCCAGCCTGGGACGCCACTTTCTCGGGGACACGCTCCAGTTTCCTTGGAATGGAGGGTTCATTTACATCTTCCCACCATTTCCTCCCTTGGGTCAAGTGGTGGCCAAGATTGTTGCAGACAGGGCAGATGCCATCCTTGTAACCCCTCATTGGCTGAGGCAACATTGGTTTGGTCCCCTTCTCACCATGTCCCAGGGCCACAGAATGCAACTTCTGTGCACATCCGACCTCCTCTCACACTTGGGCAGTTGCGTGCTTCACTCAGACCTCCCTCTCCTCTGCCTGCACGCGTGGAGGATAACATTTTAGACTCTCCTGCTATCCAACCTGTCCTCATGGCCACTAGGAAGGAATCCACTTGCAGGTTCTACGACTACAAGTGGTGGAAGTTTATGGCCTTTGCAGACGCCCGTGAGGCCCCTTCTCTGGCCTCCCTGTCAACAGTGCTTTGCTTCCTCCTGTCTCTACGGGATCAAGGACTGGCCTTTTTCTCCCAAGGTTTATCTCTCTGCGATCATTGCTTACCAGCCACCTGGTTCTCCTTCCTCAGCTCTTTTGAGGAACGCTATGGTCAAACAGTTCCTCAAAGGCCTTCAGTATCTCTACACTCCTGTCTCCCCACCACTTTCTCCATGGTCGCTATCGCTATTCCTAGCTTATTCGCCATCTGTTTGAACCCATGGCCATGTCTGACAACCGTCTCTTTACTATGAAGACAGCGTTCTTGGTCGCTGTTATGTCAGCTAGAAGGGCAGGCGAGCTGACCACACTACGTTTGGATGAACCCTTCTTGGTGTTTCATCAGGACGAGCTGGTCCTGCGTCCAGACCACTTGTTTCTTTCTAAAGTTGTCTCTGACTTCCATCTGAATCAAGATATTATTTTGCCAACTTTCTATCCTGACCTGGCTTCGCCACTTGAGCCTTCTCTCCACTTGCTTGACGTATGTCGTGCCCTAGTTTTCTACTTGCAATGGACCTCAACCTTCCGCCATACTCCCCACCTTTTTGTCTGCTAGGGTGGGCGCTGGAAAGATCACAAAGTATCTACTCAACATTTCTCTAAATGGGTTGTCCAGACGATTCACCTTGTCTGCGAACTTGCCGGGCAAACACTGCCATCTCCACTTCATGCCCATTCTACCTGGGTAATGGCCTCTTCGGCGGCCCTTCTCAGGGGAGTTGACCTATAAGAGCTCTGTCGGGTCGCTACGTGGTCGCGGCCTTCGACCTTTGTCTGCCACTACTGCCTTGGTTGCAGACACGGCGTGATGCCTGCTTTGGTTGTGCGGTGCTGTCTATCATCTAGGACCTGACCCGCTGTCCAGTGGTAAGCTACTTAGTCTCCCATTGTGTGAGGCACGGAGATCATGAAGAAGAAGAATAGGTTGCTTACCTGTAACTGTGGTTCTTTGAGTGGTCATCTGTGCCTTCACACACATCCGCCCAAATTCCCCTCTTTCAGGTGCTTACTTTGGCAGATTTTGAAACTGAGGAGAGAACGTTAGCTTGGCGGGACTGAGTATGCTCTGTACTGTATGGGGGGGGATCCCGCCAAGTTGCTCAGCTCTGGAACTTTCCGAAACACTACTATGCATACGCGAAGATTCCCATTGTGTGAGAGCACAGGTGACCACTCGAAGAACCACAATTACAGATAAGCAACCTGTTCTTGTGAGTCCTGAAAAGCACCTTCTCCTTCCTCATATAGTAGCCTGTGTTTGAAAGTGAGATGCTTCAAAAGCAGTGTGTGATAGTTTTTCAAGAAAAGAGATGAGATATTATCCACGCTGTGCGCAAGATCTTGGCTACTTTTAAAGTGACTCTTTGAGTTGAGGCTGTATCTACTTAAAAGATGACATGCGGCATCAATTCATTGTTATAAATATAACATTATGTGTAGTGCACCTACATAGGAACATCCACAGAAGCAATAGTTTAACATACAGAGTTCATTTTCTGAATTTTTTTTAATAAACTAACATCCATAGCCTCCTCATGTGGCTGTTGACGTGTCTTGTCACTGTTTTTTTTTCAGTTCCAATCTACTTAATAACAACAACAAAAACATAGTTCTATAATAAAGCGTTAGTGGCATGAATCTTCTTTTATTGACATCCTTTTTTCCTCTTTTTCTTTTTCTTTTCTCCTTTATCCCAACTTTTGCATTCTTGAATGTTTTTATTACCTTTATTTGTCTTTGGTTTTTTTTATCCATTGCCCATCTGAAGTGACAAAGAGTTGTTAACACAAACAAGGACTATTGCAATGTCCTTAGTGAAGTGTGCCAGCAATGAAGGGCAGCAGCAGTACAAGCTTGTTAAAGATATATCATTTTGAAAGCTCTGATGGAGTTTAAAAAATGCAGAAATTCGTTTTTAAAAACTAGCTATTAAGCCATGATGTTTGGATTTCAGCCTTTTGTCCATGTTCTCTGGCTTAATTGCCTTTGTTGATCAGAGTATAAATGTAGCAAAATCATTTTGGCATTCTGATGAGTCAGTGATGCTAATGTAGGCCTATGACATTGTTTTACATTATTCTATTCACAAAAATTAAAATATCACTAATTGGGAACAATTTCTCTTTTTTTTAAAAAAAAGAGTGATGCTACTACTTTTAAAAAAATGTTAAATAGATGTTTTATTTTAAATTCAGCTAGCACAATTTTTATTATGCTCCGTGAAATTTGTAGGTAATTCAGATTACTGTTTATTGGGTGAGCTTTGAAAGACAGAGTAACTATCTTTGAGTTACACAAAACCTCCCCTCCTCTTTTAAAGGCCACAAACATAGCCAGTTTGAATGTCTTCCCGTTGTATGTTTAGTTTGCACAGACTCTATTGTAATAAGTGGAAAATGCACAACAGTAGTACTTGCTGAACTCCATATTTATTTGGCTTTTCCTGACTTTAGTAAAATTTGAAAGCCACTTTTCATTTAGGTGAGGAGGTTTTTAAATCTAAATTAATTGTTGGACATTATGAAGCACTGAAAAGTCTCTATGATGGAGGCGAGCATTCCATAAACAGAAAGGAAAGAGAGACTTAGAGAATCTTTTTGTGGATGACATTGTCATATACTCCTACTGTTGAAAGAATGTAATTGAATCTCTGATATGTGTAGAGACCTCCTGTTTGAAAACTTTGGAGGCAATTTTTTCTGTGCACAAAGAAATACAGGTATGTGGAGCTGCCTCTTCTTAATTGAATTAATAAAGGTGGGCAGTTCTTATCAGACTGAAAGCTTCAGGAGCACATTAGGGTACATCCATTCCTGTCTGGTCCCAAACCCCAAACCTATCTTCTTGGAATGAGAGTACCAATGATATATGCGTTTTTCTTTTTACCAAGTGCACTGTGTTAGACATGTGGTGACATTACTTGCCACATGTTGTGTTGCTTTAATACAGCACTGTTTTGGCTGCCTAGATTGCACTATTCCACTTTGTGTTCTGAATTTTTAAACCACTGCTTTCTCTATTTTGTGGTGTGGATGGATTTGTGTAGTTTAAGGCACAACTTGTTTCAGAGGTCACCCCTGCTTTTTTAAAAAATAGAAGTCAAGCTCACAGTAACACAAAAATGCACAGCCAACATTCTGTATGTATAAAATCTGTATAGCTCTGCATTGATGGCATCTGTTACTCATAAGCATCAAATAAAAAATTGGAGAAATGTATGGATGTTTTTGTTGTTATAGTGAGAAAAATAATCTGGATTTCTAGGCATTGTCTGGGTCTCTCATTTGAGTTTGTGAGTTTACCCCAAACTTTGTTTTCATTTAGAAATATTTCTATTTCCCCATTTTTTTCCTTTTATTTGTCTTTCACCCTGTACACCCAAATTCTAGCTTCAGTTTTACCCAAAGTTGATTTGAATTACACCAGATTGCAGCAAGCAGAGAAGGCTCAAATGGAGGCAGAGAGTGAGGACAAGAAATTTAAACAAGATTATATGAGTAAATCTGAAAGTCTCCAGAAAGAAATTGCCCAAAAGGAGAAGCAAGTGTAAGTAATTTACGTTTTGGGAGAAGCACAATTATGTTTACATTTACATACCTGCTTTTTTTTAAACTTTGAATATGATAATCAAAATATCAAAATGTGTTATTAATTTCTTGAGCCATCATGGGATGAGATGCTACCTCAGATGCATTTTTCATAAGGAGATTTACACACACATAGAAGGGAGCACTAGGTTGAAAGCAAAAAAACACAGATGGAAATGTCAGGCAAAGATTTATGTTAGTTGATAGAATTCCAAAGGCATCAACATTGGTGAATAAAACTCTAGTTTGAAAAACATTAGAACAGTTCATGCAAGTGGGTGTGAACCTGCAATTACATGAAGAACCATCCACTTTAGAGCTGTACTCTAAACCATTAGATATTCTTGCCCTCTATGCAGACTTTGGGATCATGCATGGTTTTTTCATAAGCCATATTAGAAAAAGGGAAGAAAATAATAGAAAGTAATTGAGCGGAAGCAGGATGGTGGTCTTTGTATGTCTACATACATTTTAGCTCTGAGATAATGACATTTATGACTACGTTTCTCTCAAATTGAAGGCCAGCTACGGAAAATTATTGCAGAGTTTTGCTTTGTAAAACCCTAAACTGCATTAAGAATTAAGAAAAGAGGGCAGCAATGCATAAAAAGGCCAAATGTAAAAAAAGGGGCTTGAAGATAGAGTGGAAAAATGAAGAAGGAGCAGGCTTGGATTTAAAGATGTGTGAAGAATCATTAAAAGGAGGGAAAGAGTCATAAAGGTCATAAAGAATAGTAAAGAAGGGGAAGGAGAGAATGACAAGAAAGGAAATCTTATTAAAGGATATGTACTTTCTCTTTTGTGGATGTGATGCAAGGGCCTCTTGTAAAGTGTCTTATCTTAGGTAGTTTCTTGGTATTTGTCTTGGCAGACACACATGGAATATAGATTTGTTTGTCAAAATTGCAAGAGTGGCACAGACTGTCTATGCAGGAGTGAATTGATCCAGTAGAAAAATGGTGAGGTGGTTCTCAAAGCAAGGGTGTGTTATCCTGAATCTGTGGATCCAGGTTGACAGCCAGGGTGGATCTTCCCTTTTCACTGTCAAATCTGTTGCTAGGAGACTAGGGAACAGAGGTTTCATTTTAAGCAGTATCAGTGCACATCAGCAATAAAATGTGCAGTGCACTTCAGTACAGCCTGTTCAAAAATAAATCTGCTTGAGTTCAGTGGGATATAATTCTATGTGAATGTCTTCACAAATGTCACCAAAAAGAGTTAGAGCCAACGTTGGAAATGATGACCACACAGGTGAGTGAAAAGCTTTGTTACTTCCCATTCTAATGCTGCTAATTCTTCCCCCTCCCTTCCCCTGTGCAACGTGCTTCATTCAAGTTCCAGGTCATGTTAAATAGGCATACATTAATAAATTGCCCTAGATTAACCCAAGTCCTATGTGAAGTCTCTTTATTTCGTGGGTTGGGCAGTAAAAGATTGTGGATTTGATATGTCAATTTAGTAAACAAGCACATCTAATCACATGAAATTAGCAGTCTGCTGCAAAACAAAAGTTAATAGGGTAAAAAGGCGGGGGGTCCAGGATGTAAAATAGTGCAATAAATGTCATAATTATTGGCTCTGGGTGCTTCTATATGATACCATCAAAAATAAAAGGGAGAAGTCTTGATCTAAGAGGCATAAAACAAAATAACTACAACAGTTGCATGAAGAAAGGAAAATAAAACCAATACAAAAATACTTAGTATCAGAAGTACACAATAAACGTCAAGAAGATACACAATATTTTTGGTAGTGTTCTGTGCATAATTAACTTTTTGATATAGGTTATGTTTTATATTTGTTTGTCTTTTTGGTGTACATTGTGTATTCCTGACATTCTGTGTATTTTTTTAATTTGTTGAAGATAAAATTTTATCATTTTATTTTATAACTACATCTTATTGTGGCTTACACTTTCCAGCCAAGGAAAAACGTGAGGTTACAACATGTCCCATGGTGTTTTTCAAATAAAAATTGAACTAAGGAATCAGTCTTACGAGTCCTTCTTTCTGACATGATATGTATTTACTACCCCAACATTTTTTACCCCGACATGCAGATTTTGGATTGGGGTCTCAAACCCCAGTAAAATACTGTAGTTCGTATTATTTTAAAACTTTTAAAACTCCACTGGAGTTTTTAAAATTCCACTGGAATAGGTGGGTGATGCAGGGTGAGGAGGCTGATTGTATAGGAGCAGAACTTCTTACATGTGATCCAACTGCTGTTTAGGCTTGTGGAAAGAGTCTGTGTTTGCCAAGTAATGTGAACAAGCAAAGATGAAAGAGACTTCTTTCTTTGAACAGCTACACCATATTAAAAATTACAGCGAAACCTCCATATCTGCAAGTGTTCTGTTCCAGAGCCCTGCCCTGAATATCACATTATTAAACGGTGGCAACATGCGCATGGACACTTCAAGCACATATATATTCACGTCACCACCATTTTAGGCATAGGACACAAAGCTCCGCAATCACTGGAATTTGCAGATCTGCAGAACACATATACAGAGAGTCCATTTTTTGCATCCTTTTGCACCATACTGCAACTACAGTATCTAGAAGGAGAAGGATTTCTATTATCCTTTGTCTTGAGAGCAAGTGAACATCTGTTGGGTTACCAGATAGACATTGTTCAGGCCAAATGAGACACTATGGAATTTTTGATTATGTTTCAGGTATCCAGAAAGAAAAATCACATGGAGGTCCATGTCTTGACTGATCTGCTTATGGCTATTTTTAAAATTTCAAACAGATAGCATGAAACACAGGAATACATTTCATTTGGTCTAATGCAAGGATGAAGACCTGAGGTCCACAGCCTGAGTCTGGCTCTCCTCGGGTCTTCATTTGACCCTTTGGGCCTCCCTAGATGGCATAAATACCTTTGCCATGACATCCCTGTTTCATGGTTTTGCAGGTACTGTGAAGGTTTGCCTCCATGTTGAAAGGTTGAAATGCCTTTCCAAAGACTTAGTCATTGATAGTAAGAGCTTTAAGCTAAAATTGGTTGGTATTTGTTCCTGACTTTTGGCCTTACCCACCACTGAACTGCAATCCCTAATAACATCTCTGCCATTGAAATTCGTTCTGAGGCTGGTAGAGGTTACCCACCCTCGGTCTGATGCAGGGGTTGGAATCATGGCACCATCTAGATTTGGTGGAACACAAATCCTGACATTCCTTACTATTTAAGCTGACTAGGATTGCTGGGATTTGCAGTCCAATCCAGATCTATTGTATACCTCAAAGTGTGCACCTCCGGTACATAACTCTCCCTTGAGAGAATGCTTTTTGAGATAATGTGATCACTCAAGGGTTAGTCCAACTAGATTGATTTATTTGAAATATGTATATCCCGACATTTCCACCCAAATTAGCTCACAGTATAATAAAATACCTAACTACCAGCAAGGTAGTGTAACCCCCCCTTCCTCACCCTCAAAATAATAAAAATAATAGAACAGAAGGGAGTTGGGAGCCATTTTAGTGTCTGATTCTCCACAAAGGTCTCAGAAATTTGTTTCTTAGAGGAGAAGGTGTGATGGAGCCAACTGAGCCTGTCTTGGAAGGCTTAGTGCATCAGCTTTGGTGCTGTTTGAGTCAAACTGAAAGACTGCTTTCTGGTTGATATTTTCAAAGTATAGGTAGGATTTTTAATTTATTTTGATGTAATTTTGCAAAAATCTATTCAGAATAATTAAAAATGACTTTCTAAGAAATAATACATATATGTCTTTGGAATAAACCTGCTTCTGAAGTGTTTGAAAAGAGATACTTGGCAATTGCAACAGGATAACTAAAAAGTTACTGTTTTAAAACTATGATTCTGGCTTTTGTGACTTTTTAAATATTCCGTATTTCTAGGTGTCAGCTGGAAACAGATCTGAAAATAGAGAAAGAATGGCGACAAACCATGGAAGAAGACCTTAAAAGGGAAAAAGAAATGTCATCTTCTCTGAAGACAGAGACCCAACAAATCGTTACTCTTAAAAAAGTAAATTCATCAGCAAAATTTCCCAGGACTTCAATAGATTTAACAGAATAGTAGATTATGATCCAGTGGAATTGCGTGGAGAATAGGGAAAAGTAAAATGTGGCACTGAAAATTTCTTTGCAATTCCTAGTTAGGAGAGCATTTCTGATTCTAAATTATGAAAGGAGAAAAAAGGAGTCTGCCTATACAACTGTGTCATCTTTTAAGGACCTACTCCAAATCGCACAACAGTTTGAGGCAAATAGGGTGTAGAATGGAGAGGAGAGATGTTTTGGTTGTGGCAACCAAAACAAAAAAGGGACGTGAGCGGTGCCTGCCAGGCCCTGGAGCGTTGCACAAATGCGAGTGCGTTGTGTGGACTGCTCCTCACGTTTGCGCAACGCTCGAGGGGCCCCTTCGCATGGAAAATGCCATGCGAAAAGGGCCCCTATCTGGTGGTTCCTTGTGCAAGGGGACAAGTGAGAGCATCAGTTAACTGCTTTCCCAGCAACAGCGGCCCCCTCAATGGCAGTGGCTGCTGCCTGGTAAGTAGGGACTGGGGAACTTTCACGGTCCCTTTATGTCTTCCGCACTAGGAAATACCTAGAAACTGTGAATATCAAACAGTTACAAATGCGTAACTCTATGTGTAACTCCCAAGAAGATTGTGACCATGATTTTGAAAGATTATGTAATTATCCAAGCATCTTGTTCATAATTCTTGTGTCTTGTTTGATCACTAGGGAACACAAATGGATCTGTCGGAAGTCTGTGTTTACCCATCAAAATGAGGAATATATGCTTATTTTTTAAAAAGTGTCATACGAGGTGCAGTGTGTGGTTTACCTGTTCATGTGTGTAGGCTGTGCCTCACAGCAATTATTTTAGTGGCTGAGAAAGAAGAATTTATAGCTCAGAGATCAGATGTTGAGATGGTGGTATAGTGTGACACTTTTTTCTCTTTCCTACCTCTTCTGATTTCTTACCCAGTTGTGTTTATTGTGAAATTTCTGCAAAAAGTCATTATCTCAGAACTAAAACAAGACCTTGGAAATGATACTTTTGTTTTAGAATGGAATCACCCATCTTGACTGGGGGATTGAGAGAAAGGTAGTTCAAACAATACAAGTCTCGTGGTGAATAGTATATCTAATGTATATATTTCCTTATTTTAAAGGACTTCTTAAAGTTACAGGAAAAAAACAAGCAATTGAAAAATCTCTGTCATGACCAAGAAGAAGCTCTCCAAGAACTGGCTGGCAAACTGAGCGAGTAATTTCCTTTTTTCTTTTCTTGTGAGGGAAGGGCAAGCATACCCTTTTAACCCAATGTTTACTAAACAAGGCAACGGGCTTTGAGCAGGAGTGATGTTTCATCCAATCATTATGAGTCTTCATTATATGTACTTCCTGACAGTCTTCTTTCTGACTCTGGCTCTTCCCACACTGCTAATACATAAAAATTAGCAGAGTGGAGACCATGATAAACATATCATGTAAGTGATAGCTAATGGAGGTGCATTTAATTATGTGCTGAAATGCTCATTATATCATGGGTGAAGCAGACATGCTGGGGAAATATTTTGTTTAAATTAACATGTTCTGATAAAAAGAAAAATATTTTGTAAAAAAATTAGCAGATCTTGTGACATGTATGTAAGGAAGATTACCTTATCTCCTCAAAAATCATTGGACCCACAAGCAGCTTCTCCATATTCGCTGATGCTGCATTGAGTTGGATTTTTCCAGTATTGCATTGCAAAAGCCACCCCCCCAGATGTTTTTGTCTGCCACGCTCATCAGCCATAGTCAGTGTAATCAAAAGTAAATAATGATGGGAGTTGTGGTCCAACAGTATCTGCTGGGTCACACTTTGCCACCCACCCACTTCTCTGATACAGCATACCAAAGACCAGCTGTAAAAGCTCCTCACTGTAGATGTTCTTAACCAACATAAAGCATCTCATAGATGTCCCAATGCGTATGAGTGAGTCCTGTCTCTGGATACAAAAATGTGAACTGGATGTGATTTTCTTCACTTATATTGTCCTCACTGTTTGAATGAAGTGTTTTTGTGGGATTCAGGTTTAAGAATTGTTTGGGGGATGATAAAACACGTGCTACCTTGGTCCATGTACAGAGAGGCCTTATTATCTCTCAGCCTCAGAAAATGAGGTGTATGGAAGTCAGGAGAGAATGTAGGTAGAGCAATTTGGGTGAAATGCAAAAATGGCAGGAAGCGCTTGTTGAATGTGTGCTCCTCCGCTGTACTCATGTGTTCTGATACATAGTGGGCTGAAGGAGGAATGTGCTTCTCCATACATTAAGGCCAGTGCTGTGTCTCTGAAAGAACTGCTATACTTTCTCATTGTTTATTCATGCTTGATTTCCAAATCGTGTCTTCTTTTCAGATCAAAGCTTAAAATAGAAGATATAAAAGAAGCAAACAAAGCTTTACAGGTTAGTAATGTGAGAAAAAGGGAACCAGATAAAATCTGTTATTCATCATAAAATCACAGAGCTGCAAGGCATTACAAGAGCCATCTAGTCCAACTCCTGCCAGGCAGAAATACACAACTGAAGCACTTGTGAAGGACGCCCAGTCAACCCCCCCCCGCCAAGTCAATCTGTTCTACTGTTGAACAGTTCTTTCAGTGAAGACATTCTTTCTAGTGATTAGATGGAATCTCTTTTCTTGTAACTTGAATCCATTGATTCATTTTCTGGTCTCTGGAGCAACAGAAAGCAAATTTGATCCATCTTCTATGTGACATCCCTTCAGATATTTAAAGAGGCTTATCATGTCACCTATTCAGTAAGCTAAACCTACCCAGCTTGCTAAGCTGTTCTTCATATGGCTCATTAAAATAAAATCTAACATTCCACCCTTACTCTTAAGTGGTGGGGTAATGTACATTTCAAGGTGTGGTTTAGTTTGTAATCAGAGTATGGCTTGTCGTTGCATTTGAACCAAGCCAGCCTCTTCTGTTAGTGTCCAAGTTACATATAGCATTATCCCCACGACTTGTTTAGCTTTGGGTAATTTCCTTCAAATCTAAAGAAGGCGACAAACAATGTATTTGTTTAGTAAAAGATTTCAGTTTAAAACCATGCTTTGAATTTGGTTTATGAATCCTGGCTTGTTTTACCAAGTGCTGACTTATTGCTTGCTATGCCTACCCAAGCCTCTCACCAATCCATAAAGAGTGTGACAAGAGCAGTTAAGAAAGAAATCAGTAGCCAGTGAAATCCATTTGAGTTTGGGTGGTAACACAAAATATGGAAAAGCAAAAGGGTGTGTAAGAATACTTCTCTAAGGAACGTGTGTATGTCTGAAATAGCATTTATTTATGAGATTGCTAGGCCCTTTTTTGGGACTAACAGAGTCCTAACCCAAAGAATATCGCCTTTCTGTATAGCTTGAGTGGTACATAGCATTTGAAGTAAATAAGAACTTTGAACACTTTTGCTCCCTATTAGGGGCAAGTATGGCTAAAGGACAAAGATGCTACCCACTGCAAATTATGTGAAACAGAATTTTCTCTTTCCAGAAGGAAGGTAAGATTGTATTAAAAACTGCATTGGATCATGGGACTGTTTCAACAATGGTGGCCTTGCTGTCTCAGGGATTCTGGGTGCTGTAATCCAAAATGGCACTTCCCCTAAACCTCAGCTTGCTCTCCTCCTGATGGCTTCAGCTAGAACCTTTACCTTCCATCTTTGTTACACATGAGCAATATCTGTATTTGCATAATTTGAACTCCTCAAAATCCTGCTTTTAAATAACTTGGCTATTTTAAGATGAGATACATTAGGCACAGTCAGATGCAATATTGTCAGATCAGTGTTCTGATTAAATGGCCAGTCTTACCTTATGAGTGTGGAACCAATCTCAAAAGAAATTGTGTGTATTTTTTTAAAAAAACCTGCATTGGTTTCTGCTTATTAAGAGTGATAAAAACCTGGTTGTGTAATTGGGTACCATTTTTGCAGGACTTGTTATCTATATTTCGTTTATATATGTACACTAAACATTGCCATTCATAATCAGTTAAATGAGCAATATTTAAGAATCATGAACTGTGCCACAGAAAAGCAATCAAATCTTTCAGTTCATTCAGTCCAAACATTTTATTATATAGATAGTGTGTAACAAATTACTACAAATGCTTTATTGTTCCTTGGAGGAATTCTCTAGTCTCGTATTAGAGTGTTTGCTGCTTATACTTTCCATCCTCAACCCACCAGATTGGATGTGTAGAGTAGCTTTGATAGTATCCTTCTCACACAGAATATTAAGCTAGTTTTTTAAAGAAGAATGTATACAAATATAGATAACTTAATTTCATATTATGATCTAGCTCGCAGACTGTGTTGATCTAATAATTTCTCTTCTTTTTTTAAGCATCACTGTAGGAACTGTGGTGAAATTTTCTGCAATGCTTGCTCAGACAACGAACTGCCTTTGCCATCTTCGCCCAAGCCTGTACGAGTCTGTGATTCTTGCCATGCACTACTCATACAGAGGTGTTCTTCTAATGTGCCATAAGGGTCATTCAAAGAAGATTTATGAACTGTCACTTCACAACTAGGATGAGTATCCTAGTATTGCTATACGTACTTCTGCAACAGTACAGTATTTGTATTGCCTAAAACGTTTGAATACCCATTCCTGAATTTTTGTGCCACTGTGATATATTCCTGCAGTACCAGCATGATGACAAGTTTTGTGAGGTTGTGCTAATGCAGTGATGGATATGCATCTGCTTGTGCAACATATTTTATCATCCATCTTTAAGAATGTAGGCAGGAACATTTATCATTCAGCTGAACCATTCCATTATGAAATCTGTAGAATTTTGCATTATCACTTTATCTTTAACAAGTTCTTAACTTGGGAGCAAGTTGGTTGTGGCCAAGGAAGCCTAGAAGTCAGCAGGGAGCTAAACAGGCTTGCATACTGAGGTACGCTGTTATGCCCACTATCCAAATCTTTGAATTGCATCAAGTGAAGACAAAATTAATTGAGCAGATAAAAATGTAAGCAAATGGATCCCAGTCAAACACTTTTACCAGAGACAGAATTTGGTTTGTTCTGGTAGGGAAAAAAATAATCTACCTGCTACAAATATCTAAAGAAATCTAACTTAGACTAGGATTCTGTACTTTCCACTGATGTGGTTACTCCAATAGTGGTGGAGAAAGTGACAGTGGTGGCAAGAATAAAACAAAAAAGGTCATTGCAAGTGTAGAAGGAAGCTGCTGCTCCAAGTTGTCTATTTCTTGGATGCCTGCCTTCTGGGAGGCGCACTGAGGTGAGGCAGTATGTAGTGGATGGCTTGGACTATTACCTCTCCAGTGGCACAGACAATTGTGTAACCCACCCTCCCCATACTGCCACAGCTCCATGGACTCTCTGGCCCAGTGAGAAGAGGTGGCTCGGAGCCTGCAGCCTCTTTTTCCTATTGCATTTCAGCTGCTGCCACTGAATTGCTCTGTGTGAGCCCAGAAAATTTCAAGTACTAGCGTAAAGGACTGTTAACGTAACATTGTGCCCAAATAGGGTCCTGGCTAGAGATCCCAGGCTCTTTGGCATCCATGTGGTGGCTGATATGGGAAAGAGGGTGTTTTAACCTGATGAGGAGGTTCAAGCAGTTGGAGTAGCATATTGAACAGCTAGAAACTATTGGACTTTGTCTTGGAGATCTATCAGAACACTGCCAGAGCAGAACAGTTGGAGTTGCTTAATGAGTACTGGGGAGTGACTAAGAAGGAAGGCCAGCTAAGAGAGGAGTGTGGTAAGAATACTGTGAACGAGAAGAAGATGGAATGTACATAACATTTTTATGTCCCCTCTTTTTTGGAGGCACCGAGATGAGAAAACATGTTAGAAAGCATGCCCTAAATTTACATCCAGTTAGAATCTAATTCTAAACTACCTTCCCGCAATATGAAGTAATTCAGCAGTGATAAAATCTATTAAATAACTAATACAATATAAGGGGAATTTGTATGATTAGTTAAAGGACATTAACTCTAACGAATGCCTATTTTTTTTTCTATCCATGACAATAGATACGATGTAATTGGACATCCTGAGTAACATCTTATACAATCTCATATATATGTACGTATGTATGTATGTATGTTGTTATGGTGCCTTGGGGTAGATTGTGTGGAAATGACATATACAGAATAACAATGGTAACTGAGAGCTGAATTACTGAAGTTCCGATGATAGAGTATATACATTTCTAAATGCTAATGCTTAAGAATACTTACAGAATAAATATCGCTTTTAGTAATTATTTTAGAAACAAGTGTGGTCAAACATTTTTATTATTGTTACGTAGCTTTTATGTGCATGCTCTGTAATCAGGGCTTGGAAACATTGCCATTTGGCTGCAGCTCCCAGAATTATTACTGTGGCTTAAGAGATCTATCACTGGACATGTTAGGTGAGAGATCTTGGGATTTACGGTTTTAAAAAAGCAACTTTTACCAGCTCTGACACTCTGAAAACTCTGCAGATTTACAGTCTCATTTAAGAGTTTTTACCTGGACATCAGAGGCAAGAATCAAACAATCCTCTGATATTGCTGCACTACAAATCACAGCAGCCTTTGCCAGCAGAGCCAGTCCATACAGAGGACTGGAAACAGCAGTGTAATGTCATTGTGATTTCCACCCCATACTTTAGTGTAGGGGTATATTATGTACGCTAGGGTGGGCAACAGTTGTTAGATCATATTGAATTCCTGTTATCTTTCATAATTGGCTAAGGCTGACGAGATTGCAGTCCAGCCTCTAGAGAGCCAGTTTTCCACTTGGTATTTCCATTCTTACTTGCTGAATGTATAAGGAAACCACATATTTTCATGAGCACAGGAATTGCCCTGTTAGACTGCAAAGCACAGTAAAAACTCTTTAATACAGTAAGTGTCATGACTGGGTTATTTGTGACATTTCATTTCACTTGCTCATCTGATCTAGAAGGATTAGAGGAAAATGTTTTTGCATAATTTAGCTTCTATTTGATCCTTTGCTTCATTTTAAAAGTAAAAAATGCCTAGAACCATTGTGCCTAACCTAGATTTGGTAGTCTGAAAAGGTGGACTGTGATAAGAAGAGATGGTACCCTTTGTACTTTAATTTTATGAGAACTATAATAATAGCTAGGTATTTGAAGGGTTGCTAATGTCCCTCCTCAGAACTAATTTCCTTGCCATGTTTTATTGTCATGACATGAAATTGTCCCCTGTCCCAAATGTTTTAGCTGCTGAATTTCTACCAGCCATCTAGCTAGTAAAAGTATAGCACTCTTGTGCGTATCTAGTAACTCTGGCAGGATAGTGGTAGACATTTGAATACTTCACTGCCATCAGAAATAGAGTGTATCGTATAAAAATCCCAACAGTGCAGATAGCTTATGTAACTAATCACTTCTTTACTCCTCAAAACAGCTTGGAAGATGAGAGAATCAGACCTCAGTTTTAGTAGCCATAAATCACAAGGAATAGTTCATCAGTCTTCTAAAATATTGCAGAAATGGAAATCTGTGGCCATGTGATAAAATGCTCAGAAATAAACTGTATCCCACTGTTAAACCCATCGGAAACCACTACACTTGTTATCTTTTATACAGTATTTAAAAGGGAGAGCCCTTGTTTTCACATATTCCGCCCTTGGGAACAGCAGGAAGAGATAGACCCTGTGTTTTTGGCATAAGAAAACTCTGTTACAGTGTATTTACAGCTCCCAGTTCAATTTTCTACCTGAGAAGTGCCTGCTTGCAAATTTGTCAGATACTTTTTCCCCAAGATGATACTTGCAGTAGTGCATCACTTTAAATATAGTTTGTTTCACTGTTGTTATAAAGGAGATTACCAAAAGAACAAACAACAAAAACATTAAAGATGGAGATGCGAATCTCTAGGTCTTGGTTATACAGTGGAAAAACTTTTGCTTCCATTCCCAAAATGACAAGTTTAAAACAAATGCCAATAAAACTTTACAATGGAAATAACTTACAATATGTTGTAGTAGTTCACAACAGTGAATTATTTAATAGTTAAGTAATTAAGACCATCAAATAACAGTTTTGATGTGCATTTATAAATCCAGCTTTACTGAAATTTAAGGGTATTTCAAACTCTCAGAGCACATTATAATAAAGTCTACTATTCCTTCTCCAGCTTATAATCAGCTTTGAGGAGGGAGATGTGGTGTAATAACTACCCACTGGGATTTGACTGGGAAGTTTTCTAAAGGCTGCATAAATAGTATCTTAATGACAGGTGTTACATTTAGTCTATTCTTAACTGTTAGAAACTGAGATGGTTTCATCTCTTTTCCATTAAAGGTTCATAAAGCATTCCTGCATCTAAAAAATGTATTATGTCTAATCAGGCTTGCAACTTCTCTGGTCCATCTGTGCCAAAACATAAAATGTACTAACGCTTAGTTTTGTAATAATGCTTTAACATGCGGGTGGGGTGTTTTTTTTTTTTTTGTAACTTGAAATACAAAAAGTTGTAATCTTGTGGTTTGGAAAAAATAAAATATTCGACAATTTTCAGCTTGCCTTGGTTATTCCAGTAATAATGTTGTGTATCAGTGTTATGCACTCTAACTGCAATTAAGACATATCAAATAACAGCCAATTTATGCCAGCTGACCTTGTGAGTCACATTAGGTAAATTATTAGTACTGATAACTTTGACATTCCTTCAGGAGTTACATTTGCTCTCTTATTATTTACAAGGTGAACATTAACTTTGCAGCAGGTATGCTAGTTTTCTCCGATCAGAGTCCATGTATGAGTCGTAATGACACAGTAGTCCCCATATGGGATGGGTGGAAGTGATTGTTTACTAGATTGCTATCCCAAGTCCACAGCACTTTAGCAGTGCTGGAATGGGAAGTAAAAAAGGAATCTGTTCTGTGCTCACCTAACAATGGACTTTGCAGTGAGACTGGAAGATCTATCCTGCCTGCCAATTTGGCTCCAGAGATTCTTGATATAACACATCCTTGCTTTGAAACCCAATCATTTCTCATCTTTGTCACAGCAGTCCTATTACTGTATTATCAAAGAACATTTTGTGATGATGATACATGATTTGTTATCCCTCCTTGCAACTTTGACCCAAGATACCAAGAGACTCCTTAAAACACCTAAAACCAGTCCTTAAGGCCAAGAACACAATTTTCCTGCTGCTGTCCTTTAGATAAAAAGTACTGGCATCCTGTAGGACCTCACAACTGAGCTGATGAAGAGAAAATACAGCTCCTTTCATAAAACTTTCTATCGTGTCATTATCTCCTTCCCGCTCTTTACTACTGCCTTTAAAGAGGGATCTATAAAGGAGGGATGTTTATCATGCAATGCCCCTCCCTTATACATCCCTCATTATAGCCATCTCTTTTTCCTTATTTCTTACATTATTTCTTCACACCTTTTGATTTTTGGTCTTTAGTCCTCCCTGTTCTCTTCGTTATTTAATAGCCTTTTCTTGTACAGAGTCTTGATGCATGGCTCTGGAATATAATTGAGGCATAAGGCTTTTCCTGAGAGGAATGTAGTGGAAAGCACATACAAAATGTTTCTTCTTAATCACTCCGCTAATTATAGGAAACATGTAGACCTGCAGATGCTGCTGGGCTCCCCTCCTACACCATTGGGCATGCTCACCACAGCAAGCTGAACTGTAAGATTTCGAGGGCTATCTATCCCACTCCTGGGCTAAAGCATGAGTCTACAACAACCAAACCTGAGAAAAATTCCTGGCAAGGGATTACTCTGGGAGCTAGTCTGTGTGAGTTTATGTTTCTTCAAATCACCTGTCGACTTTTGGTGACCCCTTGAATTTAATTGGATTTTCTTAGGCAAGGAATACTCAAGAGCTGGTTTTGCCAGTTCCTTCCTCTGAAATATAGACTAGAATGGATTAGCCTCAAACAGGCAAAAATCATACTGTCCATATAAGATGCTGGTTCAGAACTTCATCCTGAGATAGCTGCTCCTGATGTAGTATGAGTTTGTTCCCAAGCATTGTCAGATTCAAAAATCAAAATGCCTTCTTTACCCACTAGAAGACCACACAGAACCACTAGATCTTTAAATCAGAAGTAGGCAATTTCCACAGTGCCTTTTCAGGTTAAGAAAGTGTTCAAGGATGGCATGGCCAAGGGATATAGCCTGAGCAGGCAGGGCTTAGTGAATGTTTTTAATGAAAAAAGAAAGGATAAATTATAATAGATGACTATTCAAATTATTTATTATTTTATTATGATCTTATATTTAAATGTCATTAATACTAAACAAAATTCCTCCTAATCATTGTCAAAACATAAAATCTTCTTCATGTTCAGTTAATTAGTATTTGGAAAGATTTACCAGAATTTTTTATGGTCTACATAACTTTAGCCTAGCTATGTAGTACAGGTGCTAAGAAATCCCTTTACTGACTTTTGAAGATGTGTTAATGGGACTCTGGCAAGTGTGCAACACACATCACTGCACAATGCACACTGGGCACTGATGTGCATTGCACACTTATGCTCATCATGCACCACTGAGTAGCAGGCATTTTGCCAGTTCTGCTATGTAGAAATATAACAGCAGCCCTCTACTGGATATGGACATTATGTATTCTAATTCCTGCGGATGTAAGTGTGCTTATGAAGGTGTGAGGCCTCAACAGGATTCCTGCACACATTTTCACTACTAACAAATAAAATCACATTTGTATTTGAATAATTCTATTTAAATGTATATTTATACATGCATGCTTCCAAATTATGAAAATTATGCCTTGGAAATTAAGTAGTCATGTTCTGCATCCACATCAACAACTATGTGAACAAGCAGATTAAAAAAACTGGACAGTGTTTCTTGTTTTCTTCAAATGGTTAAAAAGCCTTCTAACACAATGACTGCTTGGCCACCAATATCTACTCTTCCATCCTGTCGGAGTAAAATCTTCAGCCTTCCTCCACGAGCAGAACACTGAAATGCTAAACAAAGAGAATAGAGAGGGTACTGTTTGCTGCAATAACTGAGAACCAGCTGAGTGAGGGCATAAGAAACTACTGAATCTACTGTATCACTCAGAGCCAATCAAAAGCATCTACTAATCAGTTCTGATCCAGATTGACTAATATTTAGTAGGTCTATTGACTTCATTGGATTTGATCCAGATTCAATCATATTTAGTTTACTTGTTGTTGTTGTGTGCCTTCAAGTTGTTTAAACTTATGGTGACGATAAGGCAAATCTGTCACTGGGTTTTCTGAGGCTGAGAGTGTGTGATGTGCCCACAGTCACCTAGTGGGTTTCCATGGCTGAGCAGAGAATCAAACAATGTTCTCCAGGGTTGTCCAATGCTCAAACCACCACACCACACTGGCTCTCAAGTAGTTTACTATGTATGATTATATCTGGATCCAGTCCATTGTTTCACATAAAGTACTTCTTTAGCTCCAGGCTTAAAAGAAAACTGCCACTAGTTTTAAGAGATCATCATCATTTTTTTTTTTGCCAGTAGTTGCACTTCCCAAGGTGAGTTATTTCCAAATGCACACCTTATCTCAAAGTATTCAGTATTCATATATTTATGAAATCCATGGGACATTTCCTAGAAATAAAGTTTATGCAAAATGGAAAAAAACTGCATGTAACTGAAGAGAAATGTACACAAGCACATTTTAGTTAATAAGGACAATCTGTGTAAATTATTATATGTGTTACAAACTCAAGCCAATTTCAGGGTGGCAAAGTTGCAACCTGATATAAGAATAAAAATAAAATGCACAATTTGGAGAAACTACATGAAAATGAGGGTAAGATTTTCACATCCTTACAGGGAAAGAGGACACTAATGCACTCATGTGCCTCTTTCAACTGCACAGCACTGTAGCCTTCAATAGCTCCATGTTCTTGCTTGCTTCTGGCATGCCTATTAAATGTGAGGGAAACTGTGATCTGTAAATAAGGCTTCAATTGAATAATTTTTACAGGATAATTTATTAATTTTAAGATGTTAAAAGATACTCTTGCAGGGATGAAACTAGGCAACATATTTACCACATTTTTAGGTAAGTGGCTTGTTCAATTAGAGAAAGACATATCTCACATTACATGATTTCCCTCAGCTACATATCTTACTTTTATCTATGCTTTGTTTTTTGATGGATCACTGGAAGAGAAACGCAAGCTTGCTTTGAAAGTCTGATTGCTGTGCCATGCATCTCTAAGGATATCCTCCTGTCAGAGGGAAAACATCTTAATCACAGAGAATATGCATTCTGCTTAACCTCAAGTAAGGGACTCTGTACCAGAGTGATAGGGGGAAGTAGGGACATTCTGCCAACCCTCCTGGTAGACAACTTGTTTCTTCCGCTCTCCTTCCCATCCCTTCTTCCATTTGTATTTCTGTTTCTTTCAGGTTATAAGCTTGAAGTTGGAGATTATTTTCTATTTGACTGTACACAAGCTGCCCTGGAAATCTTTTTAGATCGAACTAAGAAGCAAAATAAAAATGCTACAAATAGGGATTCTTACCACACATTTCCTTTCCCCCCAGTTGTTGTGACCAATAACTACTTAAAACTGTATGAGCAGCTCCTTAAAAGAAAATGGAAAGAAGACAACATTAGCATAGCAGTAACACTAAGCATTTATACGGCCTTTTAGTGTTTAAATCTCATCAAGTGCTTTATTTAAAAAATCACTGAGATAGCATGCAAAAGCAAACAAAGGCTTAGTATCCCCTATTGGCAAAGTATCTATGAACTAATGAAAAGAGTCATGGTTAGTGTAGTGCCAAGACTTCTTGGAGGTTCACAGTGTATCCACTGGGCTCTTGGTGTAGGCTCCAGCTCTGGCCATCCACTCCCATGTAAGGCCTATCAGTGAAAGCTTAGCTACCCAGGGTTAAAAAGGGAGGCTAGATTTTTCCAAGCTCACCCTGCCCTGTTGTTCCCAAATGCAGCACTTTATTTTCCCATAGAATGAACTGAAGTCTCTTATGTGGGGAAAAAAAAATCAAAGGATGAACTCGGGAATATCACAGAAAGGAAGGCACAAAAACTCATCCCTGGTTTGGCTCTCACCATCATAGCTCCACCTCTTTACCTACATTGCCTCAACCTGAAATTGCTTTAGTGGACATACAAGAGCACGATGAAATATTGAAAAACTAAAGATACTTGGCTGATGAGCAAATTTTATGGAAATATTTTTTAAAAGCCACAAGCTAGATCCCTAATTATGAAACATGTCAAAAGTCAGTACAAATAGTGGCCAGGATCCAATACTGTCAAGACATCTGGAAGGTTCACTGCATGTCCACAGGCTGTTGGTATAATTCCAACTTTAGCCATCTCCCTCCAACAAGCCTCATCAGTGAAGGCTTTACTACTTAGTGTTAGAAAGACAGGGCATGTGCATTCCCTATGCTGCAAGAAGGTGCCCAACCCTGCTTTAAGGTGGTACAGGACTCTGTACTTTTGCTGAAAATGGCCAAATGGCTGTTCATCTGTCACCTAACAAAGCATCCACTACGGCCTCACATAAATAAGCAAAGATTCTCTGGTCATATACAAACATACCTGTGACAGGATCTTCTGAAACACCATACCAGGGTACAAAGTAGCGGGAATAAAAGTCATAGCTTCCATGTTTCCCACGGCCATCTCCCTTAAGTGTGACTATTAGTCCTTTTATTTTTCCAGTCTTCTCAGCCAAAAGAAGTTCTTCAGCATTCACTTTCAGTTTTTCCAGATCAGACCTTGATGTTTAAGCATTAAATGTGAAGTGTTAAGAACAATAAAAATCTGAGATGTATTTCACCAGCAGATAACTGGAAAAAATGGTAGTATTAAATCCAAGCCTGTAACAGTGGCATAATTTCTATAGCACAATTAGGGAATGTGTGGCCTTTCAGACATTATTGACCTGCAGCTCTCATCATCCAACACAGCCAGTTGTCAGGGTTCATAAGAGTTTTGGTTCAACAATATTCTCTAGCCTTCTGCATCAAGATTATTGACTGCAGTCTAAAGAAGTAAAATAAAGTGAGGGTGAAGGAGAAAGGTCACATGTAGGAAGATCATGCCAAATTTTGCTCAAATATAACAAAAGTGCCTTTATTTAGGGCTCTACAAATCATCTCCACAATCTATGTGCTGAAAAGATCCTATCCTGTGTCATCAAGCAGTATGATTTTCACATTAAGCTCCAGCTTTGCTCATGGGAGAAAAACACCTGCTTTCATTTATATTTCCTGTTTTCAATAGTTCTATGACATCTAGCAATGTCTAGCTTTGAAGTTCTTTTTCATTTAATATAGATTTCACAGTTTGTTTATAACATTAAAATAATTTAACAATACTAATTTTAAGAATATGCTTTCCAAAATAGCATTTTAACCTGGTAGATACTCAGTCTGTAAGGTAGCAACAAATCATGGCCTCTGATTGCTTGCAGTAGGCTAAGAAGCCACGGCTCTTTGTAGGAGTGGGTCATACACAAATGCAGGTCAAGCTACATCTTGGCTTAATATTCTGAATTAATCCAACCTATATCTATGGCTGAAGCACAATAAAGGAAACTGAGCACCAGTTCCCTCACATAAGGCTCCCTTGCATAAAAAGAATGACTCTATAATCAAACACCTGTCATACCAGGGATAAAACGTTTAGTTTAGTCTTATTCCTGGTTTGCTAATTTTCTACTTAAAAGGACATCTTCCTTCTTCCTTTCTTTTTGAAGTATAGGAGCATTCCAAAATGTGATTCCTGTCCATTTGCAGTCTGAAATAACATAGCTTGTTTGATCAGTTCAGGATGCTACCATTTATTCTGCAAAATGCATAAATCCAACCTATGTTGCAAATATAGTAAATCAAAGTGGGAAAGAGTTTCTAGAAACCCATCACATTCTCATGCATTTTTAATGCAGGCAGAGCTAGCAGCCACTAGCTCTATATTATCGCTGCTTCAGTCTTTGGAGCACTGTTGCTGATGAGAGAGCAGACGGAAGGCCGGCCACGTTTTTGGGCTCATTCTTGATTCTTTGTGTTTCTTTTGAAGCCTTGTGGGGAGTTGTTGTTTTTGGCAGTGTGCCATAAAGAGGACGGCTGCCACAAAGAGGAGAGTGCAGGCTTGTTCTCTGCTGCCCCAGAAGACAGAACTAGGTGCTGAGGATGCTTTGGCTGGAGATCCTGTATCGAGCTGGGTACTGCACCCATTGGCCCATGGGGCCCCTTCCAACTCTTTAATTCTATGATTCACTGAGAAACTCACAGAAGAAGAAGGGCTGGGGCACAATCAATTTACACATAACGAGCTAGAGAAATCTGTAACAGAAATGCATGTACCTCTTGTAAGCATCACTGAGGCGGATAAGGAGCTTTTTTGTGTCAGGAGAATAGCGAATATCTTGAACATTCATATCACCTACAGCTGCCTGGTGATAAAATATATTAGAATAAACTAGAAAGAATTAAAAGTTATCTTCACATATCTTTACCCTACAGTATTTCCATCCACTGTTTTATTAAAGACAATAAAGGTAGCCTTGGCAGGAAAATATATGAAGCACCCATGTCTGCCCCATTACTCTAGTGAAAGTGTGAGTGTGGGTCCCCTAAAGCCATTTGGGGGCCAAAGGGTTCCCATGCTCCTAATATTGTCTTTAACTCAAATGCCCATTCCTTTTCTCTAAAGGCATGGCAAAAAAAATTGGCAAAAAAATTACTCCCTAGACCTGCTTTAAGGCTGAAGGTGTGCATTTTCAATACCAGAAATTATTTCTGGCTGTTTCCTCATTTGAAAAAAGTGTCTCCTGGGTCTAATATAGACAGAAGGGCAAAAATATGGTAAAAATGCCCCTTGTGCCCTTAAAAGACTCAGGGATATTTTGAATTAAGAAAACATATTCAAAAATTTGTGTGGAAGACACAAAATTGGAAGGGGTGTATGTGTGTATGATCCTTTTGCTGGGGTGAGAGGTGTGCGTGGCCACTGGATCGTGGGTGTTTGCCCAACCTTGCCCCTGAACAAGCATAGGTTATTCAGTTTGGATTTGAATCCTAGCTTGAATTAGGAGGGAGACTTTAAATGCTCCCACCACCATTGTTTGCAATCTGGTTTGGGGTCCCACAGTTTTTGCAGTTTTTATGACCAGTGAGTGGCCCGCTGTATTTGTCAGATCATGTCTTTGTCAATAAAAACTGCATGAACAGGGGAGAGGCAGCTGCATTCTGATCAATATCACAGTAGGGAATGTGGGTGTAAAAACTCCCCACCATCCATCCTAGGGTCCCAACCTGGATTAGGTCTCCTGAGATTGCTTGAGACTGAAAAACAAGATAGAAAAAATGGAGGTGCTGGATCCATCTTTAAAGTTTTGTTTTATCTGACCCTAAAAAATCAAATGAAATCAATGTGGGGGCAAATGATACCAATTGTTGTTGTGAAAAACAACAAAAACCACAAAATCCAGAAAAGATGTCTGCACTCTTGAAGAGAAGATAGCATCTCCTATTCTCCTCCCTGACATCTTTCTTTTTAAACAGAGGAGCATGACAAATATGAGAAATTCAGGTTTACTAACTCTCCTCCTTGTCATGGTGCAGACTATCTTGACTAGGTGAGTTGAAGAACTTTGCAACTGAGACAGGATAATCCCTTGATTAAGTGGCTCTACCCTGCACTTAATTACCATACAGAACTAGTGTCCATGAATTAATAAAAATATTTCATAGAATGTTTAAGTTGTATTCACTTAACATGATGTAGAAAGGGCATGATGAAGATATGAAAATTGTACACAGGCCATACTATGCCACGACAATGAAAGGAACCAGTTAAAAGCATTTGAGAAACAAGGCTGTTTAACACAGCATAATCCTATGTAGTACAATGTGACTGATACCAATGTAATATGAGGATCATCCATGTTACCTTCACTAACTCTTCTACTTCTTTAGACTCCTGGATGAAAAAAAAAGAAAGATGTAAATAATGCATGCCTTTTCCTTTTCCCTTTGGAGAAATGCTGACAATTGGAAATGGGATTGTTTAAATCTAACCTGTGGAAGGGTAAAATAAAGGGGCAAGTCCAAGATAATATGATCTTCTGCTTGTCTGGCAATTAATTCTCCACTCAGAGTTACAAATGTGAGGGTGGAATTCACATTTTCTGTTTTTAAAATCAGAAAAAAAAATAAGTGTAACATAGCCTTTAAAAGTATTCACAATATCAAATACCAAATTGGTAAATGCTAATTACTCTTGTTACGAAATAGCACAGCAGCCGATGCAAGGGTGGCATGACCACAGAGAGGGATCTCACTAGCTGGTGTAAACCACCTTAGTCCAAAATGGGAACCTAAGAAAAGAAATCATAAGAGTCAGAAATAACAATTAAATTTGGGCCATAGTGTGCTAATTCAAAAAGTATACTGAAGCTGAGTTTTCGTAGCTTATATTAAGCTAACTGTCCTTCACAGGGTTTAAGCCATCAATAATTCTGAAGTCTCCTAAGCATTTTTAAAATGTTTCTGCAGTATATAAGGTTGCATATTTCAACTGTATATAACAAATTGCTACAGATTATGTTCTTTGATTGAAGCACAATCCTTACTGGCCAAGAGGGCCAAGGCCAAATGGGCCCAGATTACACTAGCCACAGGAGCACCGAATAAAAGTCACTCTCAGCCTACATTCATAGGAAATTAAGACTACCACCTCCTTTGTCTATCTTTGCATCAGCATTGTGGCTATGTCTCTGGGAAGTCTGGATCAGACATGACTTAACTCCTCCACTATTTTATCCTTCTCCATCCTTTTTCAGCTCTTTAGGCAGTAGATCTTAGACAGCAGAGCAGATCTGCTGACAGATCACTCAGCTGGTAGATCAGTGAGATCAATGGTAGAACAAGGGATTTCTGCCAGCAGAAGTGCCTTGTACCCCATCTTAACCCCCATAGGCACACCACATGTTGAATTAGGATTGTACTTTCAGTTACTAAACTGCTAGCCTATTTAAAAATGGGTTGACTTACCTTGCTTTGAAACCTATGTTGAAGAACACTAGCCCTATTTCTTTTCAACGTGGAATACCAAGAGTGAGTTCACAAAAAACCTTTTCTATTCACTTTTTTATTCAATCTTTTCTATTCACCATTTTTCCTCAATATTAATCAATAAAGACTAAAATTTACCTGAAGCCAATATTGAAACAACCGTTTATTTTAATATGTTGAAAGATTCTTACTTTTGGTAAAGTCATCTGTAGGGTTTAATTTTCTGATGAAGGCAGTTTCTGAAAGGTTCATTTCTTTTGCAATTTTTTGGTGCCAACTCTCTTCTAGTTCCTAATTGGGGAAAAAAGCATTTTATGGCAAAGATAAAATCATTCACATGTCTTCAAATATTTCCCAATCAAATGTATCCAATAAAGAACTCATTATTAGACCTGAAGCTCAAGATGGTTCTGATTCTCAATTCTTTATTTAACGTAGAAGCTCTGAGGCTACGTGAAGAAGAAACAAGGAAAAACCTACAGGTTCCCCTGCTGGCTGCAAGACTGCCCCCTATAGCAGCATCAAGCTCTCTGACCTGCCTAAAGATTATGTTTCATTTAAGGTGCTTTCTAAACATGAAATACATTGATGGCACTAAATGGCCAAATTATATTTAATATAAAATCAAATCAAATCCATAGTTATACATATGGATAAGGAACTTAATTGCTGACCAACTATGGAAATAAAGACACCAGACACAGAAACTGGGTTGAATATGAGCCACTATGTTTAACTTTTAACCCCAGAGAGCTGCAAAATGGGGGCAGCACCTAGCATGGGAACAGCTGAAGCAGGTGGTCTCATCCAGACATTCTTCCCTGGGCAAAACTTCTGAGCCTCAAGGAGAACCCCAAACCTTAGTTGCTCCCCAAGCCAGCACACAACTGGAAGGCCAACCTGAGAAGCCCTCCTCCAATTTGTCTGACTTAAAGTGAGGGTACAGCCCTCAGGGCATCCTCAAGGGAAGTCTCCTCCTCCACCCCCTGGTCACATGGCCTGAAGAGGCAGTTCCAGAGCCCTTCTGTTCACCAAAAGGGTGCCACAGGTATTCACCGAATTCCTACTTCTCTCCTCTACTACCTGCCATGGATAAGAGACAAGTGTCTGCTTAGCCCCTATCCCCTACCAGGCTGGCCAAAAGGGCTATCATTCTCTGTTGCTCATCTTCCAAGGGTAACAGATTATCTGCCTCTGACAAGTGAACACCATTGGCTCTGTAGAGCTCAGGCTTCTGTAAAATTATCTAAGGATATGGCAAAAAGTGGCCCAAAGCTTTCATTATGGCATTTCAAATTTGCTTGTTCACTCTTCTCCATGCTCTATCAATGTTCCCATGGTCTCCTCCCCACTGCCAAACCTGCAGGGACAAAATGGCAGATCTCATTATAGCAACACCAGATCAGTTGCACTGTATGATTCTCCTATTGTAAATTAATTACACAACAGGACTTTGCCCATCAACAAATCTAGGTCATTATCCCCCAGGTGAATAACCAAAATGTGCAGTGGGGGCACCTGGCACTTCCCAAACAACATTGGCATCAGGCCATGCCACTGAAGACCCCTCTTTCCCAGCCACTCAACCATAGCTAAATTAGTCAATGCCAAATTGGATCCAAAATGGCAGCTATGACCACAGATCAGGACTTGATGTCTCACTGGCCATATCTGAAAGAACGTGAAGGAAACAACCAGATCAAGAGCAGAAAATATTAATATAGAAAAGGACGACAATATCTCTGGTATGTCCAAAGACCTGCAGTGCCCAATGCTCTGAATAATTTGTGGACTCATGCTCATTGCTGCTGCAGTTGAAGTGGCTCAATCTGAAAGGAATGGGTACCAAATTAAACCCCTTTAAAACCCCAAAAGAATAAGGCCCTAGAAGTGACAGACCAGAACAGATGTTTAGTCAAGGGTGATAAATCAGCATGACAAAACAAGAGGACAGACTGCAAGCCCCTGACTTGAACATCGTCTTGCACATACCAGACACAGTGACTGGTTGCTGCATGTCTGAAGCTGCAAACAGGCCACAGATCTGTTTTGAATAAGCAAATGGTAAGGCCTTTGCTGTCTTCCCAAGCAAAGTCCTTGGAACTCTAAAGCTTTCCTTGGCTTGTCACATTTTAATGAACCACTTACTTTTGAGGCACCAAAAAAGGCAGTCAAAGATGCTATGTGAAATAACAGAACCTCATATTGTGAGGTACAAATATCTGCCCAAAGTCCTCCCAAACCCTTAAGGATATTTGGGGACATAGGCTTTCTCTTATCCACCACTGTACCTCTGCAGTGAGAACGTCAGCTATGCTGATGTCTACCCCAGCCACATGGAACGGCATGAAGAGGACATTATATCGCAGATACTGAAGGGTAAATGCCTAACCAACCTCATAACCCTGGGAGACCAGGATGACAAGAAATTAATAATCTGTACCGCGGCCATTTTGTTACACTAGAAATGAACAGAAGGGCTAGCCAATTCCTCCACCCATATCTGGACTGCAACCAAGATGGGAAAAAACTCCAAAAACCTAAGGCTTGCTGTAAAGCTAGTCTCTGTCCAATCACTAGGATAGGGATCAGCATACCATCATCATTTGAAATAAACTCCAAAGCCCGTTGATCCTGCAGCATCCAAAGGTACCTGTAAGGCACACCAAAACTTCAGCTCCTCACACCAAAAGGATATCCCATTGAAAGGAGTAAGACATTCCAGCCAAATTCACAGATTCTCCCTAATTCCTTGTATAATCTTAATTCTGTGATGCTGGATAACCTAGCTTTACAGCTCAACTGGGATCCAAACCAAGGCCCAAGTGGGTTGTGTGGAACCCATCTACAGCCCACTGGGCTTTGCAGAGGCCTAAGAGCTTGTACAACTTATGAAGGCTGACATGCCTGACTAGAGCCCAATCGGCTGACAATGAGAGGCCTAACAATCTAACCAAAGGCCTACAGGCCTGATGTGATACCCTAAAGGTTAGCAAGACTAATGGGCCTAGATCAGCCAACAATGGCGGGGGGGTGGTCCTAGGGACCTAATCAAGGCCTAAAGGACTACTTGTGGAGGCCTTAGATAGGCCTATGGGTCCAATAGAGATCTTATAAAAAGGCCCACACATTAATTGACAGGACCAATAGGCCCCCCAAAGCCCAAAGGCCTGACAATAGTCTTTGGTCCAACACTCAAGAAAGAACCCCCAGGCCAGATGCAGCCCACAGTCTCAGCCAACACTCAACCTAAGGGTAAAACACCATGGATTAAGTAAAGCCTATCAGCTTAACAAGGGCCCACTGGCTCAACTGAAGCCTGGGACTACAAAGTCCTCCCCAGTGTGACTAGGGCCTATCCCTTCAGCCACCCCCAGACCACTCTGCCCGACCAGAGATTCCACCACTGAAAAACCTCGCACCCCCAACTCCTGGACTGGGAGACTTCAGGCACCCTGATCGTGCAGCAGTGAAGCATATGATCCTTGTTGTGGTGCAACCAGGTCCCCAGCAGGCCACCAATCACCTCCAAACCATTCCATGGCTTTTGACCATGTCTGCTGCTTGCCATGATCCGTTTGTCTTCAAACACTCACTATTGCTCTCTTCTGCTTCCTCACTCTGCTGACCAGCTGGCTCATTTGCTCCCAGGAGTTTATAAACTTTCCAACTCTGCCCCCCATGCTCTCTGTCATGGTGTCTGGTGCCATGATATATTTACACTGGCCTCTTCTCCAATGGAAGGCAGCAAAGACATCTCCCAACCTGCAACACTGTGTAGCTCACAAGGTGGGACAAATTCTGGCATACTGAAATAAACACTGGATCACCTCAGACCATACAGCTTTAATAGGACCAGCTGTATTGTTACAGAGAGTGGGGCAGCTGCCTGAGGAAGCAGAGTCTGAGGGTCATGAAAGGGCAGAAAATTGTTATTTATTTTATTATTTTATTTTTATTTCCAGAGATAGGTAGAGGTGTTTCCAGAATTGTCTTCCTCATGTGCCATAAAAGTATAGCTGAGTTTGGGTGTTATGAATCTTGACTTGGCTGGTTGGCTGGGTGGGGTTCATTTGCCAGTTCATCTATCAGGAAATGTCCTCAACCAGCTCTAATGTCCATCACTGAAAATTGTTTTTTATGAAATATCTCAGCATTGTGACTAGAGCAAACTTCAGTTTTTGCATAAGGTGCTCTGACACATGAGGCCTGCACCAAGGACTGCCAAAACATGTATGAGGAATTAAAAATATAGGACCCGAAGCATCAAAGATGACACTTTCTAAAGTCAACTTCAACTGATGATTTCCTGTGTAAAATGAAGACCTCCCTTCCAGAAAACTGAAGTGATGTTTTTAAGGTACTGTCACTGCTTGGTAGATTTATGATATAGCAATCCATCATTTTCTCAGTTTGGTACCATCGATCAACTGTTTCAGCACATTGTAACAGTGTTGGATCAACAGAACAAAGTGTAAAGTTGTAAGATTAACCCAAGGACGCCACTCGGGTTTTCCATTCTCTTTCTTAGGAGATTTTTTTTATTTATTATCATTTGTTTTGGTAGTCTGATCTTTAAAAACAAATGAAACAAAAACTATATACTGATATACATAGAATATTACTTTAGCAACCATTTCTTTATGTGAGTCATGTAAATCACATCATGACATGACTCATGCAACTAGCTCCAGTGGGGCTCCCCTAGTTGCTGGAGTATTTCCAGAACTTCAGCATAGGAGGTCTGGCTGAGACATTGTAAACTCTCTGAAACATCAGGGTTACATTTATTTCATTGTTCTTTTACACAAGAAGCATTCACAGCTAATTCCAAAAACAAATCCCAAATTAAACAATCATGCACATGCATACACACTCATGAAAAAAACTATGTATTCATTTTTTATCCATGTATTTATTTTTTATCAACGTATTTATTTTTATGTCTTGTTACTTAGTAATGGTACAAACTATTAGTACCTCACCTAACTTAACCATCTGTACACTGGCATAGTGTGTCATGTGACTGGACTATCAGGGTTGCCATTGAAATGCAAGCAACACAAACAACTCCTTGGCATACAAACTCTGTAAGATAAAGTTCTTAAATTTGTTTTTTTTAAATAAAAATATTTACTGCCTTTAATAATTTGCAAACTTGTGAATAAATAGTACAAGTGATTAATCTTTGTACCATGAGATCTAGTCACTAGTCAAAGTCAAACTGAAATTAATAGAAACAGCACCGAGTCACTATCCAAAGACTAGGATATTATTGAGTAATAGCCACACTTAAGGTAAAGGCAAATGTCAAATACTTACATTTTCTAGAAGGCAAACAGCTGCAGGATTGCCATGAAATGGCTGATCTGTAAATGCATCAACGGTGAAAATAGAAATCTGCATTTTCTCCCTTAGGTGTTTTGCTGGTTTTCAAAACGTTCTCTTGCAAAGTGCTGACTCCTCTTTCCAACTGTTGCATAAATGTCCAAGTTAATATTAAACTCAGTAAAGAAAAAGAACTGAAAGTCTTATCTGCATCTATATACCATTTTTTCTTTTATGCAGTTTGAAGCATTTTGTCTTGTGTTTAGAAAAAATTCTCTTGAAAAGTTAACTATCAATGATGCCTAATTTATCATTTTAACTACAGAATTTTGAAACATTCTTTCCATTTATTAATCTCGATATAGAAATACAATAACCAGTAGAGTCCTATGCCTGTTTAACCAGATGGAAATCCTCAGATACATGGCTGATTCCCAGATGTGCATTGAAGTAATGTCATTGTTATTATAGGGCAATAGTTATAGCCCTAGAGCAGTGGTTCTCAACCTGTGGGTCCCCAGATGTTTTTGGACTTCAGCTCCCAGAAGTCCTGAGCATTGACCATAGTGGCTGGGGCTTCTGGGAGCTGAAGTCCACAAACATCTGGGGACCCACAGGTTGAGAACCACTGCCCTAGAGCTTAATCAACTCCTGTGCAACCATCAGAACCTGGAAAAATGGAGACAGTAGCTTCTATAAGCTGTAATCAAAATACTGAACTGAAACTTGCCTGGGCAAAAACTGTGTATGTTCTGATTGTGAGACAGAAAGGCAAACAAATCTCTTGCTAAGGAATTCAAAGTTTGATAAATGCTTCCTACAATTTGACAGCTATTGTTTGATTTTGTCCAAAGACTTTGCTAGGGTGAGATTTTCCAGCTGATTTCTTCATTTGTACCACAGCTTTTGAGAAACAAGTCAGTATGTTAGGTCAAGAAGTAGCTCTCATATCTGTTGTCCCATTAGTCATACAGAGTATCCTAGTGGAACGTAACTTCCAGTCAGGCTTCGAGTTCCCTGTCGCATGCTCTTTCTTTCCCCCTCACTCTGAGCTGGGAAAGGATACACTGCAAAGGAATGAAAAGGTGGGAAAATGTCTCTCAAGATCCAACTTTGTCCTAGTGATAAAAAAGCAACTGTAGGATGAGGAAGGTGGTTTCTTTCTTACAAGACTTCTCAGACCATGATACAGTGCACTTTCTTACAAGACCTCAAATCATTGCTAGAATACTAGCAGCAGTATTTTCTCTGATTAACTTTGCTTCTTTGGTGACTGAAGGAGATCAGAATGTAACAACCTCTTCCTAGTTACGCTGTTTGATAATGACAATGGGACAGCCTGCTGCTATGGCATCACAGTGGGTGTACTCTCTCCAGTGCCTCCTCTTTTAGGGGTTTGACATCTATGACACTTCCACTACTAGTCATAAGTTCATATATGATATCCTTGTAGTGGGTATTACCTTCCCCATTATCTGGACACACACGTGGTTTGTTGGGTTCTAGCCAATCAATGGAACAGGTTGACCCATTCCTACCTGTTGGGAACTAGTGTTGCATGAGCATGCATCAACTTTGCTCTTTCTATTCCATGCTGGCTGTACCTAGCCTATCTAGCTCTGAAAAACCTGTGAGCTGAGCCACCTGTTCCTTACAAGCAGGCCCTGGATGAAGAGTCTGTTGCCTTGACCATCCATCCTTTCTTCATCCACTACCACCTCCCTTTCCACTGTAAAGTGGGTGCAAGCTCCTATCCATCCAGACCTGTATCCCACCAGTTGACGTTAATGAATACTGATGACTAAGTAATTATTTATTCCTGAAATAAATAAAGGATAGAAAGATAATTTGGCAAACCAAAACTCTTAAAAAAAAACACCAACCCAAAACTTCCAGCTTATTTCTGCCCCTTCATCAGCCCTGTACTTCATCATCTCTGTTCTTCAAGTGTTCAGTTCAGGTTTCTTATCCAGTGAACTCTACTTGAGAGAGGTCAAAAGAGATTATTATCATTATCATCATCATGTATTTATATAGCACCATCACTGTACATGCTGCTTTACAAGTAAAAGAACAGCAAAACATTTCTCTGCTCTCAGGCTTATAATTTAGGTGAGAATGGGAAAGTACACAGCCGGTAGACAGGAAAAAAAATGCAAGAGTGGAAACCCCATCTACCTCAGGAACAAAAGATTTCAGAAGATGGGTTAGAAGCATGTATTTAATTCTCACTCCCTTCCAAGACATGGCTTGAAATTGCAAATCTGCGTCCTTTCTTCTTCTCAAATGTGTTTCAAATGATTTGTTCTTTCAAAATGGCCTGGAATGTTCTTGAGCATGAACAGAGCACCATTCCACTGCATCCAGGGGGTCTTACAAAGTATTTAGTTCCAGTATACCATATATTATGTTTGCTTTTTTGCAGATGGTTGTGAGGGAAAAGGAAAATTATTCTCCCACTCAATGCTATCTCCTGCCCTCGAGTAGGAGATGGGAACCCTTTTGCCCTTGGAAACCCAGCTGCCACCACTGATTTTAACTCTCCTTGCTGTAGTGCAGAGCTTTCCAAATGGTGTGCCCTGACATGTTAGTGTGTCACCTAAAGTGTGTAGGTGTGTCACCTAAAATCTTGGAAACATATGTTACTATTTATAAATCATATATTTTTAAAAATATATGAAAGATTTTCATGAGATACATTGTGTTCCCATACATTTTGTTATTACAATTTATGCATGTGTCTGTATCTCTTATAAGGGGTTAGTTTAACCTCCGGTTTGCTAGTAAAACTGAATTACCATGTCGCAAAATGATGCCTGTCTAAAATATTGTGTCACCAACCTGAAAAGTTTGGAAAGCTCTGCTGTAGTGGCTCAGTAGGAAGCCACTGGCAAAAGAGTCTTTGAACTCAGAAGTGGAATTCTGTCCACTAACACAACTGGCAGGCACATGAAGAGAGAGACTGTGGACAAAGAAGATCTTATGAGAAAAAGCTGTTTATTCTAAGCAGGCAAACACAATACAAAAGGTATCTCATTCATGAAGGATCCTTTCTTTCAGGTATTACTTAACAGTTACAAAGTTACAGATAAGCCTAGATCATTTTAGTCAGTTTTAAAAAAACATAATCCCTAATGCGACTAGCTGAGAACATTCCTAATCTACTTACAGTATTATCCAGATGCTGGCTGGGCCCAGCTTTGCCCCATCCTGCTACAGGCCCTCTGTCTCTGGTTGATGTTCCTTTGTCTCTCTCTCTGACTTGCGGTTTCTCAGGCCTTTTTAAAACTTCTTGACCGAAGCATCTTGAAGCTTTTTACCTTGTTCCCCCCTCCGGTCTTGCTGACTGGGCAACTGACTCTCGTGACCTCTGATGTTTCTGTGATGCTGACCCCCAATAAATGTTACTTAAACCTGACACCTCATTAACCCTTTGTTTACCTGGAGAGAGAACTATCCCTCTTCAGCTATGTTGCCTACCTAGATAATGTGAAGAGCCCATTATCACAATGGTACTGGTTCTCCACTAGATAATACGGAAAGCTAGCTTCAGTTGCCTGCTAGCTGCTGGTGAATAGAACTGTATGTGTCTATTTCACTGAACAGAGAAATTCTGGGACTTAAGTCTACTGCTCTGTCATTAACAGCTCCCCAGCTCCATGGCCATGGTAAAGCTAGAAGAGCCAGCATGGTGCAGTGATTTGAATGTTGGACTACAAAAGCAGGATTCTAATTTCCACTTGGCCAGGGAATCCCACTGGGTGACCTTAGGCAAGTCACCCTCTCTCAGCGCCAGGAGGCACCAAAGGCAACTCCCTTGAAAAGATCTTTCCAAGAAAACCTGGTGATAGGTTCACCTTAGGGTCACCGTAGGTTAGAAATGACTTGAAGGCATATAACAACAACCACAGCAGAGGATACCATAACAGATCCATATTCCCCTTAGCAGCTCCCGATCTTCAGCATTTGGGACCTTGATTGAATATGAAAAGTCCTTAATGCAAGATGTTACAGGAAAGGTGCTTTGTTAATTTAACTACTCCTATCCAAGCCATCAACATTTTTAGATTTGAAAGCATGGGGAGGAAATTTTCAGAGGTCTAATAAAATCTGTTTTCAAGATCTCATCCACTGCTGATTACATACTAGCACTGTGATGATATAAGGTGGTGACTGAGTGCTTGAGTTAATGCATTCAGTTGGTTCAAACTTCATTTTAGCCACAGAGCTCATGAGGCGAGCTCAAGCTCAGCCTTCTTCCTATCTTAGCTCTACAATGTGCCATACTGGTATTCAGCAAAACTGTAAACTGGTTGAATTAAGTGAGAGAAGTTACATGAAGCTGTTTGAACAACTGAACCAAATCTGAGAAGAAGAAATATTGTTTATCTCAAGGAGGGGAACAACTTTCAATCCATCGGCCAAATTCAATTATAGGTATACTTTAGCTAACAAAAGAGATGTGTTCCTGAGCAGAGTATCAGAGGCAGAAATAACATGGAAAGAAACCTACACCACAACAAAGAACAATCCAACATGATTCAGCAAAACTTTTATTTCAAAACTAATAACCTGCCTACATGAAATGAAACAACCAAGCCAGGTAATGCTTACATAAAAAAGAAAAAAAAGAATCTGATGGTTCTTCAGAGGGTCTTAACCTTTTCTTTACCAGGGATCCCCTGTAAATAGAATGTGTTGCCAGGGATCCTCAAGGCTTAAGATTTAAATTTAGATTTAAATATTCAAATATTTATTTAAATATTCAAATATTTATTTAAAGTTGCTCATCAGGGGTTTTCTAAACATGGAGAGAAAGGAGAAATAAATAAATGCACAAACTCCTATCACAGTCCTCCCTCTACATTCATGGTTTTGACCTTCATGAATTCCATTATTTGTGAGCGCATGTGCCTTTCTCCCCCAATTCTCCTCTTCCCATTGCCATGCATTTTGCCCCTGCATGGAGAACTTGACAAAATGGAAGGGAATGGGGGAGTTATTTGAGATTTTTCCACTTTGGTGAGGGTTCTGTGCCTCAAACTTTCACAAAAGCGGAGAGGCCACTGTACTATCCTCAATGGGAGGAGAGGCCTCCCAAGAGAAGAGACTAAACAACCAAATCGCAACTGTTATTGAACCTGTTGCTGGTCACTTGCTCATCTGGCCAGGCAAGAGAGCGAGCAGAGAGCCATGGCCCCAAAAAGCAGCAATAAAAAGAGCACCCTGGCCAGAGTATAAAAAGGAGGAAGCCTGGTAGTTTCGTGCTAGTGATCTTTCATCACACTCTATGTCCCACATCACCCACTCCCAAACCCTGGCCTGGCCTCTTCACACATACTAACGATGGTAATCCTTCACAAAGGAAGGCCAGACTTGCCCTAGGTACTTGGGCAAACGGTAAGGTGGCTTGGGCTGTTCCTCAGGAGGTTTTGAGATCACCCACCATTAGTCAGTAACACAGACCACCCCTGCCCATTGGTTGGTTGCTGATTAACTTGTTCCCTTTCCCAATCTGCAACTTAATGGGGCAGTTTCAGTCCAGCAACTGTGGCTATGTTCCTACACAGTCACAGGTTCACGGCAGTGTCTTTCCCCGACAATGCAATTTAGAGCCAGGGTCCCCTGGCCACCTCATCCCATTAGTAGGTGCCTTGAGTACCTTTAGGGACATCTTTGATCTTTCCTATCAGTTCTCATGTCTGGTCCCATGTCTGGGGAGTGTTGCTGCCACCACTGTTAATGCTGACCAGCAGGGCTTTACAGACCTCCCCCGGGAGGGCTATGCAGACCCCAGGTTAAGAACCACTGTTCTAGAGACCACTTGAAGGCTTCTTCCAAAATGCATCCAGAAATGACTTCCTCTTTCACCAGCAATCCTAACCCTTACCTCCACTTGTTAACAGAAGAGATGATGTGAGCAGGGCACCAAGCCATCAGCCTCTGCGCAATCCTGAATTTTGGGTGAAAAAAAAATGGCAAGGCAATTAGAAACACAGACTTCTCTCCAGGGCAGCAACAGTTCTCAAGTTTGCCTTTCTTTGCATTGTTGGTAACAGCACACAGTTGCGTGGAGCAGTATCACAAAAGGTGTCTTTTGCGTCTTTGCAAAAGGTGGATCCACGAACTTCACAATAACCCTTTATCGCCTTTTCTTCGTCACAATGTTTTTGAACTAAATTTGAACTAAACAAGTGAATGAAAAATTTACCCAAGATTCACAAACTGGGTTTTGCACCTCAGGATTTCTCTCTAGGAGCCCTGCGGCACTGCATTCTTCTGGTGCTATTATTCCACTTTCAACATCCTACAGAATCCTGGGGTTTGCAGTTTATAGAGGGACACTTAGAATTCTCAGCCACAGAACAAACCCTAGGATTCCACATAACGTTGGAAGTGGAATAATAGCACTGCAACAGTTTAGTGCGGAAAGGATAGGCTGAGAGGAAGGATCCCAAATTGTCCGGTTTTTCCCCAGCCCATTTCCGCACCAGACTGTTATAGCGCTATTACCCCACTTTCAACATCCTATGGAATCCTGGGGTTTGCACTTGCAAAGTGGGGTAATAGCGCTATAACAGTCTGGTGCGGAAATGGCCCTAAACTAGTTTACTCAGCCCAGCTATCAGCAGCGACGTCCCCCAGATTCCCTCCTAAGCCTAAACACAGCCGGCGGGTGGCTTTTAAACTGCGCAGCCCGAACGTTCGCTATTCCAGCGCTCCAACCCCGCCCACCCTCGCCACCATCTTACTCTCTGGAGCGCCGCGGCCCACTTCGCCCATTCGCTCCCCGGCGGCGCATGCCCCGTAGCTTGCAGCAAGGCGGCGGGAGCAAAGGTTTCCGTTGGGAGCGCGGTGTCGTCGCGAGACGGCTGCCGACGTCTCGGGGAAGCTCAGCGCCGCCTTTGGCGCCGGTCGGCTGGGGAAGTGGGTGAGGCGCTGCCGGTGAGTGGGAGGCCGGGGAAGCCCGTCGCCGACCTTCCGGGAAAGTCTGGGGAGAGATGGGCGGAGCCACTGCTGGGTCCCTGGCCGTCAGGGCCAGTGGAGGAGGAGAGGAAAGGGTTAAGCGGCGCCTCCCGCGCGCGGAGCTCCTCAGCCGCTGTTCTTAACGTGGCGGCGATGGGAAGAAGCGCGTGAAGGACGGCGAGGGCTGAACAGAGTCCCCCGGGAAGCGGAGCCCCCATCGTGGGGACAATGTGTTAAGGGCCCCCGGGGTTTGGAGGGGCGAAACTGGCTAAACCATCGGGCAGGAGCGAGGGAAGGGGAAACAGAAGGAAACGGACGCCCGCGGGCCTGACAAAAGGAAGGGAGGCGCGCGACGGTTGGCCGGCGGAGGGTGGCCGTTCTCGAATCCAGTGCTGCGCCTCCCGTTGTCTGAGGAGCGGGACTGACGGGGTTTACGAGGAAGGAAAGTTAAAGGAGCGGCGTCATCTTCGTGTCCGTTGACGGCAACTGTGGCCCATTGAGTGCTCTTCTTCGTCCCTTAAATCGAGTAAAGAATTTGTGTATTTTCTCCTTGTTTATCGTTATACACACTTGATTTTCCCCATTGTGTATTCTGTTTAAGGCAAAACTCCTATTCAGAGCAACAGAATTTAGTGTGATTTGCTACCCTAAAACATTGTCCTCGCTTTTTGAAGGAAGTGTTTTGTGGGATGATGAAATTTATGTTGCATAGGTCAGTGTATTGGAAGGTTCTCCCGACATCTGGAGATTTTATGAACACAGTAATTAAAACAATGCAATAATTATATTGTGGAATACTGTGAGGGGGCATCATAACAATGTAGAATAGTAGGTGTGTTATGTATGTATGCATGTATGTATATGTATACATTTAATTTATATCCTACCAACATGGGGTTCAAGGCAATGAATCCCATTGTTGTTGTGTGACTTCAAGTCATTCCTGACTTTTGGCAACTCTAATGTAAACCTATCATGGGGGTTTCTTGGCAAGATTTGTTCAGAAGGGGTTTGCCTTCCTTGGAGGCTGAGAGAGAGTGTGGCTTGCCCAAGGTCATGCAGGTGAGTTTCATGGCTGAGCAGGGGTTCACACCTTGGTCTCTGGAGTCATAATCTAAAGCTCAAGCCACTACACCCTGCTAGCTCTCAGAATAGTATATAATAAAGCATAATTGTTTTAGAAAGGAGAAATGCTAATTCAGATTAGCAAATCACAACAAATTTGAGAAGATTGGGATTAAGTCATCTAACAGTGGTTCTTAGCCTTTTCTTTACCAGGGATCCCCTGTAAATATATATATATTCAAGTATTAATTAATTAATTAATTAAAGGCTTCTGGAGACTAGGATTCAAATCCCCTCAGACACTGGGTGGCCTTGGGCAAATCATATTCTCAGCCTCCAAGGAAGGCAAAGGCACCCCCCCCCAGGTAAGTGTCACTGAGAGATGGAGGTTCTTTCTAGCCATGTCTCTCCCTTTTGAAAACCAATTTATGATGATCTGACAGAGACTGTATCATGAGTTTTCTTGGCAAGATTTGTTGCCTTCGCCTTTCTCTGAAGCTGAGAAAATGTGACTTGCCTGAGGTCACCCAGTGGGTTTGCCTAACTGAGTGGGGGATTCAGACCCTTGTCTCCAGATTCATAGTTTGGCCATGCACACATGCCTGCTACTGTTTCTTTAGTCAGGAATACATAGCTGGGGCATGTAGGTGCTGAAACTGCTCTTTTGTTGAAACTACTCCCTTGGCATCTGCACCTCTCTGCTGCCATGTCCATGTTACTGCTGGTAGTCTCCAGCAGCAGGGCTCCATGGATCCCTGGGGTCCTCAGACCCCAAGTTACTGACACTAGAGAGTGCTCCTAAAAGATCTGTATCATTCCTGCCTGTTGGGATGAGGAGGAGGAGCAACCTATCTTGGGATATTAAGCCTTTCAGTGCTGGGAAAACTTTTAACTCCATTGCCATAATGTAAAATTTAAAACAAATGCTAATAAAACCATACAACTGAAATAACTTACATGACCATATGAACTGTTTTAATAATTAAGTACCAGGGTCATACTGACAGTAATGCTTTGTGTGCCATTTTCGCTGAAACTGTTAATCCACATATGCTGCTACACCACCAGATAGTGTAATTCTTACTTCATGACTGATGTAATTTCTGTATTTCTAGGTGTCACATAACTATGGATACGAAGCAGAAACAAAGAGCAGTCATTGAGTTCTTGACCAAAGAGGGATGTACTGCTGCTGATATCCACAGAAGGCTCAGAAATGTGTATGGTGAGGCAACAATTAATGAGAGTAATGTGCGAAGATGGGTGAAAAAATTTAAAGGTGGTGAAACCAGTGTTGAAGACAAACCACGTAGTGGAAGGCCATTGACAGCAGTCACTGATGAAAACCAAAACAGAGTGGACAACATGATTCGCGCAGACCAATGTATGACTGTCCGAGAGATTGTTGAGGAACTTGGCTGTGGTCACAGTGCTGTTGAGCAGATTATCCACAACCTTGGATATAGGAAAGTGGGTGCCAAGTGGGTTAAGACTCATAATTAAGATCTTCAGATAATAGTGTTGACATGCTTTTGTAAATAGTTTCAGTGTAATTTAATGGCTTTCAAAACTCTCTTAAGCCATTGTAATAAAGTTTAGTATTCCTTCTTCAGTTTACAGCCAGCATTGGTGCGACATGCATGGTATAGTAGCTAACCCCTATGAGACTAGGATCTAACAGGGGTTTTCTAAAGGCTGCACATTTTGTTTACCTTTATTACCAGCTGAAGATGGGTAAATCTCTTTTTCATCAAAACTTCGCAATTCATTCCTTCATCTAGAAATGTATTATTTTTGAAAAGGCTTGCAACTTCTCTGGCTGGTCTGTGTCAAGATGCTTGCTTTTATAATAATGCTTTAACAGGAGAATTTTTTTGTAACTTTAAATATGAAAAATGTAGTCTTGTGCTTTGAAAAATTAAATAATCAGCAATTTTCTGCTTGGTTATATTGAAATGAAATCAGGTATTAATGTTATGTCAGTTTTGTGGTACTCTAAGTACAATGAGGAAATACAGAATAACAGCCAATTTACGGCAGTTGATCTAATGATTCACACCAATAGTGAACCTATTGATAAATTTACATTCCTTCAGAAGTTACTTATATTCCTTTCCTTCCAGCTTACAAGTTGAACATTAACTGTAGAAAGTACACTAGTTGCTTGTCACTGTGATCCAGACACTAGTAACGATGACAAGATAGGCCCCATATAAGAGATGTCAGTACTTAGTAAATTTGCCAAGTCCAATGCTTTTTAGCAGTATTCAGCAGGAGGTAACAAATCTTTTCAACCACGTTTGAGGTCATTATTTCCAAAGTTGCCTGTACCACCTTTTGGCTAGTGTTTGTACACATTACCTAGAATTACAGCTTCCTAAACTTAAGAGGGTTTACTTCTAAGTAGACATGTACAGAATGGAGTCTATTCTCTGCTCACTTACCAACAGACTTGGCAATAACACTGGAAGACCTGCCCTATTTGCCACCCTAGACCAACAGATTCAGGATAACATGTCCTTGCTTTGAGAACTACTCTGTCATTTCTTGTCTTTTTAGAATAGTCCTACAACAATATTACTTGTGCTGATGATAAGTTTGTTGCCTCTCCTTGCAACTTAGACAACAGAAACTAAGAGACTTCCTAAAATACTCAAGGCCAGCCCCTGAAGGTCAAGAACACCATTATCAGACTAAAATGCAGGTTCTTTTTTGATCTGGCAACTGAACCAATGAAGTGAAAATACACCACCTTTCAGGCTGGACAACGACTAGAGCGCAACTGGCGGAAATCTCGACTCTTATCTGACAGGACACGCTACAGAGAATTCCTTTATTCCTATGGAGTGGCAAAGAAGCAGCGAGAAAGACCTTCTTCTCTGCACGTATTGCGTCTGCGATTTCTCATCCAGCAGAGCTGTTCAGGGTGGTAAGGGATTTGACTCAGTTACCCACTCCCCTGAACTCGTTGTTAGAACCTAACGTAGCTTGCTGTGATGCTTTGAACAATCATTTCGCAGATAAAATCTCTCAGATAAGAGCCGACTTGGATGCCGGTGTTATAGCAGAGGTTACAAATGGAGTGTCCGGCGACCCCGTGAATAGGATTATACTGGATCAGTTTCAGTCAGTACCAAGGACGTAGACAAGCTCCTTGGAAAGGTAAGAAGGACAACTTGCCCTCTTGATCCCTGCCCTTCGTGGCTGGTCGTCCAGGGAGGAGTTGCGATTAAGACCCACTTAAGACATACTATTAATGCATCCTTCGGGGAGGGCAATTTTCCAGCTTGTTTAAAAGAAGCAATTATACGTCCGCTTCTAAAAAAGCCCTCCCTAGATCCCCTGGACATGAATAATTATAGACCAGTTTCCCATCTTCCATTTTTAAGCAAGGTGATCGAGAGGGCTGTTGCCCTTCAGCTCCAAGCTGTCTTGGATAAAACAGACTATCTAGATCCATTTCAAACTGGCTTCAGGGCAGGATATGGAGTCGAGACTGCCATGGTCGCCTTAGTGGATGATCTACGCCTAGGTATCGACAGGGGAAGTGTGACCCTGCTGGTACTCTTGGACTTCTCAGCGGCTTTCGATACCATAGACCATGGTATCCTTCTGGAACACCTGAGAAGATTAGGGATCAGGGGCACTGCACTTCAGTGGTTCCGGTCCTCTCTCTCAGGTAGATACCAGATGGTGATGCTTGGGGACAGCTGCTCCTCGAAAAAGGAGCTTAAATCTGGCGTCCCTCAGGGTGCCGTCCTGTCCCCAATGCTATTTAACATCTACATGAGACCGCTGGGAGAGATCATCAGGAGGCATGGAGCAAGGTGCTATCAGTACGCTGATGACACCCAGATATATCTCTCCATGCCTCAGATAATAGCATCAACTAAGGATGGCATCTCGCCTCTAAATGTATGCCTTGAGGCAGTAATGGACTGGATGAGGAAAAACAGACTGAAGCTGAATCCAGGTAAGACGGAGGTACTTGCTGTTAAGGGCCCTAGCCCTGGTATGGAGGTTTGTCAACCAGTTCTGGATGGGGTCACGCTTCCCCTGAAAGACTGTGTCCAAGCTCGGGGGTGCTCTTGGATTCACCGCTTCAGTTGACAGCTCAAATTGATGCGGCAGCCAGGAGTGCCTGCTATTAGCTTCGGCTGATATGCCAGCTGCACCCCTTCCTGGACTTGGAACACCTAAAAACAGTGGTACATGCGGTGGTAACTTCACGGCTTGACTTCTGCAATGCGCTCTACATAGGGCTACCCATGTGCTTAGTCCGGAAACTTCAATTAATTCAGAATATGGCAGCCAGGTTGGTCACCGGAAGATCTAAAACTGACCACATAACACCTATTCTGAAGTCCTTACACTGGCTGCCTATTAGTTTCCGGGCACAGTACAAGGTGTTGGTTTTTACCTTTAAAGCCCTTCATGACTTGGGGCCAGCCTACCTGCGGGATCGCCTTCTCCCATATAATCCACCCCGCACACTAAGGTCCTCTGGGAGGAATTTACTACAGCCAGTCAGAACTAGGTTGGCTGCAGTTACCCAGAGGACCTTCTCTTGGTCGCTCCCAGGTTATGGAATGGCCTGCCGGAGGAGACTCGGCACATTACCAGTCTTGACTGCTTTAAAAAAGCAGTCAAGACTGTTCTCTTCTGACAGGCCTTCCCAAACTAGTGTTCCACCGCCTCTCATCAATTGTCCCTTTGTTTTTAATTTTGTTTTTGTTTTTAATAGTTAATGTGTTTTAGGGGGATAGAAGGGTTGGTGGGTGGGGAGGATGGGCTACATTTTAATGTTTTAATGTATTTATATGTTCTTGTAATGCCGCCTCAATCCACTGGGAGAGGCGGGATAGAAATAAATATTATTATTATTATTATTATTATTCATAAAACCTTCTTGTCATTCTTTCCGTCCCTCTCTTTAAAAGAGTGTCTATAAGGGAGGGACATTATCATCATAAAATATCTCTCCCTCATACATTCTTCATTAAACAGAACTCTTTCCCACCTTTTACCTTTAATCTTTATTCCTGTTCTCTTTGTCATTCAACAGCTTTTTCCTAGAAGGAACTTCTGTGCACTTTAGGCTTTTGTAAAGCACAGCACTGGGAAATATACCAGGAGTAAAGCTTCAGTCTGAGATTTAACTGGAGTCATACATAAGAGCAATGGGGAAAATGTCATAGGTAATGGAAATGGTAAGTATACCATCTGGAGGGTTGTAATTCTCAACCCTGGACTAAGGCATGACTCTTTAGCATACAGTTATGGAAACAGTTTCTGGCTATGGTTACCATGGGAGCTAGTCTACTTCTCAGCAAAGGGCAGGAAGATTTCTTTTAAGTTCTGGAAACTTGCAAACTGGTAATAATATTTAACAGTTTGGAGCAGTGCTACTCAAAATGGTCCCTGAACCAATGCTAGTCCATGAGCATCCCTGACAATCCCTGACAAGTTTCCAGGAAATTAAAAAGCAGCTGTAGTCAATATGGTGCAAGTTCCTGAGACAATGGAGGAACTGCCAGGTCCCTGCATCCAACAGCTTGAGAACTGTTGGCTTAGACTATACCTGTACAGTGGATGGATATTCATGTATCTTTAGGTGCTGCAATGTGAACTGTTCTAACATTTTACAAACTGGAATTCTGTTCACAAGCATCGGTGGTATTTATATTATGGCCTCTTACATTTAGCTCTGCCTCCTCTTTCCATGTCTCTGCTCATTTCCTATGCCCTCTGTCCCTTTGCAAGTTTCCGTACCGCTCTCTACTTTGTAGCCCTCTGTTTCCCAAGTATCAAGTCCTAGGCCATTCCCACACTAGACTGTTATAGTGCTATTCCACTTTCAACATCCTTGGGTTTGTAGTTTACTGAGGCCAAAGAGCTCTCTGGCTGAGAATTCTCAATGCCCCTCCCTAGACTGCAAACCTCCACAATTCCATAGAAATAACAGCACTATAACTATGTATGCGGAAATGGCCCTAGTTCACACATGCAGCCACTGAACTGCATTTGAGGAACAGTATTATAGCAGTTATGATCAAATTTGTTAAGTTTTTTTTTAAAAAAAAAGATGTCTTAAGTCCTACATGATCAAATGACAATTTTTGGCACATTATTCCTAAAAAGGAAATTTCCTGTGCTTTTCTTTTAAGAACAAAGCAGGAAAGAATAAAACCTTTAAAATGTATTTTTACCCTCAGTTTATGTACATCGTAGATAAATTGACACAACACAATTCCTAGAATGGAGTCTATTTTGCTATCTCCCACAATAAGACATTTATTACATACATAACATTACTAGCAAAAACAGGCAACAAACCTTCAGTAATTGATCACACTTGACAAATTGTTGGGAAGAATTTGGAGGATTTCAAGCAATTGAAATGAAAGAAATAAACAACAACCATAAATATGTAGTACCTTTTCTTCAATACACAAAGAATTCTTAAGTGTCTAAACAGTATTTTATCCAAATATCTTACATGTTAAATGCACAGCAACCAGACCACGCATCTGTGTTATCCAATCATCTGCCAATCTTTGTTTGAAATGCTTGTCTTCAGCGATAGGAGCAGCATCCCTAACATGTCTATTTCTAGGAAAACAGTTAATGGCCTTTTCATGGATGTTGCTTTAAAGTAATAGATGCTTCATATCCAATATTGGCCATATAATATTCACAACTTATCTGAAAATCTGATTGCCAAGGATGTGAGTATGAAGATTGATACAAATGTGTACCAATACTTTACATACATTTTTAAAGGTTAAGAGATTTCTGGCATGCACATAGTTCAGACATCAACTGGCTTTTTTTAATGTAACAGTTGCACACTAGGTCATTCCAGAATTTTAACTCCAAGCCTTCATGCCCAGTCCAGTTCGAGACATTCTGGTATGGGAACTTGTCTTTACTGGCAAGCATTTTATAACATTAACTGAAGAAAACGACTTTATGCTTTTGCTTCAAATCTCAACAATGTACTATCAAGTTGATGGTTGTTTCATTTTACAGAATGTTGTATCAATAATGAGAGAACTGTTTTAATGATCTGAATCTCTTAAATGAACAGAGTTCTGGAATATGCAACATACCTTTAGGAGCAGCTAGTATAAAAAGTATCAACATCAGTGGTTTGAATATAAAAAATTTATTTAAAGTCAGAGTATGCAACAAATAAAACCTACAGAAAACAGATTTCCCCATCACAATCTGTTGCTTACCAAATAATGAGAAAACACATTCCTTCAGTCATTATAAAGTCTTCAATACAAAAGAAATTTAAATTTTATAAGAAAGCCTAGTAGACCAGATACTGTCTCCTTCCAATATGCTTTGTAGACACCATGTGACTGTTCAATACATTCCACGCCATCCACCTCCTCCCATGTTGCCTTGCCCATAGTATCCACCACTATTTCCACTGCCACGACCTATGAAGCAATAATGGAAAGTTTTATTCCTGCAATTACATTGTTTAATATTTAACGTTACACAGCATGATCTCCATTGTTTATATGATTAGCTGTACAGACCTTGTGTGCATACAATTCACACTTCATTCTTTAATTTCCTAAGGTCACATGTACTTGTTAAAAATAAATGTATTAGAAGTGAAGAAGCAATATAATTTGACCACTAAGACAACTTACCATAGCCACCCAACCCGTCAGGAGTACCATATCCTCCACTGTAACTGCTGCCCATTCCCATTCTTCCAACGGAACCATAACCACCTTGATCTAGAAAACAGTATTCAATGTTAGCCTTTAGAGATCTGTGTATATTTAATTTGAATTAAAATGTGAAACAAAGCATACCCATGCCATCTCTGCCATAGCCTCCCATGCCAGAACCACCTCCAGCAGTTGAATTCAGGAACAGCTCAATGTATCGATGCTCTTTAAAAGAACAGTCAAAAAGTACACAAGTGAAAACTTAACTGAGATAGCTTCACAGTTTACATGTGTCTTTTTTTTTCAAAAACAAAAAATCGTAGACATCTTTTCACCCAGCACAATTAACAAAGAATCTGGAAATTTATAACCTCCTTTTCCTTTACAAGCACATGCTCTACAGAACGCTGAACAATCAGCACATGTGGCTCTGTAAACAATTCACACAGATGTGAAATAGCAGCATTCTTCTAGAATATACAGTGTAACCAAGCATTCCACACATTCTACTGAGGTCTAAAACTCAGTTATCCATGCCTGCTCAGTGTAAAAACTGTGATATTACACTGTCTACTTTAGTCTGATTAATACCATTTGAAATACCACTTGCCTTCTAGGTTTTATGAAGATCCGATATCAAGCGGAAATGCTCATATTACTTCTATCATATAGAAGGCACCAATTCTGATCATTTAATTGTTCTGTTTGCTATAACTTACGCATATGATTTTTATCCTTTGACATGGCAGCCACAGCATCTTCATGTGTCACAAATTCTACATCAGCTTCACCTGTTGCTCTACCATCTGCTCCAATGTCAATGTGAATTCTTATAGGGGTCAGCGGTGAGAAAAACTAAAAGTGAGAAATAGTACATCAATGAGTATAGAAATGTTTAAATGTAAACCACAGGATCTTAAATGCATCAAATGCACACATTTTATTTGCTTGCTGCCCTACCAACACAGTGAGGTAATCTGTCCAGAGCCACTACCACCAAAAAAAACAAAACAAACAAACAAACAAAAAAACCCCTAAAAACTTTTTACTAGAATATGTGCAAATTTGTTATGAGCTTTCTTCATCTGCATGACCCAGTTGCAGAATCCCTTAAGCACTTCCTTTAAGACCTTTGTATATTATAATTGTATGATGAATAACATACAAAATCTTGGTGCTACTGCAGAACAGCTTTAGGTTAATGGGAACTATTCTGTTTCAATTAGAATCCCTTGATCTACATATATGGGCTACCTGCAAAACAGCAGCTTGGAGAGGGAGTATAAGGCTAGATACAAAATAAGATGCTGATAACTGCTGTAAATGATCATTTTTGGAAGGCTGAAGAACTACAACTAGTAGGTTAATTTCTCGCACCAGCCAACTGGGGCAGGAATTGTCAAAGTTCCTAATGTGTTTAACTGTTGGCTTCTCTTTCCCCTCCTCCTTCAGTTTAATTACACAGGCTTGCCAACCATTAGATATTAAAAACTGATAGAACAGACAAGACAAAAACCAGATAGAATTTGAAGTGTTGTTTCTCTATGTTAGCAGGCATAAATGGTATCATAGAAACTGATCTTGTGTATTTAACTTTTGGCTTGAGTTTAAAAAGGCACTTTTTTCCCTTCGTGTCATGCTGTGTTTGTTTTGCTGTGCTGGTCTGAACATCAGTCATTGTGTGCAACTGCATATCTGATTGAGACACTTCCTGGTTTGGCAACTGGTCTCTTAGCTTCAGCCCTGCCTCTTGGTTCAGAATCTGCAACTTCAAGATAGCAACTGGGAGTCATGAGTGTGCTTCTGGTCTCCATATGCCCCTTCCCTGTTTGACTGGCCTTCTTGGGTACAGCTTTAGTTTTTAATTTAAGTTTAAGCTTATCTTAACTAGACTTCTTCACTACTCGATACTATTTTCCTTTGGTCTACTGCACTTTCCGCCTCATATTTGCTTGAAAGAACATTTTCTTCAATATTAATTCTGTTGCTGGTTCAGAGGCATGCTGCTCAATGGCCAAATGAACTCTGGCAGTACTTTGTATACATTCCCCTCTCTTTCTATGATCAGAGTACATGCGGTCTCGGGTGAGCCATTAGCAGCAGATTACCTCTCTGCTTGCTGCTTCTTTTCTCATGATGCAAGTGAAACTCCTCTTTGTCTCCTCTAGATTCCATGTACTTTTGTTTTCTCTTAATCAGTTCAGTTGCAATTTTAAATGAACAGGTTGCTTACCTGTAACTGTGGTTCTTCGAGTGGTCATCTGTGTCCTCATACATTAGGAGCTTTCGCGCCTGCGCGGTAGCGATGGGAAGATTCTAGAGCTCGATAGCTTAGCGAGAACCCCTCCCCCATGCCGGTACTGCGCATGCTCAGCCCGCTGAGCAATGGTCACTCCTCAGTTCTTGGTCCGCCGAATAAAGTGAGACCTGAAAAAGAGGGGAAGGTTGGGCGGGCATGTATGAGGGCACAGATGACCACTCAAAGAACCACAGTTACAGGTAAGCAACCTGTTCTTCTTCTTTGTGGTCTCTGTGCCTCATACATTAGGAGACTGTGTAGCTTACCGGTAGGATGGTGGGTCAGGTCCTACAGAACAGAAGCCAGCACAGCATGTCCAAATCGAGCATCCCTCCGGGACCGGCAATCTAGCCTGTAGTGGTGCACGAAGGTCGATGGCTGGGACCAGGTCGCCACACGGCAGTTCCTGCAGATCAACTCCTCACAGGAGGGCTGCAGATGTCGCCACGGCTCTTGTGGAATGAGCCTGAAGAAAGTCTGGCGGAGGCTTCTTGGCAAGCTCATACGCCAGGTGGATAGACTGGGCCACCCACTTGGAGAAGCGCTGGGTGGATACCTTGTGGCCTCTTCGACTGCCATAGCACACAAAAAGGTGCAGGGTCTGTTGAAAAGAGACAGTCCTGTCCTTGTAAAATGCCAAGGCCCAACGAACATCCAGGGAGTGAAGGGACTGCTCCAAAGGTGTATTCGGGTCCGGGTAGAAGGTGGGCAGGATGATGTCCTGGTTCAGATGGAAGTTGGACACCACCTTCAGCAGGAATGAGATGTCAGGCCGTAGGACCACCTTGTCCCTGTGAAAGACCAGGTACGGCTTGTCACATCGTAGGGCTGTCAGCTCTCCCGCTCGCCTGGCAGAGGTGACAGCCACCAAGAAGGCAGTTTTCATGGCGAGCAGCCTGTCATCTGCAGTCGCCATAGGTTCGAAGGGCAGCCTTGTCAGTTGAGACACCACCAATGATAACAATCATGGCGGTAGTGGCGGCGATACCAGCGGGTACAGGTGCTGCAGGCCCTTGAGAAACTGCTTGATGGTACTGTCTCGGAAGAGGGCAGCAGATGGGGATCGTAGTGGTTGGTATGCTACGATAACGGCGAGGTACACCTTCAGTGACGGGAAGGCCAGGCCCTGCTGTCAGAGGTGCAGGAGGAAGTGGAGCACGGTCAGCAGGTTGACAGGTGACACCGGCTCCCGACGTTCCTCGGCAAAGGCAATGAAACGCCGCCACTTGTAGTGGTAGTTGCAGCGAGTCAATTCCTTCCTGGCCATAGTCAAGACGTTCCCGATGACAGGGTCATCTATGGCGATATCCTCCAGGAATGGAGGGCCAAGAGTGGCAGGTCCGGATGCAGCACGAGACCGCTGGAGTGGGAGAGGAGGTCCGGTACCGTCGGGAACCGGAGGATCTGTCCGCGGGCGGCCTCGAACAGGGGCCCGAACCAGTGCTGCCTCGGCCAGTATGGCGCCACAAGAACGACGTCTGCTCAGTCCACAAGGATCTTCGATATCACGCAGCCCAGAAGGGGAAACGGAAGGAACGCGTAGAGGAGTCCCTCGTTCCACCAAAACTGGAACGTGCTGCCGATGGAGTGGTGATCGCGGCTGGCCCTCGAGCAGAATCGACGGCACTTTGCATTCTGGCTGGTGGCGAAGAGGTCTATCGTTGGCTCGCCCCATCGGTCCTGAACCATCTGGAAGGCCTCGCTGGAGAGGGACCACTCGTGATGGGATGAAGTGTCCCTGCTAAGAGCTTCCGCTGTGGTGTTCTCCTGCCCGGCCAGGTGAACTGCCCCCGGGTGGATCCTGAGCAAGACGCACCAGTCCCAGAGGTCGAGGTGACGTTGAGGAGAGTGGTGGAGTGAGTCCCTCCTTGTCTGTTCATGTAGCAGACTGCCGTCGTGTTGTCGGTGAGGATCAACACCGTGCGGCCTGCAATGAGGTGACGAAATGCCCGCAGAGCTTTGGAGATGGCCAGCAGCTCGAGGGCATTGATGTGGAGGGCAGTCTCGTGTCCGATCCACCAACCACGGACTCTGAGGTCGCCGGAGTGTGCTCCCCAGCCGAAGAGCGAGGCATCCGTTGTTTAACTGTGACCGTGGGATGGTGTGCTTGGAATGGCATGCCTGACAGGAGGTGGCTGTAGGACTGCCACCACAGGAGGAATTGGCGCACCTGTAGAGGCAGCTGGTAGCGGCGAGACTGGTCGTCCCAGAGCAGATTAAAGGCTCAGACAAACCAGTGCTGAAGCGGTTGTGCGCGCAGTCTGGATACATAGGTAACAGCAGTTGTCGAGGCCATGTAGCCGAGGAGCTGTTGGACCCTCCTGGCCGATAGCGTCGGACCATGGAAGGCGGTGTACGCTGCCCGACAAAGCATCCGCACCCTGTCCAGCAATTGGTAGGCCCTCACTGATACCGCGTCCAGAGTCGCCCCGATAAAGTTGAGAACCCTTGTGGGTTCGAGATGGGACTTCTTCGGATTGATCACGAGTACCAGCCGAGTGAGAAGAGTCAGAGTCCGGTGAATGTCCTTGTACAGTTTCTGTTGGCAGGACGCCACCAAGAGCCAATCATTCAGGTAGGGGTAGACAGAGTCGCCTTTCGTCCACAGGAACGACATGACGGGGGCCATGCACTTGTGAAGACCCGCGGTGCGGTCGAGAGGCTGAATGGCAGCACCCGGTATCGGTAGCAAGTGCCGTCGACCGCGAACCGCAGGTACCGTCTGTGCTGCGGGCAGATGGAGATGTGAAAGTAGGCGTGCTTGAGATCGATGGAGGCGAACCAGTCCCCTCGTCAAAGGAAGGGCAGGATCGAGATTAGCATGACCATCTTGAACCTCTTGGGGTGGAGGTAGTCGTTCACTCCTCTGAGGTCTAGAATGGGCCGCAGGGTTCCGTCCGCCTTCGGTACGGTGAAGTACCTCAAGAAGAAGCCGGTGGTCTTGGCTGAGGACAGAAGTGCTTCGATCACTCCCTTTTGTAGAAGGGACTGGATCTTTTCCAGCAATACCAAGCTGGCCGGGGTGGAGTAGTAGACTCCTCGCGGCGGAATATCCTGGAACTCTATGGCATATCCCAGGCAGATGATGGTAAGTACCCAGGAGTCCGCAGTAATTTTCCGCCACTGGGCGAGATGTCTGGCCAGGCTTGGTTGATATTGAAAGGTTGCTGGTAGGGTGAAGATTGGCGTCGGTGGAGTTCTGCTGACGGCATCAAAATCGTGACTTCGACCCGGACGAAGACTTCTTTGACAAGGACGGGTGTCTTCGAGGGAGTCTCTGTGCGGCGGACGAAGTGGACGGCCGGGACGCAGTCGATCTCAGTGACCGCGGTTGATATGCGGAGGAGGAGGAGGACCTTTGCCATGACGGTTTGGAGCCGAAGCTGCAGCGGGACTGGGCCAGCTGGTTGATGCCCATTTTCTTTGCTGCCAGGCGGGCCTTGGCAAGATGGTCCATGGCCTCATCTGTGGGTGTGTAAAAAAGTCCTTGCCCGTCGAACGGGAGGTCCTCAATCCTTCGGCAGCTATCCTCCTGGAGTCCGGATGATCTTAACCAGGCATGTCGTTAAAGGGCCACCGAACCCACCATCACCCTCGAGGTCGCCTCCACGGTGTGCCTCGAGGAGGCGATTTGTTGGTTCGCGACCGCAATGGCTTCACCGAAGAGGTGTGTAGCGGCAGCACGGGACTCCTCCGGCAGGTCAGCGAGGAGTGGGGCGAGTCGGTCCAGGATGTTACGATGGTAAGTCGCGACGCAAGCCATCGTGTTGAGGGTTTAGGCCACCAGGGAAGACGCCGAGTAAAGCGTCTCCCGAAAGTGTCGAGCTTCCGGCCTTCATGATCCGGTGGGGTGGTGTGAGCTCGATTGCCCCCCTTTGTCTGGGCCGACTCAACCACTATAGAGTTTGGTACAAGATGGCTAAAGAGGAACTCTGCGTTCTCTCTTTGCATCTTGTATAAATGCTCCAACCTGTGAGGTATAGGCTGCGCTGAGGCCGGCTTCACCCACGGTTGCTTCATGGCCTCAAGCAATGTTGGTAGGAAGGGCAGCGGTGCAGTAGATGGTGGGCATGTCTCCAGGTACTGAAATACTGGATCCTGCGCCGCTGGAGCCAGTTCCACAACATTGAGGCCGAGGGCCGTGGCCATACGGAGGAGGATCGCTGAAAATTGCCTCACATCCTCCGGTGCCGACTCTGGGGCCGGTTCCCCAAACGCCAGTTGAGGCGACTCATGAGATGACGGAGTCGACTCCGTGGAGTCCAACTCATACGACTCCGATGATGGCGTTGGAGATCTCTCTGCCACTCTCTCCTGGGATTGCTTGTGGGCAGGGAGAGCCAGGGTCACCGTCAGAGCAGCGGGCTGCGCTGGTACTGAGGTCGATGACGTAGTCGGGATGGGCGTGACCTGGAAGGGCACCACCACGGGCAGTGGGCCGCCTGTGTCGTCGCAGGTCACGTTGCTTGCACCACGGTGGTCTGTGGCACAGGATGCGTTGCGGTCGCCGTTGTTCTTGGGGGAGGTGACACTGCCCTGTAGCAGGGTGAGGGCTCCTGGGACCTCTGATGGTGAGGCGAGTCGGACCAGCTTGGCATCCTCTCATAATAGGAGCGATGGGCCTCCCTGGAGGGCGAGCGAGACCGGTGTCACAGAGACCAGTACTGGACATCGGGGTGGTACCGGTCCTGGTACAACGGGGAGTAGGAGTGGTACAACCCCAGGAGCTCGCACCAGAGGTGCTCCTGGCCGTACCTACCGAGGTAGGAGGCGGAGGAGTAAACGGTGTCCCTCGAGTAGGTTCTCTCTAGGCTCATCTCCCGATGTCGAGGGGATGGAGGCCTGGCTCTCTGGTCAGGAGAGCGGGAGTCACCGTGTCTAGAGGCTGGCCTGTGGGAAGGCAAAGGCCAATGTCGGACCACAGCCTCCTCCCGGTGGTCGACCAATGGACGGTGATCTGGCGGGGTAGCTGCAGCAGTCAGCTTGGGCGGTTCCGAGGGCGGGACTTCCACGGTCTGCTCCTTCTCAGACACCTCGAGGATCTCTTGCTTGAGAACCTCCTGCTCCTCCGAAAGCTCTTCTGGTTTTTCAGACAACTGGATGGGCGAACTGCCGGGAGACAAGTCTCCTTTTGAGGGGAGCATCTCTTTTTCTTCCTCCTCCTCTTCTTCTTCTTCTCCTTCCCTGTGTCCTGGGTTGGAGGATGCTTCTTCTGAGCCGGTGTCAATGGCTTGGAGAAGGTGGAGGCCTGCGAGCCCGCAGGGTCCTCCCGCACCGGAGGAGCCGAGATCTTCGGGATCCTCAGGAGCTTCATGATCGGTACCGATGAGGTGGAAGGTGTGGCAGCTGCTGCTGATGAAGAGGTCGACGGGCGAGAAGATTTCTCGGCCATGACACCGTGGGCCTCGGTCTTCTGGGCTTGCAGGGACTCCTCCCAACAATGAGACTTCAGTCTCACTGAGCGGTTGCGGAGGATCTGGTGGGTAAACTGCTTGCAGACTGGGCAGGCCTGAACGTTATGGCCCTCGCCCAAGCAAAAGAGCTTGTCAGAGAGAGTGACCTTTCTTCCACAGGAGACGCAACTCTTAAACAGCACCGACATAGAATACATCCAGGAAGAAGAGAAGAGAGGGGGATAGCGGGGGGTTCGAAGTCGACAGAACCAATCCAAGATCCAAAAACGTAGTCAAGCCAAAAAGCCGGGTTAGAACTAGAAGCCGAAAACACCAAGCCAAATCGTAAGTCAAAGCCGAAATCCAAAAACTGAAAACCGCAGTCAAAAAAGCCAAGAATCAAGCTGAAAAAGCTCAAGCTATCAAAGAACCTTCTGTTCGCAACAGTTGACAAGAAAGAACTGAGGAATGACCATTGCTCAGCGGGCTGAGCATGCGCAGTACCGGCATGGGGGAGGTGTTCCCGCCAAGCTATCAAGCTCTAGAATCTTCTGAACACTACTGTGCAGGCGCGAAAGCTCCTAATGTATGAGGCACAGAGACCACGAAGAAGAACTTCTGCTTTTCTATTAACTCATCTAAGTAGTTAAGACATTTAGGAAATTTGATCTAAACTAAAGAAAGAGGAAAAGAGGTCTGAAACTTGACTGGTTGGCAAGGCAGGAAAAATAAAACTGAAGAGGGAGAGAGAAGCAACCAATAGTTAAAATAGCTTTGGAACTTTGAGAATTCTTGCTTTGATCAGCTGATGTGATTATCCCACTTGTTGTGGATTGTTCCTTCAGCCTGCCCAAGAATGACATTTCAAAGAACTGAGTCAATTTCCTCATCCTCATAAACCTCACACTGGGATGAGCTGCATTTACAAATACAAGCTGACTGAATTTATACTATAAATCACGTTTTAGAATTGTTGTTACGTGCCTTCAAATTGTTTATGACTTATGGCAACCCTAAGATGAACCTATCATAGAGTTTTCTGAGGTTGAGGGTGTGTGACATGCCCAAGGTCACCTAGTGGGTTTCCATGGTTGAGCAGGGAATTAAACTCTGGTCTCCAGGGTTATAGTCCAAAGCTCAAACCACTTTTTCGGGTTGTGTGATTCTTGATTCCTTGAACTTTCCTGTATTTGCCAAAAATGCCCAGAATATTGCAAAGACTGTAGAGCTTTGCACAGAGATAAAAATCCTACCCATGGGGTTGCGTCCGCTCAAAGTTGGATTTATTTTGACAGATGAGTTAATACATAAAAATGACACACAGCCTATTAGGCTGCCAGGGTAGACAGAACTTCTTCTGCTGTTTTTACCACAGGGTTGTTGTTTTTTTTTAAAATTTGAAGACTTCAAACTTCAATAGCAAGGGGCAAAAGTACTGATAAAGTATATCAGCACAGAAGATCAACTCTTCAGAAAACCACATCAATAACCAAGAAAAAAGTCTATCCTATCATTTCTTACATGGATTTTTTATAGCTTGGTCTCAACAGTTTCTATATTAAACTAAAGTGATGAATACCAAACCTCCCATTTTTTTTAGTGTAATTGTTATAAGCCATACTGATCACTAACACTTCCAATCATCCTTCCTAAAGTAGTCAAACATTCCTCTTACTGGAGTTCGTACAACAAATAGCATCTTCTGAGACCAGCTGATTTGGTTATCAAATATATTTATTCGTGTTTATTTGACTTTTATTCCCATCCTTCTCTCAGAGTTGGAATATAGGGTTGTTGCCATCATAATTTTAAAAATTTCCAATAAAAACAGAACTATACATGTTAGGATGCAAATTAAATTAACTGTTAAAACAAAAAATAATTACCAATAAATGTAAGCAGTGAACTATTTTTAAAAACCTAGCCTATCCATTTTATACCCTCTGGTCACAACTGGTAGTCAATTCCCAAAGGCTGCCCCTTCCAGTGGAAGAACAGAGAGAGCTAGCCTAGTTGTACATGAAAGGATATTTCATAATTTGAGAGCAGTCACTGAAAAGGTCCTCGTGTCTGCACCAAACATACGTTTGAAGGCAGTGGGACCAAAAAATGGCCTTCTCCAACAGAAACTGAAGTCCTAGTAGGCTTATATGGGAGAATATAATGTGGCATATATGGTTTAAATAGTTCCATAACCAACACTCCAAATTTTGCCTAGAAATGGGCTTCTGGCTACTTTATCAGGGCTTACATGCTCCCTGTAACCAGCACTGGTCAACAGTCTGGCTGCAGCTTTATCAGTCAGCTGCAGTTGCCAAACACCCTTTAAAGGCAACTGTGTGCAGAATATATTAAAAGTAATCCAAATAGGATTCAACTTAAACATATGTTAGTGCCCATACCAGACATCTCCAGGAATGACCAGAACTGAGAAATTAGATTTAATTCTGGAAATGTTCTCTTCTCCTGGGTTGAATCCAACAGTACATAAAACAGTAAAGTTGCCTCTTCAGGGGTTGCATAACTCTATCGTGCACAGGTTGAATTGCTATTGCCCGACTGGCCTTTCAGATAAATAGGAGCATCTCCGCTTTGTCTGGATTAAGCATCAATTTGTTCACCTTCATCCAAGGTATCAGTGGCATCCAGTTAATGGTGCAGAACTAAATGAGCTTTTGAAGATTCACACAGAAAGACTAGAGTTGGTTCAAATCAAAAGGTACTGCTAACTAATTTACAATACAAGTATTCTTTCAACTAGTAAATGGAACCAGCAAGGTATCAAAAAAAGAAATTACTATGGAAGTGTTTAGGACCGTAGAGTAGCTGTATTGAATTCATTTTCAAAATGGTTGCACACATCTGATTTCAGAACTGAAACACACTTACGTTAGCGATGTCATTTTCTGTAGCTCGAAATGGCAATCCCCTCATGTGAACAAAGTGACCACCATGAAAGCCTGAGCTAGCATCTCCTGCTCCACCATACCCATGGCCTCCCATTCCTAGAAACAAAAATGTCTATCAATGCATGATTTACTAAGGGACATTCAACATGCACTTACTTTTCTTGAAACTGGACATAAGACTGGAATGCCAAATACTAGAATATATGCTACTCTGATTCACTTTCCACTAGTCATCTTTTGGTACCCACCATGCTAAATATTTTTTCCACTCTATTCAAGACGAATGGTACAGAAAAGTAGTTTCCTCATCTAATCACATACTGGGACTTAAAACTCTAAGACAGTCCACACAATTTCTTGCAACTCTAATGAATATAACACCACCACTGAAGAATTGAAACCAATCCCTAGAGATAAACAGACCCCTTTTAATTGTCACTTTCGCTAGAACCTCTGTTCATACATTTCTTCAAACAATACACATTGTTTTCTTTGCTTAAGACAGTTTGATGAGACAACCTGATGGTGAAATTATTATTCAGTTTTTAGATCTTACCTCTCCCATCTCTCATTCTGTCATCATAGCCATCATTTCCATAGCCATAATTGTTATATCCACCATAGTCATCAAAGCCACCATACCCTGTGAGATTTAAGTGGACATATACTGTAATGTTCTTTAAAAGCAAACTTCATGTTTACATTATGCATGTAATCAACATTTCTTCACATCAAATATAAAAACAAATGTCAATACATAAATGTGGTCAGGCTCAAAGACATGCAAACCAAGTTTTCTACAGTCAAAATCTAATTTCAGATGCCTCTCCATACCTTTTCAATCTTTAGTCACACGTCTTGTAAAAAAACTGATTGGTATCCAGATTTCAGACTTGGTATGTATTATAATTACTGTCATTTCTGTATTTCTTGACAAAACGTCAGGAACATGAAAATGACAAGAGCCTGTGGTCATTAGATACACATACCACCGTCATATCCACCACCTCCTCGACGCATTCTGTCATACATACTTCCACGCCCAGCTCCATAATAACCCCCTCTTCCTCCCATTGGTCTATCATATGGTCCAGGCCGCTGTCCCATCATTCTTCGTGGTGGGTCATAGAATCCTCGGATTTCACTTTTACTACTTTTGAAGATCTCAATATATCTGAGTAAAAAAAGATTTACAATGTACAAATGTAAGAATATAAAAATATAAAGTCTGGAAAAATACAGTAACAAGTTGCACAAATACTCTGAATTCTATATCTAGATACAGCATTCAGTAGAAGTGCACACTGTTTTTCCAAGTGTCCCTTAAAGTTTTAGTAATTTTAAATGCAAAAGCAAGCACTTCTCTTGATTTATTATACTGACTAAAAAAATCTAACTGCACATTAAATATAACAAATCTCTGAACCACACTCCCCCCTACCCCAGAAAAAGAAAAAAGAGCTTTGAATGTCTGGCTATCACAGAACACCCTCCACAAAAATTGAAACAGTCCAATTTTATGAAGCTACATTATATTACCAATCCCCCCTCCCACCAAGTCTACTGTACCTCCCAAGTTACTTAGGGTGATTCTTTTTTTAAAAAATAGCCAGTTAATTTATTTTCCCCAACCCCCCAAACCAACACTGACCCCCAACCCCCCAAAAAGAATATTTAACACCATCCCAAACTCTCCATCCCCACCTGTGCCCTATTCTTTCCTTGTGTTTCCCCAGAGCTTTTTCTGCTATCTCCTTTGAAGCAAACTGCACGAAGGCCTCCCCTGTGCTTCTCCCCTGGTAGTCCAGCGTCAATGTTATCCCATTTGGCACGATTTCCAACCCTTTAACCCAAGGACAAATAACCCCATCAAGGGGAAGAGTGTTAAAGTCTGAAACATTCCCATCTGTAGAAAATACTTAAAGCAAATCTACACAAATGCAAGAAAATAGCTTAACTTCCCCCCACACCTAGCCTAAATACACACACTAAAGATGTTTCATTAAACTTTATGGGTTTAGACATTCTATTACTGTTTCTGTTCAGACTACACAGCAACAGCTACATCACAAAGGCCCACCTACACTGCATACTATACTAATAACTACATACTCCAAATCCTGATTCCTAGCAAGGTATCTAAATGTGTATAAATTTTATAGCCTGTACTACCAATGCATCTCTTAACTATTTAGCAGCATTTGAATAAAGAATACCAAAATTAGCAATCTAAATTTTAAAGACTAATGCCCCCCTCCCCCCTCAGGAATAGCTAATAAAAAATAAACTATTTCAAATATCAATCTTGCAGACATAGAAACACTGAAAGTCACTTGACATTAACACTAGAGCTACCTTGAAAGAACTGAACGATCTCCTCCTTGCTGCAGCCAAATGGCAGACCACGCAATCGTACTGTTCCATCACTAGATGAATCATTTGGACCATTATGTTTCCCAGCCCAGTCCATTTTGCTGTTTAAAATCAAACACCATAAAAAAGATAAACAGCAAATTTAGCATTTGAGAATCATGATTCACCCCCACCCCTTTGTAAGCAGGACTGTATACATTAGCAGTATCTTCAAACATTAAAAAAAAATGCAACAGCTGCTCAGATGTTACTAAGAGCATAATCCTATGAAAGTTTTCAACTGCCATTGTCTTTAATACATACACGACAACTAGCATGACCTTCTCATGCAACCTGCCACACGGCTACCCTCAACATCTTTGGCCTTCAAATAAGATGCAGCTATCTGTAAAGTCAACTTCTACTGCTTGAGAAAACAATAGCATCTCCCCAGTTCCTTCAATTAGCCCAGCCATCTACTAGCCATTAAGTACATTCATCCAATCACTTCAGTGTGTGCTAGTTTAACTCATAATGTTGCAGGCTGGTAAAGCCACTATAAACTATTGCCTAACAATGCCTCTGAACAGTGTGCACACACCTTTCCTCTGCCCACATATAAGCCACATGCTTTTTTTGTTCCAGTGCTAGCTACATGACTGGAGGTCTGACAACTATATGAGGCAGTGAATGGGAAGCAACACATCAGGATCTTGGAAAGGGACTGACAGGCATGGGATAATATTCAGGAGACTGGGAAAAGCAAACAGGTTGGTGCACAAGAAGTCATGTTTCACCAGCAAGACAGCCAAATAGAGAGAAGCAAAAAAATAAAAATAAAAAAATCATTCTTCTTTTATATTGAAAGCTGCCACACAGACAATTTCTTTTTTTAAAAAAATGGAAGGATGACACATGCAATATACAAAATGTAAAAATTGAGTTTAAGTTAATAAGGGAAGTATTAGGAATGAAATGTATTTTTATTTTCAGAAACTGTGGAACAACAGCAGTTCTTTAGTGGGGTTCACACACTAACACATACATGTTCCCCAAACAGAACACAGTAGCATCCTTCAATTTCAATAACTAAACTGGCATAACCAGACGCCAGAAGCCTACTTAGTGATCAGCTGTTGGTGTATGTGAGAATCCCAGCTTTAAAGTAATATGGTTTTACTCACTAAGAAACTTGATATTTCTCCACAAATTTTATTTAGCAATTCTTGGTTGGTGGGGGAGAACAGTTGCCTTTGGGATAAAGCTCCACTTATTCCTATAAGCAAAAGCAGACTTTCCCCCGAAATGGGAACAGAAAGTGGAGGAACAATCCTTCCTGTTTCTGTCCTGAAAAGGTCCTGTCAGAGTTGGCCTCATATTATACAATCTTCCCTATCTTCCCTATCTAAAAAGGCAAAGGGTCATGAAAGAAAGAGAAATTCATAGGGAAGGATTCTATTCCCCATGAGACAATTCTGGAAGAAAACCTCTCAGGAGGACACTGTTATGCCTTCTGCCACCAAGATGGACTCGGATCACATGTAAGAAACCACTTCTTGAGACCCTAAGCATTTTTTAAAAAATAAGCACACCATAACTGCTTGTTAAGGGTCTCATGCTTTCTTAAAAGATATCTTACCTATCAAGGCTGAGAAAACCACCCAACAAAATGAAGTACAGATAAAGAACAAGCAGAGAGGAACAGGCAGATGCAAATGCAGCAAACAAAATCACAAGTAACACTGCAGGAGCTAGAACTCTCTCAGTAACAATATGATTTCAACAATCTGCCTTGGTCACTCAAGGCTAAGGCAAGGGGCAAGCTCTTTGGCTAAGTAAGTACTACTCCAGGGTATCTCAAATCCACACTTCCTCTGAACTTGAATCTCATCTATTAGTGCAGAAGCTGTTCAAATTTGAGCCCTATGCTTGCACCCTACTTTGGAGTAACGGAGAAAACAGCCTTACATGCTTCATCAGGAGAGTGCTCAATTAAAAGCTTGAGGACCATTTGAGATGGAAAAGATGTTTAGATCTCTTCAACATTAAAAACCAGAAGAAAAGCTTCAAAGCATTAAACACCAGGAGTAATGTTTTGCCTTACAGAAAACACACACACACACGCTCCTTTCCAAACATGAAATGGAACCACCCTTGTGAGATGGATGTACAAGAATTCCAAAGAATGTATTTAATACCAAACTTATTAGATGAGCCAACAATTTAGCCCCAATTTTCCTACAATGTCCAATTTCAGTGTTCTTTAGTGCAACTTGTATAGTTCTGCCCCCCCCCCCAACATAACTAACAAGGCCATTAATAATGGAGGTCACAAACTCCCTCTTTCAGCTGTTTCCTGCAGATGCCTCTTTTGACTTTCTGCAAATATATTGCAGACTTTCTGTATCAAATTTGAGCCTGATCTAACCACCGAACACATTAGAAATGAGTATTTTTAAAGATCTATATTCTAATAACTGCAAAGATAAGAAAAAGGCTCTCTGCTTGGAAGCCAAGCAAGCAACACTCCACTCACTCATGGTAAGTACAGTCTGCCCTCCACATTCACTAGGGTTAGGGGTGCAGGAACTCTGCAAAAGTGGAAAAACTGCAAATATAAAAATGGCTGTGTGTCCACGTATATGGAGGTTACACCACAAGAGGGCGCACTGTAATAGCCTGCTTGAAATACAGTGTTGTTGATCATCCAAAAGTAAACTGCTCTATCCCACCAACAGAAAGAAAATGAGAAGTCACTGTGAAGTTTATAACAGAGCAAGAGAGCATTTTATCCTGTACAAGTCCTGAGAGGTGAGACAGTCATGTTTTTTGCTTACAGTGTTTCTTACCCAGACTTTCAGTTACAAAGGATCCAAGGATCCACAAGACAGCTAAGAGTCATATGAAAATAATAAACACAGAAATGTTTAAACATTTCTAAAAAATTAATGCACATCAGAAGCAAGGAAAGCAAAGCAAAAGTACAGCTGTCTCCTAGGCTAATAACTCTGCCCTTCTTGAGCTCTCTACTCCTTCTGCTTGGAACTGCCAATGTTAACACTACATCTAATCAGTGATGTGGAGTGGAAAACCTCCATTTTTGAAAATGGTTTAATAGTAACAGCACAAATTAACAAAATATAGATCAAATTCAGGTAACTGGGATTTATCCAATCCTAGTGAAATATACATAAAATCAAAAATATAATAAATCTCCAGATTAAAATCCCTGGGGGAAGCACATATGAGAAGCAGTTTTTCAGACACACTGAAACAAGTTTCAATGTCTTCATTCCCTACCAGGTATTAAAAATGTTTACAATGTAACAAAAATAATTTTCAAATACAGCTGTTTAGGTATTGCCTTAATTAATAAATTACCTTAAACAATAATTACCTTAAGCAATACATACAATAAATGCAACTACATAAATGTGACCCTGACTCAACTGAATGAAACCTATTCTCAGGTTGCTGTACTTAGACCTGCTTATCATGGAAATTCTATTGAACTCCACAGGACTCACTTCTGAAAATGGGATTGCACTGTGAGTGCACTTTCTTGCATTCCCCAGCCCAAGTCAAATACTTTCCGTCAACTAGTTTTGGGTCACTGTGAAGAATGTTTGGATATTAATAGGCATTTAATGTTACCATGCCATTTTTCTTCACTTTGCATACTAAACATATGTAAAAGTAACATGAAGAATGAGATATTAACTGATTGAAGGTTGCAAAAAAATATCTTTGAGTCTGACTCAATTTTCCAAAATACCCATTATTTATGCTTAGTTTATATGTCTTTTCCTCCTGGCACTTTGTTCATCTTTCCAGAAGAGGTGTATTTCCTTCCAGTTTGCTAAATTCTACCATGGACCAAGCAATCTTTGTGTGAAGTATGCTTTCTTCTTCTGCAGTTATTATATGGGTGAGGAACCTGTGGCCCTTCAGATATTGCTGGACTCCAGTATCAGTCTCAGCCGCTGTGGTCAGGGATGATGAGAGTTATAATCCAATATCTGGAGAATTACAGGTTTCCTAGCTTTGAGCTACTTCACTCAATATAATTCCTCTGAATGTTTTCAGATATAAATTAGACTGTGTCCAGGGTTCTTCTTTCCAATATGAGCATGCACTGTGCTATAGTCTTAATCACCAGAGCTCCAGTTCTATGGATTAGAAATGGTTACACCTTTTCTGGTAGAGGAGGTCACCTCTTTTCTATCTTTCCTACTTGAAAAATGAAGGATGAATTTCACCTTGAAATGAATTGTGCTCTCATCAAGTATGAAACTTCACAGTGAATTCAATTCTTCTTCTTTTCCACAAAATGTATGAGCCCAAACATATGCACCCATTTCAGAGGATGCAATCTAATACTGTCAAGGGTGATGGTGCCTCATAACTTGTAGTCGCTGTTATTTTAAGAAAACACAAACACATAGTTCTACTGATTTCCTTTTATCCTGGGAAGTAAAAAGTAAAAGGACTGGTCCACAGACTCTTCAGCCCTACACATGGTAGCTTTTACATACAGGAAGAAAGAACAGAAACACTAGAAAGTACTTTGTTTCTCAGTCCTTTCATTCTACTGACACTGTCTTTCTCATTTTCAGTTTTAACTTACTAAAGTCTCTAGAAGACTGTGCATTCCTGTCTAAAACCAACAGCAAGATGCTTAAGTGAACTGAATGTAATGAGTCAAGGGTGCAAATGGATTTTTCTTTGTATACAAAAATATTGTCATTCCCTCTCCCAGTTCTTTTGACAACACATTCTGGAAGTGTATAAAACAGAGATTATGTAGCACTTTCCCTATACAGTCAGCCCTCCACATTTGCTAGGGTTAGGGGTGCAGGACTCCCATGAAAATGGAAAAACTGCAAATACCAAATGTGTGTGTATCTGTGGGAAGAGGGCTGAAGTATGGTGGAGAGAACAAATACCCAGGTCCAAACCAGGTCAAGGAAGGGAGAGGGAAAGGGGATGGGTTGGCCCTGTACTTCCTTCTCTCTCACACTTCCTTTCCTTCCTTGGGGGTGTGTATGTGGAGAATGCTGGGAGAGGGTTGTGGTGCTGAGGAATTGGGCTGTGAGCCATCCTTAGCTGGTATGGTGGCAGCTGGTGAAAGACAAGGAAGATCAGAGGCACATTTTTAAAGGGCTGCACAGCCTGATCAGAACCACCATGAGGTAAGGTTCCCATGGAAAAGAAGCTGCTGAGGTGTGGGCGCAGGAGTTAGAGAAACTCGCAAGTAATAAAAACCATGGAAGTGCAACCCCCAAATGTGGAGGGCTAACACTACTCACAACTACACAAAAATGTGACAACAGAGACAAAAGAGGGCAGAACAACATATGATCCCACAAAGTATTTAAGAGTGTACTTCTTATGTAACAACACTGGCACATTAAGTATATCAAAAGTTTTAAACCTCAGAGTCTTCTTAGGGCAGAATAAAAATAAGAACTTCAAACTTCAAGAACTCTGAATAATGTAAGCAACAGCTTTTATCAAAGTACGCTGAATCCTATTCTAGTAATGCTTGTTAGGGCAAGCAGTACAACCCTATGCTTGTTTACTCAGGGGTTAGGTTTCTTTATACCCAGTGAGGCTTATTCTCAGATAACTTGGCTACAGTTCCTTTCCACAGTCAACTCTGTCCTTGATTGCAATGACAAAAGTACAAAAGGTATTTATCACTTTATGAAATAACAAAAATAACTACACTACACAGCAAGATTAATATTTGTTTAATTAGCCAAGCCAACCACATCAGCCTTGGCCATCACATTGCCTAAAAGGGTAACACAGTGCTATGGACACATGAACAAAAATAAATACTTTTCTAGTATAAATGGCATAGGTTCTGCCATTTCTAGACCATATTCAAAGGTAAATTATTCTGAGGTACATAGAGGTCTATGAACTGTTACATGGCACTTTACTGATTCAGATTACTACTTTTTTTGTCTGCATTCATTTCTCAAAAGCGGCTTGCTTGTAGCATTAATTTTGTCAAGCAGGCCATTTACAATGAGCATCAATATGTGGCAGGTGATTATGAGCTACAAGAGATGGCTAAAATGGGATCAATTCAACTCGACATTATTTTGAATCTTAACTAGTGCCCTTAAGACTATTACTGCTATTGATCATGACTTACAACCTTTCACAACCAAAATTCTCCTATCGTCTTCTGATTCCGCACTACACTGTTACAGAGCCATTATTCCACTTTCAACATCTTGTGGAATTCTGGGGTTTGTAGTTTACTAAGGCCAAAGAGCTCTCTGGCTGAGAATTCTAAGTGCCCCTCCCTAAACTGCAAACCTCAGGATTCCACAGGACGTTGAAAGTGGAATAATAGCACTATAACAGTGTAGTGCGGAAATGGCCTAAGATAAACAACGGGTAAGAATTACCCTTTTTGTAGCTCCACGCTATGCATGTGTTCTCGGAAGTATTTCTCACTGAGTTATAAGGCATCTTAATCTGACGCACTTGGAAACAGAAGCTGTACCATCTGCACCGTTACAGCATTAACAGCAGTAGCCATCTAGCCCTAGAACAGCGCTTTACGCATAACGCTACGTGGAAATCCTAAAGGCACGCACCCTTACTTCTATCACGCAGGCGCAAAATCCACAAAGGGCGGTGGGAGGGGGCGTGGCAGACGCGAGAACAGCAGCTCTCCGGAGGAGGAGGGCGGCGAAGGGGCGTGACTCGCCTGTCGGCTTAAGCGCGCGGGGGGGTGTCAGGCGCGTGCACGCGCCGTCTCTTCTTTTGTCAGGCTCGCGGAGGTCCGTTTATTTCCGTTTCCCCTTCCCTGGCTCCCGACCGGTTGTTTAGCAGGTTTCCGCCCCTCCATCCCTGGTGGCCCTTAAGACATTTCTCCCTCGGCGGGGACTGAGGGAGTCGCTCTGCTTCCCAGGTGCTTCCGTTCAGCCCGCTCCCCCCGCGCCGTCCTTCGCCCGTTTCTTCCCATCACCACCACATTAAAAATGGCGGCTTAGGAGAGCAGAAGCCTTGCGCTCTCTCCCGCGCGGCAACCGCCGCGTAACCCTTTCCCTTCCACTCCGCGCGACCCTGCCACCTGCCCGCCAGGCGCTCGTTTAATTTTTCTGGGACCGTGAAGGCGGGTCCACCCACCTCGCCTCAGACTTTCCCAGAGGGTCGGCGACGGACTTTCCCGGCCTCTTCCCGCCACCCCACTCACCGGCAGCACCTCACCCACTTCCCCAGCCGATCGTCGCCAAGGGCAGCGCTGGACTTCCCTCACAAAGAACAAGGAAGCTCTGAAGGGGCAACGGACTAACGAGCTACGCAGCTGAGGCAGACAGGATGGCGACGTCGGGACGCCTCTCGCGATGGCACCGCGCTCCTAACGGGAACCTTCGCTCCCGTCGCCTAGCTGCAGGCTGCGGCGCATGCGCAGCCGGGGAGCGAATGGGAAAATGGGACACGGCGCGGGAAAGGCGTTCGGGGCGAGAGAGTAAGATGGCGGCGAGGGGGACGTGGTTGCGAGGTTCGGATGGTAAAAGTCCGGGCTGGCGCAGTTTAAAAGTCGCCCGTCAGCTATGTATAAGATTAGGAGGGAGTTTATAGGACGTCGCTACTGACAGCTGGGCTGAGTAGGCTACGTTTAAGAGAAAAACCAAGCAAGTTGCGGCCCTTCCTTTCAGCCCGCCCCAGAGAGAAGTTTTGAAACGCAAACCTAGCTTATGACTCTTGCCCTGCATATATTTTTCATTCACTTTGAAGGCGACGTTGGAAGAAACTGTGTTACGAAAAAAAAGAGGAAATGAAGGGATGATTGTGGACCCACCTTGTGCGAAGGCTGTTGTCCTGAAAAGGACTACTTTACGACACCCCATCACGCAACGGTGCGTGCTGTTACCAGCGATGGGAGGGAAAGGGAATTCGGAAACTAGCTGCCGTGGAGAGAGGCTTATATTTCTAATCGACTGGCATTTTTTCCAAAATTTAGGAGTGTGTCAGAGGCCGGAGCTTGGTCCTACAGCCCCGCTGGCACCATCTGTTCTGTTAACAAGTGGAGGCAAGGATTGTCAGGTCAGGCTTGTTCCACAGCCTGAGATTTGGGGGCCAAAACCTCTTGTGATGTCAGAGGAGATGGGCCCTGGTGATGTTGGAAGGACGGTGTTCTCTGGAGATGCCATTCAGGATTCTAGAGAAAGTATCATCCACAGTTGTACCAAATAATTTAAATAAACATTTTAAGTGCCTTCCTGTGTGAAATGATATATTTATACTCAAACACACATGTTCAATGCAGTCTTTTTGCTTTCCAATCTGAGTGTCTCCAGTTTCTGGAATTAGCCACTACAGCCCTATGATTCTTTACCCTTGTCCTGAGAACTGGAGAAGACAGTGCAGGTCCTGAGATCTGACAACTCTTGGAGGGCTATTGGTACCAATCCTTACTCCCAACTGTTTGATCATTGTGTCTGGTCATAAATGGTGATATCCAGTGCCATTCTTTGCTCCTGTTCTCAGCATTCCTTTCCTGTGTACGTGGAAATGAATTGATTTAACAATTAGGATCAGGATGTAATTACTGCAGAGATATAAATTGTATTTTAGATGGCTTCAGCAGTATGGCGAAGCTGATAAAATTGTTTGACCTTCTGGTCTCAATCCTTTGCCTTTGGTCCTACCCACCAGAGGAAAGTAGCCATCAAGAACTTTTTGGTACAGGCATACCTCAGTTAACAAACCCTCTTAACAAAGAAGCTCTTTCTTACAAATTTCTTTTTATGTCCCTCACTATCCCTTTTCATCGTGCTTGGTCTAGCTGAAAGGGTTTCTTAAAGTTCTTTTTAAATGCTAAGAGAGATGTTAAAGCATGCCCTGCAGTATATTAAAAAGTAAATCTGTAAATTCAGCCACCAACATGGGAATCATAAACAAAGTGGAAGATGGTGAAAGAGGAAGTTATACCTGGATGCTTTTTGGAAGAAGCATTCAAGTAGTCTCTAAAACAGTGGTTCTCAACCTGTGGGTCCCCAGATGTTCGTGGACTTCAGCTCCCAGAAGGCCCAGCCACTATGGTCAATGCTCAGGGCTTCTGGGAGCTGAAGTTCACAAACATCTGGGGACCCACAGGTTGAGAACCACTGCTCTAAAAGGTTGTTTTCTTTATTTGCGCAAGTGTTACCTGACATGATTGTTTCCTTTCATATGGGCATGTTGTTAGTTTTGAAATAAAAGTTTTGCTGAAACATGTTGAACTGCTCTACTTTCATGTGGTGTGGGAACCTACCCCTGTTCCTTCCGTGTAATTTGTTGCTCTGGTACCAAATTTTCTGTTAAAGAAGCTGAGGAAGACATTGGTTTTGTTAACCAAAGTATACTGGTAATTGAATTTGGTTGATAGATTAAATGTGATTCCCCTCCCCTGAGGTAAACAATATTTCTCATGGCATTTTTGAGTTGCTCAAAATACTTTATGTGACTTCTTATTTTTACCATTCTACCCAACATGGTATGGTATATTATGTGACTGGGATAGGAAGAAGGCTGAGGGTGACGCAGAACTTGCTTTATGAGTTTTGTTGCTGACATGAGATTTGAATGAGGGACCAATTTTACAGTTCTGCTGAACAGCAGTATGGCACTCTGTGGGGCTAGAATAGGAAGGAGGCTCACTTCATGAGTTTTGTGGCTGAGATTTGAATCTGCAGCTCACACATTCAGTCCCTACGTTACACCACCCTGCTGCTAGTATGCAACCAGCAGTGGATTAGATCTTGAAAAACAGACTTACTTAGCTTAGACAGAACACGTGGTCTCCATGCCTCTAGGAGGGATGCTGTCATTATTAACAAAAGGGTCATATCTAATTTCAGTTGATAAATACTACTGGATTTTTAAAGCAGCTTAAATAACACCCAGGAGTAGGTAAATGTATCAGATGACATCGTGTTGGTGAGTTACAGTGAAATAAATTGGATTTACATTATAACTCATAGTTTCGCTGGGGTTGGGATTCGCTGTCACCTATGCAGTGATCAAAATCCTGCCCCCTCCCCCGTCTGTATTTTATCAGCTGCAGTCCTCCAAAGCCAGACATTTCATGGTGCAAAACAGGCAAAAGAGCAGACAAGTATCAAACTATCCAATCAATTTGTAGGACTAGATCTGTGGCTGTACTATAACTGTGATGCCAGTCTGAGGCATACCTGGTAATCCCCTGTGTAGCTGAGAATTTCCTTCTGAGTAAACGGGCATTGGACTCAATTGGTCATTGCATTAGTGTAATTAGGATGAATAAATACAAAGAATGTTTCAAAACTCCATAGTTAATAAACATAAATTAGTTGTCAATGATATAGAGGCTTGCTTAGAAAATGTGTGATCAGTTTTCTAAGCAAGCCTCTATAGGCAAGAAAAGCTGATGAAAGAGTGTACCCCCTTGTCAGGTTAATGGAACTTGTGCTTAATTTGGAGGTGTTAAAAGAGTGTCTCAGATAACAAGCCATCAAAAGGCAAGGGCTTCTTGTATTACTGCTACTACTACTACTACTGTTTATATCCTGCCTTTTCCCCAGTTTGGGATTTGTGGCAGCTTACAACAGTTAAAACAGCATACAAAAGTTAAAAAGCAAATAAACTATCATAAGATTAACACAAGTTAAGACAAACAGCAATAACAAGCGTTCTGCACATTATATATGGCCAATTTCCCCTTAAAAAAATCAGTTCTCAAAGGCCTGTTAGAATAAAAAGGGTTTTTCCTACTTGTAGAACGATAACAAGGAGGGCACCAGCCTTGCCTCTCTGGGAAGGAAATTCTAGAGCCTTGGAGCGGCCACTGAGAAGATTCTCTCTTGTGTCTCTCAAAATATATCTGTGAGAATGGTGGGACAGAGAGCAAAGCCTCACCAAAAGTGGACAGGTTCATATGTGAGTGCATGGTTCATCAAATAACCTGGACCTGAACCATATAGAACTTTATCAGTCATCATAAGCACTTTGAATTCTGCCTGGAAATGTACAAGCAGCTAATGGAACTGCTGCAACAAAGGAGTTGTGTGCTCCCTGTAACCAGCCCCAGTTAATAATCTGGTTGCAGCTTTTTGGGCCAGATGAAATTTCCAAACACTCTTCAGAGAAAACCCTATGTGGAGTATATTACAGTAATCTAAAAGGAATGTTACTGTGGAGAGAGGGCCAAACCAGACCTGCTTTTCTTTTGGAGCAGCAGCATTCCTTTAACACTGCTATAGCACCCTGGCTCCCTCCATTCCACTCATTCAACCCTGCTTTACCTTTAAAACCACCACCTTAGTGGATAAAGGGCGAAACTTCTAAAAAGTTATTAAAAAAGGATTGATAACTGGTGGTAGCATGTTCTTATAAAAGTAAAACTGAAGAAAATATTCTGCTGAGGCATAAAAATAGAGCTTAATCTTTATTAAAATAACACACAGAGAAAAAGGTATTGGATATTCCAGGAATATTCAAACAAAATAACACTTCATCAAAAATGTCTAACTAATTTCTTCAAATCACCACAGTATTCAAGAACAAAGCTTACACACACACACACTTCTTTGGCTCCCCTTAGTACAGAGCTGTAATTCCCCAGTCAGGGTCCCACTTTCTGACTCATTCAGAAGTGGTTTGGTTTCTTCTCTGCCCCACACTAGGCCACTGAGAAGACAACCCTCTTTCCAGGCAACCGTCTTTGGTTGACTTAAAGATCTTTCTAAGAATCTCACAGAAGGAAGCTAGCATCCAATTCCTACACCCTGTATGTATGTCTTCTGCTGTTTTCCCCACAGCCCTTCCCTCATACTAGGGCTGGGTTTTGCTTGGACAAAGCCAATCTGGTTATATGGCCACCTGTTGCTAGGGCTGCTTTGCTAGCCACACCTCCAGGCTGTGTCACAGTCACCACCGCATGTGTCACTATGGCCAGGTCTGAGGTTACACACAGCTGGTGCACAAGCCTTAACTGTGTAATGCACTCCAGGCCACTGCTGAAGCCTCAGTTTCCAGGCCCAGGGCTGAATCCAGGAGCACACACACAATCTGAGAACCTGCATCTTTAGGAGTATAATATCATCAATCCTTGTTTTCTGATCTGTCTTGTTAATGACTGGGAGAATCTTTGTCTTGCTTGTCTTAAATTTCAATTTGTTTGCCTTTATCCAGTCTATTACTGAAGACAGGTGTTACCCCGCTGGCAGATCCCATCCTGGGGAGTATTTTAATATTAAAATGCATCTAAGCCAGAGGTGACCAGGCTGGTGTGTAGACAGTCAGGCTTGCGATCGGACAAAAGATCAAAGACTTGAAACTTCCCCTGTCACATCTCCATAGGAAACTTTGGAAAAGCACGTAGGCACAAGTAATGGGCCATCAGCACAACAATACTTTGGAGAGGTTGCCTGATTCCCCAGGAATGCTTCGAACAAAGCAAGGCACATCAAAGCAAGGTCCAGTTACCCAGTGCGACCATCATGCAGCCATCAGACAGCTATCATGCAGCCATCAGGCAGCTATCATGTAGCCATCAGGCAGCTATTACACCTCCAGTATCCTTCAGTTTTGGCCATTATCCTTTCTGGGAAGGGAGTCTGCCCCCGAGGCATGTTTTGCCCTATAACTAGACCCCATTTTTGGGACTCCATTTCAGAGCTCTCCCAGACTTGACTGGCAGGCTATCATTCTGTCAGTTGGGGCTCCCCTCAATCCCCCTCCCTACACTGAGTTTTTCTCTCCCCTTGTCTTTTTCCCAGCTGAAAGACTTCTGGACAGGTACAGTATTGCCCCTCCTCACATTCCCTCCATTTTTCCCCTATCAATGTTCAACTCTTTCTATTTCGATAGTCCTTGTGTGCTTGCGTGAGCATTTGATTCTGAGTGAATGTGTTTGAATATATTTTCTAATAAAATATCTTGAGTGAACTTTTAGCCTGGCTCTTTCGTGATCTGACTCCATAGACATTGGGTTAAAAGATCTCGCTAAGGGTTGCCCTGCCAGTGCTCCACCAATTTCCCCAACTTTGGCATTTTTAGAACAAATCAAGGTGTCTCTCAAAGGGGACCCCCAGAAATCATGGTAACACAGACACCGGTTTAGGATTGAACCAGTTTCTTTGGACTGAAGTGAAAAGGAGTAATAAGAGTTGGGCGTCATCCCTGTACGGATGGCAGCAGACTCCAAAACTCTGGAGACCTCTCCCAGCAGTTTCATGTTCATGTTAAATAGCATGAGAGACAAAATCAAGCCTTGAAGGAACCCAAAGGCCAATGGCAAAGGGATCGAACAGGAGTCCTCTAATACCACCTTCTGAATTTGTCTCTCCAGAAAGGAAAGAAACCATTGTAAAACAGCAACCTTCAAATCCCATATCAGCAAGTTGGCTCTGAAGGTATAAATACTTATAAATACTCAGGCATAAATACTTCCTTCACAGAAGGTGAGGGAATTTTCCAGCACTCATGGAGGGATGTCTGGAGCCGTTTGCCCAAACCACTTCATGAATTGAGTGCTGTAATAAAATGAAAATGAGGGATTGCTATATTTTAAATCTACCACATGATGGCAGTACTTTAAAACCTCTTTCAAAACCTCTTTTCAATTGTCTGCAAGGCATACTGTGTTTTGCTTTCACTTTACCTAGTTTTACTGTAAAAAGGAAAGGTTGGATGGAGTGTCAGGGCATCTTTTTAAGTGGAAGCCACATAGTAACTTGCTGTGTTTTTAAATGCGCAAAGTAAGGATCTCAGAGCATTGCTGATTTATGTTAATTGATCCCAAATATTTACTTTTGCTTAAAATCATAAAATATTCCTTGCTTGTTGAGACCAAGGTCCAGTCACTTCCATGTTACTTTGCGTGGATCCTGTCAGTCAATGGGTAGCCTAAGTGATCCTTTACAAAGTTGCAAGGGGCCACTGGTGGAACCGCATCTCTTTTCAGACTACTCCCAAGCAAATAGTGTACATGTTTTTTGTGTAGTCCGTACACTGTGAAGTAAATGTGTTCCATTATTGCAATTTGCTGCATTGAGAGTTGATTTTTATTCAGAGTTGAACTTACAGTGCAGAAATACCACATTTCCTGACCCGCACAAGTCCATCATCCAGGCCACTCAACACAGTGGAGGACTTGCATGTATACTGATGTATACTTACGTGAATGGAAGGCATTTTGTATGATGTAGCCACGGTTGGTGTGGCAGCTTCATGCTTGAGCACCTCCAAGGAAAAGAAAGATTTGGACCAACAGGATTCTAAAGAATCTCTAAGGAGACATTTCCAGAGTGGCAGCAAACTAGCATAAGGAACCATAACATCTCTGTTATGGTGACTCTCCCTTCTTTATTTATAGGTGCATTGGCAATTAATTAGCATGTAGTCATCAAGCTTCAGAGCAAGTTGTGCTGAAAGGAAAGTTTGGCCAGTTTATAGTGCAGGGGCAGGGGACAGTGATATTCTGATATATTTGCAATGACTGCTTAACAGAATGGTATTTTCTGTAAGCAGAGACATTGCAGATTTGTCACAATACACCTAGAGTAATGAGCCAATCTACACTGTGCATTGCATACTGCCTCTGTGCTTTGCTTATTGTGCGGTGAGGGGACATATTCACCATTTCCCATATATTGTGCTATGGTAAGAAGGAGACATTCATATTCCTATAAAACCAAAATTAGTTTATAACATAGATAAGGGCTGAAATGTGTTATACAGTGCCTTTCTTGTTGCTGTTTTTCCTTATGCCTGCCTGTATTCAGTGCAAAATAGAGTTCCAGGTTCTATGTGCATAACAATTTTCTATAAATTCCAGGACACGTTTCCCAGTATGGCTGGGTCAATTCAGAATGGCAAAGATTAATAGAAAAGGTGTTGTGTAAACACACCCTTGGTATTCCATGTTGAAAAGAAACAGTACAAGTATTCTTCAACATAGGCTTCAAAATGCCAACCCATGTTTAAATAGGCTAGCAATTTAGTAACTAAAAGTGCAATCCTAAATCAACGTATATTGGCTGTAGTGATTAAGACTGGGCAGAAGGCTGTCAGCAGAGCTGCTCTGCTGTTGGAGATCTGCTTGAAGAACTGGAAAAAACAGTGGAGAAGGCAAAATAAAGGAGGAACTGTGTCATTCCTGATCTAAGTTTCCTTGAACCCAAGGAAACAGCACAAGGCCAACACAAAGATAGACCAGGTCAGTTGTAGTCCCGCATCACTTGGTAGGGAAGGGCTTGGATTCATTACAGTATAATTTTGTACTCTTACCTAGTGTAATTTTGGCTCAGCTGATCCTTGGCCATCTTGGGCAGTTGGGATTGTGATCCAACCAAAGAATATAATCCTTAGCATTTCTTTATGTACAGTTGCAGTATCCAACTTAATATACCACAGAAATATTTTAAAAAGCTTAAGACATTTCAGAATATTAATTGTTTAGTATGTATAGGACAGTTAGCTTGATGTAATTATGTCCATCTGATCTAGGAAATAAAAATGCAGCTTCAGCATTCTTTCTGAAGGAAGCATTATGACCTACATTTTTGTTATTAATACCAACTAAAAGTAGACCCATTGAATCAATGGGAACTTTGTAAATCTGTCAGGGCCCCAGGTGCAGCCGCGCCGGCGGGTGCCGCGGAGGCCGATACCGGTCTTACCTCCGAGGAGGAGGACGCGGATCCAGGTCCGTCGGGGGCCGCGATCGGCGGCGGCGGCCCCGCGGCCGTCGCGGAGGGCTCCGCTGCGAGGGGGGCCCGCTGGGACGCCGCGGCAGACGACGATCCCGGCGAGGGCCCATCCCGCCGGACGGAGGCTGCTGCGGACGACGCGGGAGGGCCCGCCGCTGCGGAGGCTGCCGGCCTGGCTCCCGGGCCGCGGGGCGTGGCGGACACGGCGCCGCGGGAGGAGGCGGGTCCCGGGCCCGATCCCGGGGCTCCGCCTACTCGCGAGGAGGCCTCGGCCGAGGCTGAGGCAACCGCCCCGCCGCCAATGTTCCTGCAGCGGCGGCGAGCCAAGGAGGCCAGCCGCCGCTCCCGGCGTCTCCAGGAGAAACACCTGGAGGCGGGGAGCTCCCAGCTGTAGCTCAGCTACGAGCCCAGCCACGCGCTCCGCCCGGATTGGCTGCGGGCCGAGCTGCTGGCCTTTTTAGGCAGGCGCGGGGATGGGCAAGGCACGGAGCAACAACCGTCGGTTACCCGTGCGACTGTCGCCTGTGCCTTGGCCCCGTCCGGTCCATGCCTGTGAGCTGCTGTGTGGTTTCCCCGCGACTCTTCCCTGCGTTCTGGTGCTGCAACCGCTTTGTGTTTAGGGTGAGGCAACCCGTCGTTCTTTTCTGTTGTGTGCCTGCTGTTAAGGCGATCCTTAGTTCCTGGCCGCTTGCTTGTGGCTGCCCTCCCGAAGGTCTGCTTGGGACACGGCTGCCGGCTGCCTTGGCCCGACCCCTGCTTGACCTCAGCCCGCGCTGACAAAATCAATACTGAAGTAAGTTCTATTGAATCACTGGCTCTCATCTTTCTTCAGGACTAACAATAAAATTTAAGTCATATTTTTAAAATTAAATAGATCTTTTTTAAAAAAATTGCTATAAGTAGTACAAACTTTGCTGTAATTATTATATTTTTTGTTATATATGATGTATCAAAAAAAACCCAATCTAAATGTGCTGCAGAATGAGATGGGATGAGGATTTAGAGGTTTGAAGTGAAATGAACCATGCCACTTAGGACTGTAGGTCAGAGAGATTTTTAAATGTTCCCTTGCATAAAATGTCCATGCAAGCAGCAAGGAATTAGCAAGCCTTGAACGTGTCTATTCTAGCTGACTTTCTTCTTGCAAGCGTGTTTGTTCTAAATCGTTAAAAATGCCATCTTCCAGCTGTCACCTGAGTCACTCAGTCCATTCTGCTACCTAGGGTTATGCCACCTAATTTTGCTGCATGGGCAGACCTTCTTTTGTTCTTATCTGTGATATTTCATCTATGAAAACATCTTTATCACCAAATAGATGTCTTACTTGCTGGTTTATGCAGCGTGGTAATATTCATCCATCTTCTCAAATACCTACCATTTATACATTCTCTCTTCCAAATAAATATCAGATCTGGGAATTTTAAAGAGAAGGGTTTTGTTTATTCAGCAAGGAAAAACGCAGACATCAAAGGAAATGGACCAACAAGCTATCGGGAAAGTGAGTGGTTATAAAGTCTATAATGAATTGGCTGGAAATGATGTAATATAGGCCCAGACCAACTCCCACCAACACATCCGTGATACACCTCTGCTTTTGACTCTCATATTTTCTTTTTTAGGTTTCTGTTTTGGACTGAGGTGGTTTATACCAGCTAAAGAGGCCCCCTTCTATGCTCAAGCCACCCTTACATTGGCTGCTGTGTTACACTTGTGTTATCCTACCCTGTATCCCACCCTGAAGGATGTGATTTTTCATATGGCTGGAAATACATGAATTGAAGTTTTGCCAGCTGGTAAAGGTCAAGCTGACCTGAGACATGGTCAGGCCCTAAATTCAAAGGGGATTAGGTGGAAAATCCTGACGTAAAAGGGGTTCAAGCTAATCTCTTCATCGATCTCAGATGAATTTAGAAATTGCATTTCTAAATGGGCCTGGACAAGACAATCAGAGACCATCCCTTTTGATCTTACCCTACGGAAACCTTTCCTACACTTGCTACCCAGTTCACTACGGAAACCTTTCCTACACTTGCTACTCGGTCCACTACGGAAACCTTTCCTACACTTGCTACCCGGTCCAGACTTCAAGAGGTTATCACAATGCCCATAAATTCTATCACTCTGATGTCAAAGCGATCACTTATTCCAGAATCCTTTGTCAGTCCTGTGAGAAGGTTTAAAGGCTCTGTCAGAACACCTGTTCAGGATAGGAAAAAGGATATAAAAACCCAAATTTTGGCCCCAGCAACTTGTAGCATTTTGAGTGTAATACTGACTCCCAAACTGCTGTTCATTTGTGCTACCCTCAGATGCTATCTGAGCCTTTCTGCTTCATCCGTCTCCTTCAAGATTGGTAATGATCACTCTCTTCCCCCAATTTCTGTGGTATCATGCCCTGTGCTGGCATCCAGTCCAAAAACATAGCCAGGGCTGTTATCTGGGCCATACACATTGAACTACTGTGTCTTCAGGATTTTGTTTCATCTTCTCCAATTTCCTTAAATTCTGAGGTCTGCAGGTACAATGTGACTCCTCCGGGTGATTCCTAGAACAGTGGTTTAATCTTTGATGATCTTGTGGACAAATGCAGGTCTGTTGTTCGGGCCTATATGATGTGTGGGCTTTTTCAGGGCTGTTGTTGGCCTGTTAGCTGTCTCACAGCTTGCATCTCCCTTTTTCCTCCTCCTCTGCCTTCTTCAGCCAGAGTCCCTTAACTGCAATTCCACTTCCAAACTGGAGAGGCGCTCTATCGCCTCTCAGAAATGCTCCCTTATTTTCTCCCTCCCAACTCAGAGGTGGGCCGTCACCTCTTCTCCCAGCTTGCTTGTAGGGGTGCTCCATCACCTCCTCCATCCTACTGGGACTGCGCCAGGGAGCCTTTCCAGTTTCTACCTTATCGGGAACTGGTGAGGGGGCGCTACTTTGCAGTTCTGACTCGGCCCTTTCCCGTATTCTCCATACTTCTGCTGCCAATGTTTCTCACCAGAATGTCACAACTCCGAGCCCTTGCCCGTTGCAGTTTATGGGGCGAGGAACAAAACTTTTCCTCTTAACTGCTGACCACTGACATTGTTCATGGAGTTCTGCTGTCATCTTCCACAAAAGGATTCTCACCATACATCACCTCTCACTTGGTCCCTGCATATGCCAGTTGGACCATCTATTCCGCTGTCCTCTTCCACATCCACCACATATCCACATCCATATCCACATCCTTCTCTGACTGTCTTCACCATCTGTCCAGATTTTTTCGCCTATGCCTCTTCTACCCACACTGGGCACATTGGCACACTCCCAGAGACCCTCTTCCTCTTCTGGGGTCTCCTACCACCTTCTCATCTTCTGACCTCTACCTTATTTTGGATTTTACAAAAACTTACAGCTCCCAGTATTCACAGGCGGTCTCTCATCCATGTACCAACCAGGCCCGACCCTGCTTAGTTTCCGAGATCAGACGAGATCGGGCGTGTTCAGGGTGGTATGGCCGTATACTGCTGAGCTGCTCCTCTTTGCCCTCTTCAGCCCCTTGCAGCTCCTGGACTTTTGGCTGCCCTGCTAGCTTTCTCTGTCAGCCGCTTGGCTCTGCTGCATTTTATTTCCTTTTTGCCTGGTTCTAAAATTCCAAACATCAGACGAACTAAGAAGGGAAGGGGTGAAATGTTGCTCATACCTTTCAGTCTTCGCTGCTCACGGGGGAGGGCATGCCACCTATTCCCTCTCTGTCTCTCCCAGCCTCGGCTGCATCCTCTCAGCCTCTGCTGCTCACATCCCTCGGGCTGCCTTCGCTGCGTCTGCCACTTCCATTCTCCCCCCCGTCATCTGCCTGGCCTCCTTGGCCGGCGCCTCAGCTGGGGGGAGGGCTGCTATAGCCATCGCTTCTCCTCCAGGAAGCCTCTTGATGCTGGCAGCGGCTCTCACTCCTTATTGCTGGTATTATTGCTCCCCTCCCCATCTATCTCCTCAGGGGAAGGACAGGCAATCAGGCATGCAGACACCTGAGTAAAGAGATCGGTGGGGGTGAAGCGTGGCTGTCTCCTAAAGAGCTGCCGCTGCAGCTTCAAAGCCTCTGTGGGGGCTCTACTTCTCTGTTCTTTTGCATTGGAATTCCCAAGGGTTCTTGGGGGAAATTTATTCAGGTACTACAATTCCCATGTGTTCAAGATTCCTATGTCAACTGCTTCTCCAAAGACTCATTGTCAGATAGAGTTTTACAGCTTTTAAGTCCATCATTCCTGAACTTCCTCCTTTTCCTCCTTTCTATTTATTGACTTAGAAAGGACTGGCCTTTTCCTGCTTGCAAATTGCACACTGATTTCTTCCCAATCTAGGCCTCTGTCTTCCTTCTCTCCGCTTGCCTCTTCCTCCTGCCCGCTTGGAGTCTCCCTTCCGAGTAGTCAATGCAGAGGCCAGCAATTCCACCTTCTTATGCATTCATCTATCCTTTTCCCATTTCTCCGCTTGATCCCTATTCACATGTACCTTCTGGGCAATCTCCAACAGCTGGCTCAAATTCATGCCTGCAAATCTTTCTTGTTTCTGTAGCTTCTTCCGTATGTCAGGGTAGCTCTGGAACACAAAGGCCAAATTCACTGTCTGTTGGTTGCCTGGGTCATCTGGGTTCACAGGGTTGTATTGCCTGTAGGCATCAAGTAGCCTCTCCAAATATGCCCCTGGAGACTCGGTAGGTCCTTGGAGTACCTCTGATACTTTGGACATGTTAACAGCTTTCTTCATCCCTTCTCTCATGGCTTCCACTAAAAGGGCTTGATATTCAGTGAACATATTCATCTGGTCAAGATTATTTGGATCCCCACCCTGGATCACTAGGGGAACTCTGCCTCTCATCCATTGCTCGGGATTCTCCTCTGGTGCCCTCCTGTTTCTGGCTCGCCATTCCTCATGTTGAATTTATTCTCCTCCACTCCTCAGTGGTGAACAAGTGGTGAACAAGGTCAAAAACAACTATTGACAATCCTGCCAGTTAGAGACATGTGAGGCCATGATACTGGAGCAAAGTTCTATTTTTCCTTGTGGCTTTTCCGTATAAGTTGCACAGTGTGTCTTCCAATTTAGTAAGTCTGATATGATGAAGGGTGTATATTAATAACTCTGACCCCGCTGGTAGCCCCCTGGCTGCCAGCATCATCTACCAGCTGATCTGTCTGAGTGGGGCCACTGCCTCTTCTTCAGCACTGTCATCCTCTTCTTCTTCTCCACTCCCTTCACTCTGGGTCTGGAGGGGGTCTATCCTGTGGTCTCCTTGGCCTTTTTGCTTTCACCTTGGGCCCATTTCTAAGATTGAAGGCATCTGTGGGGCTTAGGGGATGCGTCATTTCCCGTTCCCCTGCTGGTAATATGGGATGTAGGCTTTTCAAAGTTCCTGATTCTTGGGGATCCTGCATATTTGTCACTGAAGGGGGAGGAGATACCGGGAGGCCTTGTGTTTCCACAGACTGTTGATTGATGAAGGGATTCGTTGAACTTCCCAATAATACCTTCACCCCTGGGGTCATTAGTGTTGGCTCTGTTACTTGCATAGATGGAGGTTCGGTGGCTTGTGCTGCCATAGGGGCCACTGGGACTTCTGCTGGCACTGCCTGAGCCTCTCCTGCCTCCTGATGGTGAATTGCTGGAACATATGGGGGGGGGTGCACATAGCTCTTCTGGTTCCTCAGGTGGAGTATCTAAAATTATGGAACCTCTTCCCAATTTCTTCTGAGTCTTGTCCTTCATGACTAACATGACCCTGGTACACTGCTCCTTGCACCTCTCTAGCCAAGGTGGGGATTCAGTCACTATAGTGTCCCATGAATCTATATAAGGATAATGGTCCGCATGTTCAGAGTTCCCTACCACCACTGCATACACAGCCTTAATTTTATCTGGATCTAAGCTCCCTTGGGGTGGCCATCAACCTTGAATGATGGCCACTCTCCTCACAGAGGTTTTTCAACCTGCCTGGTGTCATTTTGGGACAGCCATAGTCACTCCCATATCCTTTCTTAAAATTTTTCAACATGCATTGAAGAGGAGTTTGTTGGCTACTCCCTCCTCCATCTCCAACCCAAAAGGACAACACACAGTAGGGGGGGTGGTTTGGGCTGCGGGTAAGGGGTCCCAACAGCTCGAAACAAAGAGGTAAACAACTTTCACACGCGCTGACTCACTGAGCCGGACGTTCCAACGGTCTCCAGTAAGAACTGCAACGCCAAGCACACTCACAACTTTTACACTACGAACACAGCCTCCCACCTTTCCCGTGTGTGTGTGTGTGTATAAGGAATCCTGCGGTTTCAGCAGCCTCACCTGCGGGGCTGCTATACTCGGGCAAGATTCCAAGGGGTTGATCAGGCCCCTCTTCCCCCAACATGTGGGGAGGCAGTAACACACTTACCTAGGGCTGTGTTCTGTATCAATTTTCCAAACCGCTCCTGGGTTCTTTAGCTGGCAACCATCTCCCGGCTTCACACCCCCACGAACAGGGCCGTCCATAAAAAAACCCGGGGGTACCAAGGTCCTTATCAATGGGGCACAGATGCCAGAGGAAACAGCTGCCGCTTCAAGAGGGCAAAAAAAGCTCTTCTATCCCAGACCAGAGCCCCCAAAATATGTAGAGGAACTGAGATAGAGACCCGCGGTTTTAGAAAAAAGATTTATTGTGCACAATGTCTCAGTGAGATAATTCTCAAAAGTCTGAGCCCTGCCTCTTTACATCCAAAACAATTTATACATCTCCAGTGCAAATTCATCACGTGTCCAAGAAAGGAAACTGACACAAACAACAGTTCTCATCATTTTCTGCGTAACCTTACTAATGTTGCAAAGCATGGCAAGGCCATAGCGAGGCACATTTCATCCTCCCTAACATTCTATTTCACAGTGTCCTATTGTTCTTCTCAAACACAGAGTCACTTCAATTGCAGGGAAAATTAACTGCTTTTCTCAACTGCTTTTCCCTACACCAGAGGTCATCTGGGCTGACCCGAAACTGTCTCCACCACACTCTCAGTCCAACCTTTCATGCCTTACTTTCTGACAGCCCTGTATATTCTTAGAATTTCTGATTTCCTGTGTGTTTGTTGATTCCAAATAAAATACTTTGTTTATCTGTAACTGAAGCCTCTCTGCAGTTAGTACCAGTATATGTAAGTGAAAAGATCCTGCCATTACCTTCCTCTTGCAGGCCTTCTTTGAGCTGTAATTTCCCCAAATTCTAATGAGACACTGGCATTGTGAGTGGACCCCAGTGACCACCATCTTTTAGAGTAACACTTGTATCATTACAAGAGTAACTGACACTTACTAATTCAATAATTAATACTGGAAATATTTATGACACCTATATTGCAGATACATCTTTCTGATTTTAAAAGCAGAAAATGTGAATTACATCCTTGCTTTTGTAACAGAGTGGAAAATTAAATGCCAGACAAGCATAAGATCATATCTCTGCTGTCTAAGATCTGCTGCCTAAAGAATGCCCCAACAAAGCTGGAAAAGGATAAATGAAGGTGGAGTTGAATCATGCTTGAGCCAAACCTCTTGGGGACATAATACAGTACAGAATCAAAGATAGCCCAAGAAGCTGGTTTGCTGTTGTTGTGTGCTTTCAGGTTGTTTCTGACTTATGGTGACCTTAAGACTACCCTATTGTGGGTTTTTTTTGAGGGGGGCTGAGAGTCTGCGACATGCCCATGGTCACCCAGTGGATTTCCATGGCTGAGCAGAGAATCCAGCCCTCATCTCCTCTATGCCACAGGGGCTCTCTAAGAAGGTGGTAGTCTTGAGTAATTTCTGAGACTCCTGGGTTAGGAGTGGCTTGGATTCAGTGCTCCTTCAGCTGATGTAATCTAGGGCCCAGCTGGCCCTTGGCTGTCTTGGCCAGTAAGGATTGTCCTTCAATCAAAGAACATAATCCTTAGCAATTTGTTATGTACTATTGAAATATGCAACCTTATGTGCTGCAGAAACATTAAAAAATGCTTAGAAGACTTCAAAATTATTGATGGCTTAAACCCTGTGAAGGACAGTTAGCTTAATATAAGATACAAAAACTCAAGCATCAGTTTTCTTTTTGAATTAGCACACTATGGGCCAGATTTAAGTGCTATTTCTGACTCTCATAATTTCTTAGGTTCCCGTTTTGGACTGAGGTAGTTTACACCAGCTAATGAGGTCGCTCTCTGTGGTCATGCCACCGTTGCGTTGGCCACTGTGTTATTCCATAACAAAGTAATTAGCATCTACCAACTTGGTGTTTGATGTTGTGAATACTTTTGAAGCCTTTGTAGTTTGAAACCAATTTTAAAAACAGAACGTGTGAATTCTACTCTCACATTTGTAACTCTGAGTGGAGAATTAATTGCTAGACAAGCAGAAGGTCATATTATTCTGGACATGACTCTTTATTTCACTCATCCATAAGTTCCATTTAAATGGTCCCTTATCCAATTGCCAGCATTTCTCTAAAGGGAAAAGGAAAAGGCATGCATTATTTACATCTTCATTTTTTCCCCCATCCAAGTAATCTTTATGGTCCTCATATTACCTTGTTCTAATCAAATGTACTCATAGAACTGTGCTATATTAAACAACCCTGTCTCTCAGATGCTTTTGATATGATTTCTTTCATTTCCCTGGGATAGTATGGCCTGTATATAGCTTGCATATCTTCATCATGTGGACATAGTATATCTTGATTTCAGTAAGGCCTTTGACAAAGTTCCCCATGACATTCTTGCAAAGAAGCTAGTAACATGTGGACTGGACAGGGCTACTGTCAGGTGGATTTGTAACTGGTTGACTGACTGTACCCAAAGGGTGGTCACCAATGGCAGATTCTCATCCCGGAGAGAAGTGACTAGTGGGGTGCCACAGGGTTCTGTCCTGGGCCCGGTGCTGTTCAATATCTTCATTAATGACTTGGATGAAGGAATAGAGGGCACGCTGATCAAATTTGCAGATGACACCAAATTGGGAGGAGTTGTTAATATGCCAGATGACAGGATCAAAATTCAAAAGGACCTGGACAGACTGGAGAGCTGGGCCAAGGCTAACAAAATGAATTTCAACAGAGAGAAATGTAAGGTCCTACACTTAGGCAGAAAAAATGGTATGCAGAAATATAGGATGGGGGACACGTGGCTGGCTAACAGTACGTGTGAAAGGGATCTAGGAGTCTTCATAGACCACAAGCTGAACATGAGTCAGCAGTGTGATGCGGCAGCCAAGAAAGCCAACGCAATTCTTGGTTGCATCAATAGGAGTATGGTGTCTAGATCGAGGGAGATATTAGTACCACTTTATTCTGCTTTGGTTAGAGCTCATCTTGAATACTGCGTCCAGTTCTGGGCACCCCGATTCAAGAAGGATATGGATAAGCTGGAGCAGGTCCAGAGGAGGGCAACCAAAATGGTGAGGGGCCTGGAAGCCATGCCCTATGAGGACAGTCTTAGAGAGCTGGGTATGTTTAGTCTGCAGAAGAGAAGGTTGAGAGGGGGCATGATAGCCATGTTTAAATATTTGAAGGGATGTCATGTCGAGGAGGGAGTGGGCTTGTTTCTCCTGCTCTTGAGACCAGGACAAGGAGCAATGGATACAAGCTGCAGGAGGGGAGATTCCACCTGAACCTCAGGAAGAATTTCCTGACGGTCAGGTCAGGGCTGTCCAGCAGTGGAATGTGCTGTCATGGAGTGTGGTGGAGTCTCCTTCTTTGGAGGTTTTTAAGCGGAGGCTGGATGGCCACTTGTCGGGAGTGCTTTGAGGGTTTTCCTGCATGGCGGGGGTTGGACTGGATGGCCCTTGTGGTCTCTTCCAACTCTACATTTCTATGATTCTTTGATTCTATGTCTTCTCTATGTCAGGTTAAATAAATATAATTTGAATATTTGAGGAAATATTTTTATTAACTCAGAGACATTTGTTCTGCATGGTGATATTTTACTCAAGGTAGTACCATTGGTCAAGGTAGTTACCCTGTCTCAATTGCAAAATTGTCCAGTTGTCCTAGTTAAGATAGTATGTGGCATGACAAGGAAGTTGAGCAGACTGAGTTTCTTCAAATTTGCCATGTACTTCTGTTAAAACTATTTAGGAGATGCTATTATCATGGGTAGGGAAGGTGTGTGTGTTTTGGAAGAAGTGAAGAAAAGGAAGGAAATAAAGGAAAGCTGAAGAAGGCTTGCATGGGCTAGCCTAGGGCACAGACAAACCAAGCCTGCTTTCTTTTCTCCATCACTGGAGTAGCAGCTCCCCTTTTAATATTATTATCACACCCTGTCTTCTTCCTCACCCTTAATCACAACCCTGCTTTCCCTCAAACCCACAACCTTTGTGGATAAAGGGCAAAGCTTATTAATGGTTACTCCAAAAAAGAATAGATAACCTGTGGTAGTGTGCTATTAAACATAAAGTTGAAGAATACTCTGTTGAGGCTGTACTTATAGAAAAATAGAATGAAATCTTTATTAGGAGAATAAACTAGGAAAAGGGTATTGAGGAATCAAGAATATTCAACCAAAATCACAATTTCTTAAGATATTTAACTATTTCCTTCAAAATAGCAATAGCAGTTATTTCTATACCGCCTATCAACTAGTGTTATCTAAGCGGTTTACAATGTATTTTAGCTAATTGCCCCCAACAAGCTGGGTACCCATTTTACCGACCTGCGAAAGGATGGAAGGCTGAGTCAACCTTGGAGCCTGGCAGGATCGAACTCACAACCTTGTGGTTGCAGTACTGGCATTTAACCACTGCGTTCACCAACAGAGCTTTCACGCAGACCTCTTTGGCCCTCCCAGCACAAAAGTCTGTTTCCCCACTCAGGGTTCCACTCTCTGACCCTTTAAGAGGTGTTTTGGTTACTTCTCTACCCCCACACTAGGCCTCTGAGAAGCTAACACTCTCCCAGAAAACCCTAGTTTACTGGATGCTCTGACTTAGAGTTCTCTCTATGAATCTCACTGAAGGAAGACAGCTTCCAACCATGGTCCCAGTTTACATGCTTTCTTGCTGTTTCACCCACAGCCCCTCCATCTGGCTAGAGCTGGGTTTCCCTCAGACAGAGAGGCAATCTGATTACATCACCTTCTATTATTAGGCTGTTCTGTTATCCACACCCTCAGGCTCTATTACAGCTATTTTCTCTTTCAAAGTGCAAATATTTTTAATTACAGAGTCATCACTTTTAGATGTTGTTATTTTTCACCATAACCATAGACAGAAATTGGTGTCCCTAGTTATTTGAACCCACAGTGGTTTCCTTGTTATTTTAAGGGTCAGATAAAACAATACTTTAGGGATGGATCCAGTAGGTCCATCATGTTCTCTATCTTCTTTTTTAATCTCAAGTAATCTCAAGAGACCAAATCCAGACTGGGACCCTAGGATGGTAGATGGGAAGTTTTAACATGTGCATCATCCACTGTGATCTTGAACTGCCTGTCTCCTGCATGGACAGTTTTTATTGACAAAGAAGCAATCTGACAAAATCAATGGATCGCTTTCTGGCAATAAAAACTGCAGCTATGGGACCTCAAACCAGATTTGGGCCACAGTGGTGGGTGGTTTTAAATTTCTCACCTCCCACAAGGTAGATCTGAATCCAAGTTGATTCTCAAATCTAATTTAGAGCAGGAGTGGTTTAGCCCAAGGTCTGATAGCCAGAATCTGAAATAGGAGGTGACAAAAGTGTCAAAACAGGAGGAAATGGTACATCTGGTTGTCTGTGGGAGAGTTCAGGACATTTTGGCTACCTGTTAGGTTCAAACTTTCTTTTGGGAAGCACATTAAAAATCAGGATAACCAATTTATTTTTAAATGTTGAAAAAATTACAATCTTAGTCAAAGCTTGGTAAAGTTAAGTTTTTTGATTACACTTCCCAGAATTTACAATGGCTAGTTGGAAGAGCCAGCTTTTTGGACTATAACTGTAGAGTCCTCCTCTTTTCTTAAAAAAATAATAATTAAGAAACATAAATCAACAAATAACATCAGATGATATGTACCTCCACATTTACAAATTTTTCCAAACAGGGAAATACAGTAAGCATATTATATTCTAAATCTTTGTAATGTCATGTATATTATTTTTCTGAAAATATGGAAGACTAGGATATGAAACTCAACTGAGTTTCTGCCTGCATAGGAAATAAGCAGATCCTTTATAACATAAAAGTCACCATTATGTCTGTCTGTATTTCTTAGAGTGCTCATGTGATGTAAAATTTTTGGTGGGTACAGTCGATAATAGTCTGTCTCTGCATTGCGAAATGCACAGGATATCTTGGCTTTCCAGTTTTATGTAATGATCAAGCTTGCCAGGGGGGAATAAAAACTAATCAGATACTTATTTGACAGAGGCTTATTGGCTTCTATAAATAACAGACAGATCTAATATGGGAGACAATTGTATATTCTGGTGGTGACGGTTGTGTGTGTTCAAGTCATTGCCAACTTATGGCAACCCTAAGACTATCCCCATTTCACCAAGAACTAGAGTGTCAGGGGCAAAACCAGTACATAAGGAATGTAGGTCCATCCCCTTACTTCCCCACATCAACAGCATTGTATGGAATTAATCTAACTGATATAGTTGTTAAATACCATCAGTTCACAAGCTGAAGCTTGTGCTCTCTCAGTTTAGCAGATGAAGACTTCATCAGCAACATTCTGCAGATTTTATTTCAGACATTTTTACTTCAATAGAATCCTTCATCAAGCCTAGGCACTGGCTGAGAAATAGAGTTTTTTTTAAATTAAATACATGCCTCTGTATCTTTTCCAATGTTATTCTTTGCTCCTGATGTTTTGCTTTCCTAATTGCCTTTTGGAATGCTTGCTGAAAAGCCTTATCTTAGTGTGCAGTAATAAATCTGCCCTAAGCTTAAAGAACGAGTCTCCAGCCTTTTTGTCTGCTTGACTGAAAACTCCGGCCATGGCGAAGTCTTGCCTCACTGTCTGCACTCTGCGTGTGTTCAGAGGAGCCAGTCCCAGCCAAATTCTGACATATCCATAATTTTTTCCCTCCCTTTCTCCTTCAGTTAGCTCTTGTGTGAATGTGTGACTGTATGTATTTTGTGTGCATGCATGAATGAATTCCCCCAATAAAAACACATTTTTAGCTTACTTTTGAATCTCTGGCTGGTTCTTTTCCTGTGTGAGCCCATAAACATTGGTAGAAAAGGTCTCATTATGTTACCCCCACTCTCACAAGCCTCCTCTTTGAGCTAGTTCATTCCCCACTTTTGCAAGGAGGTATTTGGCATCACGTGTGGCCCTTGTGGCACCTACATTTTGGGGTAACATCTCTGCAGTGGGGTCATCACATTTCTGCATAATGCAGTGACACACCTGGATCTACCAGCCCACTTCTACCTCCCAAAACACCAACCCACATTGAAATATTTCATTGTTCTTCAAAATGACAAATTCAGACAGCTAAAGGCATGGCAGTTGCTTGAAAATGGAACAGAATTACTCCATGGGGTGATATTAAAAGTAGGAAGCTATTATTGTGATTATTTCCCCTTGTAGTTCTGAAGATTTCAGACACACAGTTCACAGCTTTTGAGAAGCCTGAGCCAATAAAGACATAGGCCATTTCCACATGACATCACTATACCACCATAGCAGCGGATTGTTTCTGGCTCAGGAGCCGTGCTGCTACATGATGTCGTTGCTGTCCAGCTGCTATCCCTTCTCCAAGCATCACCAAACCATCCTATTTCCAGAAAAAAAAACCTATTACGCACTTCCTTTAGAGCTTCAATCCCATCAGCCAGCTCAATGTGGTACTGTTATGGCACTTGATAGTGCTTCCAGTCATTGCAAATCTAGCTGTGGGTAGGCTGTGGGGGGTGCCCAGCTTGTCCTTCCCTCAGTGACTCCCATGGCCTGGTAACTTCAAAATCTATCACCTTTCTGTGTTTCTTTGAAAGTTCTCCTTTGTGTTAAAACTTTTAATTTTTTAAAATACATTTTTAGGCATTATAGCGTGAAAATGCAAGTGTACTGCCAGGGTGAATGTGGGGACAAGGAGTGACCAAGGACACCGTGGTGCAGAAGGAACACTGGTGGCAATACCATTACTCATTTGCTAAGGTGGGAGGGTGTGGAAAACAGTGTTCCCAACCCAACAGCATTGTGCCAATGGCAATGCTGCAATTGTGATGGTATATCACGCTAATGGCCCCTAGTGTAGAAATGGTCATGTTAGTAAGCCAGAGAAGAGCTAGTACCTGTAGGAGACACATCCTTTTTGCAAGCTTCTGGAAAACTGGATTTAGAACAGACAGGCAAAATGTAGCCTATAGGTGCCCACTATAGTTCCCTGCTTTTAAAAACCTCCTTCATGGTCCCCCAATTTTTTTTTAAAAAAAATCAGGCATTGCTGTTTGCCACTAAGCCTTGGCAGCTAAGTGCCCTATGTGTCATAGGCAAAGGGAAAAGGAGTGACACTAGGAAACTGACTATCTAATCAATTGATTAATTGTATAGTTGTGAAAACTGGACGGTGAAGGAAGCTGACTGGAAGAAAACTGACTGTGGTGCAAGAGAAGAGTGTCTAAAGTAAACCAAGCCAGAATTCTCACTAGAGGCCAAGATGATTCCAAAATGGAATTCCACTCTCTCTCTTCCAGCCTCTGCCATCTCCCAGGGGCCTCTCCTCAACCACAGCAGCTGCTAAGTAGCCCCTTCTCCATCAGAATAAGACAGAGATTGTCATACTTTGGACATATGACAAGAAAAGACAGTAAAACTTGGTAAAGTGGAAGGCAGCAGGAAAAGAGGAAGACTGCATCCCAAGTGGATGAATTCAATAAGGGAAGCCACAGCCCTGAGTTTGCAAGACCTGAGCAGGGCAGTTGTTGTCTGGTGTTTTGCAGTTGATGCCTGAGGTCTCTTATTTGTAGGGTTGCCATAGGTCAAAGTCAGCTTGACAGCAAATAACAACTTCAAGTCTCATTGATTATGGTCAGTGAGAGAGTCAATATCACAGTAAGCATTAAAGTCAATTTAAGTGCATGTAAGGCTCATTTATATGTAAGTATAATTATTCAAGTACAAATGAGGGGTTTTGTTTGTTAATAATGAGCAGGATTGTTAGTTGTTAATAGTATCTTTCAAAATACAAATTAATCCATTATGCAGGGGAAGATTTTAGTTGATAATAAGTAGGAGAAATTTTATTTAACAATGAAAAATTTAAAGTATCAAAATATAAATTGAAAAGTTGCCTATTTTAATCTATATTATGAATTTTTTTCATTCAAAAAAATCCACTAAGTCCCATGTATTCAAACTATGCCCTTGTTCAGCCTGAAAAGTGACCCCTGACAATGTGGAAGTTCCCCAGCTCTGATTTAAACGTTTCAATTCTGGAGGTTCTGTGGGGTCTTCTAGTGAGTAAAGGAGGCATGTTGATTTTTGGTGCTGGCTGTGCTTGGGAACAAAGTCATACTGCAAGGGGTCTGTCCAGGGTGCAGTTCTGAAATAACATCTTGTTTGGGCGATGCAGCTTTTGCCTGTGTGGGGCTGACTTATCCACTATATGGAGCCTGTCTTGAAGTTGAGACGCTCTGGTCCTAAACAGAAAAATGGTCATAAACCACCATTTTGTGCTCCAAGCCTGCCCAGGTTTGACATACAGACAATATTTTCCCTGTGTGAAATGCTTGTAGGACTCGTGTAGCTGCATTAAGGAGGCAATTACTGTTCACTTGTCTAGATTTAACAAATGGACAAAGCCATTTTCTTTCCCAGAGGAATAAAATGATCAACCAAATCTAATATCTTTTTTCAAAAACCACTTCTTATTTGAATCTTTTTGACTAAACCAATATAGTTGCTGTTTAATGCAGCTTTCACTCTTCCATGTGTCTGTAGTGTTATGTGTTTCTGTAGGTAAAATTTATTTTTTCTTTGTCTCAGTTTTTTTGTTTAGTGCAAGGGGAAGACAACAAGGCAGAGCTCAGGTGGGAGTCTGAGTTCTAAATGTGTTTGTAATCAACAGATTAGTTAATCAGCCATGATTTATTAATGATGAATTAATTATCCCTGATTTTGCATTTCTGCTTGCTAAATGGAGCTTTAAAGAGGTTCTTTTATTAATCATCATGGTGCTAATTGCAGACACTTACAGAAGGACTGCTAATTAAACATGCAACCATGGGCAGAATAAGGCCTGGGTTGCTGAGAGTGGCAAGAAAAGAAGCACTTATTTTCTGAACAGTGAAACTTTATTCCCCATGAAATATTACAGTGTTGACCCAACCGTGCTAATTAGTTGCCAAGAGTTGTTTTAATGCATTATAGGAGTTTTTTTTTCTGTCAGCATTTTTTTTTTTTTGAAGTAAGGCAATACACAGGTCCAGTTGGAGCCTGTGTTTTATCTGGCTTTGGTAATTCAGAAATCAGGGGTGCGCTCCTTCTGATCCCAATCCAGAGTGAACCATTTTTGTGCCTTGTTTCTGTAAGTTCTGTACTACCACTGCTGTGCAGTGCAATGTATTGATGAGTTAGCCCACCATCATTTCATATGCCACAGAAACAATAGTCAAACCATGGTAAAACAGTGACAGCTGGAGCAGCAGCATCAACAAAATTAATCCTGAAGCTTGGGCTTCCATATGTGAATGCATTCACTCATTCATCCTCTCTCACACGCTACAAGGATTGAGCATTTAAGATCCAGATACCATTTCAGAAAACCAAAACAAAGTCTGAAATGCTGTGGGGGATTTATTTTAGCTTTGGTGGTGAGAAATTTTCCTGTGCTGCACCTGTGGTGATGGTGGGTAGTTTAAAGAGTGCTGGAGACACTAAGTGGTATATGTTGCTCTGTCCTTCAGCAGAGGGAAATGGTTGGGGAACTCCTGCTGACCCACAGCATCTGCTGCCTGCGGTGGTTGTCTGTTAGTAGGGCCAGCCTTGGGATGAAGCTAAGTAGGGTATGGTTGGGAGATACCTTGGGAGCCCTCCTTGAATTCCATGATGGAAGAAAGGCTGGGGCAATAAATGTATTAAATAAACAGCAAACTTGTAAGAAGATAGACAGAGTAATAGCATCATGCAAATATAAGTTACAAAATCTAAACTTCAATATTAACATGTGTTCACTGTCAATCCTAGCGTGGGAGATGCCCCTGCAAACATATTAATATTCCTGGAGATGGTTGAGGAGATTAGCCTTGAATTTGAAGAAACCCTGACGTCATTAGTGTTTTGGGGTGGAGGGAAACCAGCAATTCTGTGTCTGGGTGGCAAGTTTCAGAGAGAAAATGGAATACCAATGGAGGGGAATTTGCAACAGCTGGTAGTAAGCATCTGTAGTTTACTGTCTGTGTCTCTTGTGACATATAATTCAGAAGTGGGAATGAAAAACATAGCTGACATTTAGCACACACTATAATGCTATGGAAAGATAAAAGAAATCTGCATGTTATCTCAGCAGACATAGGATCTATGTCCAAAAATGGCTTTGGTACAAAAATGTGCAGGTGAGAAGTATCTGTAGGGTGAATTGGTGGGAAAGAAAGGCTTCTTAGCTTTTCCCACACCAGTTTATTCTTGCAAATGCCCCTCCTACTCTGCCCCTTGTCAAAATTACTTTCCATCTCAAATTTTGCCAGGAATACCATTTGCGGGGAAAATTGATGGATAGGTGAAGGGTTGAGGACCATTTGTTTGGTTTAGAAAATGTAACCTTGCCCTTAAAGGTGATGTGTGGTGCGGGTGGTGGTAGTGGTGGAAAAAAATAAAATAAAAATTACTGGGAAAGAATGTGAAACAAAAGCAAAAAAACTCCCGATGTTTCATATGTAAAGCCTTTTATGCATGTGATGTGCATGTGGAAACTGTTGGGACATTAGTAATCAAGCAAAATTGGTGGAGGGCATTATGAATCAAATAAAACATTTCATCTAAATTAGTAATAGTAATTATCAGTGATGGAAAGAAACCCAATAAAGGAACTCCTGGTCTCAGCGAGAGGTCATTGACAAACTAAACTTCCAGAAGGGATAAGACAGAACGCTTAGTGACAGCTGAGGCAAATATTGCTGAGAAACTAACTGGTTTCTTTGTCTCACTATTACATGACAAAGGGAACGTATGCTAACAATGGCAATTTTCCCACGACAAAAAAATTTTCAAGTGTCTGTGGGAGGGAGAGAAGGAGGGAGGGAGAGAAGATAAATGAAAATTAAGAGTTCTGCCAAGTAAGGAAGAAATACTGCTAGAGAAAAAATAAAATTAATACCATTATATTTTGATCTTAAAGAAATCCATAGAACGGATATGCAACTATGTTGCTATGACAGATGCTGTTTTACTACCTGCTGATAATGAACTAATTACCAAAGACTTTTTTTTAAATTCCAAAATACATAAAGTGTAATACAGAATCACAATCCGTGCAGATTAAGTAGTAATGGCAATAGGACTAACTACCACACACTTTTTTTTAAAAAAAAATTACAAAATATAGAAGTAGTGATACAGAGCCACTATCTGTGCAGGTTACGTAAGAAAGGAAGCCATTTTTAAAATCTATATCTTTGTTTTTGGTTTAACTTTCTGCTTAGCATGATATTAAGTATCAACAGGAAAGAGAAAGCACCCAAGTAGGACCTGGTTCTCAAAATTAGGCAGCTGCTGCTACTAATGGTCAGTCAGAACTATCCTGTTTACTGATGTTAAACTCTGTTGGCATATATTATGAAAGGATCCCATGGGGTCAGAGAGCTGTTTTAAGAGAAGCTTGTCTGTCATTGCGAATCTTCTCAGAGGATTTTCATGGCTTCTTGCTCAGAGGAGGAGGAGGAGCCAGCCAGGTCTGAGGGTGCAAAGCTGCCAGCTGGTTTCCTGCCAATAAACCTGAAGTTGGTAGTCATGAGTTAATGGAATTTGAGCGGTGAGAAGAGCAAGAGGTGACAGAAATGGAGACAGGATGACCTACTCTAGGATACCATCTTGAGGAATCTAGTGCCTCCTTCCAAAGCCTGCGAATGGATTTTTTTTGGATTGCAACTGCCAAAATCCTCCAACCAGTATTGTCATACTGGGAGCTGTAATCCAAAATAACTTTTTGAAGAGCTGTGCCTCTTACGCTATTGCACCTGCTCAACACTCTATGGAGCATGCCAGACAAGCTGCCATGGATGAGCAAAGCACCCATCTGTAGAGTGTTGGCCTTTAGGAATCTCCATCCTTCAGGCATGAGAGTGGAGTTTAGGGGAAGCAGCCTGGTGGCAGAGGTTTATAAGACTGCAGTTTGCCTCTTGGCTCAGGTGGAGCAAGTTGTTCACTAGGAGCCAGCCACAACGCTACATCCACTGGCTCCTGTCTCTTGACAGGATCCGCTGCTCTCAGAAGCAGAGAAACTCTGGGGTTCTTGGGAACTTGGGGTATGTAGTCAACATCTCCCCATTTATCCATTTCTATTTTTTAAAAACTATCTTTTGATAAAGTTTAAAATACAAGAAGTTCATTGTAGGCCCCTTTGTTGTTGCAAAGAAAATTCAGCTGTCAACATGTCAATTTATACTGTGTGAGATTGGCAGTAGAGGTTAGGATGGTTTTCTCATGAGAGTAATGAGGTAAATTTCTTTGCAAGCATGAAGAGCTATTTAATAAATGCTGTTCTGCTTTATCCCTGCCCCAAAAGATTGTATGCTTGTGAGTCCATCTGTTCCCCCCTCTCTTTCTCTATCTCTAGAAGCTGATCAGCATTACTGCCATTATCTAGCTGGAGCTAAATGAGAAACTTCACACAGAACCAGGATCTGTAAGCATAAAAATAACCCTGCTGGATCAGACCAAAGATAAAACTAATCCAGCATACAAATGCTTATGGGAATCTTATGTCCAGGCCCCATTTATGCCTGGGGTTCCTCATCAACATGGCCTAGGCACGCAGTAGCTTGTGTCTGTGTATTTTGTGTGTGTGTGGACTTCAGTGTGAAGTAGTTTGCACTCCACAACTCATGTTAAGTGCCATTGTATTTCCCATGTGGAATATCACTGACCAAATGTAATCATTTGATACATTCTGTGATATTTATAGTGATAAATGAACTGCCTGCCTCATATCTGTATCATCTGGTGAATACTTGTTCTGTGTTAGCTTTTGTCTCAGAATTAGTCTTTGGAGGCTGTGTATTCCTTTGTTGTATAACCTCTGTATTAGAGTCCATAGCTTGCTAAGTTTAGTTTTTCTAAGTCAGTGGTTCTCAACCTGTGGGTCCCCAGATGTTTTTGGACTTCAGCTCCCAGAAGCCCTGAGCATTGACCATAGTGACTGGGGCTTCTGGGAGTTGAAGTCCACGAACATCTGGGGACCCACAGGTTGAGAACCACTGTTCTAAGTGATGGTGAGAACAAGGCTAAATCCCCACCAAACAGAGCCTACAATATCTTGTGAACCTTTCAAAAGTCCACAACATTTTTTCAAATGTTTTTAAAATTCTAAAAATTCATTTATTAAAAAAAACCACTCAAAGACAACAGAGTTTCCTCATGCTCCCCTCTCTTTCCCTCTAATAACAAGCTCAAGAGGTGAGTGCCAACAGGATTTCAACCAAGGAAGGATGCTGAGAGAAGTGGTATCTGTTGGGGAATTGAGAGATTTTTAGTAATAAGTCTCCCAATCAGCAGAGTATTTTGTAATGCACAGGCAGAAGTTGAACAAATTACTAGTCCCACTTTATCATCTCCACCCGTGACACACTCAATCTAGCTCAAAATAAACACAAACAGTTTGGTTAAAAAGTATGAAAAGTTTACTCACAAAATCTTGTGCATAGTCTACACAAGTTCAATTCTTGAAGAAAGGTAAGACAAAAATAAGAACTCACACGCTTACAAGAATGCATGCTGCTGGAGGATCGAAAACCACATGCTTGCAGGGAAGCCAAAGAACAAAAAAAGAGAAGAGGAAGAGAACATGCAAGGGGAAGTGGGTGTTGACCAAACAACAGGAAGTTTACTCTCTGCCTACAATAAACATGCAAACTAACTAGCCAGTTAATTAAGCATGCAAAGGTTGCCAATCCCAACAGTATCAGCATGGCGCAGGAAAGCCCAAGATCTGCAGAGCTACAATCAAAACAAAAATAACTTTAAAGCAAAAGTAAATGTGAGGAAGGACAGAGAGAACTCCAAACAGTCCAATAAAGAACAAGTGTGGTCAGTGGTGACAGAATGTTGAGCTGGAAAAGAAAACTGATGAAATGGAATCCCTGCTTCAGCTTCTTCATAGTTCCTAACATTCTGGAACAGAGCATGGCTAACTGGCCAGCACTTTGAGCAAGGGCTCAGCTGTTGACGGCTGAGGATACACTGCAGTGTTTTTTGCAGATCCCTCTGATCCCTTCTGAAATAGTATTCAACAGCTTGGAGCACAATAAGAGTTTGGGGTACGCCTCAGTTTTCTATTTTGCCCAGAAATGACTGGGAAGGAAAAGCAGAGGAATGTGTCAGTGGTGATGGAGACAGGCTGAAGTCTAACCATTACAGCATGTGAAAAGGTTTCTGAACCCATTCTGTCCTCATAGTGTCAGTTGTGAATCTAACTGCTGTTGGGCTGGTATACTGGTGAGGGAGGGAAGATCAGAGCCAGGTGAAAATGAAAGTGCGGAGGCTAGTGTTTTGGCAACCCAGTGCCTCTAAGATAAGAGGCAGGAAATATGTGATTGGGTCAAGGATGGAGAGAAGTGGGAACCAAATGCAGGTTTGAGAACTATCTGAGAAGTGATGTGATGCTAGATTTATTCTCTTCTCCAGTCACAGCTTTGTGTGTCTAAATTTTGGAATTCTACCTATAAAAGGTGTGAGCTCCATGTCTGCTTTAGTCTCATCAACTTTAGAGAAGTAGACTGTGCTGCTTGCGTTTTCTACGAATAAACCTACTGTCTACTCCAGAGTGTTGGAGTGTGGGTTATCCAGTATGTGACCAGTACTGTGGGTGGTGGGAGAGAGTGAAGGGTGGGGAACTGCTGGGAGAGGATAAGGAGGTGATAACCTAACATGAGGGGAGGGAGGGGCTACATCAGGAAGGAGAGAGCAAGAGACTGAAGGAAAGAACTGTGTGCCACATGGTCTGCCCTCTAATCTAGCCTATTACCCTGAAATGGCGGATGATAGCTCATCACCACTGGTGAAGAGAAATTCAACTGCCAGCTCAGTCAGCTTTTGTAAACAGAGCAGGAAAGGGCGCCATCTTGTTCTTCCCTTCTTTTACCAATCTTGATTTGGAGAACAGAAAAAGTGGGCAATTGGCTGCCCTTGTTGCTCGACCAATGGGGATCACCCTTCCACAAACTCCTTTTCCTCTTTTCAGAGTACCACTGGGTCACATTCCATGTGTTTGTGTGCAATGTCTAGGCCTCTTGTCTTGTATCTGCTGAGCTACATCACTTCTCCTTAAGAGACTCCAAATGGGACAAAATTAAAATATTCACTAGTAAGAACCAGCAAGATATCTCTGATAATGAGGCAGAAGCATCCTTGATAAAGTAACCATTTCAGCAGAAAGAAAGGGGAGGGAGGAGGAAAAAGAAAGGAACATTCAAACGAAGCACCTGCTCTTGGAAAATTACTCTGCTGCTGGTCCCAGCCCAGGAGAGTTTGCAGATGGTTTTGTATTTACAAACATGACCTCAGCAGCCCATCATCAATCTTAAGCCAAGTGATGCTTCTGAAGCGTTGAACATTCTGTTCCAGGATACTGGAAAGCTAATTAATTTGAGCTTTGCTTTTTGTTAGTTTCTAATTCTTCTGAATTTAATTCTTCTGAAAATGAACCATTAAGGAACAGGCTTCAGCAATGGGTAGTAGCTTCTGGAGCAGATACTGCTCCCTATAACAAGGAGCTCAGATGTTGGGTACCAAGGGCTAGGTAGCCCCAACCGTGTGACTGAGAAACAGGAGTAACAATTTTAGTCATTTTTGAAGAGTGAGAAAAAAATTGCTTTTTCAGAGTAGCCTGTGATGGGATTTCTTTCTCTTGCATGTTGATATTGAACAGCATGGGGATAAGATGGAATGCTACAGGTCCTTAAAGCAAAAAAATAAAAAAAAATAAAAAAATCATCTAGCAACACCTTCTGGAAATGGCTGGCTATGGATGAGCAGAACCAATAGAAGTCAGTCCCACTTGCGTCTAATTCAGCCATTTCAGGTGAATCTCATGATGTATGGCATCAAAAACTATTGAGGAGAAGCAATAGGGTTTCTCTCTGCTGATTTCTCTCATGATATATATCATCCCACAAGGCAATCAAGTCAGTTTCAGTTCCAAAACCAAGCCTAAACTCCTGAAATTAATTCTAGAAAGCCACTCTCTCCAAGAAAGCTTGGATATAGTACACTCGAGCCCCTTATTCAAGAAGCGGGCAACTGCCACAGGCCCCCAGTCATTAAGATCTGGTGAGTCCAATTAATGTTTCTCCAGCAGTTGTCTTTTAAGGAAGGTGGGTCCACTCTTTCTCTTAAAGATAAGTTCACTACTTCCTGAACACAGCCAGATCTCTACTTCTCACCCAATATAATCAATCAGCCATGAAGGGCAAAGATCCAGGAAACATACGTCAGTCTGAAACCTACCTAGGATCTTATCCACATCCTCATGCCATGCCCCACAAGCTGTAAGGCATAGAAGGAACACAGTAAATGAATTTATTAAATAAATAAGTAAAAATGAAACACTGTAGAATGAGACAGAACTTCAGACAACTCAAAGAATTAATCAGAGCCAACAGCGAAGTTCATGTTTGTGATGGGTGCACCACAGGAAGCTCAGCTTGATTATACTGTGATGATAACATTAGTTGAACTGTAGGTCCCCTTTGGACAAAATGTGGCGTGGGAACATTTTATTTCACTAGCATAGAAAGTCTGCTAATCAAAGACCTAGACTGTTTCCACATCACACAGTTATATGCGGTTCAAAATGACTGTAACCACCATGGCTCCATCCTGTGGAATCCTGTGGTTGGGTCGAAGACTTGAGAGTCTCTCTTTGAGAATGTTGGTGCTGTAGTTGAAGGGCGTGTGAGCAGGAAATTCTAAGCACCTGACCAAACTGCAGATCCCAGAACGGAGTCATGGCAGTTAAAGTGGTATCAGACTTGTATAACCCTGTAGCGTAAGTACGATCCTAATGTGTGCTCATGCCATTTGACAGAATAAACCATGCATTCCTAGGCAATTGCTTTTTCAATAGTGCAGCAAATAAGCAGACAGAGCACCACACGTGGGAAATTTGTTTGGAAAGAACACCCACTGCAACTTCCAGATGATATGTTCCAATTGCCTGAGAGCAGCATGAAGAATGGTCTCTCAGTGGGTGACATTTCCCGTAGCAGAGTCTATTTTGAAATTTGGGTAGAAAATTACCTCACATTACCATGAATGCTAGATCCTCTTGCAAAGTAATAAAAACAGCTATTTTGTCTCATGTTTAATGTCCATTTTCTAATTATGTAAGTTTATAAGTCATTTTGGGTGTGTTTTCCTTTGGAAGTAAAGAGTGCTAATAGTGTTCAGAAATACTAATTACATCAGTTAATTTTTTTCCAGAAAAGGAATTCAAAACTCAAAGCAAATGTTCTGCCTTATGTGAATTATGGTTTCTGGCCGTGACTATTTGGCTACTGTGGGACCTCTTTGCTTCTGTACTGACAAACACTCCTGTGCACAGGGGGCATTTTTATCTCCTGAAATATGCTGGAATTCCCATAGTGTCAAAGAACAGTCCAGAAATCTCCCTATGCTTTTTTTAAAAAAACAATCTTTTTGGATGACAGTTAAATACACAAACACAAAGGCCTTGGCATGACGTTGGCCTACTTTTAAGCCCAGTCAACTATAGTAAAATCTTTTTTCTATTGATGTAGATTATTTTTGCTAGTATTTTTCTGTTTTAAAATTTTCAAGAGAAAATCCATACAATCTAGCCCAAGTTAAACTGTTATATATCCCACTAATTTATGCTGGAGGGGTTGCAAACAGGTCAGCTCCTATGTTCGTATGTGGGTAGAATGCCCTAAAGTCAAAACTTTTGTGATTGCACTCTTATACCAGATTTCATTTATCACCAAACAAACCATCCATTTTTATCCTGTGCTTTTATTTCTTTATATGTATACCAAAGAAAGCAGTAAATTAAAACATAGAAACCTGATTGCCTTCCTTCTGGTTGCAGCATGAACAGAAATAGCTGCCTGCTGGAAGGTGGATGATCTCACCCTGGAAAACTGGTGGACAAGAATTTGGAATACATGGTTGTTTGAAAAACTTTCAGACAGTATCAACACTTGTAATAGACACAAGAAAACACACTTTTAAAGTGAGGATAGGTCAAGTTTTATTGATTATGTTGCAATTCGTAATCATATCAGCTTTTGTTGAAACATGGTGATTTATGGAAGGTTCATGAAAGGTTCTTCCAGAGAACTCTGTGGTCAGCCTAACTGGAAGCATCCATTAACATCCTGATAACTACTCCATTGGAATAATTGATCAAATATCCCTAATGCATACCTTTTTATTAACTCATAACCCTACACACACACACACACACACACACACACACACACACGTATGGAACAAGGGATATGTACAAAAAAGGAAAATCTCAGGATACACTAACATAAAAAGAACATATTAGAAAAAAAAAAGAAACATGTTGAAGAAAAAGAGGCAAGTAAATGACAATTATTGGCCAATTATTTACTAACTCATATCCTAAGCTGTTTGAGCGTTTTTTGTTGTTTATATGGTTTTGTTCATGAAATGTAAATAAATAAAAAAAATTGCACCTCCCCCCATTTCAACTGGAGAGAGTTCAATATACGTATTTTTTCAGTTGGGTCTAAAAAGGCTTAACTTTGGCCATTTCTACACTACACTGTTATAGTGCTATTATTCCACTTTCAACCTCCTGTGGAATTCTGGAGTTCGTGGTTTACTGAGGCCAAAGAGCTCTCTGGCTGAGAATTCTAAATTCCCCTCCCTAAACTGCAAACCCCAGGATCCCACCGGATGTTGAAAGCTGAATAATAGCACTATTACAATGTAGTGTGGAAATGTCCTTTGTTTGGATTATTGCCTTTGATTTTAAATAAGGATAAGATCTGAAGCAAAGGAAAGCTATTGAACATGATACCAAACTGAAAGATTTATTTTCTTTCAGCAATAACAAATATGCGTTCAGAGCTTGGAAGTAACAATACATATAACTATTTACTTGTCATTAATTCTTTTTTTAATGACCAAGGTTTAATTAAGTTACACTGCAGTTGTAATAAAATATAATAAGGGAAAACTTCATTTTGTTATGTACTTGTAACTATTTTCATTATATTACAGTTACAGAGTGTTTGTGGCCTTTATTATAAAGGTATGCCTTGTGTCACAGGCCAAGGGTTTATAGTACTTGGATTTATATAATCAGGAAAATAATTATTTTTAAAATTGTAACAACAATGGCAGATAGATGCTTCTGATGACTCTGGCAATGTCACACTTATTGGTATTTTTTTAAAGTAGCTTTTCAAGATCTGGGTCTGTTGGCAATGCATTTTCAAACACTATGATTGTGTTCAGTACTGAAAGTGATCACATCTTACTGTCAGTGCTGTTGTTGTGTTCCATGTGCTCAGAAGTCAGAAAGAACTATCACAGGATCATAGCTTGAATCCTACTGTGCACTGGTCTGAATGATAATTGTGAGTACATCGTTCAAAATAAATAAATAATCAAGTCTCATTTATGTAACTCATTTGGTCCATTAGAGACCTTTAAAGCATGCATTACTGACCTCCAGGGTTATCTTTGTCTAACTGCTTAAATAAGGATCTCAGGGAAACTGGGCATTTTCTAATGTTTTCTTGCCATCCTTTTCTTTGATTTATCAGCAGGAGGCAAAATATTTAATTAGACTAGGGGCGTCTGTAATCTCTTCTGGGCCAGCTCCAGCCATAATGCTGGACGCCACTTTGGAGTTAATTCCAGTCAGGCCAGGCGCTGCACTAGAGCATATGGGGAGCCCTAGAAGACTTCTGTGCAGCCTCCCTGCTGAGAAAACACTGGGCAACAAAGCCAAAAGGCAGCCAGCGTCACTAGTGGAAGTCAAAGCAGCACTTAGACCAAACAACATCTGGCGTACTCTCCCAATTGGAAATCAATGTCAAACGAAGGGTCATAGGTTGGAATTTTATGCCTGCTTGCACCAGAAAATAACTCTGAATTAAAAAATAATGGGCCCATGTCACCTACCATCACAATACCATTATGGCAATACACCTCTGCCAGCCAACTGGCTGATGAGCCAAGCAGTGGACTAGGGATTTAGTTACAAGGCTACACCCTAGATCGAGATGGGCAGACTGGAGGCACACACAATCTGCTTGGTGTTACATGAGAACCTTGCAACCCACCAGCTGGAGCCAGTATTTTAGTATGTTTTATTCTAATTGTAACTTTTTTTCTATGTCATCTTGGGAATGTGTTGAAGACTGGGGTAGTATCTGCTAGTATTCTCCTTCAACCAAAGGTGTGCACAAGCAGAAGTAGGAAAGTTTTGAGAATCTCCCCTCCCTACAGCTTTCTGCAGCCCAACACTACCAAAATCTACCCAACCCTCTAGAGCAGACTTGGGAGAATCACAGGGTAGAGTAGGAAATCAGGACACCTTCTTTCTGGATCCAGTGATATCTAGATGCTCTTTTTAGTCAGAAGGACAATGGTAGGGATGTCTCTTACCAGAACTTGAAAAACTTAATTTTTTGGATGACAGCTTTCAGAATTACCCATCCAGCATAGGTATCTTGTGGGTAGTGTGGGGGTTTCTAAGAGTAATGGTCTGGAAATGTACATTTCTGAGTTTTAAAAATAAATTTGATCTGGTACAAAATACCTGATTTCCTGATTTCAATTATGGTGGTCAATTCCGTTCTCAATATGAATGTTATCCTCTGAACTACCCCAAAGTTGATTTCTTTGATTGTAATGGTCCTACATTGGCTCCACCACTCAAAAAAAAAAGAAAGAAAGAAAGAAAGAAAGAAAGAAAGAAAAAGAAAAAGAAAAAGAAAAAGTGAAAAAGAAAAAGTTACCTCTGTGTTCACTGTCTGTTTAGAAATCAGCTTTTAACTTTGTTTTTGCTCCTCTATCTGTTCAGAGGACACCATTCCTGAATTTTGAATTTCTAATATTATCAGGAAATATTGATGGACAGTTATTTGTGCTGTTTTAGTAGTTGTAATCACAATTTTCTTTAACCAAAATACATTTCTCTAGTCTAAGTATTACTGATATTCTTCTGGTTGTAATATTATTCATACCTCCTGGTATTTGCACATTGTGTAAATGAGCTACTTGTTTTACATAGACAGGTACAATTAATCAGTGCATCCAAGCTAGAGGTTATGAAAATACGTTACTTAGTAGCTTATCACAATTTGGGGCATGCATCCCAAAGGTCAGAACCCTTTCTTAATAAGAAGCCATACTGCAAAGTGCTAGGCTTTATGGGTGTCCCTAGCATAGAGCCACACGTGACTTTTGTGGTCATTCAAGACAGCTGAGAATTAAGTGGTGCATCTAGACTTCATTCCAACATAAGAAAAATAACTGCTGACTTTGTATATCTCAAGACATTGATTGAGTTTTGTTAGTTGGTGCTAGTTGGCCCTGTAGTTCTAAATCAAATGGGCCTTTTATCTGCCTCTGGGTCTAGGAGTAATAGAACTGTGCTTGCTTCTTCTTATGATCATTATTCTGAGGATGAGGAAAGCTTTCACATCATGACTGTTAAATTACAATATTGCATTAAAATATAAGCAAGAAAGAAAATTTGGCCAGTGATGGGTTTAGATTTTGGAAAACTTTCTTTGTGCTAGGAAAACTAGCTCTACAATTCCCATGTGTTCTTACAACCAATGCTTGCAAAATATAGCTTTGTTGTTTCTGTTCCCTGCTGAGCTTGTAAAACTTAATTTCCAACCACAGAAATATTTTCTCATTTGGTGGACTGTTTTTCATAACTGAATAATGAACTTTGAAAAATCATTGTTGATGCTTAATGTATCATCTTAATAACAGTGCCAGGGGCCAACCTTTGTAATATCAGTGGGGCCTTCCCCCATGACATCCGCAGAAGCCATCTCTAAGTCTCAGCTTTGGGCCAAGAAAGATCAGGGCTTGGGATGCTCCTGACTTGGTAATCTACATAGAATGTGTAGGATGGGGCACCATCCTGCTCTTTTCCTTAGTCAGCAAAATATCTTGGGTGAGCTTTGTGCCTTGCCTCAACTATCAGTGGACTGGCTCCACCAACAGACTGAGGGCTCTTAGACGCTGCTGTAGAGGCAACAGATTCCATGGCAAGTGTGACATTTAAGCAGAACTCAGAAGTCACACATTACAAATAATATTGTTACCTTCAGCTTGTTGTTGTTGTGTGCTTTCCAGTCACTTCCAACATAATGAGTCTAAGGTGAACCTATCACAGAGTTTTCTTGGCAAGATTTATTCAGAGGGGGTTTGCCATTGCCTTCCTCAGAGGATAAGAGAGTGTGACTAGCTCAAGGTCTCCTACTGAGCTTCCATGGCTGAGCAGGGATTTGAACTCTGGTTTCTCAGAGGCCCTTCCCGCACCTTACCTGTGGGGATTCAGGGAAAGCCTCTTCCAGGAGGGGAGCACGACAGAAGTGCTCCCCTCCGCACTGGCTGCCTGCTGGATGGGAAAAAGAGTGATGGCTCTGCCTCTCCCTTCCATAGCTCAGCCTGGCATTTTCCCAGGCTGCACTGAGGGAAGAAGTGCAGACAGTGTGCTTCCTGCCATTCTGCATGACAGGTAAGTGTGGGAGGGAGGTGAGAGGACTGCATAATCATGTGTCATTGGTGGGAGAAACCCATCAATGATGTAATCCGCAATTGTGACAGGTGGCCACGGGATTGTGATGACATCATGCAGAACCATTGTTGTAATCTCATTGTGATCCCGTAGCCATTGTGGGTTGGGGGCGGGGTGCAGAAAGGTCCAGAGTCCTAGCTCAACACTCAAACTGGTACACCACACTGGCTCATCGCCCACAGTTATTTACATTTTTTTGCAAATAATTATACCATTTAAACTCAAGAAATAGCAAAATTACAAGGTAACAATATAATGAGAAATAGATTCTAGTTGTTTTCAAAAGTTATTTTAAAGAGCATTTTAGGAGGAGTTTTGACAGGAATTGTCCAGGTTTTATGCTTTTCTCTTATTAATCTTAAGGGCTTTTTAAAAAAAAAATAAAGTAAGGGATAGCTCACAACAATATATTATTCCTGAGAAAACTCATCCCTCCCACCTACTGCTGTGAAGATTGCTGCTGAAAGGATAGGAAAACATTTCTGCAGGGTAGAGAGGAGATGACATTGTGAAGGCCTTGCTAATTTTTTTTAAAAAAGGGTCTCAGCCTTCAAGTGCAGTCTTCACTGCAAGATCAAGATAGATACAATGAGGTACTGATAGTGTTATCCTGTGACTTGGGGGTCCCGTGAGGGACACCCAAATAACCAAAACAAATACAACAAGATGGGGAAATTAGCTGGAGCACTCTCTTAAGCTAACGAGAGGCAGGGTAACTTAGCGGGGATCTTTTACCCAATGTATACAGCGTCAGGTCAGTGAGCAGTCAGACAGTTTTAAACTAGCAATAATATTTATTAAACAAATAGCAATTATCAAGAAAACACAACCTCACAGCTAGCTAGAAATAGGAAATAGGAGTTTTGGGGGAATGGGTGATACGTCACCTATCTCGCAGTCCTGGAGAAATCCAGTTGAAGAGAAGGAAACTCAGCCCAGCGGCCGAGGGGAATTCGCTGAACAGAGCGGCAGCAAGGCTGGATAGAAGTCCAAAGCGATCCGACGAAGCTCTCAGAGCTTGGGGGTTTTATTTAGGGAGGGTATGACCGTGGGCTAGTCTGGTCTTGGGTGAAAACAATGAGTTTTGGGCTGGAGACAATGTCTCCGAAAGGTCAGAATTTACATGATTGAGTTAAGGTCCGAATTGACAATAGTATGGCCAGTATGTAGATGCGGCTAGCTTGGCAGTTGAGCACTCAGCTCGCCAGGGTGCCCTCTCGGGGCAGAGGTCTCTTTGTTTTAATACGCATTCGTGATGAAGGTGTTTGTTTCGAGAGGTCCCCTAAAGCAGATCTGGCAGTTTCTGGCTTGTTTTTGTATAAACAAATGTGGCTCAGCAGATAATAGCCATGCCTAGCTTTGCGCTTGTTTGGTGGCCTCACAAACACTTGGCTGGTGGCAGAGCAGGGCCAAATTATGATTTCAAAATGATATCTAAGGTTACCAAAGGCCAGGCCAGCTCACCGTAGCAACAACCCCCCCGAAAATGGGCAATTTGACACAAATTGATCATTTTCCAATTAAACATTTCAAAAGGAATTTAGAGCCGAATAGAGGTCTACAGATTCCGGAGACGTATCACACCAAGGGATTTGGCAACATTGCTAACTAGTAAAAATAGTCACTAACTAACAACACCCTAATCCTAGCTACACATACAGAAATGCACAAAAAGGTACAATTATAATAACACAAATGCATTGATGGTTGGAACAGTGAACAATAAGTATGCGGGCAATACACTAAACAATTTTGCACCAGGATAAAACAAGTGGAGAATGATGGCAATTTCAAACGGCATTTGAAATGTAGGCAGAGCGTGAGCGAGTTAGTCCAATAACAAATACTGCAGGCATTTTAGACGGTCCAGAGCAGGAAAAATCGGGCAGGTCCAATGAATAGTCCAAGCAGGCATGTTAAGTGGGCAATTGGAGTCCAATGACACAGAATGCGGGCAATTCATAATCCAATGTGGGCAAAATAGTCCAATTGGCAATGTGGGCAATGCAAATGCAACGATGCAAGTTCGTAGTCCCAGGGAGGTGAGGTACCGGTAAAGTCTCTGCACACATCCCCCCGGAAACAGAAAAGTTCGAGGTCTGGAGAGTGCGGGCATAGTGCTAGTTCCAACAAGGATGGAACCATAGCAATGAGTCCGGGTGAAGTAGGAGCGGCAAAAGTGTCCAAGTTCTTGATTGAGCTAGCCAAGGCATGCTAGCTCTCTGCAGGATCAGGCTTGCAAAGTGGCAACAGGAATGGTCCAAGTGAGAAACAAGCTATGAAATTCGGTACACGGGCATTATAGTTCATGGAGTTTGTTGAGGAACGGCTGGCTGTGGTTCCCAACTGCAGCAACTGGAACGGGATGTTGTCTCGGGCTTGGTCCCTCGACTGGAATCGGAATCTGGATGCACACCCCCCACACGGTGCTTGGGGTTGATGGACGAGTCTGGGGATGGTCTCGGCTTACAGGAAGGAGCGATCTGTAACTTGTGGAGAAAGACTGACACCAATTACTATTGATGCAAATAGTTAATGGAAATCTCTGGCACGAAGCCTGCTGGGAACTGGGTTCGAATTTGGTCGTTGTGACTGAAAAGATCTGTGGATGTGAGGGTTTAAATAGCAGCGGATCCTATAGTGGTTTTGGCTGGGAGACGGCCGTTGGTCAAGGCGGTGAGGCAGTTGCTTCGGGACCCACATCTGCTCAACAGCCCCAGAGAGGCCAGTGTTTACCTCAGCCCAGCAGTACCAGGAGACCAGCAGTCCTTCCACGACGGAAGTTCCATTCGCACTCTGGTCTGGGCCACACACAAGGCCAGCATGCTCACCCTTCTCCCTCTCTCTCAGGCCGAAAGCCAAAGCTCCAAGCCTGATGATGTAACCCGAGGGCTTGGGGCGGCAGGGCTAGCGGTCAGATGCTGCTTCCGAGGCAACCGCATCATGATCTTGAAAACACAAGCTGGACTCCGAGGGCAGGCCTGAAAGATTGGCCGCCCGTGGATAGGCTTTTTGAAGCCAATCAGGATACTAAACACATATTACACTTACTCTACACAACACTATCTATCTTTAACTATTTACAAACATTACCAGTTACGCCTTGGAGTTGATTGGTAAAACTTTCCGTCTTGAAGCTGGAAGATCTGTTTCTTGGCCCACAGACCCAGTATGATTAAACATATTAAAAGTACGATTTGAAATATTATCAGGACTATCAATGGGTGCGTGGCATATCGGGTGATGGTTTGGCCGGAGGATGACCAATTAAAAATGTCCCACCAAGAATGTCTCGTATCGGCTTCTAACTCCACAAAAGTTTTTACAACCTTCTAGGCTGAATGGTCAACATTTACAACAATTTGTCGGAGGGCGTGGGAAACCTCCTTTACCTGGTTTGCCAAATTGGTGAAATTCCTGAGCCATGAAGATGCAGGGATTTTGTCGTTAAGATGGAACCCAACTAGTTCGGATTCTCGGGGTGCATACTCAATTTCCAAAATGTAGTCTTGCCTTTCCTGGCGGATATAAAAGTCTTGGCCAAAACAATCCTTTACGTGCTGGCCGCAAAAACATGGATTACTGGCAGATCGGTTATTCCAAATGGGGACACCACTAGGCACTAAGGTCACACTTTCACGAGGAGTATGCAAACAAAAACAATCTCTAGTAAGTTGGGCCATTACGGTGCAGTTGACGGGGACTAAGACATACTCAGAAATGTTACTATGTCCCAAACTGTCGATATTATGGAAGCATTGCACCCAGTGCTGGTGGAACAAGCATCCGGATAGATCCAATGAATGCGTACCATTGGACCAATGGTACAGTGTTAACGGTAACAAAGTGGTGTTGGCGGCTACAAGTGGGAGTCCTAAATGGGATAATAGATGGACAATTACCGGATCCAGAATACTTTCGTGGGCAACGTCTACTGTGAGAGTTAGGCTCTGCCAGGTAGCTTGCCGTATTTTGGCCAAAGCGGCAGGGTGTTCCAGTGATTCTGGGTATCGCTCTCTTAATAGGCTCAGGAGCTCAGGGTGCAGTAAACCCACGAGGATGTCCTGGATCACCTGAGCGGAAAAGGTGATCACGTTGCTTTGCAGTTGCATGCACTGTATCGCAACTGACAAATCGTGGGTCGTGTTCTGTAACACGCGGCCGAGGTTGGCTATTACGTTGTGCTCGGTGCCAACCCATTGCAGTAGCAGTTGGCTAATCAAGTCCATGCGCTTTGCTAAATTTGTGAGACCTGCGGCAGAGGATATACCCAAATCTTTTGTCTTGGTGCCAATTACTCCTAACTTATTTGCCAAAACTTCTTTGTTAATGGTATTGAGAATGGTGCCGCCAGTTCCAATACCTCCTAATATTGTTCCCAGAATGTCTCACTTAGGGCAAGAGTGTGGGTGGGAGAAGGACAGCCAATGTTTTTCCCAGTGTTCCCATTGTTTCCAAGCCAATTTCAAATAGGGCGTGCAGGTTGGAGATGTTGATGATGGTAAAGTTGAGCACCATCGTCGTGAGCATGGGTTGGGCGGTGGAGTAGGCTACCATTTCTATGTCCTTGCGGACCACGGAACTACCCACGTACATAGCCGGCTGCTTACCTGAAGGAATCCCATGTTGTGGAGAGTCGGGACACCATTTCTTCCTGCACGTGAACGCACAACCTGTTGGGGCCTTGGTGATGTTCTGGCATTTGAACATGAACGTTTCCCATACCCATTTGGGGCGGCACTTGTCCATGTCAAACGTGACTGTGACCAGTGCTTCCTTGCAGAGTTTGCTCTGAACTACTGTTACTGTTGTAGGGGCGGCATCGGTTAACACGTCCACATACATGGTCATATTGTGGTTGGCAATGGCCACGGTTAGGCCTGCGCCAAGCCAGTCATTAGAGTACACTACCGAGTGGGTAAACAACTGAAAGGGATATCGTTTCTGATACCAGGGGTACAGTTCGGATTTACGGAGCATGGCTTCTGTTTCAAGGTAGGGATTCCAGTGGCATATCGTGTGTACATTATACTGCCAGTCTATATGAATATAGTTGAACTCTGGGGAGACTCCTATTCCGAAGGCGTAACCGAGCAAGGAAAACAGCACAGCAAACCACCTTGACGGGTCTGTTCTGTCTCCCTGTAGGGAACAGAGATGGAGTCTCCGTCATTACTATTAGAGGGACTATTTACAAAAGGGGATGGGGAGAGAAGGCCCAAAGCTGCCGTCTCTTCAAGGGGGCTGCCAACCCATGAAGGGAGGCAAGATCCCGCCTATGCCGAGGCGAGCTATCGCAGGGAATTCCCCGTCTGGGGGTTCCCCTTTCCACTCTTTTACTAGGGTCTCCAACACTGCCTGGGGGAGCACCACGGCTGGCTCCTGGGTTGAAACTCTTTTTCCCAATCCAGAGTGGAGGTCTGGGTTAAGCTCGTGAACCTCCAGTACAACAGTCTTGTCCCGTAGGATGGTGACTGAAAGCGAGCCACAAACTAGGTTGGCCCATCTCACAATTACCAAAGCCACAATCATAGTGCTGCGGGGGCCTTTAAAGGCAAAGCGGCCGCAAAACATCCAAAAAGGGAGGCTGGTTGTAGCCATAATCGCTTCCTCGTACGTGCCTCGTGCCCGTCCGAGAACTAACAAAGTCAAACTAGGGACTGGAATGGCAGCGCTGCCCTGCGCAGCCGAAACTACCTGAGATCCCTGAACCAACAACCTTGAGAGCATGTTCCTGCTGTCGGCAATGGAACCGGGGTTTCATGGGAGAACGATGCCCAAAAGGCCATCGTTCTCACTGCAGCTTCCCCAAGCAAAAAACCCACAGCAAAACATCTCCAAGGGCCGCGGAATGTCTCTCCAGGTTAGTGCCAAGTGACCCCCCGCCATATCCAGAAGACTGGACAGGTTTGGGCATAGGCTCACAGGGACTAACCGGTTTGGGGTACAACACACTCGGTGCCGCACCAGGGTCTACTAATGGGGTGGCAGGAGGTTCTCCCCCTCGGTCCGGGTGTCTGCCTTCACCTGAGGTTTCCTCAGCCTGCGTGGCCGCGGATTGGCCACCACATGGCTTTGGAACTTGTGTGACTGAGGGCATCCTTAGTCCAAATCTGAAACTAAGTGACCGCCAGCCGGAGGTTGGCCGTTCGTGACAGCCTGGACCGGCTGGTGGTCCGTCCGAAACCAATGCTTCTCCAGAGCGTCCAGAAGCTCCGAAGCTCCAAAATGGGCTTCCCATCTAAGGCGGTCCTATCTATACCAGCTGTGCACAGCATTCCCCAAATCCTGGCTCTATCTGTGGAAGGCGCCTGGGTCGGGGGCTCCTATCCACCAGAAGTCTCCCGAGGGAGGTTGGACTCAGAAGGGTTTCCTGCCTTCCCTGTCATGGCCTGTCCTGTCTGGGAGCGGGACGCGAGTTCCAGTTCCCTCTTGGAACAGAATTTGGTGCTGATTTCCTGTGTTGGGAATGGGGTCTGTAATTGGAGTACGTCACCTCCGATACGGGTTCCCAATTCCCGGGATCTCTCCTATGGGCCGTTGGGGGAGGACGCAGGGCGTCAGCTTCTTGCAGCATGTTGGTGACCCTGCAGAGGTTGTTCCCAAACTCTTCCCGTGGTGTTGTGGCTGGGTCCACCAAGCCCAGGGCCAATCTTGTCTCGCGGTTCAAGCCTCCATATAACAGAGTCTTGAACTCGACATGATCAAAATTGTACCTGCGAGCCGTCAGGGGTACCTTTTTGGCCAGAATTGCGAGTAGCTGCTTCTGCGCCACGTAAGTCTCAGGATTCTCATGAGGACCCTGCTGCTCCATGACGTAGAGCGCACTTACACTCTGTCCAGGCCAAAGGATCCTCACCACCTCTCGCATCCAGTCGTGTGCCTCGAGCCTAACCAGGCCTCGAGCCGCCATGGCCGATTCAAGGGTAGGGAACTCCGAAAGGGACATGCAAAGGCGGGCCAGCTGAGTCAGGTCCTGGCCATTGGCTGTTGGGTGAGAATGTGTCACCGCATTTAGCCACATGATGCTGGTGGACCGGTTCAAGGGTCCTAACTGATCTGTGATCGCCTTCGCCTCAGTTGCATGCCAGGGGACCCTAGTCTCGGTGACCTGTGTCTCTTGGGTTTCTGCACTACCTTCACCAGCGGGGACGGTCCTGAGTGTCATGGACCGTGTCTCAACAGGGTGGACTGATGCCTCAGGGGCATCCCAGTCCAGATTATGAGGAGAGGAGGCTAGAGCGTCTGCTGGCAACGTGTCCTTGGACAAGTCCTGGGTAAAACTCAGGAGCAGCTCCGGACACACCGCCCAAATTAGGGCCTTATGTGTCTGGAGCTGACTTTCCAAGGCAGCAATCTGCTTGTGGCAGGCTGCATGACTAACAGCCTCATGCTGTTTCTTGACCTGACCAACCATAAACTTGGCCACAGCTCGGGCATGATCAAGCTCAGCCTCTAAGGCATGGGCTTTCTCTTCCCAAGTCTGGGCGACTAGCGTGACATCACTCAACTCCTCGGCTGAGGCCTGCGCAATGGACGCAAAAGTTACCTTGTCCGCTCGCAAGGTCTCGATCTCGGCATGAAGCCAGGCATTCTCCCTTTCCACTTCTGCTAGCCTCCCACGGGTCTCAACTAGGGCACTGCTAGCGTCTCTGGCCGCAAGCCAGAGTCCCCAAGCTGCCAACGAATCCTTCGAAGGCCCAAATGGGTTCTTTCATTTACGCGCCAGGGTGTATGCTTCTCAGAGAGAGGTAAAAGGATTGGCGGTCTGGAAGACAGAGTCCTTCCAGGGGCACTTTCCCTTACCCAAAACCCATCTCTCCAGTTTCCCATGGACCTCCTCCTCACACATGAGGTCCTTTACTGCAACGGGGCTCTCCTTAGCCATTTCCCTACACTACACAGCACAACAACAACAACACAAATTTCCTACACAAATACGGGACCAGGACCTGGAGTGATGGGGAGGATCACCTAGACCCCTGGGGGAGCTAAGGAAAACAAACTCTCTGGAACTTCTCTAGGGAAGAGGGAAAGGAACCAATCTCCAGCCTGCCCAAACAAAGTCACTTTTGTATGCTCAGGCCCGGTTCTGCACCTCAACAGCACTGACGACAAAAGGACAAGGCCAATGGTTCAGGGACGGGGAGGCCACACAAGGCCCGGAGAACCCTCAGGAGCGTTTCCATGGCTCACTGGAAGGGGGAGTGATGAACCCAAAGGAACTTACTACGCCGCCTGGCCAAGCAGCGGGGAAAGAGGGACAAGGAACCCAAAACTGAACTGTTCCTATCTGGTTTTCTGGGTGAGGGGCGCCTCCTCTACCTTGGGCTAAACCGCTAACCCTAAAGCTAGGTCGGGACTCACCACCTGCTCCTAACTAGTCGGCAAATTGGGACGCACCCGAAAACTCGAGAAGCCGGGACTCACCACCCGCACCTTCTCCAATACCAACAAGCCAAACCAAAGGGAGACTACACAAAGGGACAACAAAAGGAAGCAGCAGCTCCCACTCCTTTCGTGTTTATGTGCCTTGCCGCTAAGATGTTGAATGTGTGTAGACTGTTCCTGACGTGCTAGCATCCTAACACATACAATCCCAGCCCACGATAGACCCAAGATGGGGAGGTGGTTCCTAGGATAAGACAAGAGAGGGGGTACAGATATCTACCCAATAGAAATACTACCCATACGCACAGAAGCCACACACACACACTATCCTGCCTACCAGTGCTCTAAAACAGCTCACTGACCGGTCCCTAAGTCAGTACCACCTGATTTGAGGAGGTTCCGGATTCCTTCTCAAATTAGGGGTACTGGGGTTGCCCGTGTTGCTCCACCATTCTGTTACCCTGTGACTTGGGGGTCCCGTGAGGGACACCCAAATAACCAAAACAAATACAACAAGATGGGGAAATTAGCTGGAGCACTCTCTTAAGCTAACGAGAGGCAGGGTAACTTAGCGGGGATCTTTTACCCAATGTATACAGCGTCAGGTCAGTGAGCAGTCAGACAGTTTTAAACTAGCAATAATATTTATTAAACAAATAGCAATTATCAAGAAAACACAACCTCACAGCTAGCTAGAAATAGGAAATAGGAGTTTTGGGGGAATGGGTGATACGTCACCTATCTCGCAGTCCTGGAGAAATCCAGTTGAAGAGAAGGAAACTCAGCCCAGCGGCCGAGGGGAATTCGCTGAACAGAGCGGCAGCAAGGCTGGATAGAAGTCCAAAGCGATCCGAGGAAGCTCTCAGAGCTTGGGGGTTTTATTTAGGGAGGGTATGACCGTGGGCTAGTCTGGTCTTGGGTGAAAACAATGAGTTTTGGGCTGGAGACAATGTCTCCGAAAGGTCAGAATTTACATGATTGAGTTAAGGTCCGAATTGACAATAGTATGGCCAGTATGTAGATGCGGCTAGCTTGGCAGTTGAGCACTCAGCTCGCCAGGGTGCCCTCTCGGGGCAGAGGTCTCTTTGTTTTAATACGCATTCGTGATGAAGGTGTTTGTTTCGGGAGGTCCCCTAAAGCAGATCTGGCAGTTTCTGGCTTGCCTTGGTGTAAACAACTATGACTCAGCGGATAATAGCCATGCCTAGCTTTGCGCTTGTTTGGTGGCCTCACAAACACTTGGCTGGTGCCAGAGCAGGGCCAAATTATGATATCAAAATGATATCTAAGGTTACCAAAGGCCGGGCCAGTTCATGGTGGTAACAATAGGTAGCGTTAATTGTGACAGACAGGGCAGGCTAGGCAATCTCTTCATTGCCAAAATTGACAGTATTCAGCTGCATGAAGCGTTGTGAGCAGCATACTCCTTTCTCACCACTTTCAAGTCAATCTCATGATTCAAAGCTTAAAAAAGCTTTACAAATAAGATTTCTTGGGAATTCTTATTGTTTATGCACTTAAATAATTTGTAATCAGAAAGACTATCCCCCCCAAGCATTTTCTAACACATTTTAAGCTTCTTGCAAGATCTCTCTTTGTTCTCACTGACATCCCAATTTACATTTATTAATTTTATTAATTGCTCTGTTGTAGGATTTTACGCATCTAATCTGCATGCCTTTCTTCAGCAAGAGGACTGACTCAAGACATTTTGCTCCCTGAATCGAAAGACAAGAGATTGCCCACCCACCTCTATTCCATATACAAAGGCTGACTGGACTCTTAGTTGAACCTCTGTGCCCATTTACACTACAAAGGTAAAGCAGTGTGATTCCATCTTAACTGCCATGGCTGCATCCAGTGGAATCCTGGAACATGTAGTTTGGTGAGGCACACAGAAGAGCTCTCTGACTGAGAATTCTAAATACCTTTCCCTAAACTCTAATTCCCAGGATGCTGTACGATGGAGCCATAATTCAAATTGAATCATCATGCTATAAGTGTGTAAAGTGAAAAGGCCCCAAGCTGTTTCAGTGGCCATTCCAAAGTACTGACATGCTGGACAGGCCCTTTAACTGGCTGGTTGCTTTGCAGCCAAATGGGGAACTGCTTGCATTAGAGGGGTTGTGGATCTCTGATTGTATCCCCCTGCCCCATCTCTTTTTCTTCCTGCTTTCTTTCATTGTTTGTGTTCCGTTCTTGGCTTTAACCTAACATTTGTTTCTGGCTTTTCCAGTCAGACCTTGGAGGTAACATATATCAAGTAATGCAGTTGCATGTAACAAGTCATTGGGAGGGAGACAGACAAGGAGAGTGTGATAAAAGTAATGTGATGTGTGGAACAATACTAATTGTGTGTGGTGTGTGTGTGTGTGTGTGTGTGTGAGGAGAAGCATTTGCTAGTTACTAAAAAGCTATCTGTAAAGGTAATGTTAAGCCATTTTAGAAACATTTGGAGAATTTTTCACCATTCTCTTATCAGTCCTAACATTCTGTCCTCCCATCCCCAAGTGGCATGACTGCGGGTTAAATCATTGATGGGTTTTCCCCGTCAATGCTCTGCAATTGTGCCACCATCCCACACTTACCTGTCCTGCAGAAGTGCAGGAAGGATGATGGCAGAGCTTTCTGCCCCAGTGCAGCCTGGGATAGTATCTGGTTGCACTGCGGAAGGAAGTGTTGTGTCCATTGTGCTCCCTTCTGCAGGGAGCCAGTCCTGTGTGTAGGGGAATGGTGCTGTCATGCTCCCTTCCTGGCAGAGCTGCTGCCAGAATCCCCATCATCTGATGCCATTGCAAGAAGGTAAGCTGTGGAAAGGGCCTTAGATCCACTTTTAAAACACCAAGCAGTTCTATTGTGCTGGACGGCAGAAGGCAAAATGGCAGATTGAATCCCCCACCCTCAAACACCTATGAACTCTCAACTGAGGCCCTTTTCGCATGCATTTTTTTTTGCGCGAGTGCCCCTTGAGCGTCATGTGAATGGGAGCGTTGCTCCGTACAACGCACTCCCATTCGCGTGATGCTCACAAGGCTAAAGCGGGGCGCGTGCACATTTTTTTATTTGCTGCTGTAAGCTGAAAATACTGTGCGCTCGCACAATGCTCGCGGCGCCCTCGTGCATTTACCTGTGTGCAGTGCTTCGGCGAGCTGGGCTGGTCGCACTTCCTTCCCCCAGTGCAGCCTACAGCTCCCATGCTGCGCTGCAGAAGGAAGGAGCAGGGCGTTAGTGCAACAGTAGCGCTACCAGGAAGCCAATGCGGGAGGCAGAAGGGCTGTTGTGAGCGGCTCATGCGAGCAGCTGCTCCCCACTGCCGCGACAAAGGTAAGGTGCGAAAAGGGCCTGAGTTTTTCCCAACCTCAGCTGAAAGTAGAGCTTAGAACATGAATTGCATTCACTTTGATCCATTGAACCTGGTCTCTTGTTTCCTTCCTTCCCCTTCTGTTTTTCCCCCTCTTCTAATGTTGAACATTACAAGCACCTTGGGGCAGAGGCCTTCCTCCTCCTCTCCCCCTCCCCTTCCCCTTTCCTCCTCTTCCTCCTCCCCCCAAAATGGGAAGTAATGGGTTACAGACATATATTTATTTGTATTTATTTGTTATTTAATTATTTATTATCTATTTTGATTTATTTGTAATTACCTCCTTTTTCCGATAGCCAAGCAATAGCTAAATTACATTTTTGCATTGTGGCATTATCATAGTATGGATCTTGGGATCTGTTTTTCTAGGATAGAATGCCTACACTTGCATTTACATTAATTATTGTTGTGACTTAACAAGCGCTAACGTTGCTCCTTTCCTTGTACAGTTACTTTTATATTTAACAAGGTATAGCCTTAGCAACTGGTGAAGGAGGAAGACCACATGGTTCAAGTGCTGCTTGACACTGCTGCCCTAGGATCTGTTGTGAGTGTTGAGATGGAAATAAGATGGAGAGGAGAGGACTGTGTCTTGAGCCACAGGCTAGCAGCTTTGTAGCATTCTGAATTTTTGTTTTTTGTTTTTTGCAGTAATGAAAGAGACGAATGTACATGGCCCCTCCATATTTGCAAGGGTTCGGGGTGCAGAACTCTTGAGAAAGTGGAAAAATTGCGAATAACTCCCCCCTGTGATCCTCCTCCCATTCCCTTCTAGGGCTGTGACATTGGAGCCTTCCCTGGGCCAGAGGCAAGGGAATGAGAGGGGGGTGCTCTGTAGGGAGAAGGAAAGAGCTTGTGCCCCCCCATTTGCCTTACTTTTGCTTCGGCACGAGTTCTCAGTGCCTGGGTCGAGGCAAAAAAATATGGAAGAGAGAGCTCTGGAGGGCACTAGGGAAGTAACGTGCGCACGTCTATCCCCATCAGTCTTACTTTTGCCTCTGTGTGAGTTCTCAGTGTCAGGACAGAGGCAAAGCAATGCAAGGAGAGCGCTCTGGGGGGGGGGTGAAGGAAAGCACACGCGTGTCTCCCCCCGCATTGGCTTACTTTTTGCCTTGATGCATTTGCTTTCTTTCTCCCTGCTAGCAAAATGCAAGGGAATGTGAGGAAGAGAATGGCGGGGGGAGGAACAGGTGTTTCATGAATAATCAACTTTGTGAGAGTCAAACACGCAAATGTGGAGAGAGGATTTTAGAGACAAAAAGCTCTCTAGTAACTCTTTCAGTAGTAAAAATAATGTTGCGCTTTTAAAACTTGCAGTTCTAATGATAACTCTATTTAAGAGCCTTGGAACAATAATGTAAACAATTACTTTTAAAAGGTAATTTCCCAGGTTCCCCCTCCTTAACTTACTTTGCAATGTGCTACCATTACTATTGTTGTTGTTGGGTACCTTCAAGTCATTTCTGACTTCTAGGAACCCTATGGCAAACCTATAATTGTTTTTTTTAAAAGGTTTGTTGAGGGAGGTCTTCCATGCCTTCCTCTGTGGCTGAGAGAGTGTGACTTGCCCAAGGTCACCCAATGGGTTTCCATGACTGAGCAGGGATTCGAACCCTAGGCTCCAGAGGTGTAGTCCAACACTCAAACTCCTAAATCATGCTGTTGGCCACTACTATTGCTACCATTATTACTAATAATAAGAGAGGCTGTAAATGAAATTACTAACACTGCTACTAATTTCATTTATAATCTCTTACAAAACTTGATCAAGCAGCCCAACATGTGCAAAGCTTTGAAGAATCCACAGCAAAGTAATAAAAGAGCCCAGACAACACAAGTCACAAGGGGGTAAATAAGACCCATTTGCCGTATGGTTAGCCACAATATCCTTCCAAGGGGGTGGTGTTTAACATTCAGAAGCAAAATATGGTAATAACGAGATTGCTCAATGTGCCGCCCCTAGGTGTGTGTTTATGAAAATTGTGGGTACGTGTGCAATTCTTACTCAAACTGAGAAGAAATTTTGAAAATGTTTACTGGCATGTAAATATACAGATTTGGTCCTCCGAAAACAGTTTTGTGCTGGTCTTTAAGCTGCTAACTACAATCAGAAATTATCATTAGGAAGGCAGTGCTGAAATATTTCAGAGGCAGATTTTTTTCAATGCAGGGGAGCAGGGGATCTCAGCATGAACAGAAAATAACAAGTAGGCACCTTTCTGAAACTAGCATATTATATAAGGAAAAATGGAAAATGCATCAGATGTTTTGCTAATGAAATAATGATGCTTTACCACCCAGCCATTAGCAAGACCATTTAGGGTGCAGAATATTAAGAGCAGAGTGATTGCGCCTAACAGGCTGGGTTCAACATCTGTTATGCTGGAGTCCACTAATGTTCAATTGCATCCCATTGTCTTCAGATTACCAGACCTCATTCATTGTCATTGCCTCCGTGAGGGATTAATCAACTGTTTGCAACCACATGATGTTTTAGAGTCATAACGGGAACAATTGGTCTACAGTTTTAGATCAAAATGGCATGTTACAAGTTTGAATGAAAAGATGACTCGTTCATGAATACTTGGTAACAATTTAATCAATCTGGAAATTATATAAAACTTCATTGTTTTGCTTTGTGACTCACAGCATGTTTTCAGAAGGCAAGAAAATATTATTGTGAAAAACTGTAAAAATTACCTTTATGTGAAAACTAAAATAGGTTACAAAGATCTTCTTAAAAATTAACTTTTGATCTTCTTAACCGTTATAACTAGTGTAACAAGTTAACCCAAGGTGATTAGATGTCTTTTTTTTTTTAGTATTCTCCCTGTTATGATTCATTTTAATGAAATTCTTCATGATGGATTACATGTGTCTTCAAAGGCACTAATCACTTTGCTAGATGTGTGTCTCTTTATTATGATGGAGATCAACATTTTGTGTCTATGTGTATCTGTAGTCTATGTGTTGTGGTTCGTCTCTGGTGGATTTCCCAATCTAATTTTGCAATTGGAATATCTATATCTATATCTATATCTATCATCTATCTATAGCTACATAGGTATATTTTAAGCCAAATTTAAGCCAAATAGAAGCTATATTTTAAGCCAAAAAGCAGCCCACTGTTTATGAAAACTCAAGCTTTTGAAGCTTTTAGATGCAATATGACACTTATTTGACATGGTATGGCAAATGCAAAAATGTTTAAACTCTGCCATGTGGATCCTAGTACCTTTTTTCTCCTTAGGTGTACACATTCTTCTTGTATAGCATTAAGCAGATTCTCTTCCTCTTGGGTTTAGTTACCCTTATTAACAGTTTCTTCTCCCACCCAAGCACTTTTAGGCAAGCCAACTCAATGCTGCTGTGATGTGTCAGGAAAGGTTTTTGCTGAGCTGCAGAAGGTTATTCACTGAAAAGACCTTTTGCTTAGCTGTCGTGATTCTTGGGGGGCCAGCAGGCAGACACTAGTCCAGATGGCAAATTGTTAGTGCTGGACAGACAGGGCTTTGGGAGACTTCTCAACAGATGAAGATTGCAATGTCAGGATTTTGTTGGAACAGTTTTTTTTTGTATGTGTGTGTGCGCGTGCGTGTGTTTGCTTGCAGTTCCCAGGGTGGGATGGTGCTGGGATGGAAGCATAGGGGCCGCCCACCCACCTGCTGCCACCTGTTCAGCTTTTGCGGTTGTTTCTATAAAGGAGTTCCCTTGCTGGTAACTTATGCTTAGCGATCAGCACTAGTGACTGAAGAAGGACCAGGAATATTTTCCTCCTCTTAGCTTCAGGAAAACACAGCATCCCTACAGACAGGAAATTGTCCTGAAGGAGAACTACTCAGATCTTCTCCCTCTTGGCCCAGTGTTAATGAGCACTGCACTGGAACTGGCTATTTTTTTTAAAAAAAGGGGGCTATCCACAGAAACTCTTCTGGATTATATGGACTTCTCATTCTCTCTGCCTGTCTCCCTCTTTTGGTCCATTTCTAGTCTAAATCTTGGAGAGGGATGATGCTGTTTCTTTTTTTTGCCAAGCCAAAAGAACTGAAAAATAAAAACTTCTGAATGACTGTCAGGCTCACTTCTGATTCCAGGCTCTGATTTAAGAAGAAAGGGACAGTTTCAAATTCTGGTGCTGTGTGTTAGTTCTGGAAGGAGGCTCACTTCTGATTCCAGGCTCTGATTTAAGAAGAAAGGGACAGTTTCAAATTCTGGTGCTGTGTGTTAGTTCTGGAAGGATGTTCTTTTTAAAGACAAGACCATCTCATTGATCTTTGAATGAAGCTGGTGACCCTCCTTTAAAAAACGTATCAAAACCTAAAAGCATTCTATGTTCTGAACACATCTTATATCTGCATTTTGACTTTTTTGTTTGCTTCTGCCGGAGTGTGTTTGATTACAAAAAGATCCCCACATGAAACCCTGCAAACTTAATGATAACATGGATTCTGGATTGGAAGCTGGCATCCAGTGCAGAAATGGAACTGCCTGTGCAGCCAAGTGTGGCTCTGAACGCCTGGAGAATGCTGCCAAGCGGAGGCTAGCTGCAAACGCCAGGGAGAGGAGACGGATGCAGGGGCTGAACACAGCCTTTGACCGCCTACGCAAAGTGGTCCCCCAGTGGGGACAAGACAAAAAGCTCTCCAAATACGAGACCCTCCAAATGGCTCTCAGTTACATCATGGCACTGACGAGGATCCTTGCCGAAGCTGAGAGGTACAGTGCTGAGAAAGACTGGATCAACTTCCACTGTGAGCATTTCCACCAGGAGAGCTGCCATCATGCTTACACAGGACAGAAGGTAGCTGGGGAGGTTGACCCTTATGCACAGAGGCTTTTCAGCTTCCAGCCTGACCACTACTGAATTGACAGAGCACTGTGGTCTAATGCAGGCAGAGACATTTCCTGTCTGCCTGTCTGTCTGCCTATCTATCTATCTGTCTGTCTGTCTGTCTGTCTATTTATCATCTGCCTATCTATCTATCTGGGTACAAGACAGCTGTCTAAGGTAATCTCTGGTTGGTGTGTTTTCTGTGCTTTGCCTCTTAACATGCTGGTCTCATTAGGGGAAAAAAACCAATTTGGAATATTTTCAAATGCTCTTTGTTACTGCATCATATATGTCTCCCCACCCATGATATGTGCACAACATATTTTGTGTTGCATCCTGACATTTCATTGCTAATACAACTCACTCATCACTCAAGTTTAATTCCACTCCATTAATCTCTACTTTGAGGATGTTATGTCCCCCCATCCCATGAATTATATATCATGATATAGAAAAAAAAAAGAAAGTATGCTGTATAGTCCTCAGAGAAGTAACTTCTTTAAACTTTGTAAGTTTGCTGAAATTAATGTTTCCAGACTAAATTGTGTAGGTTTAACTTGACTACAACTCACAGTTTTTCTGGTGTATGCTCAGAATAGAGCTAATTTCAAATATTGTATCTAGAATGTATATACATTCTTTATGCTGATAGTAAAGATAGATTAGTTTGTGTGACACAATGATAAAATAATTGCATGAAAGTATAGAGGTCTAATTTTTAGAGTGTGTGAATTACACTAATTCTGTGTTTTTTTTAAAACAGTGTTCTGTTTGCTTGAAGCCATAAGAAATTTTGTAAGCTATAAATAAACATTTTTTATCATACAAAATATTCTGATTTTTTTTTAAAAAAGTAGTAAGCATCATAAGAGTTGTATATGCCATACTAGAATTGCTGCTGTGACTACTTTCTTTAGATTTTTTTGGATAATAAAAGTAACACAAACGTACAACATTTGCTTAGTAAAATAATGTTTTCCTCCTCATGCCTTATTAGTGGGGGACAGCTCACCCAACACCACGTTTCATAATAAACCATGTTTAAACTCATTTCATTTTCTGATTTGTTAGGTGGTCCAGGCATGAGCTTGAACTGAGTGAAAAGCCAAAGAAACATGGCTCTTTCTTTGCCTCCAGCTCAGGTACTCTAAATATATCTGTGTTCTTCAGCTGGTAATCTTAGCAGTGGACCAGCAGGAAAATTTGTTCTAGTGATTGCATGTGAATTTCTGCTTAACCTCCAGTATGCCCAGGGTTGGTAGAAGGACTCTAAATCCTATTTTTTCAGGGCCAGCCCCATTATTAGACAGAGTGAGACAGTTGCTTCAGGTGGCAGATGCTGGCAGAGGGCAAAAGGTGTGGGAAGAGAGACCTGGGTGCCATATATCCTGCCTTGCACCCTATATCCTGACCACTGTCTTCAGGTACAATTGATGCTGTGCCTCTAAACCAGTGCTGAACTGGCTAAACTGCCAGGCCAGGTGGCTTTTCTAAATGGATTGGAAATCTTTGTGTATGTGTGCCATCTTGTTTTTGCCTCAGAAGACAAAATGCCTTCAGCCAGATCCGCATCATCTCCATCCTATGTGTAGTTAGAAAGAGAGAAAGTCAGGGAGGGAGGACTATGAAGTGGTGAGAAGACAATAAAATTTCAAACCAGAAAGGCAGAAATCTGCCTGTTTAACCATACACGCGTGCATGCCAGCGTTTCTTGTTGTGTTCTACTACACAGGGCTCGAATGGCTGGGTGCCATGAGTGTGGTGTACTCATATGGGAGTTCTGTATTAGGAGTTTCAAAAAATATGTTTGTTCCTAGAACTGATACTTGTTGGCCAAATTATACATTATGCTAGGATTTATTTTTGAATGCAGCCAGTGGGATGCTGCCAATTTGATCATGGAAGTGGAACAATGTCAATAGAGGCGTAGAACCTTTTCTGTATTTTCCATGTCTTCATCACACTGCTCTGGATGCTAACTGCTCTACTTGAGAGAAGAGGTGATGAGAAAACAGGAAATGTAACAGAAGTAGTTCATGATCCTCCTAATGTGATGTAATCCTAATTTACAATTGTTTAGTTTTGTTGACTGATGTGACAGGAGTCTTACCTTCTCATGAACTTTCAGTGCCTATCTCCTAGGACAGATGGTTTTTAGATATGGGGTGTCAGAAACTATGCGATCAATCTGGCACTCCACTGAAGCCTTCTGTATTGACTGCAGATCTTTGTGTCTATTGGGCCCAACAGAAGGCAAAATAAGAATAATGAATATGGGCATCCCTTGATTCCCACTTATATTTACCACTGGAAACCATGTTCTTATCTTTATAGTAGTTTGAACAAACCATGAGGTGAACAAGCAGATATGGACATCACAGAAGGTGCACTGAAATGTCAAACTCTGCACCAGACAGGGTGTTATAAAAGCTGACTGTCAAACTTGTAAGGTGGAGGTGTGTAATGTCTGCCCCCGTCATATTGCTGGACTGCAACTCCTATCAGCCCTAATCAGCATAGACAATAGTGAGGCATGCTGGGAATTGCAGTCCAACAGTTTTTCAGCTCTGTTGTAAAGCATGTGCCTGCTTCTTCCTCTGTGTCAGCATAGCAGGGAGCAGGAGGAGGTCTGCAAGGTAGCTGTGACTGTGACAGTAAAACGAGGTCTCTGTGCGGACACAAGTCTCCTCTGCCTGTGGCCTCAGTGTGAGCAGAAATTCAGGAATGCTTGCCTGCTGCCTGGATCCCCTGTCATGGTAGCTTAACATCTAGCTACAGTTATTATTGTACAGTTGGCCCAAGAAAAAGGGTCTGAATTAAAGCAGTCTTAAGCACATTTCTTTTAAGTCATTAAGTCAGTCTCTGAGGCAGCCTTTATCAGCTATGTAGGCTCTTGCAGCTGTGTAACACTCCATCATCTCCAGAAACTATACGGAGTTTGTCTTCTAATTCCTCTGGATGTGCTGTCACTAGAGCATGAATGTCTAGCTAGTCCACAGATAGCTGTGAATCTGTGTGACCCTATGTGTTTTTCCTTAATGTTGTACCACTTAAATAGTTTATTCAGGGCATCTATAAAGGAGTAGCCATTTCAACTGGAAATGAAGAGAGTACCAACTTACAATTGAGTAAACCACCTGTAGAATCACTCAAACATCTGTAATACTTAAGAAAATAAATAAGCTGGAATTCACTAAGGCAATTATAAATATGTAAGTTAGAATTATGGATTTGTGACTAGTTCTGGGTATAGAACCTTGCGAAAATGGATCCTAATCCCTCTCCTGTTCCTTGCTTTTTGCACACTGGGGCCAGGGGCAGGGGAATGGGAGGGGAGTTCTGGAGAGGAGAAAGAAGTCTTGTGCAAGCCCTCCCCTGCATTCCCTTCCATTTTTCCCTTGGTGTGACTTCTCAGCACCAGGGCCAGATTTTCATCGTACTATCAGTTTTGGACAAGCAGAGTTTTAAGTAGTGCAAATTCCAAATGAAAATTAATTTTATTTTTACCAAATTAATTTGATATTGTTGTGCACATTTGAGTTGCTTCCAACTTATTGCAACTCTAAGGTGACCCTATCACAGAGTTTTCTTGGCAGAATTTCTTTGGGGGGGGGTTGCCCTTGCTTTCCTCTGAGCCTGGAGAGAGAAACCTACCCAAGGTGACCTAGTGGGTTTTCATGGCTGAGTGGGGCTTTGAATCCTGTTCTCTTGGAGTCCTAGTCGAACACTGAAACCACTACATCATGCAGATACTCTAAATTAATTTACCAGAGACTAAAGGGATGTATGACCTTTATGGCGAAACCATGTTGCCATCTGCAGCACTTAGAAGAAAACATTAATTATCATGTCTCTTCTGACTAAGACACACAGTTATTTACAGCATAGTTGTCTGCTTTTATTCATAAGACAAAACCCTTGCTTTGAGAAGTATAATAAATATTTGATTATTGCAGGGATGAAAATTATGCAGCCCTCTAGATGCTGTTGAACTGCAGCTCCCATCCACCATAGCCCACATAGTCAATGGAGAGGAACACTGAGAGTTGCAGTACAACATCTGGAGGTCCACATACCTCTCAGTCCTGGTTTATTGACGAGAAGAAGTTAGCATCAGAACACTGATACAGATTTAGTTGTGTACTACACAATGAAGTAACACAGCAGTCAAAACCGTACAGGCTGGGTGTATTGATTCTTTAAGCCAGGGAGGGGCAACTTGTGGGCTTTCAGTTTTTTTTGGAGAGATATTTCAGTATTCCTAAGCACAGGTAATGCTAAGGCTGATGCGAGTCTGAGTCCAATGACAGCTTCAGGGCTACGGTTTCATTTAACCCTCATTTAAACTATGACTTACAGGGCTTTTGATAGGAGCTTCCTGTTCTGTTTTCTGAGTATTGTCCCCTCTTTAAGTGATAGTAAATTGGATCTTGCAGAAGTAAGTATTGGAGTAGAGACAAATCTGTAAAGGAACATCCCAGGTCCAAACTACTCCAGTGCTATGCATGCTCAGTCTGGTGCTTGACTACAAGGTGAAAATCTCATCCTACGAAATGTGTGTTGTATCTTGATAAAGCTGGATTATGGCTTAAAAATAAAGGATATAGAAATTTTTTAAAAAACCTAATGACTTCCAATGTGCTTTGCTGCTTTTGGTCAGGAAGCATGGTTGATTTATTAATTTATTTAACAGCAGATAGCAAAGCCAATAATACACCTAATTCCTAGAGTCTGGTACAGCCTCTTTTTTTAGGTGTCGCATCAGCAGGAGAAGCCAATGAGATCAAAATTCCTATCCAAATTATGTACTGCAGAAGGGGAAATGCATCATGATACCTTGCATTCAGATGTGCAGCTGGTTTGCTGCATGTGTAGTTTCTGATACAGTAGGAGGTTTAGGGCTCAGCCTGAGTGCAGAAACCACGTTTGATGAATGGATCTCCTTTGCTGGTCAATAGTCTAAATGCTTCATGCTGGATTCTACACAAATTATTCTCCTGGAATTCTAGTCATTCACCTGTCTTAAGGACAAATCCTACAGAAGCTTTGGCACTGAATTTCACTTAACAGTTACCTGAGGACATAGTCAAAGAGATAACCATGTAATGCAACTCTGAAGCTTTATTTAATGGACAAGGGAAAATACATTTACTGAACAATCTGACATTTCCCTTTTAGGCATTTAAAATATACTCTAAAATTGTACCGTTTATCCCCATCCCACCAACCCTATGGAAAGTATGCACCTTCATACATCATCAAAATTTTTAAAAACCCAATTTCAGTGGAAAAATAACAACTTCATACTGTAGAATATAAGGCCATTGACTTCTGCAGTATTTAATTTAACAGATATAACATTTCATTAATGCATCCTTTTTATTAATTCAGTTACTGTCTATGGAAGGTATGAGATAACATCTTTTCAGACAACTGTGTTTCAAAGCTGCTAGATTAATGCATTTCTTTACAAAAAAAATGGTTTGTACTATACGTTGCATTTATTGAAGCAGATATTGATAATCCAACCTTTGTTTAAACAGTGTTTTCTGTCAGAAATATGGGGATGTTGATGCCCCTATTGTTTGTTATTTTCACTTTTGCTTTCACAAAAAAACAAAAAAACAAACAAACACCTAGCAAGGACTCTATGTTGGTGAAAGTCAAAGCATTCATTAATATTTCTGTCACACATCCATGGTGTGCTGTTCTGGTTCTGTGCTCTCATAGCGGTATCATCCTCTATCATCCTTTTGCTGGCACAGAAAATCTAAGATTTGGACTGCTGTGTAAGACACACTCTCAAACCAGGGCAGCAACAATCCGATTTCTCTATGTTCTCATGTACAATATTCTTTTTAATATATTATCTGAATTAGCTTCATTCTTTGTCACCTCAGGAAACTCAGTCAAAGAATATAAGCTAATATCCAGGTGAAAAGATGAACTTGGAAATAACTGTAAAAACAACAACAACCCAACAACACCTTGTTCAGTTACATTGGACTTCTGCTCACACAATTAATTTTCTTGTCACCTCCTTTCTGCTGCTGCCCCTTACACCTGCCCCAGATCTGTTCCAGAAAAGGTGGAGGCTATAAGGAACTATAGCAGGGAGAGAGAATTTTTTCTATTAGACAGAAACTATTGCATTTTATACATTCATTTTAGGGGTATTATCTTTTGTTGAACCTAATATGTACTTAGCATGTTTGTACAACCAGACTTATTAAATCCTAAGTAAAGATTTAAAAGAATAATTGAATCGTTCTGTTAACAATGAAATTCTGTCCTTTTGAATCTTATGGGAGTGACTTTGCTGAAGAAAACAAATGGATTTTTTTTTGTAGTACAATTGAATTTATGTTTTTTTGGATGAATCAAAAGAAAAAAAAACTTCCACAATTTATTAGAGAAAACTCTGGCAGCAAACCCATCTTGGCTTTCAGCAGTATCTTTAACAGAAAGCTATCTGCTCCATGATAAGACGCACAACTGAAGAGCTCTTTAGACATATTTGGCACAATCGAGCAAGTCAGTCAGTCATGATGATTAAATTGGATCAACTTAAATGTTCTGGATTTAAATGGAACACTGTTACAGTGAATGTCCAAAATCTGTTGACGCACACAAGTGAGTGCTGACAATTCCAAAATATTTTTCTCTCCAGACATGGACCAGTGATTGATGGCAATTACATTTAGGTGATTATTAATTTTAATTGGTTTACATCTGAATTTTCAAACATAAATAAATGTTGTCTGGTGCACTTATCTGTTATATAGTGGAGTCAGAACTTTCCGTTAACAGAGACAGAAAAGGCTTTTCTGTTTTCTCTGCCCTTGGCTGCAGTCCTAACAGTAGCTGAGGTGAAAATAGATTTTCTCAGTAACAGTCTAGTGTGAGCTACTCCTGTTGATGTGCAAAATATCAGTGATCAACTTGATCTTGAATTGGAAATTGTGACCCATTAGCTTTACAGCTTACTTACATCTGTTTGTTGATGTGGATCAACATAGCTTCTTGCATTTTTAGACTACCCTTAGGGCTATGAATGTATGGGACTTTACAGTGAGTGACTGCAGTTCAATATGCACACTCCACCACTAGGATTTATGTATGAATTTATGCAAACATCAGGTTTGACCAAAATTGTGGGCATTCACTGTAACACATGCACTCTGTGACCAAACTAATCTTCTCAGTGGTCTCTATTCTGACACAAATCACAATGTTCCCTGGTTTTTCAAAGACCAGTCTTCACAAAAGTGTCATCCTAACAGATCTGTGTACAAAAGTTTTCATAGCAACTAGGGTACAGTAACATTTGTACGTAATACCATGCTTCCAGCATGACGGACAGTCAAAAGTAATAATTAATTCTGTATAAACATTCTAAGGCTGGAATCATGTTGATTAGTTGCAACTAGAATAGACACATTCAGTCACGAGTGTTGAATGGCAAGTCAACATGTAAGTAAATCCCACTGATTCAATCAGTCTATTCTAGTCAGGACTAACAATAGGATTTAGGCCTCAGCAAGATAAAGCTTGGAAGAGCCTTCTCTTTAGGTTTCACCTATCTGTGTTCTGTTCTCCACTACAAAATAGAAAGAACTTCTTCTTTAAAGAGGGACAGATGGGAATTTTGATGAAGTGCTGGTGACAGAACTGGATGCCATGGTAACTGTGCATTAGAATTGTCCAGATTCTGGCCTTAGGTGGTGTTTCTTTCCATTGTATCCTGATTTTTTTGCAATTAGGCTGCATGCTACTAACTAGCAATGAGCTGCCTTCAGTGTTCAATGCAAGCAGACAGCTGTCAGGCAATGGGAGTTTCCATTCCCCTCCTTTTCTTCCTCCTCCCCCATTAATCTGCTTTGAAGGATCCCCCAACTCTCCAAGTAGACAGGCAAGAGATATATGAAAGGGGATTTGATCTGCCAGTGGTATCTAATTCACCGGTGGAAGGGCACAGTAAAAAAAAACACCTTAATGATGTCTATCATTGTTTCCATGAATCATTTGACTTCAGGAACCTCACACTGTATCAATGAACTGTGTGCCTCTCATTTGTATTCTCCCTTTAAAACTCACTCCTCTTACAAAGTTTCTTTGAGTTTCCTTTCTTTTTTTACCCAAAGAAACTTCCAAGCACTTACAGTTGGGCAACGCAAAATCACTGGATCATCAGTGGACTTACCAGGAGCTCAGATCTTCCTTCTGATGAAATCCTTGATTAGTACTGGTGAACTTAAAGGTGGGGGTGGGCTTAGCACTAGGGCAAAGGCAGAGATTCTTCAGGTCCTGGTCTCAATTTACAATAAGTTTTCATACTCAGGGAATGGGTTGGGATTTGACACAGATTATATAAGCAAAAAACAGTCTTCTGCTAATACTAAGGGTGATATTATTTTTGTATTTTATGGAGGTCTTTAGTAGATCTGAGAGCAGCAGATTAATCTCCTGGTAATGAAGTTGGAATAATACAACTGATCAGTGTTTAAATAGGAACAAACAGGTAACATCATAACCTCAATTGGGAACTGGGTTAGAAAAGATGTGGGTAATTTTGAACAGGGACAGGCAACTTGTGGTCCTCTAGATGTTGTTGGACTACAACTCTCATCAATCCTTGCCAGCGTAGGTAATAGAATTAGAAATTTGCAAGCCCTCCTGCCCGTTTACAATACTGTATAAGATAAAAGTACTGTAGAATTGGTTAAGCTGGTGTTAGAAAAATCTTTCTACCTGAAATATTTTCCCTTAACTTCATTTTACCATTGATTAATAACATTCCTTTGCTTTTTAACCAAGTGCTAATGCCTTGTCCTAGAACTATGAATGCAAAATTGCCTATGTTAAACAATATTAAAATGAAACTAAAATATATTTGATTGCACAGTGCTATAATGTCTCTTTTATTTAGTACACTGAACATTCACGTATGTCCTTCTGTGTGGATACAGAGCTATAAATGGTTACTTAAAATGTAGTTTATTTCTGTTCTAGTTTTGAGGCTTTCAAAAACTAGTTAGTTACTGTTATAATTCTAATTTTTAAAAAGTGTTACAGTTACATCAACAAAGGAATGACATTATTTCTCATTACAATGGTAATGCAACTTACTTATCCCATTGTTGTTGTGTGCCTTCATTTAGTTTCCAACTTATGGCAACCCAAATGTGATCTTATGATGGGGTTTCCTGGGGGGTGAGAGTGTGTGACATACCCAAGGTCATCCAGTGGTTGAATTGCTGAATGGGGACTCAAACTCTGATCTCCAGGATCGTAGTCCAACACTCAAACCACTAGGCCATGCTGGTTCTACTTATTCTTTAGTTACTACAAAAAGGAATTAAGGCAGCTAGTTATATTTAACTGATTACGTTAAAGCACGCATGTGCACTCTCTCTCTCTCTCATTCTCTCTCTCTCTCACACACACACATACACACACACACACACACTCAGTATGTACGAATGTATGTTTGTGTTATCAGTGCCTGAAATGGGAGAAAAAAAGAAAGTGAGGGGTTTTGAAGTGAAGGATTTCAAATTGGGAAGAAAGCGAACTGGAATGAATTTGACGGAAACGAGACTGTTATGAAAAAAATTACATGGTTACATATCCACCTGAAAAGCGTAATGGCATCATACCCCATTTTGAGCACTGTGTATTTTACACACACACACACACACACACACACACACACACACACACACACAGTAGGTCCCTCATAACCATGGGGGGATATGCTCTGGGACTTACCATGAACAGCAAAAAACACAGATAATACCAAACACTACTTTTTAAAATGAGATAAATAATGGGTTCTCTTAGGCTTATCAGGATTACCAGCATTACCACTCGTGTGCTTTGGGGCCATTACAAACACAGGTTTATGAGGAACTGTACTAGATAAGAACAAGGATTTTTGCAGGAGGTTATTGTACTCCAATCAGATCTCAAAGAGTAACAGAGGCCTACTAAGAGACTTAGAGCACATGTAGTAATATATGCAGAGAGGCAACACAAGACAGCATGGGCAAAATGAAACAGCATGATACTGCAAGTCATTTGCTTCAATTTTACATTCCCTACCATTTCCCCTGTAATACTGTATGTACAGTACTGTATTTTACTTTATTTCACTTTATTACTTTGATTTCTATTTTATTACTGTTAAATTCAAAGCATGTATTTTTGGATTGCATCTCACCACAGGTAGCTGAAATCAAGTATACCAGTCATGCAATTATGGGGGACCTACTGTATGTATACACACATGATTATCAAAACACCTGGATGAGAAAGGATTTAATAGCCTAAAGTCCATAAAACAAAATTAACATGTATGCTATTTGTTGGTTCAAATAGCAAATTCCTCAAATGGGAAAATAACAGGTAAGCACACTTCAAAAATGTATATAGCGATGATAACTGAGCTGTTTATATAATATGTGTTTTGTGGGATAGAAATTGTTTATAGCCCAATCCCATGCATATCTACTCAGAAGTAAGCCCCACTGAGTTCAGTGGAGCTTGCTACCAGGAAAGTGAGCACAGGATTGTACATGTTCATGTCCAAAATATATGCACAGTGTCTTACAATAGGATTTAGTCACTATGAGTATGCAATTCATGGAAAAAAAAGTTCTACTGTATAGCAGTTTCTATTTGAAATGCTATGCTATCTAACTTTAGGTTTTTCAGATCTCTTATTTTATCTACTTCTATTAAACTGATCTTGCCTTTGACTAGTGCTTAGTGACTATCAGTCGTTTCTTAAAGATTATACTCAAAGTCATGTGATTTACTTTCTTTCCAATTATCACAGTGTCTGTACTTCTGCAGGTACCTTATAGCTGAACAGGTGAAATTCATACTGTTGCCTGTTTAACATGGTGCAGTAACTTTTAAATTCAAGCAGTAATAAGTGATACAGCATTTTCTCTTAACCTTTGGAAACTAGGTAATTTTCCTTCATGACACTTGGAAAAAACAACCCAGCATGGGACTTACTGCAGTGCATTCTATACCACAATGACTCCATAGTATGAAGCTGAACTAAGGTCTTATATTGTATGTTACCTATAGGCATTTCAGCAACTTCACAGTCACCTTACAAATATACATTGCTTGTAAACCTTGAGTCTCATGGCTTGTACCTTCCATTCTTTTTCACAGTTCTAGCATTGCTTCATTTTTTGCAGGTAGGATTGGAAGGGATTTTTTTAAAGTTCTTCACTTTCTACCACAGGCTGGGGTGGTGAGGAAAACTTTGCAGGATTCTCAGCAGTAATGAAAGCAGAAAAAATGTCAAGTCCTTGTCCACTGAGACTTGAATATCGGGTGCCACTGGGACGAATCTTTATTGGCTGTGGAATCTGTTGATGCCATTGAGCTGAGGCAACAAAAGTACATGAACACAAGATAACATCTCAAACATCGTACATAAAAACCATAGAAATGTCCACCCCTAGTTCAAAAAAGGAGACCTAAGAGCTAGTTTGAACATGATGCTTCTTTAGTGTTTATTCTTGGAATAAAATTCATTTTAATTTAGGGTGCTATAAAATATTTCCAAGATACTCCACTTCAAGGATATGGAACCTTTTCTGTGTTGAAGGCCACATGAGATAATCCTAAACTGAAGACTGTGAAGCATACTGGCATCTTGTTAGTGAGTTACAAAAGCGTAAGTCCTATCATAGCTCAAGTACTAAGTCCTTTTTGGTGGTTGAAGAGGTGAGATTCTTTATCAATCATGCCACAACCAAAATCCCCACCCACCCACCTTTTAAATTATTCATTTTCCCTAACACAGCGATTTCCATGTCACTAGTGAGTGGGGAGATCAATGGAGACATGTTCAGCTACCTGTAGCTGGATGTGCTGCAAGTTTATCATTTTTAGGGAACTCCTGAGGCCTCCAAGAGGTCCTGTGAATTCCTGTTGAGGGTCACATTCACTTGGAGGGCTCTTGAGAGGCACAAGCTTGGATGGATGGGGCTGGAATCAGTAATAGGTGGAGCTGAATCCAAACACAGGTGGGGTTACAGCTAGCAGTGGATCACCCTTTCTCTCCCCTATCTCCCCCTCTTCCCTTTCTCCACTCATCTCTCTCCTTGGGTTTCTCCCTTGTAGTAATTAGGCTTAAAAATTAGACTATCTATGTAAAGACAAACCCTTTCTTTAAACCATCTGCTACTGGCAAAGAAGGGAGGCTAAAGGCTAGAACCAAAGGTGCTACATGGCACTGTAGGCCATTAGACTTGTGGTTTTCCATCTTGCTCTAGGTAGACATTTCCCTAGCAGAACTGATTTTAGGGAATTACCTTCAGCTTCAGACTCAGTTAGAGCTGGCTCATCTGCCCAAGCAATCCAAATAATTACATGATGCAGTGATGCTTTTGTAGCAGCAGTAGCAGCAAAAGAATAGTCTGTGATCTGGCAGAAGCCTTCTCCTCCACTGCCGTCAGGACACGTTACAATATCAAGGAGGGTAGTAGGCATGATACCTGGATTAAATAAGGCTATATACCACCTCAGAGTTCTGCCTCAGCATCCTTCGTAACATATCAAAAGCATCCTGGCAATGCAGCTTTAAGACTGTACATCTTAATTGTCTGAGGTAGCAAAATGGCTTCAAGCAATTCTTTTCCATGGCCTAAACTCAGCAGCTAGTTCCAATTTATGTATTAATAGGATTTATGTAAGTACTGACTTAGCATTCAACATCTGATTTGATGGGTCTCCCGTTTTGTACCTGGCCCCAGGAACAAAACAGTAGACCTATTTTGTACCTGAGGAATTAGCAGTAAAGCTAGGCTTTTGGAATCACATTCATGTGTTCTTCCAGTCCATATAATATAGAACACAGACTAAGCTGCCTCTAAGCTGCCTCTCTGTTATCTAAACCCAGGTTGTTGCTAGTCAACCTTTGTTAAAATTTTCTTTATCATGGATATCCATAGACTCTTCCTTGTATCCTAACGGGCCCAGCTCAGCCACCCATCTCCAGTGACAATGTCAGCCAGGTAAGAGATCACTAAAGAAAAATGGTGAGGCCTAATCTAGAAGAGCTACCTAATGAAGAAGCATGAGACACAATGGTAGAAGGAGATAAGACACAGACTTAAGACAGAATCTTGCTAGTGACTGGTGCTGGCTACACCTCTGGTTATGCCATAGTAAGTGGTTTCCAAGTGTTATACAAGGAATCTGCTTGCATAAGGCCTTTGCTCAATGACAGCTCAACAGCACCCTTCTGCAATTCTACCTCCAGCAACTAATGAGCTACAGCAGTGTGCTCAGGCACTATCTGGCTGCTGCTGGGAAAGAAGAAGCAGTTCTTGCCCTTGGTGGTGATGGGTGGTGGAAGGGTAGGAGCCAAAGCTGTCTTTCTTCCCTAGCTGTGTGATAGCTGCCATAGCACCTAGGCACACTGCCACTGCCAGTCAGTGGCTGGAGTGGGAGGAAGCTGTAATAGGGAGCTGTCACCATTGTGAAGATGAGAAAGAAACAGCAGCCTTTGCTGCCCAACCCACGAAATGAAGAGAGCACACATGGGGCTTAGGTTGAACTAGGGCAATTTATTAATGTATGCCTAATTAACATAGAGCTAGTACATGAACTTGAACTTGGGGCTTGACTTTGAACTCGATGTTGAACTTGTGACCTGAGAAAGTGGGGTGGACAGAATGGGGAGGCTAAGGCAAGGGTCATCTCCAGATCTCTTCCCCAGCTCCCCTTGGGTGAGTTATCGGGTCCCAAAGTGACTGGGTTCTAACTTCAGCCAACCTTTTTCTGGAAGGCAAGCCCTGCAAACCGACCCCCGTGTCATGACCACTGCAGTAAAGGCCAGTCGTGGGCCAGCCCCAAGGGCAGCTCTTATCGTACACCAAAGGGTGCCATAGGTACTCACCCAAACCCTCAAACCCCCTCACCAGCTGTGGAGACCTATTTAGAAGCCTATTTAGGACATCACCCTGTGAAGCCAATTCCCAACCTCCTGGTGCAGTGGACGGTAGGTGAACTCCCCCATGGGAGGTGAAATTCCTACCCCCGAAGTGACCAGTAATCTTACACTGAAACCATAGAGTGGGAAGGTGGGTCACAAACAAACAAAGAGGCTGAGGAGGGGGTGGTGCAGCCCTAAAAGGGCGCTGCTGGCTTCACTCTTTCCCCGCCCCACTGCATGATCCTTGTCATGCAGTGATTGCATGGTCTCCTTTCACGGGAGGCCAGAAAAGCACCTGCCCTCCATGCATGACCATGTGGGCGGGGGGAGACGAATTGTACCTCCATACCACCATGGTAAGTAAGCTGCCACAGCTTTACACTGCCAGTAGTCAGACAGTACGTTGGACATAGATTTGGTACTGGTCAAGACTTAAGAACTTCAGTTCTGTTTTTTTCATTGTCTAAATTGGGGTGCACAAACTATAGCCCTCATATATTCCCAATATAGCCCCCAAATTGGTAGCACCTCACCTATTGCTCTCCACTTCAATTGATCAGTTAGTCTGCATTAAAAAGAATGGTGTCCCTGCCTTCTGAGATGGCTGGGGTGTTAGAGAGGCAATCCCCAGCAATCTGAGCAATTCTGGCCAATGCTAAGATTGCACAAACTCCAACAATTCCAAATGTCTCTCAGTCTGCAATCCCAATCTTGCTGTTTTCTCACTGTGGCCCACAGCCCCTGAACCATCACCCTGCACAAACTTCAGCACCAAAACAGTATTGTTGTTGTTGTTGTTGTTGTTGTGTGTCTTCAAGTTATTTCTCACTTATGGCAACCCTAAGGTAAACCTATCACAGGGCTTTATTGGCAAGATTTATTCAGAGGGGTGTTGCCTTTGCCTTCCTTTGAGGCTGAGAGAATGTGATTTCCATGGCTGAGTGAGGAATCAAACCTTGGTCTCCAGGGTTGCAGTCCAATGCTCAAACATTACACCATGCTGGCTCTGACTAAATTATTACTACTAACCATAGATATCCAGTCTACTTACCATAGATATCCAGTCTAGCAGTGCAGGAGACAATACCAGCTTCATTTTTTGCAGACAAAGTGTACCAACCAGCATCCACCTTTTTAGCAGGCTGTATCAAAAGGCAAACATACCCTGTAGCGTCTTGATGCATGCTGAAAAGAAAACGAAAACAAATGGTCTCCCTATTATTTACCATTAAATTTGACATAATCTGGGCCAGTGTTACATTATAGTTATAAAAGAAAAACACATTAAAACAGAATGTGGGGACTGGCCATGATGGCTGACCATTAGCAGCATGATTCACATGCTGCTCCAGCTTTGCAGCGTTTATTGCTATCTTTAAAAATAGAAAGATGTGGAAGGATTCCAGAAGGGCAGAAATGTACTCTCTTGGATAAATCTCCAACTTGGGAGTGGGTGGGGACCTACTTGGTAGAGATGTGCACCCCAGAAATTACAACATTCCCCACTGCAAAGCTGAAGAATCACAAGCTCCATTAAGATTGGTTAAACAGAAGCTTCTACAAGCAAAGATTTATAACATCATTAAAGGACCTTGGGTGGCCCATGCTGAACAGGGAAGGAGAAACTCCCTACTTCTTTGGTGATTTATTATGCTCAAGTGAGTTTAAACAATTTGCATCATAAATATTTGAAGTCCAGTCTCCGTTGATGCAGTACTTGAAAAGTGAAACTAAGCACAGGGAGAGATGAACATCATCATGCTCAAAAAACTGATGATTAAATTAAGTTGCAATTTGGACTTGAAATAAGAAATAGATCTAGTGTCTCTAAACAATTAAAAGGTTTATATCAGAAAAGGGAAAATAAATACTGTCTCTGATGCTGGAATTTAAACAGAGAACAATTTAGAAGACATAATACATATGGCTACCAGAAAAATGTCCAGAGCTGGGTTAGATGAAATTGACCAGGTGTTTAATCAAGTTTCAATATCTGAGATGTCTAACCAGATTTTAGATTTTAATAAATGAATGAAAGAAACTAAGGGAATTTAGAACAGAAACTGAATTTGTTAAGATTACCAATTACAGGATAATTAAAATCAAAGGAAATACAGATTAGGTGAAGAGCTGTGCCAGAAGAGCTGACTGATTTAAAAAAGATAGTTTTAAAAGCCATGATGGATCTTATAAGCATCTATGGTGAACAGTATGATAGGGAAAGACCTCCTTATGCACAGAGGAAGAAGTTCCAACAGAGGTGGTAATTTGCTTCACGCATAAATGCATCAATGATGAATCATTGAGAGCACACTTTAAGAAAAGGTTTAAAATAAATGGGAATGAAATAAATATGTTTAAAGAAATTCTGGAAAGAATGCTGAGGAAATGCAGAGAATATGGGTGGAGGTGTTCAGAAAAAAAGAAAAGAAATAACCTTTCACTAGATAGTTCCAGAAGGTTTGATAACCACTTGCGCAGGTAATAAATACATGAAAAGTTCTTTGAAGAGAGCAAAGATCTGTTCAAAACATTGAAGGAAGAGACCACAGAAGGAGAGATTCAATAGGCTGAGAGTTGTTGAGAAATAATAATAATACAGTAAGAAATCTTAATAAAATCAACAAAAATGAATATGAAAACAATTTCATGGAATGTAAATGGACTGAATCCACCTCAGAAAAGGGAAAAAATGGCATTTCCTAAAAATTCTCAAAAATGAAATTAATTTTCAAGAGATTCATATAAGAAAAATAAACTGAAGAATTTTGCAGAATAGTAGTATAGGTCTAGAGCAGTGGTTCTCAACCTGTGGGTCCCCAGATGTTTGTCGACTTCAGCTCCCAGAAGCCCCAGCCACTATGGTCAATGCTCAGGGCTTCTGGGAGCTGAAGTCCACAAACATCTGGGGACCCACAGGTTGAGAACCACTGGTCTAGAGTTTGTGTCTGCAAACACCAAAAGAAATGGAGCAGTCCTATACATAAATCAAATATTACAACTCAAATTGATATACGAAGATGGACAATGTAGGTACGTAATTGTGGAAATCAACTGGAATGGCAAAATAATGTATTTAATGGGCATTTATGGCTCATATAATGAGAAATCAACACTTCATGAAAATTTAAGAAAAACATCTGAATTGGACTTAAAAAACATAATTTGCATGAGTGATTGGAATGAGATCGTTGATCCTAATAAATGTTCCAGTAAAGGTATTAAGGAAAATTAAGGGAGACTACCTAGAACTCTCTTTAAATATAGAGAGCACTTTGGATTAATAGATAGGTAGAGAAATTGGCAGACAAACTCTAGAGACTATACATTTTTTTCAAACTTTCACAAATCTTTTTCTTCTAAGAACATGGCTAACCTACTAAAGAGGATGAACATTTTACCAAAATTTTTCTCGGATAATAATTCTACCACAATGCCACTGAAAATGGAGCACATACAATTTAGATGAAGACAATGAATATCTACTTTTTAAGACAAAAATATTACCACAGTATAAACAAGAATTGAGGAAATTCTTTGAGCTGAACTTAAATAAGGGTACAGAGCCAACAATGGAAGCAAAGCTTATACAAGAGGACAATTCAGAAAATATGGTTCCAGACTGAAAAATCAACCAGATTGAAAAATCAAGGCAACCCTATCACAGGGTTTTATGAGGCTGAGAGTGTGTGACTTGCCCAAAGTCACCCAGTGAGTTTCCATGGCTAAGTGGCAATTCAAACCCTCGTATCCAGAGTCATAGCCCAATGCACAAACCACTATGCCATGCTTGCTTCCAAACTACTATACCTTAAGCAAAAGAGTTTTGAATTTACAAATAAACCTGGGAAATGGTTTTCCTATATGTTGAGATAGGAAAAGATATAGACATATATCATAAAGATCAGGAAGGGAGATCAGTTTGTAATGGATAATCTGAAAATATTAAAAGCTTTTGAGGACTACAACAGGGACTTATATGGTAGAGGCAAGAAGAAAATCTCAGATATGAAGGACTACTAGGACAAGTTACGTTTGGAAAAAAGGCAAAGTTGGAATGGGCCTGTGACAACTTTAGAACTTACTGAAGGAATTAAAAAGATTAAATCTGGAAAAGTGTCAGGCCCAGATGGATTATCTGCAGCATATTATAAGGAATTTGAAGATGAGCTATTTCAACAATAAAAAATGGTGTGTGATGTCTTATTAGAAAAAAGGCAGATGCCAGATTCTTGGAGAAATGCCTATATTACAATGATTCATAAAGAAAATACAGATGAGACATTAACAAAGAATTATAGACTGCTTTCATTACTAAATAGCAACTATAAAATACTACTATCTTGACAAGCCAATCAAGAAAACATATTTCTCAGAATATCCATGAGGGGCAGAGTGGTTTTTTTTTTTTTGGTCAAAAAGACAATTAAGGAACAATGTCAGAATCGTTCTTAATATTATTGAAATTGTGAAACATCATAATGACAAATAGGCTTTTTCAATTTTTCTAGGGGCAGAGAAAGCATTTGTTAATGTTTCTTGGAATTACTTCTTTCAATTATTGAGAGACTGGATTTTAGTGAAAATATTATTTGGGCAGTAAAGACAGTCTACTCAGTTCAATGTGCCCAGACCTTAGTAAACTGCAATGTAACAAGATCGAATGAAATACAATAAGGGACCAGACAAGGTTGTCCCGTCTCACCTTTACTGTTTATTTTGATATTGGAGACCCTACTGAGATATCAGACAAGATGACAGAATCTATGAGGTAAGAGTAGAAAAAGAACAGTACAAACTGAAAGCTTATGAAGACCATTTTGTGATAATGACACAAAACCCACTGGACTCAATGAAGACTCTTCTGGAAAAAAATTAAAAGTGTTTTGAGACATGCTCTGGGTTTAAAGTTAATTGTGAAAAAACAAAACTGCTGATTAAAAATATGATCCCAGAAGAGGCTAATGAATAACTACTCTTTCAAATTTTAAAGTGGAAAAAGAAGATTAAATATTTTGGAGGTATGATCACAAAGAACAACAGTTTATTATTTCAAAACTACTGTAAAAAAGTTTGGAAAAAATTAAAAGAGGCTTAGAAAAATGGGAAAAGTTAAATTTATCCCTTTTGGGTAGAACTGCAGTAATAAAAGTAAATGTGTGGCCAAGGTTTTTTATGTCACTGTCAAATGATCCCTCTGATAAGAAATGGAATCCTTTGGTGCAATGATGGAAAGAGATTTTTAGATTTATTTGACAGGCAAAGAAACTCAGAATAAAACTTAAAACAATGCATGATGATTAGGAAAGGAGGCAGGCTTGGGAGTCCCTAATGTTAAATTACATTATTAGGTTTGTTGTTTTCTATGGCTGAAGGAATGGATATTGCTTAGAGAAGAATGACTTTTGGAACTTGGAGGTCATGATTTAAGATTTGGGTGGCATGTTTCTCTTTGATATGATAAAGGTAAGGCACATGCTGAATTGAAAAATCATTGTATTAGAAAGGCTATTCTGCAAGTTTGGTATAAATATAAGTAGAAATATTTTGCTAAGATAATATTAGCCCCTTCACTGTAGGAAGCCTTTTTTAAGGGTTAAAAATTGGAGATGGTTGATCCATGATGGTCTTTTGTATTCTGAACAGGACAACTGGAAGTTTAAATCAAGAGTCATGCTCTTTAAGGAAGGCAAAGATCTTAATTGATTTGCTTATATGCAGCTTAAAGACAGATTTAATCAATAGAGAAATGCAGCCACAGACTTTGGAGAAAATGAGCTTTACTTTTAGAGTTGTGCAAAGGTAATGTTCATGTAATTTAAAAAGTGTTTAAATTGCCTTTAAAATTAGAGACAGAGGACGAACCTGTAAAAGAGTACATAATAATAGTTGGGCCAAAGTTTTGGGCATAATGTCCATAGGGATGTATGGGAAAAATGTGGTCCAATGAATTTAATTTTAGTAGTAATTTAAAAGAAAAATGGTATAAGATAATGTATAGATGTATAGATGAAATTCTTGAAAATGCTTCAGAATGTTTAAAACCTATGTTGGAGATGCCAAGATAAGGAGGGTTCCTTTTTTAATATGTGGTGGACTTGTAAGAAGATGAAAAGTTACTGGTCTAAGATTTCTGTGTTAATCCAGAAAAGGTATATTTTGTAATGTTACTAGAAATTGTGGATTATGCATTATGGATAAAGAATTTGACAGCAAATATGAATCACCTCTTTCATACATGACAACAGCAACAAAAATATTATTTGCTTAAATCTGGAAGTTGACTGAAGCACCAGTGATGGAAGAATGGATCACTAAGGTCGCTGACTTAGCCTAAATTGCCAGATTAATGTGGGGGTCTAAAGAATAAGCCAGTTGAAGACTTTCTAAAAGACTGGTGCCCATTTATGGGCTTTTTGAGCATTAAGAAATCTAATAAGGTAATAATCTGTGGCTATGGTTATCAGAATTCTCAACCAGAGAGTTTTTTGGCCTCAGTAAACTATAAACCCCAGAATTCCACAGGATGTTGAAAATATAACAGTGTGGTGCGGAAATGGCCTTAGTTATATGTCTTTCATTTTTGTCCCCCCCCATCTATTTTCTTTTCTCTCCCTTTTTTAGTTTTTGTCTTTTCTTAAATAAATAAACAAACAACCAAATGTGGGGAAGGGTTGTATCTCAATGGAAGAACATATGCTGTACATGCAGAGGATTCCACTGTCAGTCTCTGGCATCTCCAGGTAAAGCTGAGTCAGCTTCCAATTGGTAGCAACACTGAATGGTCTGACTTATTATAAGACAGCGTCTTATATTCTGTGTTCTCAGCTTTGCTTTTTGTGTATACTCAGCAGCCATATTTGTGCTGTAAGCAATTCTGATTTTTTTTTTTACACACGCTCATTCCATTCAGGTTAAAAGATAATCCCATACAATGGTGGGGGGTACTGATTTAGCTCTTTCTGGCACAAGCTCATAGCCTCTTTCATATTACACAGTTATAGCACTATGATTCCATTTTAGTTGCCAAGGCTGAATTCTATGCAGTCTTGGGATTTGTAGTTTGGTGAGGTACTAAAGCTAAGCATGGAATTCTAAGCACCCCTTCCTAAGCTGCAAAGCCAGGATTCCACATAAGAGAGCCATGACAGTTAAAGTGGAACTATAGTACTATAATAGTGAAGTGTGAAAGGCCCCTATGATAGAACTGGTTAATTAATGAAAAACCACTAAAAATTCCTACTGCTTATTCTGCATTTCACTAGAAGGGTTTGTTATAAGGTATTTATTACTAAAGTATTTAGAAGTGCTACGTGGATAACAATGCATTGTTGAGGCATCTATATGTGAATACGCTAAGAGTGCTGTATTGTTTTAAATTCAAATGTTTTTAATAGCTTTTTATTTCATTCCACCCTTTTAAATGTAGGTTTGAATTGTTTTAATACTGTGACTAGTTTAATTACATTTTAAGGCTCACTTTTTGTATGTTTTTAGGTGTATTGTTCTTTTTAAACTGTAAGCTGTCTTAAGTCCCAAGTTTTGGGGGACGGTGGGATGTTACTACTATTAATAACAGTAGGAGTATTTTCATGCTCCAGTGGATAAAAATGGAGTTGCTAAATGAGAAGGTCTTCCTTATAAGGCAAACTTCCTGTTATTTCTTATGTCTCATGCAAAATGAATTTTTGAACAAGAAAATCATCCCTTCACTCCCTGTTAGAATGCTAGCTACAAAAAGAGGAGGATGCATCACTCCATTTTTAAAACACTGAAGCCCACCTCATTCTTTCTCTGTTGTGAGGGATGGTTTCATTGTCCTTCTTCCAGTAAAAGACAGGAGGTGGCATCCCAATCACTCTGCATTCTAGTCGCACTGGATGTCCTTCTGGTACTCCACAGTTCTGTAACTTCTCTAGTATCACTGGAGCCTTTTTAACTTCCTTTGCTGAAAAGGAGAAATGAAAACCCTGTTATTATTTTCCAGACTTATTTGGTGAGTTGCCTTCTGCCACTAGAAACAAAGCAAATCAAAACAAATGTCTAGCAGGCTTTGAAAACTGGTGTCTTGAAAGGAGAAGGGACACGGTCTCACCTGCAGATACAAAATGCATTTTCCTTGAAATGGAAATGGAAATTGCTGAAATCAGTAGGCACAACATGATCATTTTTAGCCCTGTTGAAGAGGAAGAAAAGAAGGCGCTCCTCTATTTCTTTTCTACATAAGGCCCATTTGTTGCTGAGGAACAAGGGCACTCAGGAGTTGGGCCTTTCTCTTAAAAATCCGTTCCTGGGGACTGGAGAATGCATTCTCTTCTCTTCCCCTTTGCCAGAAGGCCGACTTATGTGAACTAACGCTTCCAGTGCTTATTTGTGGATAATTCTGGTTATGTGTGAGTTAGTCACACACACAAATTTATCCTCCTGTTTCTAGCATGAAAAATAGCTATGGAGAAGGAACATTCCCTCAGAGCAGGGATAGAAATTATCCAGACCTCCAGATTTTGGACTGCAACTCCCAGTATTCCTCACCACTGACCATGTAAGCTAGGGCTGATGGAAACTGCAGCCTAGCAACAGCTGGAGGCTCTGTGGTTCTCTCATAAATGGTGAACTTGTAACTTTCCAGAGGGTCTTGGACTCCAGTTCTCATAAGCCCCAGCCAACATGTCCAATAGGAAGGGATTTGGCCTCCTACCACATCTGGAAGCCACAGATTCCCCACATCTGCTTTAGAGTATCATGCAACACAAGACATTTGTACAATAAAAGCTGTCTTACCACTGAGTGGTAACCAATGAAGCCTTTCAACAGTGTGTGTATAAATTATGACTGGAGCTCAAGGTACATAGATTATATCTGTACTACCCTCTAATAGCAGCTTGATATCACTTTAACTTCCATGGTTTCATTTTATGTATTTGTAGTTTGGTGCAGTACTTAGAATTCGCTGGAATCCAGAGAATTCTAATGCTTAGTTCAGAGGAATTACCCTAGAGCTCTCAAGCAGAAAATTCTAAATAGCTCATCAAATTACAGATCCTAGGGTTCCTTTGGATGAAACTACTATAATTAAACTATTATAATGATGTAACATAGATATAAGTGCACAGTATAGATATATTCATAAAGATGAAAAGATAGGCAATATGACATTATAATTCATTATGCAGCCTCTGTATTAAAACATATAAACCAAACTTACCTACAACAGTAAGCTCCAGACTGAATGAGTTTTGCCCCGTCTTGTTGGTGGCAATGCAAGTGTAAGTCCCAGCATCATTTTGTGTGAGAGGGTCAATGAGTAATGAGTGAACTCCAGTCTCTCTGACCAGCATCTTGTGAGAGGTGTCCGGTAATACGGGCTTGCCATTCAGAAGCCACATCAATTCTGGTGGTGGTAAGCCACTCACCTAACAGATGAGACAAGAGCTATCGCCAAATGACGTCATAAAGAACGGGCACCCCATAAATATGTATCTGTTCAAATGACATTTTTGACCCACGTTATGCTGCCACTTATTTTTAAGTCTCCCTAGTAGAGAGAACTTGGTTAATTCTACTCTCTGCTTGTGTCATACATTTGTATGGATCTATGAGAGCAGGTAGATTATGGAAAATTTTATTTCAAGGGAGATGGCCTTTGGTTACCCTCTATGTTTATGATTTTGCATAATTTGAAACAGTACATTTCAATGGCTGCCTTTTTAAAAGGCTCATGCTGATTTTTCTTTAAATGAAAAATCACTGGAACCCAGCCATCATACGTTCATAGGAAGTTGGGCACATTTTCTCAAGAAAGAGGGACAAATGTGGATGCAACTTGGTGAGTCAAGAAAGCCAGCTAACCTTGCAGTCTAGTCTACAAAGCCGTCCTTCATGAGCAACCATGTCCCCAGGTGCCTGCAGAAAATAGGGCCGGAAAAAGCGCTCTTGTAGGGGCTCCTTATCTCCTTCAGGTATGCGGGATCTTCCCCTGGAATAAAAAAAAAATGTGAAAGCGGGTAGGATAATTGGACAGCTTCCTATGTAGGAAAATGTGGTCTTCAGGTAAGATTGAGCCCAGGCTTCAATCCTTCTGATGCCTTTCCCAACCTGGTGCTCTCTAGATATGTTGAACTAGAACTTCATTGTCCCCAGCCAATGTGGGGCTGATGGAGAGTTGTAGTCCAATACACTTTTAGGGCACCAATTGATGAAGGCTAATTTAGAAACGAGGGTCTGCTTAAGAACCTACAATGTTCACATTCCCAAGTATACTCAGGTGGACCTCAGAATCTGTATATCAAACATTAGATGGCAGATTTTTGGTTATTTGTTTATTTACCTGTGAGGTTGGACAGCTGTTGTTATTCTATTACGTAACAGAGGAGTCTGAACCATCAAGTGACCAGAGCAGCTGATTCTTCCCTGCCAGAACAAGTAACAGAAAAAGTAAAATAATTCACCATATGTATTTCCTTCTTCACTGCTAAACCATTCTTGTCCTGTTATCTTATGGGATTTAACACTGCACAAATATGTCATCGTATATCAGCGATAGTTGCCTTTCCAAAACAATGCTTCTTTACATGCATCTCCCAAAGCTTAAAGGTGGGGGAAAGGAAATACAGGTTGAGCTTCTCTCAATGCTTGAGACCAGAAGTGTTCTTTATTTTGGATTTTTGGGGGATTTTGGAATGCAGTACTTTTTTTGGAATAGCCTCACATCTCATTAGTTAGTTACTTCTGTATGACACATGAGGCTGGAGAGAGACTGAGGATCTGTGAAATGGCAAGAATCCAAGTGCATTGCTCAGCATGAATCCATGCCTCCCAACATTTCACAGTCTCTCTCTTTTTGCCACCAACCACCCATTTCTGAGGTGGTCACTTTGGTGATCCTCAGATCTGAGAAATGAATGAACAGGAGCATCGCAGCTGCCAGCTCAAAGGCAGAAACAGATGGCTGGCAGCAAAAAACGTGAGACTGAGGATCAGAGAGATGTTGAAGGTGGAAGCAGGTGGCTGGCAGCACAAAGTTTTGTGTTTTGGAGGTTTTTGGATTTCAAATTCCTGGATAAGGGAGGCTTAACCTGTACTTTTTTTAAAAGGGAAGTGAACTCTTACCTGTGGATTTGCAGCCATGATTGTATAGTTTCCATCATCATCATTTGTAGTAGCTTCAATATGTAAAGAGCAAGTCCCATCACCCTCTCTACTCATCTTGAAATGTTCATTTTTCTTTGAAATTTGCTTGCCATCCTTAAACCAATAAACCTGGAGAGATTGTAAAGAAAGAGAACCTAGCATATATCACTTAGAGGCCAAGGTTGGAATATTATGATCACTTTCCTAGGAGTAAATCCTATTGGGCTGAGTAGAATTTCTTTGTTAGCAAATAGGATTAGGGCAGTACAAGGCTAGAGGAACCTGAACTATGTACTAATCAATCATATGAACATAACAAGAGCCAACCTGGATCAGGCCAAAGATATATCTAATCCAGCATTGTGTTCCTTCAGTGGCCAACCAAATGCCAGTAAGCAGACCTCACAAACAAGGTATGAGTGTGTGATGAACCTGATGGGAGGGGGTCTTGCCAACAGAGCCTCATTAGCAACTGAGAGTGTTTGAACTGATTGGCTGGTGAAATGGAACCTTGGATAGCCCAGGGGAGGGGCTGGTGGAAAGAGGAAAATAATGGCTTTTAACTGTCTGGAGAGTGATTGAATGGGAGTGTGATTTGTGGTGTGCTTGGAGAGGTTGGAGACTGGAAGAGGTCTGTGGGAGAGAGAACTGAGAAATTGGGTGTACGAGAGATGGTGAATGAATTGAAAGAGAGAAGAATGGAGTGCTGTTTATAAACATTTAGATACAAAACAAATTTAAAGCAACAGTGTTACAATAAATATTTGAAGTTCTGTGTTCTTTAAAACAGTGTCACAGAGTCTTATTTTGAATCCTGGGATATACACGCTACCAATAATATCATCTTGACCTTAGTGCCAAAAGTACCACAGTCTTGGAAAATATAAATCACTGCTGATCCCTACATCTGGGAGAAGGGCAGATTTAGGGAAGACAGTAAAGGGGGAGAGTCCCGAAAGGAAGAAGCCAAGCAGAGGGGGACAAGAGTGAGGAAGGGACTGTGTTCTCAGAGAGGGGGAACTGAGGCAGACCCGTTTGTCCTGGCCCCGGCTTGAGTCAGAGATCTCCCTGGCGGTTCAGTTCTGATCACAAAGAGGTGTCACGCTGGGCAGGCCTGAAGTGCGAGGTGCAACATTTTCCCCATTACAGAGTGCATTACCACTCTTCTACTCTTGCTTATCCAGTAATGATTGGTTCCTTCAGTTCAAATCTCATACTTGAAATTAACTTGCTAGGTGATCAGAAGATGCATACCCCTTAGCTGTCCTGAGGACTCTTTGATTGGAAGATATAATAAGTAACCTAGTCTGAAATTGATTTCAGCGTGTAGCATTAATGTGCAGAAAACGCTAGACTGGTTTTGAACACACTGTATGTTAGACATTGTTAAGACAGCTATTATAATGGGGAGTGACTGTAAATGCCTTGAATTCCAGTTCTGGGGAAACAGTGGGTTATGAATCCTTAACAACAACATTCTGTGTTCATTTCTTCCAAGTTAATCCTGATGATTAAAAATTTTTATAAAGATTTTTTTTTAATAAATGCAGAGTGCATTCTGAGAAGCTATCAGAACCACAAAGCACAGAAAAGAAGAAAGGAGAATTCCTAGGCCAACTTTCCCCAATCTGGTCTCTCAAGGTATATTGAACTACACTTCCCATCACTCTGGGGCTAAAGGCATTGAAATTTAAAACATCTGAAGGGCACCTGGCTGTAAAATGTTGTATGTGGGCATACCCACGTAATGGTTCTAGTCATGTCCTAAAAGTTGCTTATCTTGTTGCTCATGAGGATCAATGAAGCAAAGAAAAGATCTACAAGCACCAGATGCTTCCAACTTTCCTACAGAGCACAAAAGGAAGGGAGATGGATGGAAGTCTTGGATAGGAAGACACAAAGACCCATATGTACTAGTTCTGGTGCAGCCCAAAATTCCTGTTAAAGAACACAAATCATATCATTTAAGCTTGAATTAGAAAATGTAATGGCTTCTGAAATACTACATCCATGCCAAGAAACATTTATAGACACCAGACATATTAATTTGGATCTTGTTTGCCCATTTTGGTCCCAATTTCCTCACATTTTTCTGAATCTCAACTAAATCTCATCCCATGCTTTCTTTGTATCATGTTGCAAGACCTTATTTTTTGTTCCTGTAAAATAACAGTGAAATTTAGGCTAAATTTTTGTCACAAATTTTCACAGCGAAATGCAGGAAGTATATATCCTTTTTCCGTAAGTTACATATTAGGAACATATGTACATACATTATTTTTCTCACATACACATTTCTGTGTGCTGCTTTCCTCTTGTTTGCAGTATGTTTGTGCATATTTTCAACTCTCTGCACTGGAACTGCTCATATTTTCAAAATAGTTCAGTGTGTATTTTAATTCTCTGAAATGGGCTACAAGCCTTGCAAATATGAGTGTTTTTGAGGCAAGATGTATTTTGTCTTTCAACAAGTTTTTGAACGCTTTGAGAGGGATACTTTCACTGAGAATCTTAATTTCAACAAAATTCTTTTCCATACCCAAGGACAAGAGGTGGCAAGAGAAAAGGGGCACAGGTGATAATTACCTCGCATGATTCTGTCAGTGAGAGCATCTTGTGAATGGAGTTTACATGTGAAGGAATGTAAGGTCTGAACCACTGACTGTGGAGCTCATGGGGAAACAGCCAAGCTTATATGCTGGGCTATGGAGAAATACAAACCTTGGGTATAGGAATTCCAACAATTTTGCAAGTGAAGGTAGCAGGATAGCCTTCCAAGACACGAAAATGCTTGAGTCTCTTGTCAAAGATTGGAGCAATGCACTTCCCTGTAGGGATCTCATCATGCTCGATTTCATCATCTGATTCATCCACTGGGGTCCGTTCAAGTCGGAATTCTATTTCATTCATCAACCTTTGCTCAAAGCTGGATATTTTGTATTCCTGAAAAAACAGTGTTGGGAGAGAACTCTCTAGATAGTTCACTTAAATTTTCTAAATATCTTTCAGTATGTATTCTCTAAAACTAGCACTTCCAAGGCAGGGAAACAATTATAATCATTATAATTAATGAATTTTAATCATCATGAAAAGGTATAAATTTAGGAGAAAAATTAGAATATGGGGAGAGGTTTAAATTTCCGCAATTTAATGCGTGCCAACCTAGACTGGAACCACATGTGCTGACTTAAAATCCTGTAGTTTTGTCTGTAGTTACATCACAATTCCCAGGAAGGGGCTGAGCCAGGTGGGAAAGCGCTCCATGAAACAATGCCATACAATGACAGAGTTACAGAAATCCCAAGAGCAATCTGGTTCAACCCTCTGCCACCACTCCAGTGCTCTGGTTTGGTTGGCAGAAAGGAAACCACAGTGTCTCCCTCTTTCTTACCCCATGGCAGTATGGTCATACTTAAATATTCATATGGAAACAAAGGTCATCCCTCTGTGTGGTTACCCATTAACCATGGGGAGTGGCTGCAGGAGGAATGGGCCCTACCTCACCCAAGAAAAGAATAAATGATTCCTGTTCCTCTGTTTCGCTTTCTTGCTGTCTGTTTTTCCCCTTTTGTCCCTACCTACTTCAAGTAAGCCTGAAACACAGAAACTAAAACTGGATTCTCATATATTTCCCTTGCAGTAAGTCCTATGGAGCATAACAGGACTCACTTTTGATTAGATGTGCATTGGATTGTTCTGTAGCTTACACTAAACAAAGGGGTCAAAGACACTCTGCTTCCTGAGGCAGAGTAGCAAATGGTGCAGCCCTTCTCCCCAGCCTCCTGAGGTGCATAGTATCTAAAGTCAGGTAAATTTATTTTGGACATGACTGCAGAAAATCCCATAAATGTCTCTACCCATCCCCAATAACTTGCTGACTTTCCATGACATCCCAAATCCTTTGCCTCACCTTGGTTATTGGGAGGGCTACCCTGCCTTAACATACAGCAGTTATTCATTTCCATAATTTATGGTAGAAGCCTAGATGCCTAGTTTGTGATGATTTGAGGAGGGCAGAAAGGGTCTCCTCATCTCCCTCCTCATTCCTCCTATTTCACTTCTCATATCTCTAGTCTTCCAGCTTGCCTCAGAGACTCCTTCCCACATCTCTTTTTAACTCAGCATAGGCCCTTTCCACATGGGGTAAAAAAAACGGCTTAGGGCGACCTCATCCGGAGGTCATCCACACCGTGGGGTGCGCTAGGGCGGTTTGAAAAGTGGAGGTTCCACACCTCAAACCGCCCTAGCGTGGCCGCAAGGGGTGGTGTGGCGCGTTTTTTAAAAACCACATGGCGCTAACCCGTTGCAGCGCCCCGTTTGAAACTGCAGGGACATGCTAGTGTGTCCCTGCAGAGCTGCCTGGGGGCGGGCTTCCGGCTGGCGCGCTGCCCTGGTTGGCGGAGCGCCGCCGGAAGTCGCCGGCCGCCATTTTGGGCGCTGCCGAACGCCGCCAAAATTCGCCAGCGTGTGGAGCGGCGAACGCGCGCTCCCCGCAGGGACGGAGCAACCCGTTTTCAGGTAAGATCCGTCCCTGCGTGCGCTGCCCCGTTTCCCCGTCCTCCATGTGGAAAGGGCCATAATGAATGAATGAATGAATGAATGAATGAATGAATCTGTATCAAGAGGAATCACTCCAAGCAAGTTCACAGCATAGGGTTTGATCTTGTCTCCTTCACCAGTGATTGACGTTAAAAAAAAAATTATGACAGTGCAATCATGGATATGTCTACTTAGAAGTAAGCCCCACTGAGTTCACTCACACTTAGTCCCAGATTAATGTATATAGGATTAGAAGCTTAATTGCTAAAAAATCAACAACAGAAGTATCATGTGCAATTTGCACAGCTTTCACTGAGCACTGGTGCTACCGTTGCACAGAAAAGGTGTTTTTTTTTTAAAGAGGGAAAGGATTTTTCCCCTCGGGCACTTTGGAAAATTCTACCACAAAATATCAGAGATGCCATTCAATGCAAATCAACAACAATAACAACAGAAATTCCCATATGACCCAAACAGAACAGTTCATTACCAAAAACAAACAAATCAACAAACAAAACTAGTAGTACAGACAAATGTGTTTTTAAGTAAAAAAAATTTATTATTAGTCACATAGTGGAGTGGTTTAAGTGTAGGACTCTGGGAAACCAGGATTTGAATCCTGTTTCAGCCATGGAAACCCCTTGAGTGACCTTGGGCCAGACACATCCTTTCAGCTTTAGAGGCAGGCAATGGAAACCTCCTCTGAGTAAACCTTGCCAAGAAAACTCAATGATAGGGTCATCACTATCAGAGGTGACTTGAAGGTATATAACAACAGCAAATTTCATCCACATTATGGTAGGTATCGCAGGTGTGGGTGGGTGTGAGAAAAGCACTGCTAGCAAATGGATTATACATTTTCGCCTTCATTATTGATAGCGAAATGTTGGCTTCCATTCAAAATGCCCATATTAAAATTGGAGGTACTGGGTGCTCTCCAGACAAAATAACTTATGTTCAATTAACTGGGTAAAAAGGAGGAAAAGATGCCCACCTGATGTGATTCGTGTCAAGTTTTTACAGTTTACCAGCCATGAGCCCTTTCTCATTACACAGTTACAGGCACTTTGATTCACCTTTAAAGGCTATGGCAACATCCTATGTAATCTTGGGGCTTGTAGTTCAGTGAGACACTAGAGCTCTCTGGTTGAGAATTCTAAATTGCAGACCCAGCTGCAAATTGTATAGTGTGGAAGAGTTCCCATTAGAATTCATCTGGATCTTTTAAAAGTGTGTGTAAGTGGGAGTGTTGCCTAAAACAGATATCTACAGAAGTCAAGTTTCAGCATGGAGCATTACATCTTAGTGTAAGTGCACTGTGGACAGGAATCCACACCTTCATCCACTACAAGAAGACTGAAGTCAGCAACATGTGCGTATGATATTTTGCTGCCAGAAGCGAAAATAGCAACTTGTTTCCCGCTACTTCACTCTCTCTCAAGTCAGGGTGCATAGTACCCCAAAGACAGACAAATTATTTTGACAATAGAGGCAAGCATCTCTTTCCATCTCGGGGGGGGGGTGGGTGGGGTAAAAGCACAAATAATAACATATTAAATTACTTAAAGTGTGTTTCTCTTTTGTGACTCTCCAAACCTGCCATCTGATCAAGGCAGTCGCTTCACTCTACCAAATGATAGGGCTGCACATGGCCTAAGGCAGGAATGTATACCTGCAATCCAAAAGCCCCTAATCACAGATCTTCTGATTAAAATAATGAAGAATAACTAGCTGTTTGGGAGCTCCCAAATCCAACCAGGATCATGGTGCTGGGGAAAGGGGAGCTCAACTGTGTCATTTTCCTAATTAAAACCTTTTCTCCTCTGCCCTTCTGCAAATGATATTTGTCCCATAGTAGTGAGGGAATATGACAAGTACTTGTACGTCACTGGGTCATTTTTCTCTGCAGGGCAAATGGCTTTGGATGTGTGAGTGGAACAATTTTAACTGGGAAATTATCATGGGGGAAATGTTTAAATCCCTCCTTTCCCAGAGCTATGGTCCTTTCCCAGGTTTGTTCTTGTCTTTCTTTATTTTAAGTGTAGGAGATCCAAATTACAGATTTTTCTGATTCATGTCTAGTTTGATCCTTAATCAGACTTCAAAAAAGTGGTATTCACAAGCACACACAGCTATGACAGACACATCCATCAAACAGTGAGTCCAACCACTAGATGGTGGTCATTGCACCTCCAGTGTCCTTAGGACACTGCATTGTGGATTTTCACCAACTGGCAGGCAACACGTCGGCTTATAGAATTTCACCTTGTTTAGTTTTCTTTTTCATGTAGCGTGTGTCAGCAAATTGTTCTACAAAATGGGCTGAATTCCCATCTCAGTTACTTGCTTCTGATGAGTTGTTACAGAAGGCCTTTAAAAATAGAAAGGCACGAGCTTCTGATAACTCCCAGCTGAAGACATTTATTCCAGGGCAACAGTTTCTGACAAAATGAGTCAAACGCTACACATCCTGCCCTGAGATGTAACCCCACCTCACTCAAAATAGTTAAAACCAGAGCCTGTAAAAGCTATTTTTAGGAACTGCAACTCTGGAATCCTATGGCTGGCACCCATATTGGCCAGGGGATCTGAAAACTGTAGTTCTAAAGTAACTTTCCTAAGTTCTGGTTAAAAACAAGGCCAGTCCGAATGAGAGTACTTCAGGACATTTTTAAAGCTGATATTCTGACTGCACAAATTCTCAAACCACAGAAAGAAAGAAAGAAGCCAAACACAAAACATGCTTTCCTCTTTGCTTATACCCTCCAGCACTTGCACTTTCTGGGCAGTAAATCAGTAGTTCTTCTCTACTATGCAGCAACAATTCATTTATAAATCTGTCTTAGTTCATTAACTAGTAGGATAATAAATCTACTTTAATTCATTAACTAGTAATATCATCCAATGACTCTTGCACTAGTGTAAATCCCAGCTCAGTTACTCTTACATCAATGCAAGAGCCGTTTCTGCTTCCTCATCAAATGTGTACTGCCAAAAATGGTACCTCTCCAAAACTCAGCTTCTCTTGTTTACATCAAGGTTTACTGATGAACATTGTCATTTAAGTGCTTGACAAATACTCAGTGTCTATTTTTCCTCCTTTTTCCCAAAACCACATTATCAGTTTTCTAACAGCACATTTTGTGTCCAACTGCACACTAAACAACCCAGGAGTACTTACTGCTGAATTTCAGACAACTCATAGCTCTATCCCAGCTTAGCCTATAGATTCTGTGCTGATTTCACACTATACATCTGAGACTTGAACATAAGTTGTTGAGAATAAATGGCAAGCTGTATGTATGACAGCCCATTTGTATTAATGTGTAATTTTCCCCACAGCAAACAGAGGCAGAAGAGACCAATTTTGCCTCAGCTACCTTTCTGTGCTTCTTGGAGAGAAATATGGGTATTCAAGAGACATGTGCAGCATTTACATGGAATTAAAGAACAGAATTGTAGAATTGAAAAGTGCGTCAAAGATCATTTACTCCACTCACTACTGGTGGAAGAAACGCACAGCTAAAACATCCCTGACAGCCCCTGGTGAAAACCCTCAGCAAAGAAGAGTCTGTTGTCTTCCAACATACTCCATCCTAATGCTGAATGGTTCTTATTAATAGGAATTTTAGTTGAAATGTCTTTTCATATAATTTGAGTCCATTGGTTTGTATCCTGTCCTTTGGAGCAGCAGAAAAAAGCTTGCTCCATCTTCCACATAATACCCTTTAAAAATTTGAAGCTGGCGATCACATCATCTCTCAAACCTCCTTTCTGAAGGCTAAGTATTCTAAATCTTTCTTAGATTTCTCACAGGACTTGAATTGCAACCCCTTAACCATCTTAGTTGCCCTCCTCTGGACAGATTCCGGCTTGTTGATGTCCTCCTTGCCACATCATGTTTAGTTTATAATATTCTAAGACCCTGGGACCATTTCATATGCACTACTACTGAGCCGAGTGTCATGCATCCTATGTTTGTGCTAATGAAAAGAAAAAGAGAGTCTTGGGTAGACATCCCTCCTGCCTACCAAAAAAAAAAAAAAGAGAGAGAGAGAGAGACTTTGTAAAAGAAAGCTTCACTGTCAGAAGGTGTGGTATGTCTGTACTTGCAGTCTCTAGTTGCTTCTCCCAGATTGGTCGCATCTGCAAAATGAATGAAAACCCCCTCTACTCCTGCATCCAAATCACTTGTAAAGATGTCAAACAGCACCAGATCCAGGACAGAATGCTGGGTTACTGCACAATTCGCAGTGTCATGTATATATTTTCCATTTAAATGGACATTTTTGTATCATGCTGACATGTACCATGTGAATCAGCTTTTCTTAGCCTCAGTTCCCCATCTATAAACTGGGAAAAATCATGTCCCACAATACTGGACAAATAAAACGTTGGGTTATTATTACTTACCTTTATTGTTAACAGTAAACTGAGTTATGTCTCTAAATAAAAAAGCAACAACACATAATTTTAATCAGTGGTTGGTGCTGCTGCCTCAGAGAGAGAGATGAGCAGCCAGCATCTGCTGGACTTAATCCTTTCTACCACTGTCATCACCTTTTCCTTGTGTTTTGTGGTGTTTCATGTCTTTTTAGACTGTAAGCCTGACGGCAATGAACCGTCAAATTAACAACTGTACACCACTCAGGTGCCATGTATACTGATGATGCTGTATAGATGATGATGATGATGATGATACCACACTAACTCAATGGCTGAAAGTTTTTGCAGTATTTTTAGCTTTTTTGCATTAGAATAATTTATAGAGTAACTCTGAAGTTGAAAGCCTTGAAGTGCTCCTTTCTTATTCTGAATACATTTACTGGCTTTCATAATGCTTAATGCTAGTGGTCAAGAAGGATAATGGACCTATTTTCTATAAGAAATTAGTATTCTTCCTCTCCCACTCCCTTCAGTATAGTAGTAATGGCTAGGAGTTGAATTTCAGGTTTTCAGATTCTAGTGATCAGATTTACTAAGAGGGTACAAACGGAAGGGGCGGGGGGTTAGAATGGCTGTACCTTGGATACATCCTGAGCTGTAAAGTTGAAGGTCAGAGTATCACTGCTTGGTCCCTGAAGCTTGCGAGCCAGATTTTCATCATAAGGTGTTCTCTGGTAGAGGAAATAATGGTATGAGCAAAAAGTTATTATGACACTTATGGGCATGATTTTAACAAGATTAAGGAGAACATTACAAGAAGGGGAGATGGTTCTGAATACAGAAGGGAGTTTCAGAGATGAAACAAACCCTAGATTTAGATTAATCACTTATTGGTCGAGTGTATAGTCTATTTAAATAATTAAGATAGCACAGAGTATCTAATAAAATGCCTGGGGGTAGTTACACCAGTGATAGCAACTGAAAAGTCCCTTTCAAGTAAAAAAAAGTTGGAAGCCAAATTGTTAAGAGAAAATATTTCAGTCCATTTCCACCACATTATGAAGAGGAGCATTGAGAATTGCTAATGTTGAGGAAAATGGCAATCAGCTTTAAGGTAAGGGACATTATGCTTTAATTCTCAGATACCTGGGAGCTTTGTAAGAAGAGCAGCTAACAGCACGTTAAAGAATAGTGCAGTTTACCATCATATTGATCTGCAGACAAGTTTGGTTACTTCAAATAAGCAAGCGAGCAAGCAAGCAAACAAACAAACAAACAAATAAATAAATAAAACAAAGAACTACCTTCATTTGGATCAATACCTTTTTAATCAACCAAAATAAAAGTAGAGAAATATGGTCTAGGGTTCCTCAGAATGGGGCAACTCAGAAATACAGTACAGAGGTTTGTCCCAGATAAAATCATTTAACGCTGCTCTTGGGTTGTAGATTTGCCCTCTCTGGTCATAAAATTCTAATACCTTTCCTCGTATCACCAATGAAAGTTTTGTCAAGAGTCCCAAAGCCTTTGGTAAAACAACATCTATACTATAGTTTGAAGTGTTTTTCATGCCTGCCTGTCTGTCATGATACACAAACCCAAGTGCTTGAATTTCAGAGTCACCAGAGCTGATATATTACATAATAGGATTAAAAAAAAAGACCATAATAAGCTTTTGGAGCTGATCCATCAACTGCTTCAGGTACCCCCTGAACAAATACTTAGCTAGTAACTGTAGCTAGGACTTAGCACGGTTTAGACTGATAGGCCAACAGTAATTATATTTGAAGAAATCAGATCCAGCCACTGTGACACATGCTTATTACATGTGGACTGGGTTGCTCAATTACATGTACACAGGATTAGTCTACTATCACTTCTATAGTAAAATTTGATTCAGTTTTTTCAATAATATATTCTATGCTGTAATTTAATGTATGCTATAGGATTCAGGTCACATTCTGCTGCCCCCATTTTGCCAAGGGAAAACATGTCTCTTAGGAGGGAGTTGCTCTTCCTCTGTATTTGACACACTAAATAAGTTTCTGAACACAGCAGCAGAAAGGTTATTCCACTCTGATCCCAAGTGTTGTACAGAATGCTGCAATGCAATGATCATGTGTATCAATTGGCTAGTACCTGTGTCATCATCGGTTAGCAACATGGCTCTGCTCAAATGGAATGCTAAGAATTCTTTAAATATAAAATAACTAATTAAAATATGTAATATAGTATTTGTAAAATATATTTTAAATATAACTATTAAAACATCACATCTAATTTAGTCCTTAAAAGAGTCTTTATTGTTAGTCAGAGTTCCCTACAGTTCAAATTCTTGTCCTGTAGATTGTCTTGAAGCACTTGTATATCCCTTGCTTCTTTTTTCACATTAACTCCCTCAAAGTCTCCCACATTTTGCTAGCTTTCTCTCTTTCTCACGCAGACTTTTTGCCAAAATCAAGATGGCAAAGGAACACCTCCCACCGAATTCTGGTTCATCTTGTCCAGATGCTATATTGTAACTTAACATTTTGTTGCACTGTCCTTTATTTAAACAATCTGTCTTTAGATACTTTTCCAAACCATGTAACCTGTTCCTTTTAATAAGCTAATGTTTGCCCATGCAAAAATCCTGGGCCATTCCCTGCCTCTTACCTATGCCCTTTTTTCATGTTACCCAAGTGATTTGATACATACTCTAAATGTTCTTTCTTATTTGGCTGTTCGGTTTATTGTTAATCAAATGGTAGCAATGATTCCTACAACAATGGGCAAACCCTAAAGATGATTCATGGATACAGACATTTGACAACCACTTATCTTTTTTTTGAGCTCATTAATCCATAGGAACTTTGGAAAATAAACTTTTTCAGATAAATATTGAGGTACACATTTTTCCTGATGGAATCAGTGATACAGCCCTTCCTGCTGTGGCTAGTGATGAGGCTGGAAAAAGATAAAGCAATTTACCTGCAAATGCTCTGCAATCATCATCAGCCTAGCAGAACACATCCTTCTCACTGGAAGGGAATTCCACTATACAGGATGTTCCCAGACTCACCTGCCCTCAGAAGAGAAAGCAATGCCCTCTTAGGACTGAAGCCAGAAGAAGGGCTGTGCTCCTCCATGGTTTTCAACTTTGGCTATTCTGTCCCCTTTCTGGGAAGCAGAAACATTTTACTGGGGAGAGAGATGGTTTTGAGGGGAGAGAGGAGGTTTTGCTCAGTTGTAAACAAAACAGTTTGCTGCTGCATGTTCTAGTTCAGCCCAATGTAAACACATGACTGGGACAAAGAAGCATAAGTATCTTGTAAAAGGGGTCTGTGAAAAATGAACTTCATTAAATTAAAAAAATAATTGGGGCCAGCAATAAAATGCAGTGGCAGTGAGCCAACCGACCCACCAGATCACTAGTCATGATTTCTCTCAGGTACATTCCATTTCCATTTCCTACTCTCCCTTTTTTGTTATTTTCTTTTTTGTTATTTTCAGTAGCCTGTTTCCCTAGGTATACACAATTCTCATGACAGCAGCTCCCTCAACCTGCCAGTTTCTACTCCAACTAGTTAGGTGATGAGTATTCTGGAAAGTAGGTTTATAGATACAAAGAAGAAGGAAAATATTTGGGACAAAATAAATGACAGTAAGACTTAGTTGATCAGCACAGCAGTTAAAAGGAGTAAAAGCAAACATTTCATCCAATGCCACCCTATTCCTGCTTATTCAGAAATAAATCCCACTTCAGTCAGTGGAGCTTACTCCAAGTAACCACACACAGGATTCTAGCTTTAACGTTCTTGGGTCTACATTCAATCACACAGTGTATAAATAGCTCATGGTATCAGCAGGTAGTTCTGTCAGCACCATAGAGTCACTGTGGTTTCTGAGGGAATTACCATGCCATTAATATAAAAGACTGGATGGTGTTTCACAGTCACCTTCTAAGCTATTTATCTCACTACTTCAGCCAGTGCGAACTTGAGCACCCATGATTCATCTATAAAAAAGTATCACGTTCCTGTGATTGACTAGAAGAGATTCAACAGGTGACTCCTTCAGAGAAAGTGTCCCCAGAGCCATCAGGAAACCAGAGAGATTGTATAATTTTAGTTGTTGCCTTTAGATAAGCTACTTCCATGCAGGCTGGTTTTCTTTTCCTTTTCTATATATAGACTATGGAGTGGTTAGCTCATTTATATACACTACATGACAATCAGCCCAAACCTGGTACAATAGGTTCCCAAACTTGATGTGGGGGGAAATCCTCTATCACTACCTACTGTGCGTTCCCTACTATGCCATTTCACAATTAGAGCTGCCAGCCTATTTCCAGGAATAAGGTCCCATTTTAATTTGTCCTGACTCATCACTTGTGGCCCTAGAATCTATTTTTAGCAACAATACCCAACTCTGGATCAAATAAAATACTATTTGAAAATAAAGTTACATTTTAAAAATAATTAATTAAAATATAATATGTGCAGAGTCCCTTTACCACTGAGTAACCAGTGTAATTTACCTACCCTCCAATCAGTAAGGTACTTATCATTCAACAGTCCTGTTTTAAGCAGGACTACCATGTATTTCCAAAGCTCTGTCCTGAGGCAAAAATTCAGCCTCCAAACTTCCTGATATTTTCCATTTGAAAAGTTGCCAAGTATATGTACGGGCTAACCAGCCACAGACCACCATTCTAACCTGACTAGTTCACTATGCTCAAAAGAAATCAACATCATTTGAAATCTGCCTGACAGGTTTCTACGCACCACTATATAGGCCAAGACCTACAGTAAGCATGGTTCTACCCTGCAGTGGAGAACCTGTGGCTCTCTAGATATTGACTACAACACCCATCATCACTAACTGTCTGCAACATGGGAATGTGACAACATCCATGGGGCCACAGATTTCTAACCTTTGTCCTATCTCCTGGTCAGTGGAAATTTTAGCTCCTGTTCTGAGAAGTGCCCTCACACCTCCCAGCCAAGCTCCATTAAGAACTAGATAATTATTGTTTTCTTAATTTAAAAAGCCTGAAGATGCTACATGTACATGGTATCAATTTCTGCACTCAGATGCTATTGAAAATTGTACATAACCATGGCCGATCCTTATTATTAAATCTTTCCAAGTTAATATTTCATTGCACATCACTGCTGAAAGCTAAGGAGACTCCCCATGTCTAATTAGTCCTTTTTCTATGACCTTTCTAAAATTTTGCTGCTACTGACAAATGAAATATGTTTGATTGAATAAGCACAACCTTGGAACTTTACATGTATGCAGGGCCAGTGTCAGCTTAGAGGGGGCTATTGGCAAGGTGTCTTCTGCCCCCACATTCATCCTACAATATTTTGGTGCCACCCCCGATCAGTTTTCCAGTAACAGCATGGACAGCACTCAATCCAGGGCTGAGAAGTACCAGATAAAGCAGCTATAGCAGATCCTGTCTAGGAGTTCAAAGGTATTTGTGGGGAAATTAAGATGACAGGTGCAGCATTATCTGATATACTCATTTTCACAGTCCTAGGCTGAATACTGCCATTCTAACCCTTTTTTTCCATTAAAAAGAAAAGAAAAAATCTGTAGCACACCCTCTACAGTATGTCTATGTGTTCCCCAGCACTTACCCCACCATTCTAGGTGCTGATGCCAGGACTGCAAATAAACATGAGAATTTGATCAGCAGCAGCCCTGTTGAATGTAACAGTGTCCTGATCTTAAAACTTTATGCCAGAGCAGTGAATGTGCTCATAAAGCCAGTGAAATATTACACAGTAACCTTAGCACAGTGCAATGTTAAGTTACTTTTTGCCAGCGTAGCATGTTGGTGAATCTTATCCTAAGCATTAGCGAAGGAAGGTTTAGACTAAACAACTTATAATAGTACCAAGATGTTCTAAAAGGAACATGTCTATATCAGTTTTAATAGTAGCACTTTTACCTGCTGGCCTTGTGGAAATACATCATCTCGTAAAAGCAGTCTTTTCTCCAAGTCTTTTACAACAGCGGCTTTGTGATCTCTGATTGAATCGTCTGTTGCCAACTGAGAGGTCCTGGGATTTTTCTTCACTGTTCCCTGACTCCCTCTAGAAAACAAAATGCTGCTTTAATTTACTTATTATTACTATTATCATTACATCTTCTTAACACTGATTGTGATGATAGTGATGATGACGATGACTACTATTATCATAAATGTTGTTATTGCCATCATAATCATCATTGCATTTGTCAACTAAACAACTGCAAGAAAGATTACAAACTTCCATTTAAAACCATTACATGAAAGGTAAGATACAACTGCGTTAAATTAAAATATAAGTCAAATGCCTTATAATGGTAAGGCTTTGACATGAGCATGCACTATGGTAAGGAGAGTTCCCTGTCCTCCACGAAGGAGCAAAGCTTATGCAGCAAAGTAAGAAAAAGCTGATGTACAGACCACAGCAATCACGAGCAAGGCAACAGGGGTGGGCAAATTCCAGAAATCTGGGGACAACACACAACTCTTCCTGGACCTCAGAGGGCTGAGCTCACTCCCAGCTCCCGAACATCTCATTTTTTACATTTAGACTTTAAAAGGTCTCTTACACCTACTATGACAGTGGTGAGGAAAATGCAGCCTATGGGCCGCATGTGACCCTAGAGCTGTCTTTGTGGCTCCAAGGGCCTCCATGGACTTTCCCCTATTTTTTTGCTGCGAAATGCTCCCTATCTGCTCTAATCTGTGGAGTACAATTTTGGCAAGACTTCCTCCCACCCTGGGATGTTTTAGGCCCAGGAGAGGTCTCTCTCTCTCTTTCTCTCTCTCCCTTTATTCTTTTTAAAGAAAATGACCCAGATGTTGGTTATTCTGGGGCTTAAATGGCTTTCAGAGAGGCAAAAATGTGAAATAATTTCCTCCTCCAAAAGGTAGGATGGGACAATTTGGGAGCAAAAAACTTCCATTTTTTTCAGGGGTGAAGTGAGGGATTTTTTTTTCAATGCAGCTCCTAAGCCCATCAGTTGTCCACTCTTGCTCTAGTGAACACGGGAGCTAACTGTATCACTTTTTCAGTGATCTCTTCTGTTTTACAAAAGAGTGCACCCAAGTCTAAAACAGCTTATTGGAGAGGGGGGATTGGAAAATTGCATTCCATGTGGGAATTGTTTATGTTAAAAATGGAGCTGTCAAGGGGTGCCTTACTGGGGGACACATGTGATCTGTGGACCATTTGAGAATCTAGAATAATAATATGGCTGAGATGGTGGAGGAGATCCTAAGAAGCTTTCATTTTGATGAGATAACAACCATGCCATCAGTTGTGGTTATTTACCCCATTTATACACCAATATACATATTTAATTCTTTCCATGCCTAGGAATAATGCCTCTGACTTTTCTTGATTTACTTTTTACCCTGCTCAGGCTACTTCAGGATTTGGTCAGCTTATTTAACTAGTTGGTTTAGTTTAATTAACTTAACTAGATACAGAGCACACTAGTGACATAAATCCCAAAACTCTGGATGATCTCTACCAGCAAGTCCATAGAAATATTTAAACAGCATCAATCAAAACAATGAGCTCTATAAAACAGCATATACTGACTTCCCACTACCTGGTGCCCTCCCAGATATATTGAACTACAGCACCTTTTTCCAGTAAGAGGGTGATGGGAATTGTAATCCAACATATCTCAAGAGCACCAAATTAGGGAATTTTCAAAATACCATTTCTCATCATGGGACTAATATGGCTTTACCAGTAGCAAACATCTATTGGCCAATCCAATCCAAATCAAGCCAAGTAAAGCCCCATCCCCACTAAAACAGGCATAGAGAGGCCCAACTCTTCACTTTTGTGTCTGACTAGACAAAAGGGAACAGAAGTTGTAGATAGCAAGGCCTGAATCCAATTATTAGTTACAAGTAGAGTAGATCTACTGAACCTAAAGAACTTATGTTAAGTATTTACTGAGTTCCCATTGATGAAATAGCTCTACTCTACTTGTTTAGGCTCAAGCTCCCAATACTTCCACCTGCCGTTGTGAAGGACCCAGAAGAATGGTATAGATCAGTGGTCCTCAAACTTTGGTCCTCCAGATGTTTGAGATTTCTGCCTTCAGAATTCCTGACCATTGACAATCGTGACTGTGACATCTGGGAGCTGAAGTCCAATACTTCCAGAAGACCAAAGACTGAGAAGCACTCAGATCACAGCAACAAAAGCAGCTGAAAGGTCCAATGAGATCAGCACAGCCAGAAAGCACTTCCTCTAGGGATGTCCATTCTTGCATTCTTGGTAACCATCCATAAGACTGCAGTCAAAGTGTTACAGAGGATTAAAACAAAATAACAGAGTTAATCTACTTATACCAGGGAACAAAAAAGGTCATGGATGTCTACCTCTTTTACCCAGGAATGTGCCCAGATTAATGAGGTTTTATTTCACTTGAAAGTGTTAAGTGAAAATCACAACTTCAGAGTGAGCACACAGCATTCTTACAGAATGAACAAGGATGCATGATTAACAGATCCTTCAGTTTCCTATTATAACTACTGAGGGAGACTAATAGTTATATTCTGGTATATGGTAGAACAATTCTGAATAAGTAATGTTAAAATAACTTTGTTTAATGTGATATTTCACAAATGCTTTCAGACAGCTTTGAGGAACCATTCCATCATCACTCCTTTACAATCCAGGTTGAGTTAAACAAATCCAAAATACCAGATTCCTCAGTCTCTAGCCAACAGACAGTCATTGTGAACAAAACTTCCTGTATGTGACCACTCATACAAAATATTTTGCTGTCTGAACAACAAATGGTACCCTTAGCCCCATCTATATTAATGCATATAACAGCACCCAAGGCCAGCATTACACTATGCTGGTTTGAGCATTAGACTAGGGCCCTTTCCGCACCTTACCTTGTTCTGGTGCTGGGGTGCGGGGATCGCATGAGCAGCCTCTGCCGAGAGGCTCTCCCTTCCCTGCTGCTTCAGCTCTGCACGAGCTGCCTGCTCGCGCGAGAGCCCTGCCTCTTCCTTCCGCAATGCAGCCTGGGACCTTCCCAGGCTGCACTGGGGCAGGAAGCATGACCTGCCCAGCTCCAGAGGCTCTGCATGCCAGGTAAGTGCGTGTGGGGCCCGGGAGCAATGCGCAATCGTGCACCATTTTCGGCTTCTAGATGAAAATGAAAATATGTGCGATCGGCCCCTGCCAGCCCCTGGAGCGTTGCGCAATTGTGTGTCGTGCAGATCACTCCTTACAATTGCGCAATGCTCCAGGCCCTCTTTTGCATGACAAATGCTGTGCAAAAAGGGCTCATGACTTGGAGACCAGGATTTGACTCCCTGCTCAGCCATGGAAACCTGTTGGGTGACCCTGGGCAGTTCTATCAGCCTCAGAGGAAGGCAAAGGCAACCCCACTCTTAACAAATCTTGCCAAGAAACCCCCATGATAGGTTTGTCCTAGGGCCAGCATAAGTTGGAAACAACTTGAAGGCACACAACAACAATAACAAGAAAAAGCCAGCCAAATTATTTTGGGAAGTACAGTAGAAAAAAACCCATAGTCATTTCTCTTCAACTTGGCAATAACAATAGAGTAAGAAGAAATTACATTAACTAACAATTTGCTGCCTTTCCATGAAACTGTACATCATCTGTCTAGGACAGAACCCTCAACCTACCTAATAGTAGGACTGGTGCTATTGGATGGTTTCACAATGGGTCATTCATATTGATCTGAACATGCAGCATTTGAGTCACTTACACAGATGGTGCACTTTTAGGCAGACCCATGGCATTCGTTGGAGGTGTGGAAGGAAGTGAAGGAAGGACAGCACTGAGGAAAGCTACTGGGTTCTGAATCCGACTAGTTGGAGAGACAGGTGTAGGAGGCACATTTTGGGGCTGGAATTCATTCATGCTGGATACAGAAAGCAACAGTGGTGGCAACACAGGTTCTTTGGGACTTGTAAGAGGCTGCTCAGTTTGGTTCATCAGCCCTCCTGGAGACTTTGCCTGGGATGGTGGAGGAGATCCTAAGAAGCTTTCATTTTTGTTTGTCCTCTGTGTTCCTTGAGGTACATTAGTGAAAGAAGGCATTGGGGAGCTAGAAGGAGAGCTGACTGCTGCAAGGGTGTTCTGAGAGGCCAGGAACTGTTTAGGCCGGGTGTAAGTGAATGGCTGTGCTGGAGGACCCTTGTTCTGCTTGTATGTTGTTGATGAAGGTGGTGGTGGTTGTTGTTGCTGTTGGTTAGGCAATGTAGAAAGGTTCGGTGTTACAAAATTGAATGGTGTCTCCCGTGGAGGTGGGGGAGATGGCTGCTGAATCTGCTGCTGCTCCAGCATGACCTGGTTGTGCAACTGCTTTAGCTGGATAGGATCCCTGTACACAAAAAGATAAAAAAAATGGATATGGTCCCTATTATGGTCCAGAAGGTAACTATCAAAGAGGTTGTAGGTACTGCTTCTGAAACCAGATCAAGATTAAGAGTTTTCAAATAAAACTAGGGGCAGGTAACTTCTAGGGGTCAGTGGGCTCCCACTGGAGGTTGCCACACTGCTGACATTTTGTAAGAACTCCCAATGTTGGTGTTGCTGCATGTGTAAAGGGCAGCAGGGTTCTACGGAACAAGTATGCCAGGCTGGTCCAGGATATTTAGTTGCCTATGGTTAAGGACAAGATGGTACCTCCCTCCATTCCATGTACAACATCTGATGAGACTGTCAGTTGAATCTTATTTCAGCACTATCAATAGGCAGTGTCCTCCACTGCACAAGAGGGCACTGTAGGAGATACAGGGAAGGTTTTCTACATGCCTTTGCTTGCCACCTATCATCTACTGCCTTGTGCTGTTTAATTATAAGGTTAGTCTTACAAAGATGAATAGCTTGGCCTTCCACTTCTGTAATGAAAAAGTGTAATACAACTGGGGAAGAGAAAGCCTGGGCTGCTTCTTTGAAAGGAAAATTGCTAGCGGCCCAGGGCTTTTCCTGTACCCAGCCAATATGCCTGAATCCTACTTTTCAAGAGAATACATTATATTTAAATACTTACAAAATGCAATATTTTTATTTCTGTGTAAAAAAAAGAACACAGTTACTCAACCATTTATGGATACTTATTTTTCACAGAGAGGAAAATACTGCATTTTGTAAATGTTTAAGTAAACATTACAGAGTCAGTGTAATGTACTGGTATGAGTGTTAGACCAGCAGACCAGGGTTTGCATCCCCCCTCAGCCATCAAACACTGGTGGGTGACCTTTGGCAAGCCACAGTCTGTTAGCCTAAGAAGAAGGCAATGGCAAACCTCCTCAGAATTTTGCCAAGAAAATCTTACGATAGTGTTACTGTAAGTTAGAGTCAACTTGAAGGCACATAATAACAACAAATTAATCATTAAAATGGAATACTCTTTCTCTCATTGCTAAAGTTTTACATATGTCTTCTTACTCACAGCTTTGGTTTAGCCAGCACAGGTGGTGGTTCCTTTGAAGGGGAAGTTGGCTCCTGAATTTTAAATATCTGCCCATTCATCTTGTCTGGGAAGTTGTTTGGTCTGATTTGATTCCCAGGCCCTCCACCATCTTCTGATGATCCTTCACTTCCTTTATCATCTTCTGGCAGCTTAAAATGCACATGAAGACCTGCCTTTGAACTTGACCGAGGCTCATTGTGATTGACAAGAACTCCTTCCAGTTTAGGTTTTGGTGGCTGTTCCACCAATGGGAGAGAAGGGACAGATGCTGAAGGCGGGGGCTCAGCAGCAACTAAACTGATAGAACTTACACTATGAAGAGCAGCATTATGGTTCTGGTCCTCAGGTCCTAGAATAGCAAGTGTTATATTGTGTTACTACAGAAACCAGTGGCAACTCCAGAAAAAAATATTTATGGACACAGAAGGCACAGAAGTGGTAATATGCATTTTGGTGTGGCAAATATTTGTCTGATGTGTTTGATACTTGAAAGAAAAAAAGAAGAAAAAGAAAATGAGAGGATAAACTACTGGTTTTTCCCCCCACTTCACTCATTTCTCCTTTGGTGCTACCTATGACTCAAAATAAATAAAACTGAACTACAAAGTCATCTTAAATGCTCAGGAAATCTAAATTGCTATAAGCCTTGAAACTGGAGTAAAGAAATCTTGCTTGGTGAGTTTGACTGATTAGGATCGGCTATAGTTGCCTGACCTTCTTGTTATCCCACAAGCCTTGTTCTAAATATGTGGTAAAAATAGTGAACCATAGAGAAGTCAAATTAAAGGAGGAGGGAATTTTTTTTTTGTAAATGAAAGCTTCTTTTTTAAAAAAATTAATTACTTTTGGTGATATCATAATTGGAGCCAAAGAGAAGCAACACAGTATACCTTATACTGGCCTGGCTAGAAAAGGGAGATGATCGTTCTGCCACATTTTGCAGTCCAGCACATCATTTTCCCAAAATACCCCTGGAAGCAATGGGATTGAAGTTATCACAGTTGAGGAGCCGGTTCTTTCATGCGATTCAATTGACCACAACTGGTTCTCACTTATCCTTAGAATGCTTGATTTGGGGAACTTAGATTTACCAAGACATTTACCACTAGGTTGTTCGTAGTTTTCTGTGGCAAGATGAGGGATCCCAGCTACCAGTGGAGTTCCTTTCTATCGGCAGAAGGGCTGCTCTACTCTCTCCTATTTGCTCATCAGTTTGAGTTCAGGGTTCTTCTGTAGAATGCTTATTTAAATCAAATTGGTGTCTTGGAGCCAATGCTATAGGATTTTGTCTCTACCAGTAAATCACTCATTCATTCTATTTATTTGCTGCCTTTTCCTGATTTGAATCCAAAGCAACTCACAAAGCTAAAACAAGGTCAACTAAATACCTGATAACATTCAAAACACAATTAAAAACTATCATGTTAAATCTACAGTACGGACATATGTGTGTGTGTGCACGCACACACACACACACACACTTTCAGAAATATAACAAAGTTAAAAATAGAATACATCCACCCAGCATACTAGTCCCTTGGGAGCATTTACTTTTTAATTTGGTTTCTTAAAAAATTCACAATGGAGATAATGCATTTGAAGAATGTTCTCACATACTTGATTTCATGATTTTCTCAATCTAAAATGTTTTACATGTTGTCTGAAGCTCAGATTACATACTGATCTGTCCCAAATAATTTTACAGGAGTTAGTAGAATAATCACTTGCCCTTTACAGTTAGATGAGCTGAACTGGAGACTGTCCCATATTTATTGCTTGCAGTACATGTGAAACTCCCAGAATCTTCTGAAAATACCTCAGCAATCACCAATGTGCAAATTTCCTCTTAAAAAAAACAACAACACAAATTAGTGCACGTTTCCCCTCAAATAAAATATGACGTACATAACCATTAAACTATAAAAACTCTTGGAAACTGAGCAGGGTCAGCTCTAGTTAGTAGTTAGATGGGAGACTGTCAGTGAATACCAGGTGCTGTAGACTATACTTCAGAGGAAGGAACTGGCAAAACCACCTCCGAATATTTTTTTGTCTAAGAAAACCTTATGAAACTCATGGGGTTGCCATAAGTTGACAGGTGACTTGAAGGTATGTAAGCACTCAGTATGTTATAGGGTCTCCCTCACACACTCACACTCACCCTCTTCCCCCTGAGTGTGCTCTAATTCATGCTGATTTAGAATTCCACACAGTTGATAACATGGCAGCACTTTCCTTGTTGCATGATAGGAAAGTAGCTACCTGAAGGCAATGGTAGAATACGTGGAACAGAATGATTATTCCTTTTACCACCAGCCCACTGCCTTGTCAGTTAAGAGTCTAATTCAGACCACTGTTAAAAGCAGCAGAACAGGCATGTAGCAGTTCAGGGTCACAATCTGCCAGGACATTCTTCTCTATAAGTCCAGTCCTACTCCTAGGCAGTATGAGACAGTTGCCTCAGGTGTCAGATGCTGGAAGATAGCAGCTACTTGTTAGAAAAGAGAGCTGTAGGCCACACAGCCTGCTTTAGCCACTAGCATCAAGTGTGGTGAAGGATGCTGTGCTATTGACAGTCCTAATGAAGAAGGATCCAGCTCTCAGTGTGTCAGTTTCTGTAAACGAAACAGGAAGAATGCCACATTGTTTTTTGTTTTTTTGTTTATCTTGAGCAGCAAAATACCTAGGACTGGCCTTGTTAAGAGGGTGAGGGATAGGAAGTAGACTGAGACAGAGTTTCCACCTCCTGTTTCATAGTCCCAAATGCTTTGGTTTGCTTGTGGGTGAGACAGATTTAAAATATGGGATTCAATTAGGCCACTATAAGGGAAATAGATTCTAAAACTGTATCTGTGTAAGGGCCAAGGCACTTTGTTGCCTGAAGGAGAACAGCAAATGGTGTTCTACTCCTCAGGTTTGTTGCCACTTCTACACTCCTCCAAAAGAGGTTACGTACTACTAAAGTAGACCACAATTTGTACAGAATGTACAAGTGCTAACATTTCTATGCATGTACTGAAATTTAAAAAATTATTAATTGAAATTTCACCCTCTTTATGCACTCCATCCAAGATCGCCTAGTTCAGTTCTTATTCAATAAATTTACTCCAGATTATCCATATCCTTTCTCCAAATCAAGTTCCTTTCAATTAATTACCTCTGTTTAATTAAATCACCACATCATTCCCTCTGTCCCAACGAAATTAAACATAAATAGTACATGTACGGTAACTCCCTTTGGGTGGTGGGTGGACAAAAGCAGAAAGGACTGTGATTTTCAAATAAGGTGGCCAGCAGGTCACTGATCTATTTGTTTTCCTTTCTGTAAAAAAAATAAGCCAGCTATACACAAGCTGACAGCTAAAGCTCTGCTGTCTTGTGCTAATCAGACCTTTCCATTCTGTGGAAAAAGAAATGGCTTCCATTATGTTGGGGGACAGAAATGACAAAAATATTATTTCTAATTCAAGACCTCATTTAAATATTTTATGATGCATACCAGGCTTTGAAGTTTTCACTTAAGAATCAGAGATGCACAAGCTATACTGTTTTGTCTGCTTTTTTTGACAGGGTGTAATCTAATGCATGGTTAAACCTTTTTTAGTCCCATAGATTTAAATCTGTTCAATTTCTCTGGAAAGCAAACCCCAATGCTTTTGGTGGAAAGGAAAATGTCCACTTTGAGGTGAGGGCTCTTAACATTCTTTGGCAGGTGGCATACCATCTGTCAGTACTGAAGGAGTAGCTCACTTATGCTACTTTTATGAGGTGCCCTCTCACATAATGTACAGGGAAGTCTGCCGGCTTTCCAGACACACATTTTGGAGAGCACACAGAGTCCTCCCTCACCATGCCACCACCTAGTCAATAGAGAGCAATGGCTTACTAGAACCTGGCATTGTATAGAGGTCTTTTCCTCCATGCCTTTTCATCCAGCACGCACTGCAGATATTTTGCCTTGGTCCTGAAGGCCCTGAACAATCTCGTCAGAGTCAGGATTCACCTCTCGGAGGTAGAATGCTCAGCGTGGCATTCTCCAGTTTCAGAGACGGAATGCCTGCAGGGATACTCTCATATTTCATGAGTAGGGTGGGAGTTGAGGGGTTAAGAGAGAATAACTGGCATGGCCTGAGGTGTGACACAATACTCTCCAACTGGCAAGTTGGATAAAAATAGTACAACCCAACATCATTTGGAGTACATCTGGCCCCACAGAAAACAAGGTCTTAATATTGACTGTTTCATTCACTTCTGACCTGGGGAAAGAATTCTCAGATTTGAAATACAGAGAATCTCAGAAGTGAATTGAAGCCTTAATCTCTCTTTCCTCAGGGAAAGTACTGCTGTTGTTAGATTTCCCAAGTTTTAAGGTGCAATCCTGCATCTACTTACCTGGGAGTAAGTGCCACTGAATTCAGTGGTGCTTTTTTGCAAGTAAGTATTTGCAAGGCTGCATTACATATCACTAGCCATGGCATCTTCTGTGCATTTTCTACAAGTGAACCAGGACTCATAGTGTTACATATAATAATTTACTATTCACATGCATTAGAATAAAGGAATATGCCTACCTGGCTCAGACATAGAACGAGGTTCTAAAGGAAAGAAAGACAAATATTACCCAATTCAATAGTTATTCCAATACATGGAGTGTTTCCCAAAGTTCTATAAGGAAATTGTATATTTTGGGTAGCTCATCAGCTAGTTTTTGTATAGCAGAGGTAGGAATCATTTGATCCTCCAGTGTTTTGCACCACAGCTCCTAGAATCCTTTGCAATGAACTGTACTGGCTGATACTTCTGGGAACTGGAGTCTAAAATATCTGGAGAGCCAAAAGTTTCCCAACTTTGCTTTATAAAAGCAAACACATTTTTTTCTTTAGATTCAGCCACAGTGGTACATTTGAAAATAGCACTGTTAGGAGTTATATTAACAATTTTCATTGCAAAATATTGAGCTGGTCTTTAGGACCAACCTGCAATAATGATCTCTGAATGGACGGCCAGGATTCTGATTTGTTGTCAAGCTGGCTTCAACTTATGGTGACACTATGAATGAGAGCTCTCTGAGAGCCCTGGTCATCAATAGCCCTGCTCAGGTCTTGCATACTCAGAGCTGTGGTTTCCTTCAATTGAATCTTTCTGGAAAGTTAATTCTTGAGCTTGCTCTAGTATCTATTTGGACTGGACTGCCTCAATCCAGAAGTATGATGTGGCAACTTGGAAACTGTGTGTATGCCGTTCTATATGCCATCTTGGGTACATCTATCTATGCTGGTTAGTACATAGCCTTGTGTGAGTGGTACTAAGTGCAGGATTTAAAGTGCAGTCCTAACTGGTCAGGGGCCAGCTGAGCAGACAGAGGGCCAGATCCCCTGAAACTGAATCCCTCCTAATTGAGGAATATTTGGAATTGTGTAAGACTGCCATCCCTTGGCCTAACTTTGATCTGGTATTGTGATTGTGTCTCTTAGAGGGAATGCAGGATGGACCTGGTGTAATCCAGCTCCTCAGTTGCCTGGCTCCTTCTCTGTTCCTCTCTGGGTTCTTTTGCCAGCAGACTTCAGCCATCAGAGCAATTCATCAGATTATTCAGTTAGCAGAACAGTCTATGAGTTAGGGCTGCACTTCCAGTGTCCTCTATTTTGAGAGTGCCAGCCTTCCACTGGTGCTTCTACACATAGTATACTGTTCCACCATTGGTAGTTTGCCCTGTGGCTGGATGCAAATTCCATTAGGCCATCAGTGGTCAAAAAATTGAGCTAGCACAAGTTGCTACGTTCTCTGCTTTACCTGCTGTCATCTATAACATGGTGACAACAGCACTTATAAAACTTTCAAGGTTATTATGAGGATGATTAAGAAAATACATAGTAAGATTTTCAAACTCTTCAATGCACTCTAGACATACTATTACCTAATATCAGAATTTCTATTGTCATAACTTATCTTGTGGATTGTGGCAAAAACTGTATTTCTGGGAATACTATGGTTCACTGAATTTAGTTTACATTTATTTTATTTATTTCATTTTTATTGATGACATTTACACTTTCTCTTTTCTCCAATTATCTCAACGTTATCTTCCTTGGTCCTGGGTTTTCCCAGTCCTAGGCCATTTCCACACTACATTGTTATAGTGCTATTATTCCACTTTCAATATCTGTGGAATTCTGGGGTTTGTAGTTTACTGAGGCCAAAGAGCTCTCTGGCTGAGAATTCTTAAATGCCCCTCCCTAAACTGCAAATCCCAGGATTCCATAGGATGCTAAAAGTAGCATAATAGCACTATAAAAGTATAGTACAGAAATGGCCTCAGTATGACCAACCTCTGAAAGCAAATATTTACACAAGTGGCTTCCATGTCAGTTATCTTGTGAATCTGTTCCACATTTTAACCTCAGCTATAAGGGAGCTATCCAGGGACGAAGCTATCTAGGGGCCTGAACCCTATAACTTCAGCAGCGCAGATAGTTCAGACTAAAGCTAAAATAGATTCACTGCTCCATAGATGTGGAAACCACCAGCCACTATTGAGTTTGCTATAACTCTAGCCATTTCTGCACTACATTGTTATAGTGCCATTATTTGACTTTCAACATCCTGTGGAATTCTGGGGTTTGTAGTTTATTGAGGCCAAAGAGCTTTCTGGCTAAGAATTCTAAACGCCCCTCCCTAAACTCAAACTCCAGGATTCCACAGGATGGTGAACGTGGAATAACAGCACTGTAACAGAGCAATGCAGAAATGGCCTCTGTTGCATTGACCATTCCAGATAAACATTTGTAATATCTGTCAAACATACTTTTCTGCAGTATTCGGAAGTCTGGAGAATCTTCTATTAATGTCCCTTCTCGGTACCACTCAACCTTTGGAGAAGGTGCTCCTTTTACACGGCATTCAAACACGACTAGTTGACCCTCGGAGGCAGATATGTTCTGTAGCATCTAACGCAGAGACAGACCATGATGCTGTTTTAATATTTTTGGAATATTAAGCTGAGAACAATTGGGTTCAAAGTGTTTCTTATTTTTAAAATGTGCAAACTGCTCTTTATCCACAAAAGATCCTAGGTAATGTGTATGTCACACTTTAAAAGACAAATACAGTCTTATAGTTTCATTTTAGAAGTATAAAAGCTTTTCTATCCGCAGACCAACAAAAAGGTAGCCATTTAACCAAAAGAAATAGATTGTTAAAATATAGGGTTTAAAAGTGCTGAGTAAAATGAACAATTTAATTTGGTATTTCAGTTGTGCTCAAGATTGATGCTAACTATATCTCCTTGAAGAGAAGACTTCCTCCTTATAACCAATGCTACATGAAGAAGGACCTTCTCTGAATTTTTTAAAATTTTTATTGAATTAGATTTACAGCCAGGAGATGCCTTTGAATGATGCTATGCTGGAGCCTTTGTTTTTCACTTTAGAGCAGAAGCATCCAATGCTTTCAAAGGAGCATGCTTGAAAAGATATACTAATTTGTTCTACACAAGTAACCTTAAAACACCAAGTTCTGAAGAACTTAAAAGACATATTTTATAACTAGAAAAATAGTCTAAATATGACTAGTATCCCATTGTTTCTCATTTTGAAAAAGATAGTATACCTTGGTGAACACAGGAGCAGCTATTATGGGTCTTCCATCCAATCCTTGTAAGTAATTAGTGGGGCTTTGGCTCTGGAGGTTAGAAAGCAAACACTGAGATACAGGTATGAAGTTGGTAATCAGGCAATATGTTTGGTAAACCAAGGGCTTTATTACACGGGGCAGGTAAGTCGCAATTACAGCAGGATGACAGTGTTTTTGGCTAGGACTTATCACATTATCTCATTCCTCTTCTATTATTCTCCTGGTGGGAGACTATTTGGAAAGAATTTCTTTTATAGAGGAAGTCATTAATAGATTTTTTTTCTGTATGCAAAAGAAATGCTTTCCAAATTGTCTCCCACTGAGAGAACAAGAGAAGAAGAATGGCACATCATGTGATAAGTCCCAGCCAATGATGCTCCTGCCCTGCTGTAATCGCAGTCTACTTGCTTTGTGTGATAAAGCCTCAAGTGCAGATTCTGATAGGACATTTCTGTTTCCTTAGAACAAGCATAATAGAAATGATCTCGGAAGCTAAGCAGGATCAGCTGGGATTACTACTTGGATAGGAAACCACCAATGAATACCAGGTGCTGTAGGCTATATTTCAGAGGAAGGAACTGTCAAAACCACTTCTGAGTATTCCTTGCCTAAGAAAATCCTATAGAAAAATCATGTGATCACCATAATTTGGCAGATGTGAAAAATCACACAGAAAAGCAAACTTTGCAGAAAATAAAATCAGTGGGCATTTTTCTCAGGCTATTAAACAGAATCAGGCCAGAGTAATCAGAATCTCTAGGACTTCACATTAAACCTTTGAAGACAGTAACAGCCTTGATGTGTTGAAACTTCAGTTTGTCTGCAACATATGTCTGCCTTTTTGTTTGTCGTCACTCCATTGAGTCTTGCCTATCTCATTTGAATCCTGCTCTTCCACCAAATTTTCTCCATTGAGTCATTAAGCATATTTAATTAATTTGTTGTAAAATCATAATTTTGAGCAGAAAAAAGGGAAAGCAAAGCAAAACATGATTACTTTTCTTCTACAGCCCAACTGACTGATTTCATTCAAAATTAATATACGTAAAAAATAATGAAATTCTTTGAGCACACTTTTCCAGTCTTTTGAAAAGCAAATTCTTCAGAATTTATCCCCCTATCTGTCTGGACACAAAGAAGCACTATTTAGGGGGAAAATCAAATTCATGTAGAAGTGACCTTAGGGTTGTATCCAATAATGTCATGCAACTCATGGTAAAACAAAAGCTCCCTCTGACCTCCCACAAACCTCTCGAACATTGAGATCTCTCCCAGAGAGCTTTGGGAAGCATGTAGGGGAGGCTGCAGTATAAAGGACATTATATACTGCATTGTTATGACACGAGAGGTCCATCGACATAACATTATATGCCTGGGTCTTTCATCAAATAAACTGCATCTGCAGTCAATACTGTGCCCTTAGGAGAGCAGGCATACTAATTTTGTCCTGAATGGTATGTTCAAGTAGGACTTTGGGCAGGGCCTCATGTAGAAGAACAAGCAGGAGGGCCCCCAAATACACCACCTGACTTAAAACTCTTAGTTCAAAACTACCTAACAACACTCATGTTTAATACTTCTAAAAGGAACATTCTTTCTAGGTGGCCATTTCAACTTCAGGGCTGCTAATTCATCTCCCTTTTTCTCCGTCTATCTCTTCATCTTATGATCTTTAAAGTCATGTTCTATGAGCATCTATAGCCAGAAATATTGAGGGATGTGGCAGCTACCCAAGGAAAAGAAACTGGGTTATTTATGGGACCAATTTTATACTTTTTGGATACTGATAAAATACATCTTCTTCTTTCAGAGGCTGGCAGCAAATCTTGAACTGGTGGCCTTAGAAATATTAAACCAGTTAGTTGTAGCTAAAGGAAACAATTGTAGAGAGATTACTCAGGAAAGCTTTCTTGCACCACTAGAAACTAAGGCAGCTTATATACTAGAGTTCTTTAGTGCTGTAGAGGTACTGTCTTTTCAGCATCAGCTGGAAGTAGAATTAAAATTCACATAAGCACATAATACAGCACTATATGATCTAGCAATGCTCATCTAAGATCTTCCTATAACATTTACCTACAGCTGAAACCTACTCAGCGAATTTTCCAAGCAACATTAATTCAAGTTTCCAACTTCTACTTCATGTCTGGAAAACCTATTGTCTTCCAGATGTTATTGGATTTCAGCCCATCTGGATGGCTACCAACGGACCACTCCTGTTGTTGGTTCAACCCATTTTTTCCCTTTCTGATGAGTGCAGGTACAGCAATAATTGCAGCCTTTTAGAAGAAAAGTTTTGAATAGCTCCTCTTAATTTACTAATTAAATTTTTTATCCTAAATTGCAGATAGATGAGGCTTCAGGTTAGGTTTGAGCAAATGTAAGACTTACAGGTTCTACCTTGTTTTCTTCTAGGATCAGAATATTCACTGACAGGTATAAAACTGGGGTTCAGGAAGGTGAACAAAGAATTGAGAAACAAGGGTGCCTCTGAAAACATGCTCAGCCCAAAGATTTGTTTTCATTATTAAAAATGGAGCTCACAGATAATTTTTTTCACACACAGATCTACTCCTATCTTCCTCCATGGTTTGGCAAAAGTTTTGTTTTTTTTGGATATTAGCCAAATTTAGAAGGCAAAATGGGTATTTTGATATTGATAAATAGTTGGGAGTCAGAAAAATTCCTTAATTGCTGAAACCACCAGGAGATCTCCCAGTAGTTCTTGATCTACCTGCTATCCTACTCTGTTTGAGGAACTTGTCACATTATACTTTTATATCACCATATTCTCGAGATTTGAAGTTTAGGGATGAGCATGTAGAATTCTCATCCAGAGGGGTCTAGTGCCTCACGAAAATATAAACCCCCGAGTTCGACAGAATGTTGCCATGGTGATTAAAGTGGAATATAGCACTATAACAGTGTAGCTGATAAAGAATTAGGCTGCAATTCTGTAGACACTTACCTGAAAGCAAACCCTACTGAGTTCAGTGGGGCTGCTTCTGAATAGACATGCATATAATTGCCCAGTTAATGATGTGGTTGAAATCCCATTGATACACTGTGCTGGGATAGCTAAGCCAGTCTAGTTGATGGCATGGCAACAATAGGAAGAAAAAGGAATGGGCTCAGGTGTGGGCACATCAGGGAAAGGGAGATAGAGTCATTACCACTGTGTCACTGGGACATGAAGGCTGCTGTTTTCAAGCAGCCTGATTCTCCAGTGGCTGCCTTCTTGATGGGTTCTTGGAATCAGGGTGTTCTAGGGAGGTTGCCTTGCAAAAATTGCCCGCGCGATAGGATTCTGCCAGTAGTGCAAGTGGTAGAGTACTGGGACATTGCACTAGTGTAGTGCACCAACAGAAGTCCAGAATTCCTCCCTTCCAAATTTTTAACACTAAAATAGCTATATTCTTATTCTGTCTCTCAAAATATGCTAGTTTGTTTCTTTATATTTCTCTTATTTTTATAACTTCCTCCCAAACAACAACAAAATTAAAGTTATGGTAGTGCTACAGCTGAAGGCTAGTTCTTAGGATAACATGTAAACAAGCTCCACGAAATACAGGTCAGTTGTGTTTCTCCTTGAACAAAGCAGTAGATTTATCTCTCTTACATGGAGGACGGGTATTGACACAGGATGTACCACTGAAGGTTGTGGTTTCGGTGATTCTTGATGGGTGGCTGTGGTACTAACAGGAGGCGGTGGCACATTTGAAGAGAGCTTTGTGCGGTTTTGGTATCTGGGAAAGCATTAGAGAAAGTACATTTACAAAGAAAGCAATATGCTTTGCAAACGTGTAAGTCAAAATCAAAATTCCAAAATCCATATTAGAGCGATGTCTTTGTAAGACCAATCAAAAAAGTATTCAGGCCTTCCTGTTCTCCAGAACTCTTCAGCTAGAAAAATGGTTGGGGGGGGGAGAGGAGGAGTGGAGTGGCTGATGCTCAAGTCACGGAGTCTGCAAGACACCAATCGTCTCCTCCTCCAAACAGTCCTTAGAAGAGACCCAGATGCTATCTTGGAACTCCTTTCCCAGAAAATCTAGACTGGTGCCCTCCACTGTGTCCTTCTGTCTGTAGGTGATGACTTCTTTATTTTGACAGGTCTTTGAGAGCAGACTGTTTTTAAGGAAAAGGCTTTTAATAGTGTGCTGGGTGTACTGTTGATATTATACCTTGCTTTCTGATGGATATGTTTTCCAGTCACTTTTAGTTCTAGTGGTAGTTTAATTATATTTTCATTTTTTGTATGTTTCGAGATACAAAAGATATGAGATTTTATCTGTATCTGTTTAATTTTTACAAGATGTCTTGAATCCCAGCAATAATACCCAAAACCACCCCAATATTTGATAGAGCAGTATTTTCATGTTTGCAGAACCTTCCTAGTTTCCAATCAGATGCAGACTCAATTGCTTGAACATCAACTGTCCACCTCTCACCCAACTCCTATCTGCTTGCACAATATTTTGTGATCTTTTATAAGGCTTAATAAAGGCATGTCCCAATTTGGATTTTGTTAAGGCTGCAAAATTCAATTGATAAATGACTCTGATTAATTTTAAAAACATTTTTGTTGATTAAAAAGGTCCTCCAGTTGATTGGGCATCATATGTGTTTATATGCCAATGCAAGTGTGTACAAAAACTATGATCTGCATGCACCAATTTATATATTTCCCTTTTTCTTTGGGGATGCTTCATGTAAGATGATGTCTCCTTCAATGTACATTCTTTGTTTTAGAAATCAAGTTTCTTGTGGCAGTTTAAGACCAACATATTTATTACAGCAGAAGCTTTTGCATGAAAGATAATCCATGTCACCAATACGGGAAGAGATGTATTTCTGACTTCTTGCTAACTCCACACCTCTTTCTCACGCAAACACACAGTTAATTTTCAGGATAAGAAGAAAAAACATTATGAGAAAAATTCAGAGCCAAATTAGTAAGACACTGGACAACTGCATGTGAATTCACATATGCTTTGAGGTTGCTTCTAAAATTAACTGAAAAAGTAACCACAGTGGGATGTGAACAAAAATGGGACCACAGTGCATCAGAGACAGTCATCTCTTTCATTTTTCACCATTTCTTCAGCTGAAGTTAAAATCAGACCACACAGCTCTGCTTCTTGTCCTTTTAGCGAATCCGTATAGCTACACGGAAATTTTCTATAATGGAACAAATAGCAAATAGCAGCTGGCAGTGGGGTGGTTTTAATTTAGAAAATTAGATCCCTTGCTGTGGGCCTCCTGATTGAATTAATCCTTTCTGCTGTTGATGTTTTTAAAAGCAATTTTAAAAAAGAAAGTTAAATGGATAGGGCATTTGATCATGCAGGTTCATTATCTTATACAGACACCCATCTATACAACACTCACTGATCCATTTCTTCTTTGCTGGTTTCAGATTCAGATTCAGAAGATGAGGCTCCTGTGGAAAATCAAAGTTTACTTCATTTTGGGCACCACATTTATCAAATTTATCTCAGAGCAACGTAGACCTTTACACTAACATAGTCTCTGGATGACCATTTCTTTGCAAAATAAATATGTTATTATAATTAATTCGTTGTGGAGGTGGATCCTAAAATCTTTCCTGGAGGTAGTGCATGTCTGACAGGGACACTGCATTATTATACTTTAGATGTCAATATGATTCTGATTAAACATTAGGAAAAACTTCCAGATAGTAAGAGCTGTTTGACAATGGGATAGATTACTTTCGAAGACTGTAGATTTTCCTTTCTTTTTTTCCAGATTTTTAAACAAATATGAGATGGTTACCTGTCAGAGACACTTTAGCTATAGATTCCTGCACTGGCGGGGGGCTGGAATAAATTATTCTTGAAGTCTTTCCCAACTTTATTATTCTACAGTATTGCTTGCTATAAAAGTACTCCTCTTTCCCAACCCCAGCAATTCAAATGCAAGAGCCACATAGAGCATTGTTTCTTAAATACTTGCTGTGGAGAATTGGTAGCTTCCCCCCACAATATGCCATGGACTGGCACCATGTTTATGTGCGTTGGTTACGATTGCTTCTTTTGTTCTGAGACTCGTGCTGCAGATTGGCAGCTAATGGCTTGTACGCCAGCGTAGGTCCACAGACCACCACTCTGAATAGTGCTGATGTAGAGGTTAGTTTTACTAGGGCACAGGCACGCTGTTGACTATGCTGCTTTCAACTCAGCTTCATTTGGACAATATATGCTTCTGTTTTCTATATCAGGAGCACAGCGCTTAGCACTATTCATAAACAGTGGTTTGGACATGTATTCATTTAGTTATCTAGGTAAGAACCAAGACGGCCTTTTCATAATGCTATTTTTAATGTGTAATAAACAGGAGAGCCAGTGTGGTATATTGATTTGAACATTGGACAATGACCCTCGAGACCAGAGTTTGATTCCCGCTTGGCCATGGAAACCCACTGGGTAACTTTGGGTACATCACACACTCTCAGCCCCAGAAAATCCCATGATAGCTTCACGTTAGGATTGCCATAAGTCAGAAAAGACTTGAAGGCACATAACAACAATAAATGGGTGTGTAGGACCTCTGTTACCATTAGTAAAGTGAGACAGCGCCTCTTTAATTCTCTGTAAACTTCTATGTAGAAACGTCTGCATAGTTTTTGAAAGATGGAACAGTGTGTGCCACTTAAATAGTACTGTTCCCCATAAGCTAGCCTACTGCCCTTTCTCAGCCCAACCTACCTCACTGGGTTGTCGTGAAGATAAGAACATAAAGGTGGAGCCTGTATATCACTTTGAGTTCCTTGCAGAGACAGTGGGATATAAGTATAACTAATAAATGCATTAAAATGTGTGTGTGCATGTGTGTTATTATAATCTAAATTACCTTGAGGATGATTTGATCAAAAGGTGAACTGTAAGTCACTTAATCATTACTATCAAGATGCCACTTTTGTTTTATATATGTGTGTGTGTGTGTGTGTGTCTTTGTCCAGGAATTTTATTTGCAAAGCAGCAGATGCACCCAGAAGCATCTAGTTAACTGCTACAGGACACACAGTTCTAGGACTGATTAAGATGTTCTACTTCTATTCTCCCCACTTGCTGGTCAAAGGGGAAAAAGGGGGGTTGACTTCCCTCTTACAACTTCTGAGGAAATAGTCTGATTGATCCTCAGTAACCTTATGAGTATTGCAAATATAATGAAAGGTCAATCTCCTTGGAGTGGGAAAAGTCATTCACTGTTTCCCAGATATAACTGCCTAGCCATCTCTCCCACAAGTCAATACAGTGGTGAAATTGACCAAACTGAAACTGACAACAAGTTCATGGTCTAGTAGTCAATTTAACTTCTAAGGGAAATCTTTAAAAAGTTAAAAGAGAGAAACATAGTCTCAGAGGTATTGTAATAGGAACCATTCATTGTTTCAAAGAATGGCTTCTAAGAATATATTGTTGCTTTTCATGAACTGCTAAACCAAGGGTTGCAAAGTTACATTTTAAAAAGAATGAAGATAATGGTATGCTGAAGCCATCCATAACTGATCAGTGGTAAAGTGATGCTGATTTTTCTTCTTCTTATATGGTTATGTAAAATATCCATGCTGAGGTGTTATCACTGCGATCTGGCTTGGCTTTGGTGAACCAAAGATATCATTTTTGATATCATAATTCGGCCTTCTGCCACCAGCCAAGTGTTTGTGAGGCCCCGCCGAACAAGCGCGAAGCTAGGCATGGATGATACTTGTTGCTCCTATCAAACACCAGAGATTGCCAGATCCGCTTCAGGGGAGACCTCTCGAAACAAACACCTTAATTAACACAAGGACTCTCTGCCTGAGAGAACACCCTGGCGAGCTAGGCACTTAACGGCTGAGCTAGCCGCATCTACATACCGGCCATACTATTGTCAACTCGGCATATAATTCAATCATGTGAATTCTGACCTTTCGGACGCTTTGTCTCCAGCCCAAAACCTATTGTTCTCACCAGAGACCAGACTAGCCTGCGATCGTTCTTTTCCCTATAAAAATCCCCCGTTCTGAATGCTCTTTGGAACTCTCGTCGGACCTTGCTGAAAGTCACTTGCTGAAATCACTTGAAGCTCCCGTCGGATCTTCTTCCTCGCCTCGCTGCCGCTTGGTCTGGCAGATTCCCCTCGGCCCCTATGCCGGGTTTCCTCCTTTCCAATTGGTGTCTCCAGGACTTCGGACAGGTGGCGTATTGCCCATTCCCCAAATTCTCTTTCTTTCCTTTTCTAGTTAGGAGTGTGCTTGTGTTTTTATTATGTTTGTTTAATAAATACGGTTAGTATTTTGAAACTGCCTGACTCCTCACTGACCTGAACCGGTATACATAGGATAAAAGATTCCTCTGTGTTGCCCTGCCTCTCGTTAGCCAAGAGAATGCTCCAGCTAATTTCCCCATCTTTGCTTGTTGTTCTTTGGTATTTGGGCGCCCCTCCCAGGACGCACAATTTACAGGGTAACAGAGTGGTGGAGCAACGCAGGCAGTCCCGGTACCCCTAATCTGAGAAGGAGTTGCGAACCTCTTCAGATCGGGTGGTACTGACGTAGGGAATGGTCAGTGAGTAGTTTTAGATCACAGTTAGGCAGGTTAGCGCGTATGATCTCTGTATGTTTGTGTAGCTTTTCTATCAGGTGGACGCTGTACCCCTCTTGTCTTGTCCTGGGAACCACCTCCCTATCTTGGGTCTATCATGGGCTGGATTGTACATGTTTTAGGCCTAGCACGTCAGGAACAGTCTACACGCATTCAACACCTTAGGAGCAAGGCACACTGAAGCACTTTTTGGGAAGGAGAAGATCCCCACTACTTTTCTTGTCCCCTTGTAAGTTTTCCTTTGGTTTTTGTGGCTAGCTTAGTTTGGAATTGGAGAAGGCGCGGGTGGTGATTCCCGGCTTCTCAGTTTTGCGGGTACGTCCTGTTGTTGCCGGTTTGTTAGGATTGGGTGGTGAGTCCCAACCTGGCTGTGGGTTTAGCGATTTTAGCCCGACGTGGAAAAGGTACCCCTCACCCAGAAAACCAGAATGGGGTGGTTCAGTTTTGGGTTCCTTGTCTCTCTTCCCCCGCTGCTTGGCCAGGCGGTGTAGTAAGTTCCTTTGAGTTCGTCACCCCCCTCTTTGGGTCCTAGGTGGGCCTCCCCATCCCTGAACCGTTGGCCTTGTCATTTTTGTCACTGAGTGTAGGCAGACAAAGGTGACCTTGTTTGGGCAGGCTGGAGTTTGGCTCCTTTTCCCTCTTCCCTAGCAAAGTTCCAGAGAGTTCGTTTTCCTCAGCAACCCCAGGGGTCTAGGTGATCCTCCCTGTCACTCCAGGTCCTGGTCCCGTAATTGTGAAGGAATTGTTGTCGTACTTCTGCGGGAAGCTTTTGTGTTGTATTGTTGGGGTAGTATAGGAAATGGCTAAGGAGAGCCCTGTTGCAGTTAAGGACCTCATGTGCCAGGAGGAGGTCCAAGGGAAATTGGAGAGATGGGTTTTAGGAAAGGGAAAGTGCCCCTGGAAAGACTCTGTCTTCCAAACGGACGATCCCTTTGCCTCTCTCTGTGAAGCGTACACCCTGGCGCGTAAAACAAAGAACCCATTCGGGCCTTCGAAGGATTCGTTGGCAGCTTGGGGACTTTGGCTTGCGGCTAAGACGCTAGTTTGGCCCTAGTTGAGATCTGGGGGAAACTAGCAGAAGTAGAAAAAGAGAATGCCCGGCTTCATGCCGAGAATGTGACCTTGTGGGTGGACAAAGTAACTTTTGCATCCGTTGGCAGTCCACGCAACAGCAGTTAAGCAATATGCCCCTAGCTGCCCAGACTTGGGAGGAGAAAGCCCGTGCCTTAGAGGCCGAGCTTGATCATGCCCTGTCTGCAGTGCGATTCATGGTAATCAGGTGAAGGAACAGCAGGAGGCTATTAGTCACATAGCATGCCGACAACAGATCGCCAACTTAGAGAACCAGCTCCAGACACGAAAGGCTTTAATTTCAGCGGTGTGTCTGGAGCTGCTCCCTAGCTTTGCCAGTGAGGACCCGTGGCCAGCAGACACCCTGCGTCCTCCCCATGTAATCCGGACTGGGAAGCCCCTAAAGCACCAGTCCACCCCGTAGAGACACGGTCTAAGACCCGCAGGACTGTCCCTGCTAATAATGACGGTGAAGAAGTCCACGAGACACAGGTCACTGAGACCCAAGTCCCCTGGTGTGCCACCGAAGCCAAGGCAATTGCTGACCAGTTGGGCCCTTTAACTCGGTCCACTGGCATCATGTGGCTCAATGTGGTGTCAGCCAATGGCCAGGACCTAACCCAACTGGCTCGCCTTTGTATGTCCCCCTCAGACCTTCCAACTCTTGAGTCCAACGTGGCTATTCGAGGCTTGGCTAAGCTCGAGGCCTACGACTGGATGAGAGAGATCATAAAGATCCTTTGGTCCGGACAGAGCACGAGTGTGCTCTACGTCAGGGAGTAGCAGGGTCCTCATGAGAACCCTGAGGCTTACGTGGCACGGAAGCAACTACTTGCGATTCTGGCTGAAAAGGTCCCCCTGACGGCCCATGGACACAACTTTGATCATGTTGAGTTCAAGTCGATGCTTTACGGAGGCTTGAACCGCGAGACAAGGTTGACCCTGGGCTTGGTAAACCCAGATACAACCTTCTGGGAAGAGTTTGGGAACAACCTCCGCAGGGTCTCTGACCTGTTGAGAGAGGTTGACGCCCTGCGACCTCCTACCAAAGCACACAAGAAAGAATCCAGGAATTGGGAACCCGTGGCGGAGGTAACATACTCCAATTATGGACCCCATTCCCAGCATAGGAAGTCCATGCCGAATTCCGTTCCACGAGGGAACTGGAACTTGCACCCCATCCCCAGACAGGACAGGCAGTGGCAGGGAAGGGACTCCGGCAGTCAGCCCACTGCCCCCAAACCACCTTTTGAGTATGGTTCTCCCAGGGAAACGTCTGGAGGCTACGAGCCCCCGGTCCATCCGGCTCCCTCGGACAGAGTTAGGATTTGGGCAATGCTGTGTACAGCCGGTATAGATAGGACCCCCTTAGAGAGGAAGCCCACTTCGGAGCTTTTGGAAGCTCTGGAGAGACATTTGTTTGTGAGGGACCACCAGCTGGTCCAGCTGTCACGAACGGCCCACCTCCGGCTGGCGGTCACTCAGTGTTGGATTTCGACTTTCAGGAATAGGGGTGCCCTCGGTCCCAGGATCTCTCCCAGCGAGTTGCGGCTCGGGTGAAGCCCAACAGACGGGGTAGATCCAAGGTGACGGCAGGCACTGGGATCCATAGGGACAACACTCCTGCCATCCCTCCTGTAGACTTCAGAGCAGCGCCAAAAGTGCTGCTTCCAAACTTGACCAGACAGGGTGAGCCCACCCCTGACGTTATCCGTTCGCCTGGATATGGCGGGGGGGGGCCCAACCTTAGCCCCCCAGAGAACGCAGGCACCCCGAGCGAACTAGACATAGACAGAATGTGCCTTCTGCTGGCTTAGCCCCGAGCGCGAATCCTGCCATCTCGGAGGTCATCGTGCTTTCACAGCACTGAGAAGGATCGCACCAGGCTGAGGCTCAGGAGGAAGCCCCTTTAGAATTAGATAAGACACAGGACAGTTCCAGCCAGTGTGAGCGTCAGGAAAAGGAGAGCACACTGCCAGCAGAAGCCAGCCCCACGCTTCCAAAGCTCTCCCTCGTTCCTGCTCTGAGCCCCCGTTTAGAAACCAGCAATTTCCCCCAAGATTTCCTTGAGGCTGTGGCCAGGAGAGTCCTTCCTCTCCATGCCATCTTTCAAGGGAATGTCAAAAGGGACTGGGAATGTAGGCAGTGAGAGGCTCCTGCCCAGCCAGAGCCCAGATTAGCAACGGCGCTCGCTCTGGCACCCCACAACTTGACTCCTCTTATTCCCCGTTGCTGTAGTCCAGCCAGGGAGGTTTCAAACAGGGAGAGTCCCAAATGTCACATGGAGGCGGACCTGGCTACCGCCTCCCCTTCTGTAGAATTGTTTTGCTGCCACATCATCCTTCAGGGACCTGGCGGCACCTTGACTGTGACTCTGGTGGTCGTACAGCAAGCCAGGGCTAGCTACGGCTCTGTTTCGGTCACCTACACACCGGGTGAGAGAAGTTTTCAGGAGGCACTTGGTTTAGATGCCAGCCTCCACTTTAAGAAACGGAAGGGTCAGCCGGTTGATCCTGCATCGGCGGTCACCCCAAGCCAGAAGATCCCGGTGCCCAACGACCCAATGTGAGCCCTTTAATTTGCCAGGCTTCCTTGAGTTGCAAGGAAGCACCAGCCTTAATTTGTCCAAGGCATTGGCCTTAATTTACGAGATGTTCGACAACGGTTGAACGGCCCCTGGCTTGTGGAGCGGAGGTGGAGTGGCGACCCCTCTGAGCTCCCGGTCTCTGTAGATAGTTTTCACCGGGTTAGCTGATAGTTTGTTTTAGTATTGTTTGGTTTGCTTTTCCTTTGCTAGCTCTTTCTTTTCCACCATTTTGGGTGGGAGACTAAGGAGAGTCTGCCTGGTCTGAGGTAGATCGGGCCTACAGAGTCAGCCCTGATGCCCTGGGTAGGGCAGGTCTGACCAGGATGCCTGCCATCCCTGACCTTGAGGGATGGTCTTGTGCAATGGCGTCCTGGGAAGTACGGGCATAGCGATGAGGGTTTAACAACCCTCTCAGTAGAACCAGCTCTGACTCTGGAGTACTGATCTACTGCTCAGAATGGTCTTCTGCCATGGAGAGACTTCTCTCCCCTTCCTTTCTGCGTGCTTGGAGTGTTAGGGTGAGAACAGTCTTAGCCGCTCCCTAGTTGCAATTCAATTCGGCTGTGTAATTCAAAAGTAAATGTCCACTCTCCGGCGCCCCATAAGGGCTGGAGACCCACACAATTGGCAAGACGCATTGTCTCCCATTTGCATATGTTAATAGAACATTTGCATACGCAGGCCCATCCATCCTGGACAATCTCTGGTAGCATCAACATCTGCTCTGGCAACTGAGCAAGCGTAATCTGTACTTGCTTTGGATTGGTTTTTAGTTCTGTTTTTCAACCGTTTGGGGACCCTCGCCGTCAGGCGAAGGCCAGAGTATAACCTAGTTCAGCTAAGACCAGAGCTCCATTCAGAATAACTGAGTGAGCAGGTACCAGTGCCATTGCAAACGGGGTTTCAGTAGGAGCAACTTATGTGTGATTGTTCTAAGCAAGCTCTGTGGTGAAATAATGGATGAAGCACGATTTGCTAGGCCCGAGCTACCCCAGAAGGTACCCCAGCATGGAGGCCCCCTCTACCGAGGTGTGGTCAGACCATATTCCACCTTAAAGTGACCAAGGTCTGGAACAGTCACACCGTCTCCTCCACGTTAGCACCTTTGCCTGGCATCTGTAAAACCCGCTGAGGTTCCCCCATCGTTATGAAATTTCCCAACCCAAAACTCCACTCCCAAGGGGCTTCACGCCGCTAATTTGCATTAAATGTTTGCATTTGTTATAACCTCTGTCAGTCTTCCCTCCTACAAAATTAGTAGGTCAACGCTTCCAGATAGCCGAGGCCATCCCAGATCCGTCCGCCACCCCCGACGCACCATGGGGGGTGTGTGAATCCAGCCAGACGATGTTTTGTTCCAGTTGCTACAGTTGGGGACCACAGCCAACCGCTCCTCAATGACATCGCCCATTCCCTGACGTTCCATTGTCGGTTCCCATTTGGACCATTCCAGTTACCACATTGCAAACCTAATCCAGCAAAGAGCTAGCGCGCTTGGGCTAGCTCGACCATGGGTGCCCGCATTTTTCAGACCCCGAACTTTTCCTGTCTCCAGGGGGAGGTGCAGAGACTTTGCCCGTGCCTCCGCTCTCTGGGACTTTGGACTTATGTTGCCACACTTACATCGTCATTGGATTTCCTTTTGCCCGCACTGTCATTGGAACCACTGGACTGCCCGCATCGTGAATTGCTCACCCTCCTTTCTCATCATCAGGAGCCTTTTGCCCGCATTTACAGTTTGAAATTGCTGCCATTCTTGCATCCGTTTGTACAAGAATGTATTGCCCTCATTTTATCTGCTACTGTATTTTGTTGTATTTGTTTGTATATATTATTATTAGAGTTAGGTTTCTTGTTGCCTGCCTTGCATTAAGTTTGTTGTTAGTTAGGGACTGTTTTTATTTAGATAGGAGTGTTGCAAAATCTCTTAGGGTAATACGCCTCCAAAATCCGCAGACCTCTATTCGGCTCCAAATTCCTTTTGAAATGTTTTATTGGAAAATGAACAATTTGTACCAAATTGCCCATCTTCGGGAGGGGGGGACTGTTATCACTGCGATCTGGCTTGGCTTTGGTGAACCAAAGATATCATTTTTGATATCATAATTCGGCCTTCTGCCACCAGCCAAGTGTTTGTGAGGCCCCGCCGAACAAGCGCGAAGCTAGGTATGGATGATACTTGTTGCTCCTATCAAACACCAGAGGTTGCCAGATCCGCTTCAGGGGGAGACCTCCCGAAACAAACACCTTAATTAACACAAGGACTCTCTGCCTGAGAGAACACCCTGGCGAGCTAGGCACTTAACGGCTGAGCTAGCCGCATCTACATACCGGCCATACTATTGTCAACTCGGCATATAATTCAATCATGTGAATTCTGACCTTTCGGACGCTTTGTCTCCAGCCCAAAACCTATTGTTCTCACCAGAGACCAGACTAGCCTGCGATCGTTCTTTTCCCTATAAAAATCCCCCGTTCTGAGAACTCTCGTCGGATCTTGCTGAAAGTCACTTGCTGAAATCACTTGAAGCTCCCGTCGGATCTTCTTCCTCGCCTCGCTGCCCCTTGGTCTGGCAGATTCCCCTCGGACCCTATGCCGGGTTTCCTCTTTTTCAATTGGTGTCTCCAGGACTTTGGACAGGTGGCGTCATTGTCCATTCCCCAAATTCTCTTTCTTTCCTTTTCTAGTTAGGAGTGTGCTTGTGTTTTTATTATGTTTGTTTAATAAATACTGTTAGTATTTTGAAACTGCTTGACTCCTCACTGACCTGAACCGGTATACATAGGATAAAAGATCCTCTGTGTTGCCCTGCCTCTTGTTAGCCAAGAGAGTGCTCCAGCTAATTTCCCCATCTTTGCTTGTTGTTGTTTGGTATTTGGGCGCTCCTCCCGGGACCCCCAATTTACAGGGTAACAGAGGATTGAATACGTAAAGGAAAACTGCTTCTGACATGAGAGAAAAAGTGTGGTGTCATAATATTAGCACTGTCCAAAAGCTACTGGATATTTATTGTTGTACTGGTAGAAATGAATGTAAGCCTTTTCTTAGTCCTGTCTGAAAAAAATAAAAACCAAATGTATTGGTTGGACCACAGAAATTCTGAACATTGACTGTGCATACTGCCATGCATGCTGCCATAGTGCTTTTGAGACAGTACTGGTCTCAAAAACTCTGAAAGATAGCTGAGGAAGAATGGTATTTTCTCAAGATAGTGGCTAGAATCTGGTGCCCTATGCCAGTGTAACAGTTTGTTACACTTATGCAGCGTAGTTTTTCAGGGTTATTTAGCAGAAGCAGGGGAACAGCCATCACCATTGCCATCTGGAGATGAATCTGCTGCCTCTCAGTAGTGGCTTGCTTCTGTGTGGGTTCACAAAGCTAAAAGAGGCACTGGAACAAGCGATCTTCCAGAAAAGGCTTCCCAGAGTATTGCTAACTTTGAAGGCCCACCTGGAAGCCAGACACTGAGAAAATAGGCTGTTCAGAAGCTAGCAGCCTTGTCTCCAGATTGCAATGGATATAAATAGCTTTTTCTCCTCTCCATTCTTCACTGCTGCACTGGTGGCCTTTAAAACTTTCAAAGTAACCTTTTTATTCCTACTACTGCCACCATCATGCCATCACCTACATTGGCATAGTTACGTTGGCCAGTAGGATCTTGGTCAGCACATTTACTATTGCTGTGATTGCCAGATGAACGTTGGCTGGGATGTCATGAGCAGCACAAATAACAGAATCATAAGTTTGGAAGGGACAACAGGGCCACCAGTCCAACCCCCCGTCATTCTAGTAGTACACAGTTAAAGCACTCCTGAGAGATGGTATCCAACCCTCCAAGACATTATGTCCTTTCCCTCATAACAAATGCCTGCACCGTTATAGGGATTTTATTTTGAATATTTTAAAAAGTTCTTTGGCAGTGGTGCAATCTAGTATCTGCACAAATCATACACAAAAATCTTTGAGTGCTTCCATGTGAAAGGCTCCTCATGGCTAGCAATTAGAAGGCTCTTTGAAGCTATTCCATCTTTTCTTCTTAACAAAGTTGCCATGGCAAGAAAAAAAAGATGAAAATGAGGATGGAAAGACAAGGGAGCATTATGAGTGCAAGACAACAACATCTGAAATCCAGATAAAATTCATTCAACAAGGCATTGCAATTGCATGATAAATGCCTCAACCGAAGCCACTTGGCATTTAGCCATGATTCTTTCAAGCTGCTGAATGGCAGGAAGACTATTCCATAACCCACTGAGCAATGCTTGTACTAATTTATGAAACATTAGTTTAAAAGTTCTACATAAAAGCTTTAAAATTTTTTTGCAAGCTACTCATTCCTGTGTTGCATCATATCTCTTCCAAAGCATATCTCTCCCAGAGAACAGCTATTTCCTCCTTTCCTAGGAATTCCATGAGAGTTGCACATCTTATGATTTCAATAGAAAAAGTAATCCAAATGTCTGAACCTATCAAACAGGGAACTGCAGTACATTCCAAGTTCTCAGATTATTGGCTTCCATTTGAATTAACCATATAGCAAAGCTACATAAACTCAGTTCACAGTACAGTTTTTTGCTTGTTAATTTTCTAACAGTATCTATTCCAAAAAAGCTTCCATCCTTACCCTCTACATAAATCTCTGCAGAAGTAGAGTCTGTCCCATAGATGTTAGAAGCAAAGCAGGAGTAACGCCCTGTGTCTTCTTCAAAAGCCTCAATGATAATCAGTGAATGCCGGTTTCCTGACTGGATTATTTGAATATCTGGTGAGTTTTCAAGTTCCTTTCCTTCACAGTACCACCTAAAAAATAAATGTATTGTTTATCACCACAAGACATTGTTTATCATCACAGATGAACCACCAGACAGACTGCAACAACAGCTGCATGATCAACCTAAGCAGAAACACCCCTCAGGCGAATAAAATCAGAACAAAAGGATGAGGTATCTTTTATTTTCAGTTGCAGACAATAATGGAGCTTTTGAGTCTTACTTGATTATTAGAAAAATTGTAGAACAGTAGATAAAACCATCATGGTGTAATGTTTAGAGTGTTGGAATAGAACCAGAGAGATTCAGATTCAATCCACATTCAGCCATGAAGCATAATGGTTCACCTTACTTTATTTCTCAGACAAAAGTTCTTTGCACGGTTGGTCTGAGGATCAAATACTGAGATATTGACGTTTGCTTCCTGAGCTTCCTCAACGAAGGGGAGATTCGTGTGCCCTAAATATACAAATGGATGCATACAGGGTAAAGCACAATTATCAATTTCTTATGCTTTTCTAATGGTACTACAATTAGTATTCAGGTCCACTGTTCTATATATATTCATGAGGAAAAAAGTTAATAATTTTATTAAGTTTTAAACTAACTTTTAAAGGTTGATTTTAATTTGTTGACATTTATTAATTAATAAAGTATATGATACAATAATAAGTTTTACTAAGTTTGGGGGCAAATGTGCACACAATCATACACAGTGGCAGAGCTTGGAGTGTGTGGAGGGGGGCAGGAGGGTGGCATAGCTATGGCATAAGAGGTGTGGCCACTGTGTGTGGGGCATGGCTGAGGTGCATGGGGGCGTGGCTAGGACATGCAGAGGCATTGTTATGGGCCGGGATGCCCCCAAAACATTGCCGCCTGGGGCAAATCACCTCCACTGCCCCCATGTCCCTACGCAACTGATCATATATTTCTCTTGTTAGTGAATACTCCCATTTTTAAAAAATTGTACTGCACTATTTGACTTTAAACCTTTGTAGTAATTCACATTACTTATAGAAAATGTTTCCTCTGTTCCAGCAACATATTGCCTCTACAACTAAGCATATAAATTCAATTGCTTCAGTTCTTACAAAGTGGAAGTAGTTAGGGATATGATAACTGTATGGGTGTGTTATGATTGACATTGCCTCCTCCTTCTTCCCAATCATTCATGTTATATGATGCTTTATTAGCCTGATGTAATTCTTATTTTGAATAATTAAGATTTATTTCTTTGGTTTCACTTTTAAATGCTTATTTTGCCATTGACTCCTGGCATTTTGAGTTTCACAATCCAATACAGATCTACTCTAACGTGAGCCGCACTGATTTCAGTGGAACTTATTCTTTTGGTAAACACATAGAGTACGGCAATTTTGATCTTAATCTGAGTCTGTTTCCGCACCACCCTCCCAACCCGCCATGGGGACAGAAGAAGGATGGGACCATGATGATGCTTCTGCGTGATGTCATTGTGGTCCCGTCCTTCTCCCATTCCCCAGACAGTGCAATCATGGATTAAGTCACTGATGGGTTTTCCCGATCAATGACCTGTGATCGTGCCATCATTCTGGACTTACCTGGTCTCTGGAAGGCCCAGAAGAACAATGGCTGCATTTCCTGCCCCAGTGCAGCCTAGGAAAGTACTCAGCTGCACTGTGGAAGGAAGAGGCGGAGCCATCACATTTCCTTCATTGTGGAGCCAGCCAGTGTAGAAGGGAGTGCTCCCATCGTGCTTCCCTCCCGGCAGAGCTGATGCCGGGATCCCCATTGGATGCTGCTGAAAAAAGGTAGGGTGTGGTAGGGTGTCATAGCTGTGTGGGAGAAAAGTTCATCCACCATGGCTGGGGAGAGGGATTGGAAAAAATCCTGCTTTGGGACAGAAAAAAGTAACTTCTTTTCTTTTTCTCATTTCTGAATGCTTTTTGAAGCACAATCCCTTTTGTTCCCCCCACTGATTGTAAATAAAGATATAGAAAAGGGGAAAATGAGAGCAATCTTGTGCATGCCCATGAAGAAAAGCCTAATCATGAAAGTAGATCTTTCTGAAGAGGAAAAAAGGCTAAGCCTCCCCCCTCAAAGCTCCAAATCTGCTCCTTCTCCCTCCTCTTTTGGAAGAAGCAGCTTGCACCACTTCTCTTGCAAAGGTCCATCATGCCAGGCTTGGGAGTATCTATGGGAGAAAGTGGAAAAAAAGTGGGACGAAGAAGGCGAGGGGAAATGGAAAGAATGGGTGAATGAGGAGTCACTCTTATGCTTCCCCATGCCAGAAGGGCTGTATATTCATGTATCAGACAGAAATGTGGCTGAAATTACAAGCAGGGGAATGAAGGAAGGTAAGATTTTGCTGATCAGGCTAGAAAATCACCAATATGTTAGGAAAAAAAGGTGTGTAGGATTGTGGGGAATCAACAAAAGAAGGAATTGTAGTCGAAACAAATTTAAATTGTCACTATTGTTGCACAAAGAAAAAGTTGCTGGTCAAGGTACAAGATCAGGGGAATGAATACAGATTGCTTCAAATGATTTTGTGTATCACTTGAGTTGAGACTTTAAATCTGGCAACAACTATGTGCTATCTGGCACAAATTCACCCTGTAGGGATGCATCCAGAGTTAAGAAAATTTTGTCATTGTTGTGTGCTTCAAGTCATTTCCAATGTATGGCAACCTATCATAGGGTTTTCTTGGCAAAATTTGTTCAGAAGAGTTTCTCCTTTGCCTTCCTGTAAGGCTGAGAGAGTGTGACCTGCTCAAGGTCACCCAGTGGGTTTCTACATCTGAGTGGGGATTTGAACCCTGTTTTCCAGGGTTGCAGTACAATGCTCAAACCACTACAACTACACTGGCTCTTTTACTTGATAAAATATATGATAAAATAATAGTTTATCAGTTTTCTACATAAGAAACTTTTAGTTTTTAAAGTTAAGAAATGTACATAAACAATCTCTAAGATATTTTAAGGATATATTTAGAAAAATGCAAAATTTAATTCACATTTGAACCATTTTTGCTGAGATTCCTAATATAATATTGTGGCTTTTGGGATGCAGGAAATCCCCTGTGACTTTTTTGTAGCCCCTAAAGCCTTTCTAAGATCCTGGATACTTCATCTTTAAAAAAACAAAAACAAAATAGAATGGCTTTTTCTCATCCCTCAGTGCACGTAGGCTCCTCCTGAAGGCCTCCAAGATGGCTGGATTCTACCTGGAAACCAGCCACAGTCTCCCAAAGTCCCAAAAACCTGCCACTGAACCTGGATGTTGCAGCTGGAACTGACTTTTTAGTTGGAATTTTTAGCTGATTATGTGGCTGAAAATGACATACAGTGGCCCATTGTATGGGCAAAATTGGCCCCCAAACCTGTCTTGGACGTCCAATCATGGTTAACATGAACAATTGTCAGGGAAATCTTCTATATTCAGTAGGCCAACTTGATTCTCTGGAAGCTAACCTTGAGTAAATGAATATAGGACTGCAGCCTTTGCTACACTTTGCAGAGAATAATGCCTCTGAATACAGAGGGACTTATGTCTGAGTAAGCAAGCATAGGATTTTTCTGGACAAATTACTAACCTGTTCATTCTGGCCTCATTTTGACTACTTCTAACACAAGCCTTTGGATTCATGGATGAATGTCTGAATGATTGCCAGGAATACTTATATATCATCATAAGGGAGGGTAATTTGCATGATTTGTTTTACAAAGAAAAAAATTGTTTTTTGAAATATAATTCCAAACCTTTCATACAAAGACCAAATTAAATTGGAACTGGCCCCCAGAAATTATCCTAATGAGCCAATGCTTATATGAACAAGAAATCTCAACTGCCCACTCACTCCAAGCAAGATGGAGCAACTTGCACATTCCCCAAGTGGAAGATGATCCTCTGGATTTGCAAGCAATTTTGCTAGGTTGCTTCTTCTGAGAATCCCTTGCACAGCTAGGAAACAGAGAGACAGTAGACTAGGAACACATGAAGCTGCCTTAGACTGAGTTGCAGAACTTGTAAAAGATCTTTTCTGGGACTACACCTCCAGAATTCCCGGCAAATATGGCTGCAAGGTCAGCTCTGCTGAGATGGAGCATTGGTCCACAAGGACTGGCACTGGCTGATCCAGTCTTCCTCAACCTAATGCCTTCCAGCTGTGTTGGGCTACAACTTCCACCATCCCCAGTCAGTATGGTGTCTTCTGATTGACTGCAACAAAAAAATCCTTTGTACTGGACTATGTAGGAAACTGAGCCTCGGGCCTTTTACCTCAAAGAGCCATCTGCAGCCATGGGCAATGGATTAGGAATTGCACAGTGCCACAGAATGTGCCAGGAGCCAATTAAGTGGGCAGAGTTTAGCCTCTTCCCACCCCAATGCACACACAAATAAACACAACTTCTTCCCACATAGTCATACATACACTTAGACAAACACAGATGAATAAATGCAGTCCTCCTCCCTTCTCTCTCTCTTTTTCACCCTCCTCCACAACCCTATCTTCCTCCATCACAGAGCACAAGGATAGCAGGACTGAAACTGCTGTCTCCTGGATGATGTGCTCCCATTGTGTTCCTCCCTTCCAGGCTACCCAGTTGATTGGCACTGAACACCGTGGAGGAATATGCAGGTAAGTACATTCATCTCAACAACCAGGAGAAAGGGTGTACAACTGAATGATTTCATCTTGATTGTATGGTCTGTGAGGCAGAAGATCAGCAAAACAGTGAAGACAGGGGACATGGCCACAGGATATGCATGGAACCTGACTGGATACTGCATGCAGCCCACCCAGCCCTTGGTTTTCAGTGTGCACAGGCAAAGGCTGTGGCACTTCTACTCTGCATTGTAATCATCAGAGGAGTTCAGCCAATCATATACTATAGGGGTGTGGCAATAAGTCTCTTTCAGGACTTGGAAAAGTTCAGTTTTCCAGAACTACTACTCCTAGGATCCCTCTGCCAGTATAGCTCATGGCCAGGCTGGCTGGGGGATTCTGAGACTCATAATATCATCATCCGCATCCTCATCTCATCTTTTCCTATTACTGCTCATCTAAATGTAAACTATAGCTGATGTCATGATGTTAGATCGGTGTTGTCCAGGAAGAAGCAGCCAACCTACACAAATAGGTTTGGCAGTTCAGGATTATCCCAGGCCCTGAACTTTCCAGACCAGAACCTGAGACTTGGGTTGGCCCCTGGTGATGTCATTAAGTCTTTTGCATTAAGTACCAACTATAGTTGTTCACAGCTTGTTATTCAAATGCAAACACATACACGCACACAGAGACAGAAAACATATTTTCCTGTTTGGAAATTGAGACTAGAAATCTTAGGTAGAAAGGCTGTTTCCAGATCAAGGCAAAATGAAAGGATTTTATTTCTTCCTACTGAATAAAGAAGATGGGATAAAGAGCATTTAATCTGGTCTACTTCATTAAGCACTGGTTCCACAAGGACTGTGTCGACCATGTTGAAAAAAAAGGAAAAAGAAACTCCTTATAAAACCGTAGCTTCTCTCGTAGTTCACTGTCTCACACACTGGTACTGTGAAATTGTGAAGCAAGGAGTCCACTACATGTTCCATACATTGTGACAGACTGTGATGAAGGAAGGAAACTAAATAAATTCATAGATTTCCCCTCTCCCCCGGAGAGTCTTTGCAAATTGTATCTAGAAATCAATTACACCTCACAAACAGTAACAAACTGTGGCTCTAGAGGCTGAGCTGGAAATTTGCTCACTATCCTTTCCTTTTGCCTGGAACTGAGCCACCAAAACTGGAGAATTTGTCTCCCACTTGGAGACGACCTGTGAAAACTGGAGACTCAGGGCCAAGGCCTTGCGATCTGGCAAGCCTAATGAAAAGCAGTAAAAGGCTAACCTGTCAGCTTTATTTTCCCCTACTTTCAATTTTTCTAAATATTGAGTTCTTCCCATTTCCCATATGAAGAAATTTGCAGAGTTTGGTAAATTTCTCAAAAACAAGCTGAAATGACAACTTCTCAGAAGACAGAGTTATTCCCAGCAGGCAGAAATCTATGTTGTGCCTGCATGCCATATAACTGTTAACAGGAGGCTCTCTGAAGAGAGAGGTACCTTAGTTCAGGTGTGACGTGGCTGAATGCACTGAGATTTAAAGCCAGGTCAGAACTCCTTAATGTTAGTGTTTGTGTGAATGCTTCAGTGTCAAACCATTTCAATGCTGACATTAAACTGTTGAGGAATTTTGATAAAATCAATTCATTGTTGGGTTGTTTGATTAATTAAATCATCAAATATAACTATCATATTTCAATAATAACACTGATGTTTAATGAATAAAATAATGATTCTTGACATTTTTCACTAATTCAGGATTAACATTTTATTAAACAAATTATTTCCAAGCTCTTTCATCAATGAAAACTCCCTGTATTTTCCTTAATGAATCTATCAGTTTTGGTTTTTTTTCTCCCCCATACCTGAACTTGTCTTAATCTTGAGTTCTTTCCATCCTGAACATAAGATATTAGTTGTTTTTGGTATACTTGTATTAAAAAAATGAAGCAAAATGAAATTTTCACTCATCTCCATTGGAAAGAGCAGCTTAACTTGCCAGAGAAGAAATCAAAATCTATGCTTCAGCTAAATCAAAGTAATACTAAGTGCTGCAAAAACACCAGCAAAACTGTAATAAATATAATGTGGAATGAATAATAATAATAAAAATGATTGCTGGAAAACCTAGAAACAAAAACAAACAATAGGCAGAAGGCAAGATCTCAATCAAGGCTGGGGAACTTGTTGCCTTCTGGAAGATGTTGGTCTCCTTTCTCCTTCCAGCTTAATCAGCAAAGTCAATAGTCAGCTGTGAGGTGGTAATCCAACAACTTCCTGAGAGCCACAAGTTCTCCATCTCTAGTCTAAATGTTGAAAATCTAGTAGTAGTAGAGAAAGAAAAAAAGTAAAAATGATATTTCCCCCCCTTTTCCACAATAGCAGAGTGTGTAGACTCAGGTCAACTCAGTGCAATTATTTGGCAGTAATATCTGGCTGAACAAAACGCAAGACAGTACATGAGATTTGTGATCTGAGCAGGGAACATCTCTCAACAATATTATCAATGCAGGCTGATGCATTTCCATGCACATACCCCACAGGGTACAGGCTGCTGTTACCTCCACAAGATGTAGAAATGACCATATTGGGGGTGGGGGTGGACTGAAAAAAATAGATAGGACATAGTTCTATCAATGCTTATTATCCACAAATGGAATATCTTGCAGATAATGCCACAGAATACTAGTTACTCCACATACTGGCAGGAGAAGGGAGAATGGGATTGTTGTCCATATGCACTTCTTCTGAGTTTCCCAGATGCATCAAAACAAATACCGGTAAGCATAGGATAAAAGAACCAGCTGTATATCAGAACAGATAAGTGGTTAATCTAGACCAGTACTGTTGATATTAGAGTGTGGGTTTTTTTCTTTTTTTCAACTGCAACTCTGAGAATCCTCCAGTAAGATGGCTGGGAAAAAAATTTGGTGGTTCCAAAAAAGTAAATTTCCTGAGCTTGGATCTCACTCATAGATCTTTCCATCATCACCACTGGAGACAGCTGCACCTACTATCCAAGACAGAGGATGACTCATCTTCTTTGCATCAACGCATGGGATTGCCAACTGGCTCTGCTTTCCTCTAAAACTATGCTACACCAAGTTGTGGTCCAGGGACCCGTGCTAACCCCTGAGCCCTTGCCTGTCAGTCTCTGGTGAGTTTTGGGAGGAGGAGAAGAACAATTGTAGCCAATGGGAATAAAAATGGTACTGGTCCCTGAACACTGGAAAAAAATAACTGCTGGTTGCCAGCATCAGATAGTTAGGGGAAAAGTGCTCTAAAATTCTTTAAAAGCCTCCTCGTCTTTTCCCTCTTCTTCCTCCTCCATCTAAGTAGCAAGGCCAAAGGATGTTTCATTTGGCTCTAGCTGACAAGTAAATTATTTTTTGTTTTTCTTTATAAAATTGTTTTGATTTTTTTCAGTAGTAATTATATTCTTATTGTTATTACTGGTTCACAGTCTACCAGGTGTTACTGATTGGAGTTTTGGACCATCAGTGATCTTAGATTCTAAAGAAAATAGGAATCAGTGAAATATATCCAGATAACATGGCATGTTCCAAACAGTGTTGCTTTTTTGGAAGGATGGACTATTCTGATCGTGAGAGCCAAGGTGATATAGTGGTTTGGGTGCTTGACTAGGACTGTAGAGGCCATGGTCTGAATCCTCACTAGGCTATGGAAGCTTGCTGGGTGACCTTGGGCAAGTTACACGCTCTCAGCCTCAGAGGAAGGCAAAGGCAAACTCCTTCTAAACAAATCTTGCCAAGAAAATGGCATGATAGGATTGCCTTAGGGTTCCCATAAATCAGAAAAGACTTGAAGACACACAACAACAACAACAACAACAACAACTCTGATCCTATCTGCGGTGATTTCATTCCAAAGTTTTGTCAGCCCATTTAGAATTGCTCCCAAAGCTCCTATCAGTACTGGAGCCACAGTTGTTGTCTTTTCCCAGGGGAATACAATGATGATGATGATGTTGATTAATGTCTTGCTTTGTTGTTGTCACCATGAACTGGAAATAATTTGAAGGCACACAACAACTACAAAATATTGTACATTGGAGGGCTGCAAAACAAAAGGTCTATACAAAAGGTCTAGAGGCTTTAAGTCATCTGACTTAGCTAAAACATCAGTTGTTTGCTCCACTACAGACTGTTTTGATTGTGTCATTAGGCACAGCAAATGCCAAATCCAACAGCTGATTTCACCTTTGACACCTCTCCTCATGAAGTGATAGCAGAATCAGGGAAAGAGAATGAAAACTGTACCAAACATGCAAGGTGGGACTAGGAGTTGTTTGAGGCAAAATCCAGTGTTATTCTCTGATCAGATATTAGCGTTGAGATGGAAGGTAAGGGAAAAGGGAAATATATTGTTGCAGAGCTGTCATGTCACATTAGACATGTTGAAATGTTTTAATTTTGGGCAAACTGTTTCATTTCTTATGACAAAGGTTGGAAATTTATTTTTAAGGTGATTGAATATAATAGACATCCTGAAGCAGGAATAGGACTATGCAGTGGTAGGACAATAAAAACCTGTCTTCCTGTCCCTATTTTGCCTGCAAAGAGAAGGAAATATTTCAACCCTGCTGGTCTAAATACTTCTCCCAACTTAGGAGGCTGGGAGAGGCCTGCATACATTTGGATGTTGCATACCTTTCGCTTTTCCTAATTCATCATTTTTATCTTCTGCCAGCGTCAGAGCAAAAAGAGGTATTGATGTTTCTGTGCAGGTAGGGATGAGTAGAGTAATGGCAGCCGGTGGCTGTGAAGTGCTGAATGTACTCCAGGTTTTAGTTTGAACTCTGACAGAGCTTTTCAATGTACTACACTCCATCATTTGTCAAAGAGGGTCAGCACCATGGACAGTTCTTTCAAAGTTGGAACCAAAGCCCAGAGCAGATTCACTCCCATGGGAGTCATCAGATAGAATAAGGTAGGGAAGAAGTATCTTTTCCATGTGTAGAGAGAGGCTGCAAGAGCAGATCTCTTCCTTTTCAGGTTTGAAATCTGCCTCCAGTCTTAGAGGAGGAGATCCAATCTGTTTTATGGATTCTGAGGTGTTTTCCTTGGGACTGTAAGCTTATACTGTCTAAGCATGGAAGATCTGGTCTCTCAAACAAAGCAAGATTAACATTTATTTCTCCCATGAACATGCATGTATCAGAGAAGGTTCTCATGGAAAATGTATGACATAGAACCTGTTTATAGGACTTCAAATTCCCTTGGCACTTACAGAATAGCTGTGCATGCCAAGCCACAGTAATATAAATCTGAGATCGGTGAGCTAAGTTGATTGGAAAAAATGCAGGCACATCTCAGTACAGATGACAAATATGGGTCACTTATGGCCAATGGAGGAAATGCATAAGTCCCTAAGACTGGCCTTACTAGGTTACACATTGATGCTGTATTCTGTCCCAATGGGCCAGCTCTGACGTCATACACTGCATTCATGGGAAGCTTTCTGCAAATAATTCTTATGTGGAAAATTGCTTCAGTGGAACATCATTCACATAACTACCTCAGGGGTAGTTACTGTAAACTGAGACAGCGTCTTAATATGAAAAGGTTCCATTCACAGGTTGGCTTCCCAATAGATTTCAGGAATTATCAACCTCACAGGAACATTTTCACATGATGCCTTGAAGTGAAAGCCTGAAACCTGTTAAACTTTGACAGGCATATTTACATGCTGACAATCCTATGTTGCTTTTGTGATGGATAAAACAGATAAATATCCCCCGATGTTCAAATACATTCAGATGAATAGGGCCACTAACAAAATTTTCTGTTCTCTCTTTCTGTGTTTTAATGGTCACCTGTGTTTTAATGGTCTGAAATTGATATCTGAATACTGATACATTCTTATAGCTTTGGGCATGGCTTGCAGAAAGAAATTGTAATACAAAATTTAATTAGCTACTATTAAGGTAGAGAGCCAGTGTGGTGTAGTGGTTTGAGCATTTACAGTTTAGGAAGGAGCATTTAGAACTCTCAGCCAGAGAGTTCTTTTGGCCACAGTAAACTACAAACCTCAGAAGTCCACAGAAGGTTGAAAATGGAATAATAGCACTATAACAATGTGGGGCAGAAATGGCCTTAGTTGTAATATTTAATTTGCCAGTTGTGGACAGGACCCAGCACTGGACTTTAGCTGATGGTATAATGGAATCTAGCAGAAGCAGGAAGGGATAACTCCTTGTGCACAACAAAAATGCATCCCACTGGGCTGCAAAATCCTCCAGAGAAAGTTTGGGGGCAGGTCTGAGAGTTGCAAGTGGCGGCGGGGGAGGACTGAGAGAATTTCCATTGCACTTGCACTGCACCTCCAATGCCAAGCAGGATTTAGGTTCTTAACTAGTTATCTAAATTATATTTTGTAAACATCACCTACAATAGCCAACAGTAATCTATCTACCTACACATCTATCCACGGGGAACCCATGGTGCTAAAAATATCAGAAAGGGTCTGCCTTTGGCTAGGTTTTTCAAAAAAGGCTTTAAGTGGGTGCTTTATTCTTTGAACTGTACTATACCTGCTTTTTATTGTTTTTAATTGTATGTTTTAATATGGTTAACCATTTAATTCTGCTTTAATGTTGTATGTTTTTAGCTATGTTGTACTCATTTTTAATTTGTAAGTTGTCTTGAGTCCTAGGTCAGTGGAAAAGGTAGGGTACAAACAAAGATTAACAAAAATAGCACCAAAAAACAGAAGGTAGTAATAAAATATTTGTACACTTCAATGTCCTGTTTAGAATTCAGGGCTGAACTTGAAAAGGCGACTTGCCTTGGATTCCAACTCTCAGAATTCCTCTGGGCAAATCTGGGACTTGGAGTCCATTAAAAAAGGTAACTTTTCCAAGCTCTGGTTTAAAGACTTTCTGAACTGGCCTTTACCAGCCTGCTGCCCCCCAGATCTGTTGAATAGCAGCTCCCATCGCCTCAGTTAGCATTGACTTTGGGTAGTGATGAAAGCTGTCATCTAAACCATCTGGAAAGTACAAGGCTGAAGAGAGCCCCTTTAAACATGTGGAAACACACTCTCATTATTTTGAGCAATGGTCACTGATACTTCAACCCATTATGCATTTTTGTGTGTTTTCAGAAATTGCTGTCACAGCATCCACAATATGTGACATCGAGCTCCAAAATCTATCAAGGAACTCTTTCCAAAATATGTTTATTTTTTACATGCAATAGACTTAAGTCTTTTCCCATTCTAAATTTACAAGACTGTTCAGACTTATCTCTGGTCAAATCCTTCAGAGCAAGTTCACTACATACACACCATTAAATAGTGACCTGTAACATCATGAGGATAGTGATGTGTGTGCAAAGTGGCCATCACTGATCCAAACCCCTGGGTTGGAGGGAGCTTTCATTTTCTCTGGCATGATTATCAAACACTAGATTTTTCAGTGGGACCAATTCACGCATTCATCTATGAGTCACTGAGCAATCTGCATACATGAATCAGCCCTTAGACATACTAGGCTCTTCTTCAGATAATGCTCATGGTGCGTTAAATCCAGATTTAGTCATACTCAGGGTAGAGTCACTGGAATCAATGTGACCTAAGTTAGTTATTACTAATGTCAACTCCATTCATTTCATTAGGCTCAATCTAAGTTTAATTAAACCTGGTTCCAATCAAATCATGTTATCATATTAATTATTAAGCTAACACTTGGGAAATGAGTATGTAATTTAGACAGATATTTTTAAAGGATAGTCTTAGGAAAGAGAACTTTAAATATATTGAAACCAAACTGCCGAGGTGGGTTGGGAATACAGAAATTTTTAGGAATTATAGGGAAAAGTGTAATGTTCTTTGTAAACATCCCATCCCCATGCAGTCCTCTGTTTTTTTAGGCCAGTACAAATTTGTTAATATCTCCTATGGCTGAGATGGGTTTGAATCCTAGACTTCCAGGTATCTTTACTTGAGAGTGTTTCCAGATGGGCAGCTCCAAGTGCTACCAGTCAAAAGGCATTATACAACTATTCCATCTTGTTCTTCTTAACAGGTTTTCCTTGGTAACAAACTAGACTGAAGAAGCGGTGAGAAAATAAAAAAAGGTTGGTTACAAATGAAATGTTACGATGTCTGGATCCTGTGTAAAATTCTGTCAATGCGGCAGGGCAACTCACAAGAAATGCCTTGTCTGGAAGCACCTACAATGAGTGGTAGAGTGGTAAATGCAGGAACTCACCATGACAAGCCCAACACGCACATCCCCAAGAAGGATCCAGAAATGTAGGCAGTTGTGCTAGACCATACCAACAAACCAATTTGAAAAGTTTTCATTTTCAGCCTCATGGATTTTAACTGCCCATTCAAGACCAAGCTACCTCAACATTTTGGCATTACAAAGCGAAAGCTTCTCACAGGATATTGCTGGTAGAAAACATCCACCTTACTCTTTTCCCAGCTACTGTGAGGATTACAGCTAAATTCAGAAGGGACAGAGAAATCAGAGGCTGTGGCAGATGATCTTCTAATTACCCCACTAGACACACACACACACACACACACACACACACACACTCTTGTCGCTCCAATTTGGCAAGCTCTCATTATCTTTATCTATCACTGCCTTTAATCTAATCTTACCCTCTTGCACATCAGGACCAGACAGAGGGAAAGTGAATGGATAGGAGGAGGCCTACATATCCTAAAGGCACCAGATCCTGTCTGATTTTGAAAGCTAAGCAGGGTCAGCCCTGGCTAGTGCTTGGATAGGAGACTGCCAATGAATACCAGATACTATAGACTGCATTTCAGAGGAAGGAGCAGGCAAAACCACCTCTGAATATTCCTTGCCTAAGAAAACTCCATGAAATTCATGTGGTTGCCACCAACTGACAGGAGACTTGAAGGCACGCGCGTGTGTGCACACACACACACCACAGAGGGGGTCAGCCCACATATTTTGTCCAGAGAACACCACAGACCTGGAGCCAGTGCTCATCATATGTCCACAGTCACAAGTGACCCACTTTTCCAAGGTCACAGAAACTGAGAAATTCCTGGCTTCCAGGATAAAATCTGAGGACGCATTTGAGATTATTTTACTACCATCATCTACCCTTATGTACAGGTACAACTACAAAAATAGAAGAGGGATATGTTTACCTGATTTCAGGTGCTGGAAATCCTACCACAATGCAGTCCAACTGCACTTTGGTTCCTTCAGGGACCTCCCTGCTCTTCAGTTTTTGAGTAAAATGTGGTGGCTGGCCTACAGGCTCCTCAGAATAAAGAGATGCAGCTGACGGCTCTGTAGTTAAACCAGAAATTTCTAATGCATTTACAGCTTCCAAGTTTGCCTGCTGAAGGTTATCTGGGTATTCGAGTGTGTGCTCAGTTTTATCTAAATCTTGAGGTATTGGAATACAAGGCCTTTCTCTGTTTTCAGACAGATCTGAGAAAACACAACTGCTTTCTTGGGCAGCCTTATTTTTAGATTCGAGTTTGCTTTTGTAGTTTTTGCATGTCCTGGGTCTGATTCTTTTAGAATTGTGTGCTTTGAAAAGTGAAGATAGTTCCTCAATAAAATCAGCAGCCTTGTTGAGGAATTCCTTTTTGGACTCAGCCTCTGAACCAAGTGGCTGTTTCTTTACGCTGCTGTCCAAATTCGGTGAAGATGTAGACGGGAACTTCGGTTTATTAGGAACTGTATTTCCAGAGTTTTTCAGCTCAGAGGGAAAAAACACATGAACCTGTTCATCTGGCTTGCTCTCAAATGAATCTTGAGAGATGGCTTGCCTGGCCAGGTTCACACTTTGATCCAACTCTTCCTGGCTCAAAAAAGCAGAGAGATCAGGCAGGTCATCTTGTCCAGACACCTCCTCTGAAGTCCCAGAAGTATCACCACAATGGAAAGAATGTGGAGATGGTTCTGATCTACTCCTTTCACTATTCCCTTGAAGGCTGTTTTCAGCAAGATAGCTCTCTCTCAGCAGTTGAGTTATTGAAGTGGAAGATTCTGAAGTATTGTCTTGCATGCTGTTAACAAAGAGTACAAATAGGACCATAACCTCATCAATAGCAAGTCTGTTGCTGGTACTGAATTAAAAGAAGAAAACAGAGATATTCTACTTAGACAAATGGCTTCTTTTAATATCAGGATTTTGCCCTTATTGGGGTGAGTAGCCAACTGTGGGGGTTGTGGTTAGATGTGGGACTACGATGGGGACAAGGGAGAGGCAAGCATTAATCCTTGCTGAGCCGTAGAACTCGATGGGTGGTCTTGAGGCAGTCATTTTCTCTCAGTCTGACCTACCTCAGGGGTTATTATGAGAACAAAGCAGAAAGAAAAAGAGTGGAGCCATACACACTGCCTTGAACTTATTGGAGGAAAGGTGTGCTATAAAATAACACTAGTAGTACTACAAATTTAGTATAATATATAAAATTATAATATAAACTATAACATACAATATATAATATATTATAATCCAATAAAAACAAACAAACGTGTGTGTGTGTGTGTGTGTGTATGTAGCAGTTGTTATTTCATTTTTGGAAGTAATCTCCGCAAACAGTGGTCTGGGAGCTGAGAGTGTTAAGAGATTATGAGCTGCCTGCTCACGAGTGCCATAACAAAGCTGGTGCCATGAACTATCTTATACTGATTCATCTTTCCAGTCCAAGTACTGTTGACTCTGATTGTAGCAGCTGTCTGGGGCATCAGGCAGAGGTCATTCCCAGCCCTGCAGGCTGAGATCCTTTTAATTAGTGTTACTGATGTTAGTGTTACTGGACACTGGCCCTTGGGCTTTTTGCATGCAAAGCATTACTACTATGCTATTATCCTTCCCCTCCCTAATCAAGAACTTCCTGCCACTAAACTGTGGTGGTTCTTCGGGGTATCTGTTCCATATCTGAGGAACACAAGTGCTCAAACAAGTCATACAGTTCTGTGCACCTACTTATTTACATGTTTATATTTGCACTCAAGAAGAGATTACATTAAAGCATGAATCATCTGTTTCTTTTATTTTGAAAGTCATTTCATCCCTCATGGCTGAGAGGCCATTTCCACACTACACTGCTATAGTGCTATTATTCCACTTTCAACATCCTGTGGAATTCTGAGGTTTGTCGTTTACTGAGGCCAAAGAGCTCTCTGGCTGGGAATTCTAAAGGTCCCTCACTAAACTGCAAACCCCAGGATTCCATAGGATGGTGAAAGTGGAATAATGGCACTATGACAATGTAGTGCAGAAACAGCCTGAGCAAACTCTTTATCATATCATGATTAAAACTGTCAGACAGTGGTGGAATGGATATAAGACACACAGTGACAAAAGATGTTATGTTTTGGTTAGCAGGGAAAAGAACATTACCTACCACTCCCTCTTCTAGACTTCCTTATTCCAACTCTGTTTAACTGCATGTCCTCAAAGTAGCAGAGGGTGGGAGGGTTGAATTTTCCCACCCATTGTATACTGTTGTGATTGGTCTCTGTCTTATATTTTGACCTGTTTTGGTCCTGAATAGGAAATTAAGACCTATTAGCTTTACAAAAGAATTGCCCCAGGAGGAAATGATGATGGAGGCACTGTTTTGTTGACATGGATCAACACAGTTGCCTGTAGTTTTGAACTCTCCTCAAGGGCTTGGGGATCATGATGTTCATAGGCATTATCAGCACCTAAGCTTCAGAATGTACTACTATATCAGTGTTGACAGGACTCAAAGAAACAAGAGAAAATAATGCAAGGGGCTAACAGCTGCCTATCCCAGAGCTATACAACAGTACCTCCTGAAAGGATTTCTAGACTAGAAATGTCTAAAAGGCTTTTTGACTATTAGCTGTGCTTCGGGATGGGTGATGGTTGTTGTTGTGTGCCTTCAAGACATTTCCAACTTATGGCAACGCTGAGGCAACCTTATCAGGGGTTTTCTTGGCAAGATTTGGTCAGAAGGAGTTTTATCATCGCCTTTCTCTGAGGCTGAGAGAGTGTGACTTGACCAAGGTCACCCAGTAGGTTTCCATAGCTAAGTGAGGCTTTGAACCTCTGTCTCCCAGAGTCTTAGGCCATTTCTGCACTACACTGTTATAGTGCTATTATTCCATTTTCACCATCCTATGGAATCCTAGGGTTTGTAGTTTAGGGAGGGGCCTTTAGAAGTCTCAGCCAGAGAGTTCTTTGGCCTCAGTAAACTACAAACACCAGAATTCCACAGGTGGTTGAAAGTGGAATAATAGCACTATAACAGTGTAGTGCAGAAATGGTCTTTGTCAAGCACTCAAACCATTACATCACTGGTTGTCTTGGATGACAGTACACAAAATGTTATATAAATCAGACTTTGAGAGATGTGTTCTCAGAGTTTGGAAACATCATGGGTTAGATTCTGGGAGTTGTATTCCAAGGTTTTTCTAAGCTGTGTGTGTCCCCATAAAAACTATAGGGCAGCCCAAGAGCTTTCAGTGGCTGAAGATAGAGCCTTCCTCTGCCACTTCCAGATTCCATGTACAACCTGACTACATTGGCAGCCAAATCTTCCTTTAGCTCAAGCGATGAGGTGGTTGCTTCCAGTGCACCTGTTAGTGGAAGTGAGTTTCCTCCAGCTTTGTCCACCCCCTGCTCCTCAGCATCAGTCTCCTGAGGTGGTCATATTACTTTCTCTAACGGTAAGGCCATCCCTGGATATCTGCAAGCTCTAAACTTATTTTAAAGGGAAAACTTGAAGTTCCACAAATTTATTATGGGATGGGGCCAGAGAACAGGAATTACATTTCTAAATAAAACAGAATGAGGACCACAAAGGACACAATGTTAACATGTCCTTGATTGCTTTTAAAAATGCTGGTAGCACCAACTGGAAGTGTGGTTGATAATTAATGAGACCAGAAAAGGCTTTAACCCTTTCCTCCCTTGACATAGTCTTGAGGAAAACCCTTCATCTCAAGTACCCATAAAGCAACCACTCCCCCAATACAAATTCTATCTTTGCAATAACTTTTTTTCCCTTCAGGCCCACAGCAGGGAAGAAATGGCGGCACTCTCTTATCATGTCTGTTCTCATGCCCACCTCAGAGTTTGGAAGTAACTGGTTATTTCTAATTAGATTCTTCTCCAAATAATTATAACTACATTACAAGCATGATGTAATGAGGAATAACTTTCTTCCTTCTGATGTGCAACTGTAAAGTTCTGGTTGTTTTTATAGCTATACGGTATGCGGCCTCACAAAATGGTGAGGGAGGAAGAGTATCTGGTTCAATTGCTGACTCATTAGTGCTTCATGCTGCTGCTTTGAGCTCTGTGGAGGGTGGGGGCAACCAGCAGAGGTACAAGGAGAGAACACCCTTAAAATCATCTGTAGTTTGGCTCTATGAGGTTTTGAATGAAACTAAGTGATGCTTTGAAAAAAGAATATACTTAATCCACTTGTAAGAATATACTTAATCCACCCCAGAGATTGCCCAAGGGTGTCAAAATGGCCAGTCTGTGCCCGAAAAGTAGCAGTTGGTTTGCAGAAGATTGACAGAGTTGCATGAGAAACGTTGAGCAGCTCTCCACTGATTCAAAGAGGCATTCTAGAGCCAAGTGAGCAGTGAAAAGCAGTCAGCTGAGGGCTCTTAGATAGAGAACTGGAAACACATCAGAGGAGTCGTCGCTGTGTTAAGTATACTACCTTACAAAAATATATATTGGGAAATTAATGCAGCAGACAAAATGGGCACTGTGCAGAAAAGTTACAGAAGTCCTACACAGTATGTTAGACATGTATGGCATTATAAAAAAAGTGTGGGTGAATGAAGCGGCTGTGTTTTTTTTTCTGGTCCATATAAAAATGTACATGAGGACTTATCGTCCCACTGTAATTTGCCAAATTCTCTGCATCAAGTGTTCGCTGTCAATTAAAGACTTATTTGTCCAGATGTTTTCCTGGTTGTTTTGCTGATTATTTATATTCTCAGTTATACCTGTTTTTACAAACTGTTTTTAATGGAATACTTTGTTGTTTTTACAGTTTTACCAATGTTTTATTATTAGTAGTAACTGGTTTATTGTATTTTCTTTTATTGTAAACCACTCTGAAATTTTTTGTTTCTAGATGAAAACTAATATAAAAATTGTGTGAATCCACTTTTCATCCTAGGTTTTGCAAGTGTGGACTAGCAAATCCCAATAATTTCAGCATGCATGTTCGTTGGAATTAAACTTTGATTTAACCCAATATTCTTAAACAAACCCCCCCCCCCAATAACTATATGCTAGAAAGTGAAATAAATTGTACCCTCTTGCAACGTTGGTGGACTTAAATTCCCATCAGGCCCAGCCAGCATAGCCAATGATGAGGGGTGATGGGAGGTACACTAGGAGGAATTCACATTCTTCATTCCTATTTTGAAGGCCAGAATTGAAAATATTACTTTTTAGATTACAACACCCACAATCCCTAGATCAATCTGGAACTTTCTCAAGCTCTGCTGGAGACTTTTCAAGCTGGAGACATACTAGAAAAAGCTGTGATAGAATAATTCTTTGGGAACATGTAATTTTGTTGCTGTCATATTCATATTCTTTGGTCAGATGGCTTTAGTTATGAGTCACATACATAACTGTCATACTCACAGCATGCACCAGAGCTCGAGTCCTGCCTCATCAGGAACATCGACATCTTAGCAAGTATCTTTCATCTGACATACTTGAAACCTGGTGTGATGTGCCAGGCCATTTGGATGAAAGCAACAAGAATTTGTGGAGTGGAATATGATAGAAAGATGCAGCTGCAATCAACTAAAATTGAGCCTATAAAACAGCAAGCAAACTGGCCAAAGATTAGTTAAAATGAAAGGAAAGGTATCAGGATCTAGCCAAGGCATGTTAAAATCCCATCTGTTTCAGCAGGTGATTGTTAAGCATGTGGTTGAAACCCTGTTCAGGAATTCAACAAACTCTATAGGCAGACATGTGCATTGGGATTTGGGCTGATTTGCATAGATCCATTCCTAATGATTTGCATGTTACATTAGTCTTCTGCTGGGGGCCATTAATAGGAACTTGCAGAGAAGAGGCCTCCATGTACACAATTCTATATTCAAAGTATCTCACTCTGTAGATATTCAGAGTGACCCTTCTCACGTAGATGCCAGTGAGAGGTGGGCAGGTGACCTGCACGCCATTGGCTGTGGGCCTGCATTGTGTAGTCCTACTTCTGAGATGAGCAAGAAGGATTTAAGTGGCCACAGAAATTAACAGGACATAAAATGTGTCTAACTTTGGAAGGGTGGTAAAAGAAACTGATATCTATGGTCTTCTGGGGCACTGATATGGCATGTTATTTATTTGGTATACTTATATACATCTCTTCTCAAAAGGGCTCTATAGTTCTCTCTGCTTCACTTTATCATCACAACAATCCTGTAAAATAATTAGGCTGAGAGAAGGGGACTAGCCCAAAATCACCACCACCATGTTTGACTGGAGAACTGAACATGAGCCTTCTCAAACCTACTTCGATACTGTAACCCAGCTGTAGGAATTGTGCAGCCTTCCAAATGTGTTAAACTACAAAGCCCAGAATTTCTCATCATTGGCTTATACTGGTTAGTTGCAATTCAATAGCATCTGGAGGGCTGCACAAATTCCCATTAGAATTCTAATCTCTATACTACATTCATTCTAGGATGTTTGATTTAATTAAACAATATTCATTTATACAAAGGACTATTAATGGGCAAATATTAAGCTTCTCAAGCAATTAAATAATTTCAAGTTGAATCATCACTTCAACTGATGAATTACTTAACTAGATTTAAATGAATTTCTTGTTGACTGCCTTCAAGTCATTTCCATCTTATGGTGACCAAACCTATCACAGGGATTTTCTCGCAAGATGTGTTTGGAGGAGATTTGCCACTGCTTTCCTCTGAGGCTGAAAGTATATAATTTGCCCAAGGTCACCTAATGGGTTTTTATGGTAAAGCAGAGATTTAAACCCTGATCCCCAAGTTTGTAGCCCAGCACTCAAACCACTACACAACACTTGTTCTCTAAATGAAGGTACTTTTTATGAAAATTACAATGCAAGAAGCATTTTGAAATATTGTAGGAACTGTATGCTAATTAACAATTTAATGAGTAAAAGAGTTAATAATATATATATTTTCATCCCATATTACAGTAACACACTAGAAACAAAACAGCTTTTCAAAATATATAATAGTCTTCCTTAATTTTTCACTCCACCAACTAAAATTTGCTGATTGAAACCAGCTCTTTTTATTAATTGCCTAAAATTTTAGAAGATTAGCCTACCAACTTTGATGATGAAAGCTTGAAGGTACTAGTAAATATATTGCATAGTTTAATAAAATATAAACAGAACTAGCTGGATAAATACATCAGCGTCCAAGATACTGAGAAGCATCAGTTGCAAGGACAACAGTAACCCTGTCTGGTCACACTTAACAAATGAGGATTAAGTTGAGAAGGAATCCAGAAAGGATTATGAGTTGTGATATTTTAGCTGCAGGGATCCAAGTTGCTTTTATATCTAAAGCAGATTAAGAGACTAGGATGGTTTCACAAAATGGATTTTTCCATACACAGAAATATTCAAAACTTGCAGGCATATAGATGTCTAATATCTGGCCCTTAGCTTGAAAGTAATTTTTACTGTGGATCATTCAGGGTCATAGCATAGTAAACTTTTACTTGCTATTCTCAGCTACTGTAGGGAGATAATTCTTTTGCCCTATATTTAGTAAGAATTTGGCTGGCAGTCAGACAATATGCTGAGAAATATTTAGCCTACCTTGCTTTGTTGGGTAAAGGCAAAAGTTCTCAGCAAGATGTGTCAGAATAAAATGTGAACCCCCCCCGAATTTAGCCAATAGTCCTATACACTAGACAGCTAACTGTACAGTCCTTAGCATAGCTACTCAGAGGTATTCCTTACTGAGTTCAGTGGAACTTACTGCTTCTTACTACAGTGCACCCTCTGTACATGTGGGGGTTCTGTTCCAAGTACCCCCATGGATAGTGAAATTTGCACACGCTCAGGTCCTATTATACTTGATTGCAGTGACGTGTGTGTGGACACTTCAGTGTTCGTGTATTGCTGCCATTTTAGGTAAAGGACACAATGCATTTGAGGATACTCAGATTTGCACATCTGGAGACTGTGAGTAAGGAGGGCCCACTGTGCTTATACTTAGGATTGCAGCCTAAGTGATACAGAGGGCCTGAAGAATGTGCAGGTTTTCTTTCTGAATATCAGAAAGTTGTGTTTCTCAGACTTTATTCAGATTAAGATAAAGAATATTGCCTGGATAAACTGAAGTCTGCATTTTACAAAGAGAAAAACACAACCTTGGAGGACATGACTGCAGAAATCAAATAGTATTCCTATAGTACAGAGTGAATCCGATCTGCAGAATTTTCTCCTCTTGAATTACCTTACAGAGTGGCCTTACCACAAAAGAAGCAGCAGCAACAGTTTTAAGAAGGCCACACTGGGATGATTGTTGTTGTGTGCCTTAAAGTTGGTTCTGACTTATGGCAACCCTAAAGCAAACCTGGGGTTTTCTTGGCAAGATTTGTTCCAAGGGGGTTTGCCTCTGTCTCCTTCTGAGGCTGAGACAGTGTGACTTACCCATGGTCACCCAGTGGGTTTCCATAGTGCAGCAGGGTTTTGAACCCTGGTCTCCACATAGTCCAGTGCTCAAACCACTACACTATGTTGGCTATTAGAATGATACAAGAACATTATTAACTAACCTCTGGTAATATAGTCCTGTATATGTGCAAGTGGCTGCAGTGGGAGAAGGGGATGGAACACATTATTTGAAATTCTGGAAGTGAACTTATCCTAGGATCCAAGCCATTATTTTCTGAGCTGCTTTCTCTCAAAAGCTCTTACGCCCCTTCAAAGTGGGCAACTGCTAGCACAAACAATAAAAAGCTATTGTACCTCTATTGTTTTTTTCTAGGGATGGCCAACTGAATCCTTGACTCCTCAGCAAGGATTCAAGATTTGCAAACCTGAATCTCTGTGCAAAAATAGGCAAACCGAATCTTCAAATCCACCAACCAAAAAATAGTTTTTTTAAAAAAAGTTCTGTTTAATTTTTTTTAAATTTATATATATATATTTAGAAAGTTGCTTTTTAAACCCTTTTAAAAAAAGGATTCAAAAGTTTTGAGATTTGTGGATTCCCAGAACCTTCCAGGGATTCAAATCCAGATTTGGATTCAGAAAATTCTGGATTTGTCCCATCTCTATTTTTTCCCTCTTTAATTTTTTTTTTTTACGAAAAGGGGGAAAAAAAGAAGTGGAAGAAACTGCAGGAAAATCTATAGCGTTGCAAATGGAAAATGTTTTCTCTGCCCCCAAAGTCAGTGAATAAGGTAAGGGAATTGTACACTGAAAAGCCTAATTTGGAAAAGCCTAATTTGAATTAATGTCACTTACTGAAATGGAACTTTCATAGTCAGAATACTGTCTTTTTTTCCAGCAGGACTGTAGTGTTTTTAGCAGCCAAGAAGTAGTTTAGTAGTTTAGTAGAAGTTTAGTAGAAGTAGTAAGTAGTTTAGGCTTTTCCTTTCACTCATTTTTATACTGGGAAACCCTTCATCTATTGAGATCTACTCATTTGACACCTATCAAAAGCAAACTTGCTCTGCTAAAACACCCCCCCCCACTCAAATGTGGCAATTTTACTGTTCCCCCTAAATCAGAAAAAGAATAAACTGTCACTCAGTCACATATACACTGGATCACAAGGGAGATGTTAACAACTCTGTGTGACACTGGTAGAACAGGAATTCAGATATGTTAGATACGTGATATGGAGAAAAGTGGATAGGGAGACATTTTTATTTCTTTTTCTCTCAATACCAGAACCAGACATAAGTCAATAAAGCTAAATCAAGGCAGACAAGAGGAAATACTTGCTTGTACATTGCATAGTGAAACTGTAGAATTTATCATAAGATGTAATGATGGCCACCAATGGATGGTTTTAAATGGGAATTAGACAAACTCACAGAGGAAGGGGCTTTCAATGGCTTTTTGTCATGATGGCTATATATGCCCTACAGCATCAGAGGCAATATGTCTGCACCAGTCACTACAGAAATTTGACAGGGAGGTTGCTATTGTGTTATAGTTGTGTTGTGTTTGGCCACTGTGGATACACAGTGCTAGGCTAGATGGACTTGTGGTCATATCTAGCATGGCATTTCTTGTGTTCTTAACTGAGCTCTTTCTGGATTCACTCTTTCTGTATTCATGAGACCATGACAGAGGATTTAAATAAAAATATACTTAATCCAGGAGTGCACAACTTTTGAGAGTATGTTGCACCACATCAAACACATACTCCCAGCTATATGTTCTGGCCTGTGGTGTATCTGGCAGACACACGATAGACTTTTTTGTTTAGTTCTAAGCCAGCAACAACAGTTGGAATTCTGTCAGATCACTTGTGGGCTCTGATTACCTTGGGGAAGGAGCCACATTTTTAGAGGCTTGACTCAGGTAAAATCTGAGGCAAAAGCTTGCAGACAGGGCACAGCAGGGAAACAACCTAGCCAGAGCTGCTGTGGCTTGGTCTCTCCCCCAGTCTGCTGACAGTCAGACTGGGTAGAGAGAATGGAGGGTACAGGGCAACTCAGTTGGGCATGATGAGAGTTATAATGCAGCAATGGTTGCTGCGCAAGAATATTGCAGGTTTTCAAATGAACTTCAATTGAGTTGTTCAATAAAAATACTCTGGTTCTTCTTAGCAATGCAAGAAGCAATGCAATATTCAACCTAAGCAGTGATTTGTGCTGATTAGAGGGTATCACATCCTGCTTGTGATGTTTCTGCCATGCATTCCAAAAATAGTCACGCCACCAGAGACCAAAACATTGCTGGCTCATATTTATAATTTGTGATCAATTACAACCCCCTGGGTCCTTTTACACAAAATGACTGCCAAGACATTAATCCTTTTCTAAAAGTGTACATTTGATTTTTTTCCTTCTACTAGTATGATACTAGACTTGTATTTTCTTTTAAACAGTTGTCTGTTTTTCCAAGAATGTTCTAATCCTGCCTTTCAGGGGGTTTACAATCCTTTCCAATCTTCTGCTGAAAATAACTCCCCGGGTCAAGCTCTTTTTCCGCACTTTTCAATCAGCTGTTCTCTTACAAAGAGTAGGTAACAATAATTTAAACATTCTGAGTCCTACTTAAACAGAGTATTAATGATGGATTTCTAGTCCAGTTCTACTCAAAGGAGTAGTTGGGGGACTGGAGCCACTCTAACAGCTATTGACTACCAGTCTGCAGTGAGTTTCTAGAAAGAAAGAAAACAGTTGTGGGCAATGTGCACAGAAATGCGTTGGTCCTTGTCTTATTGGATAAAAAAACAGCTAATACCTGACATCAGATAGAATAGTAAGCACTGCTCTAATCTACTTGACTGTGCATTGTGAAAACATAATCAGGGAGCTACCATGGGTTTACTACCAGGTGACAAATCAGTACCAGATTAAGGTGATTAAGACTGGAACAATTTTAAAATATCTTCCCCTTTGTTCAGGAGTGCATGGTCCATTGGAGAACTGGCTTAGTGCTGCAGCATTTCAGTTGGGTAGTGTTGCTGACCAAAGGGAGTCTTCTCTTGGGCCAGAGCCTTAGCAGAAGGATGGTTTCGGATGTCCTTCCACCTGTGTCTCTGCTGATATGACCCAGACTAGAGTCTCAGGGCCATGGACTGACAGACACCATTCACCTCTTCTCTCACTCCACCATTAAATAATGAAACTGGGATGGACAGTAATTGCTACTACTCCTTATGTTGGGGTGTGCATGTGAGTGTGAGAGAGATAAAGAGAGATAGAGACCACAAGAACATTACCACAGAAGATGTGCTCTGTGTGTGCATGCAGGTGTGGTACCTGCTGTTGCACGACCCCTGAATCACTGATGGCCATGGAGCATTTCTTCCAGTTACACCATTGATAATGCAGCCATGCACACCTCCAGATATTTGGACTTCAGTTCCTAGAAGTCCCAGCTGGCATAACAGTGAGATTATGAAAGTTGTAATACAAAACATCTGGAGGATAACAGGTTTTCCACCTTGTATTAAAATTAATAGACCTGATAATCCCCAAAGAACATTCCATTCAAATTCAAATATATCATTAATATCTCTTGAGACACAAAACCAGAAGTAGCCATATCAGTTGACATGATTACTTTCACTTTTCTGTGACTTGGATAATACTCAATTTAGCTGTGCAACAGCAGGATCCTACACTGGAGGAAGACACAACTTTGTTTTCTGAAGATATACCCCTTTCTAGCAATTAGGAATTAGTGCAGAACTAAAGGTACTCAATTTGACTTCTATTGTCTTCTGGGGGAAAAAATAGTATACCACCTTACACTTTACATTATTTCCACCTTTCTTAATATAAAAACTGCCTATGTTATTTCTGTTTCCCAGCTACTTGCCAATGAACCTGTGAGTTTTGCCTATATAGAGAGACAGATCTAAGTAACAGCTGGACATTACATTTTCCAAAACTGCTAAATCAAATGTTGTTTGTTTTTGTATCCCATCAGTTCTAGGGACAATTCTTGGTGCAACTGGAAGCCATCACAGCTCCTGGTACAGCATAGTCTAATGACTAAGTAAATGCAGATTCCATAGTTTCAACACCAGGCAACTGTCCTCCCCACACCTGCTTTGTTTACTGTGCATTGCCTGAGTAGGAGCGCTCCAGACTTGAAAGACTGCACACTATTTTGTAACATTATGGTAAGCCTAATAGAGGTGATGCCATAACATAGATTATGGAGTACGTAAGAGGATATCACATAGAATTCAGTTTCATTGGCTTATTAAAACCTAAAGTGCATTACGTGAACTGCTTTCTTAGAAATATATGCTAAAAGTTGGCATGGTAAGTAATGTAGCCTTGGCTAGCTCTTGTCTATTCTTCATCTTCACTGACTTCCAGCTTTCATCTAGTCATCTATAAAATACATTGTTGTGGTCTGACAGATCACTTACTGGGCATTAAAGTCAGGTTAATTGATCTTTAGCTCCCAAGGGATTTGCCTAGATAAAACATCATATTTATCCTTTGCCAGTCTTCAGGGATATCACTAGTTCTCCATGAGTTCTCAAAGACAATCCTACCTCACTGGGAAAGTGACCTGGTGACAGAAAACAAACTGGCAGGCAGGGTTCCTCTATTTGCCAATACAATATATACATTCTGTCTCATACACGATATCCATTTAAAGTAGGAACAGCAATGTCTGCTTTAAGGTGGTAGGAGAAAGAACAGCCAGTGGCACTGCCTCAGTTTAAACTGTAGCACTATAATGTAGAAAAAGATACACAAGCTAAAGCATTATTATTTTACCCGCTACATTCTAGTTCTAAGCTTTGGCTGGGAAAACAGATTGTAGGGCTAATGAACCCAGCTCAGATTATATATTGCCTTCTGCCGGGGGGGGGGGGATGTTGTTTTACATCAGTTTTTTTTTTAACTGGGTCATATATCACATTCTATTGTAGCTTTTAGAAAAAACCCGCTAAGTATTTATTATGCAGTGATTTTGTGGGTATAAAATTAGAGAAAGTTTTGGGACTGCTAAAAACTAAGGAAGTTTTTTTAAAGTTTTATCGTTATTAGTTTCTATACTAGTTTCTGTTCTGTTACAGTCATGCATAGTGATAGAACTTCCTGGATAGATATGAGAGCAAAATTCAGCCCACCATCTGTTTAGTAGACAGGACCAGACAGTAAATTATGAGCCTTTCTGTACTACAGTGTTGTAGTGCTATTATTCCACTTTCAACATCCTGTGGAGTTCTGGGGTTCGCAGTTTAGGGAAGGGCATTTATAATTCTCAGCCAGAGAGCTCTTTGGCCTCAGTAAACGACAAACCCCAGAATTCCACAGGATGTTGAAAGTGGAATAATAGCACTATAACAGTGTAATGTAGAAAGGCCCTATAACTAATGTTACTATATTGGAAAGTTATTGATACTACAGTTTTGGGATAAGATATGGGATGATCCACACTATGTAGCTATATTTTTCTTATATATGATTTGTCTTGATTTAAAAGAATATTTAGTGATATGGAGACCTTTGCTACAAATTACAAAACAAACAAGAGCCAAAATGTAATGTATAATGCTAACTCATAAAATAATTAATTTTCCCAACACAATGTAATTGCAGTTTTCAAACTACAAATCACCAAAAGTTCACTTGATTTCACTGCAATCAATTTTTGAATAGCTTAATTTAGATTCACACCTAATCATCAAACACAAAATTAATGCAGTGGTTTAATGGAATTGCTACAGAGCAAAACACTTCAGGATAGTAGCCTGTTGTAATCTCAGATCCAAAGCAAAACAGACTGCTGTACACTGATTTTTTAAAGTGAAACCAAGTTGTAGCCATAATTTGTTAACTACCCTTGCCTGTACTGTAAATATTGTCATTAACTGCATTTTAATGCAGTCACAAAAACTTCACTCCTGAATTACACATTTGAATACTGCACTCTGCAAAAGTTTATACCTTAACAATACCCCACTAATAGTATTGGTGCTACATTTAAGCTGAGGTAATACCATTGATTTCTATGGGACAACTAGATGAAATTCCAGTTGTAGTATTCAGCATAACTGTACATCCTGCCCCAAGGTATACTATTTATTATAAATGTATTAAGTTTTATTCCTGAAAGGATTGAACTGTAGTCCTCAAATGGCTGTTCATTCATCTCCAGGATAGAACTTTAGAAAATGCCTTGAGAAATGTTTCTTCATTGCCTTAAAGCCCACATTTTTTTAACATTTTATTTCTGAAAATGCTCATTAAGGAAAACGTGCCAGAAAATTATCCTTAGCCCCCATGGATTATTTATGCATGTGTTTCTAGTTATAAAATGTTGCTTTTATAGCCTACATTTCTTCTTTCTATCTTTCTTTGGCTTTACTTTATACATCCAGGAATTTCTGTTCACACTTATCTGAAGAGAATGACATTTCTGCATAAAATAAGTTGCACAGGATAATTGTACTACACAGATAATCTAAAAGTTTAGGTTGTTCATGTTTTATTTATTATGCTCTTTTGATTACTGATTAATGTTGCAATCTAGCATGCCAAACATTTGCCACTGACAGTCAAAAAATCTTTTTTATTTTTTTTTTTCAGAGAGAGAGAGAGACAAGCGAGAGAGAGAAGGGCGAGGGTTGAGAGAGCAATGCCCTTCGAGCAAAACTGTTCCTGCAGCTGTTGTGTACATTAATCCACACAGCAGATCTTCAAACCCTAAATATAGCTAGCAGTATCATTTTACATGACACATATTCTCTCTCACGCACTCATGCACCACACACACAATAAAAAAGAAAGATTTTAAGTACATGGCAATATTAAATTAAATTATATTATTTTTCTTTAAGGAAGAAATGCAAATATCAGTGTGGGTTCAGTGACCCTTAAATAATAATTTCAACTACTGTTTTGAAAAGGGGGAATAAAAAAATAGAACCTTTCTCATCCACACCATTTATACATAAGCCTTCTGTGAACTTAGAAAAACTAAACATGGTCAGAAGGAATTTAGAACACCCTTCCCTTCTGTCTTTATGATTCTGAAGATCATTCTGTTCTCTTTAATCTTGGATCCTCTGTGTAATTTAAGACAGAGAGTAAAAAGTTTACTTGCTCCCTTAATATGATTTATCAGCAATAATAAGCATTCAGACATAACACAAACCACCACCCTCTATTCTAGACCTTCTGTGCACCTGCGCAAGGTCATCAAAATACAGTAACACTTGAAAGTTAAAGATGTTACCTTTTCTAGTTTGTCCAGATGTTGAAATCCAACTCTGGCACACAATCACGGTGACAATGATTCCTAAGTATGAGATTAAAAATGACCGAAGCGATGGTACTCCTTCAGGCCCTTCGGAACTGAAATGTCTTGGAGTCCATCAGCAGAGGGGGGAAGGCGTTAACCTTCGTTTTAGGGAAGATGGCTATAAGAAGCTGGACAACCTGTCACCACTGAAGCAATAGCATTTGTCAGTTTGCAGGTCCCAAGTTATTTTGAGACACATAAACCATGTGCTTGTGAAACATTCCACCTCATTGGACAGGATAATATTGAGCAAAGGGATTCCATTCTTGTAACAGCACCTTCAGAGGGTGGGATCATCATTTCTCTCCCCACACAGAATATTTTGAGTAGATGCTTATGCATTCTTTGTGTGACTTGTTCATAAGTAAACATAAAATGAATTTTGTATCGTTCAGTGTCTAATCTTGTCAAAGCAGAGATTTTATTTGAAAAGGAAAAATTGTGAGATTTAAGCTCTTCCTTTTTACTTAGCTCCCTCTTATTCTCAGAATGTATAAGATGTCTAGTATTACATGCCATAAATAAAGAAACCTGTTTTTATTTATCATTTTAATATTAACAAGAAGTGTGTGATGCTATTTATTATTATTATTATTATTATTATTATTATTAAAACTCAAATGGTTTAAACAGTATTTTATTGGAATTGCAAAACACTCACTTTAGGACAGAACCACAGGTGAAACTTGTAAGCAGAAATTTTTTAAGAAAATGTGCATTTTAAAAAGAAATCAAATAAGAAGGCAAAATTTCATAATCAGATAGAATTCAATGAAACATAGAGGGAAAAGCTCTATCATTCAGGGAATTTAAGTTTTGTCTTTCATGTAATTGTTGTGCCAATATTTTAAACACATGCTGCTCTTTACTTGTTTTTCTTCACAAGCAACTCATGCATATAACAGTTACATCCATTTTACAGATGGGAAAATGAGGGTGACAATGGTTTTCTCCAAATTATTTATAAGGCCTATGACTAAACTGGGGTTTGAACCCAATGACAGACTTTATTTCCTTGTCAAAGTGGGAAGTCCATACAATGAACTATGCTCATTGAGAATTATTATAATTCCCCATGCATGACTCCAAATGTGGGAATATACATTTTAGGGATATATACATAGTAAAAATGTCAACCACAAAATTATGTACTGAACACCTTTTAAAATAGTGTTCTGAAAAATATCAGTTATTCAGGGCTAAAAAAAATCCTCTATATTGGAGAAGCTGTATTTATAATGAAAACAGATGTGGAAAGATTCAGCAATTGAACAATCAAACTATATTCATATATAATGGCATGTAGGTGCTGTGTCAACAGGTAACTGCTTACAGTTGGCATAACAACTTCTACACTAAAATAACAGCACAAAATATGGCATTGTCAAGTTAATATAGCATTCCTGAGATATAGCTGTCTTTAAATCTGTCATGTTGTTAGCAGTTCTTTTCATAAAGAATTTTAAATTATGCAATAAACACAGGAATTACTGTATTTTAGTGGAAGTGCTCTGAAATATGTTCAGTGGCTATGGCTTTAATCTTATGCACTTTATTTATTTATTTGCAAAATAATGTTTTTATTATAAATTTTTAAAAATTTGAACATACAATATTACAACACATTACCTATTGCAGATTACCAATTACAATTTACATTTTACACATTTTTTTTGCCAGGCCCCACTCCCCCTTTCCTCAATCCTCACTGATGGCTTTAAAGGGAAATTTTAGTAACCATTACCCATAATGTGGAATATTTTATCAGTAGTTTCTCTCACTTCTTCATACTCCTTTTCACTCCTTTTCAATCCAGAAACCCCAATTGTCCCACCAATTTGTTGCATTAATTTGCCTATTATATCTCCCTTTCCTTTCCCTTAGAAAGTCAAATAGGAGAGATTCCACTATATAATGTGTCTGATTCTTTTTATCCCAACATTGTTTATTTTTCCAACCCAATGCTATTACTCCATGTACAGCTCTTAACATTTTTTTTATTATGTAGTCTTCTGATTTACTCAGTCCCAATTTTCTTAGAGTCAAGGTTAAGCAGATCTCTTTATTGAACTGGAGGTTTCTTTCTATTGTTTTAATTATCTTTTGGATAATTTCTAACCAAAAGTTTTGTGCAAGGTAACACTCTCACACTATGCACTTTATTTTTATACCTAGTAATGGTAAGTTGTATTGGACACCAAAGCATTCAGTTTTGAGCAGACATGTAAAAAACATGGTCTGAAAATGCAAGAATATCCTTTACCCTACTGAATGTACCAGTAAATACAGAAAGGAGAAATAACTTCATCATCTGACAAAATATTTCCTATTATCTAAATATCGGTGGGGTGCTATTGTATTCTTTTTCATAACTATTTAGTGTAATCGTAAAAATACTACTACAAAGCAGCAATTGGAAACAAGTACTATTCTAAATGCTATTTAGACTGCTGTCCATCAGTCCCAACTGATGTGGCCCATGGTCAAGGTGATGGGAGATGTAGTTTAACAACACCTGAAAGGAGAGCCAGCTTGTATAGGGGTTTGAGTGTTGGATTACAACTCTGGAGACTTGCATTTGAATTCCTGCTTGGCCATGGATACTCTCTGGGTGGCCTTGGGTAAGTCACATTCTCTTATTTACAGAGGAAGGCAAAGGCCCCCCTAAACAAATCTGGCCAAGAAAGGCCTGTGATAGGTTCATCTTAGGGTCATCATAAATAAAAAATGACCTGAAGGTAGACAACAACAATACCTGAAAGGTCATAGGTAGAAATGGGAAAAGCTCCCAATTTTTCCCATGTTCTTATTTTGAAAAAGTTGTGAAGACAAGCCAAATAAATGGTACATTTAAAATCTAGACTGCCTCTGTCAGGATTCTCAGTAAGCTGCAAACAACAGAAGTCCCTAATATGAAGAAATTTGGAAATGTTGGTAAATTATTCATAAAAGACCTGAAACTGAATTTCTACCCACTTGCACTAGCATGTTCAATAGGTGTAGCTCTGTTCCCAGCAGAGAGAGAACTATTGCACCTGTCTGCCAAGTATATGTGAAAGAAGAGGGATCTCTCAGGAAAAAAAGGGGTGCTCACGCTAATTATGCACTGAGATGATTGAATATATAAGGATGCAAACCCTGCTCTTTAACAGTTAAGAACTTCATGCTCTATGCCTAGAAGGATAAATCTATCACTTTCAGTTTCTTGCATACTCAGCTAAAAAAACAAAACAAAACTCAAGTTCATTCAACCCAAATATGGGGAAATCTATGAATTGTCTCAAAAACAATCTGAAACCAAATTTCTATCCCTAACCACAGTTTCTCCACCTCCACAATAAAGAAATAAAACAGTTGCATGTGCATTGAGTCTTGCACTTTCTGTTTGCTTAACATTTTCGTTTAGAAATGGTTAGAGTTAAGATTCTCATTAGGTGAAAATACTAATGCCTTTAAACATTTGCAAGATGAGAACTGGGAGGAAGATTTTCTTTTTAAAGAAGAGAATTATATAATTTTGAAGGGGACTCTTAAACACGGCTAATGTCAAGAATTCAAAGTATGGGGTTTTGCCTGATTTGTCAGATGATGCTTTTGGATATTGTTTGGTATTCAATGTGCTTTTGGAAATTGTAGCACCTTGTCCTTGAATGCATTCCAGACTCAGCGTACATTGTTGCTATTAATACAGGCTGACAGTACTGGAAAACTGGGTAACTAACATTCTGGAAAATATTCATTATTCTGGTGCTCTGTCAAAAGCTCAGTGCCACATTGACCATTAGGAGCTAGTTGTATTAGCCAATCCTATTATTGTATTTGATTTAGTAAATACTTGTGTACTCTGTCCCTGAAACAGTGCCCTTGCCTGTTCCTCATCCTGTTTGGTATATATGTGTGAATGCTAAAACCAATACTTTAAAAATAAAGCGTAATCATATTTTGTGGTCCCTCACAGTACAGTCTTTTGAAATATACCTGATCCATGTGTAGAGCCAACTTACCTGGGTGAAGCTCAGGAGTCTTATCCATTCATGCAAACTCCTTAAATTCACCTGTCCAGGTGGGCCTGAACAGTGAGTATTTTAGAGAAAAAGAGGTCCTGGTTTTCTGCCTCCAACTAAGAAGCTAGAAATTTCAAGATCTAGTAACTACACTTCTCTAGGTCATTGTTGCCACTGTGCACCATAACTACTAACCAGCCCCCTCCCCCAGCATTATCAACCAGTTTATTTAGACAACGCACAGCATCCACATATTTTGCTCTAGGCAAGCAATGCATCATGTGGTCTACATGTCCATCATAGAGCCATCACAGAACCAGCTATGTCTCTAAGGATTGAATTTCCCTTGAATACAGGGTCCGTCCCCACAGGTATATCCTCAGAATGAGAGAACATTTGTTCATTCCCCAAAGAAAGGATCATTTTCTTCTTGGAGTGATGCCCTTTTCCTTCAAAATTATGTTGTCACCCTGGGAATGAGACACCACTATCATATCCCTGACAGTCTTTATCAGCAACCTTGACTTAGGCAGAATAAACTGGTTTCCTAAGAGCATGGAGCTTGTAACACCAAGCATACAATCATGATGTTGGTGCAACAGACAGTTACTCACACACATGACACCTAGCACAATAAACTGAACAGCTCCAAAGTTCTTACTGGCTTCTGCCTGCATAGCGTTTTAAAAATGTTTGTTCCATTCACCTAACAACCTGAGTTAATTACTAGCAGAAAATTGGGAAGGATTGACTACTTTGGCTCCTCACGCTCACAGGTGCTTAACTTGCATGTGTGCATGTATTGCTTCCATTAACCTGGTCTTGGCCCAAGCATCTGCTGCTAGGGTTGAGACACAGGGACTCTTCCTCATATTTGCTGAGCTGGGCTTCCTTGAAATCCTGTCCTACTTTTATAGCCCCAGCCAGCTTACCCCAACTGCTACTGCAGCCAATTAGATTAGGAGGCTTCATGAAAACCAAATTAAACCAAACCAAATCAAACCAAGGTATAATGGGGCTCCCTCTCCTCTATCTGTTTCATTTTCCTGAAATTGCATGGAACCGTAGCAATACGAGTTTCACAGCCTGCAAAAATTCCAGTCCTTAGGAAGATGTATAATATATATGTAAATGTGCCAAGTCATTCCAAGGACATCTACTGACCTTACAGTTATTGTAAAAATGTGTCCCCACAACTCACAAAGAGCTTTACAGATCCTTGAGGAGTTTCACAATCCTACACAAACTCTTCCGGAGGTTTTAAATCCAGCATGGAATCCCGATATGGATTATACCACATTAGCACTCCACAAAGATAGCAATAAATACATTCCATCATTTGGAACCAATAATATGTATCAGGGTGTCACAAAATCATGTGTAAACATAATTGAAATACTTCCAACACAAAACTCTCGAAGACAGAGTTATAGTTATGAAGTTGTAAGGTGATAGGCATTCATGTGAATGAACAGGGGCTGAAAAATGGAACCAATAAAAACTTGAGTAACCAACATTTAAAAAACACAATTCAGTAGAGGAATGCTAACTCCAAGTACAGTTGCTGGGAAACTAACCTGAAAAGAACTTACTTACAAGTAAAAATCCTAAGAAGGAGGGTTTAGCTTTAATTGATGAAATTCCTGATTTGCTTGAAAAGTAAAGTGAAAGAAAAAGCTCATATATCCTAATAGTTTTATTCTAAAAATATGTTACTACTTTAAAGAAGCTATTGTTGTCTAGGGTACCAATAAGAGGTATTATTTGAAAGTGAGCTATTTCAGATCCTCCCTTTTTCCTGCTAGTTTTAAGTTTCATTTTTTTCATTTTATAGTAATACTCCCCACCTCCACTTCACTGTGTGATGACAAGTTCCAGTGGTACACAATGCTTAGCTGGGTTTGGTTTGCCGCCCAACCCGCGAAATGAAGAGACCACACACAGGGCTTGGGTTGAACTAGGGCAATTTATTAATATGCCTAATTAACATAATTATGAGGTCGCCTGCTGGACAAAGAGGCCGAGGGAGGAGGCGGGGCGGCCCTAAAAACGGCAATGTGCCCCGCCCCCCTCCCCAGAGGTCTCTTCTCGCGCGAGGGCGGCAAAGGCCGCCCCCCGCCACTGCTTTGCTTGGGCGTCGGGGGACGAATTCCTTTGACAGGAGATCACTGGAAGCTGATGAGATTCTGTAATATTTGAATTTATTACAAATATACATGCTGGGAATATATGGAGGTTAAACATTCCAATATACTACTCCTGCATAGCAGCACTCCAGACAGAGCACCCCTACACGTCCTCATGCTGTTTAACTTGTTTAGCCCTCAGAACTCCCTTCCTTGCTCTTTCTCCCTCAAAAATCTGCAGTTGGTCTCCCTTTCAGTCTCTCTCACAGTTCTAGATTACATCCTCTTTAATTGCCACAGAAAGGTCAATCACTGTCATTTCATTCTCTGCTCATTTTTCAAAACATCGTGTATCAAGAAGCAATTTACGGACAATTAATTTTCACTGAGGGCCATTCCTTGAATATCCCAGGCTATTAATATTACTTTCTCCAGTCTAGAAGTCTGGCTAGGTATGACCTTAAGCCTTAAAACAAACATACAATGATTGTCCTTTTCACAGAAATCTAGTAGATGTTTTATATGGATAGTGGTATGAATCTCTTAACAATGGCTGAACAGAGATGTGATAAGGAGAAATGACCAAATCCAATGCATTTACATAGTATTAAATGTTTAAAATAGCTCTGTTTTATCTAATACTATGTAAATGCATTGGATTAAGTCCTACCAAGTGTAGACCTAGGCCATTTCCACACTACACAGCCATGGTGCTATTATTGCACTTTCAACATCCTGTGGAATTCTGGGATTTGGAGTTTACTCAGGCCAAAGAGCTCTCTGGCTGAGAATTCTAAATGCCCTCCCTAAACTGCAAACCCCAGGATTCCATAGGATGTTGAAAGTAGAACAATAGCGAGACTTCCGGGTTTCATGGCGGACCGCGCGGTTGTGTAGAGGCTAAGCTGGCCGATACACAACTGCCCAGCGAGGTGTAACCAGCAAGAAAATACCGATCATTGCCAGTCAAATACTCCCCCGGTAAAAGGTGACAGGAGGGTCCCGAAGGGGGCTTGGGAAAGGTACGAAGACGAGTGAGAGCCGAAGGGAGCTTGGGAGGTACGAAGACGAGTGAGAGCTGAAGGGATTCCACAACCGCACTGGGCAGCCGCTGTCAGCGATGTAGCAATGCCAAAATCTTTTTTAATAAAAGACTTTGTAAGTATGCTGGAAAGTGACAGTAAAACCTTTCCCTTGGGAGAACTTTAGTTAGATCTCAGCATAAAAGACTGTGTCTAGAATAGAAGGAGATAATCAGTCAATACATGGACGGTAGAGGACTTTAATAGTCAAATAGACTTTGGGTTTGACCGATGAGAATAAGTTGCTTAAATCAACAGAAGCTTGGTATAACATAAAGGTCGGAATAAAGGTCGGCGAAAACAGAGGGGAGCTTTTGATTAGTATAAGATTCCAGAGACTAGACTTCAGAGAATAGAAACAAGATGGAGAGAAAGTCAGAACAGAGAATTACGAGAGCTAAGAGACGAGACAACGGCTGGAGTTTAACAAAGGGGACAGGCAACAATAAGTGAGGGGAACTGAGACTGTGAACTGAGATTTTGAACCGAGACCTGAATTGAGACATCTTTTAGAGTTTGGCGAGAGATGGCTGTAGAAAAGAAAGGCAGTGGTGTTTTTTCTTAACGACGTGGAACAGAAGAACAATGGGAAAAGGCAGAAGAAAAAGGAGGGAAACTTATAAGAATTCTGAAGAAAGAAAGTTGGATTATAAACAAGAAGAGACTAATTAAACAATTGAGATTATATAGTACATAAGTATATACATAAATAGTACATAAGATTTATTGGCTTAATGAATTGGGATGTTGGATTAAGTTGAAATGATTTGTTAGAACTGAGTGTGAAAAGGAGGGAGCAGGAGGGAGGAGGAGAAACTTTGAACCTGTGAATTACTTTGAAGGTTGCGTCACTCTGAAAACTAACCTTGAATGTAGGTAAACAATATACCTTCAGGAAAGACACTGACTTTTTTCTTTTTTTCCTCTCTCTTGGGTTGTATAACATTTAAGAAGAGAGTCAGAAAAGTTGTACAATAACCCCCTCTGGTGGTAAAGAATATTAATTACAGATATATTATGGACTATTTGATAACTGACAGGATATATATTGTAACAGACGAATTGGATCAATTTAGACTGTTTTAGATTAATATTGGTGTGGTTATACAAAGCTTATTATAGTTAAGCAGGGGCTGGTATATAAAGCATTAAGAAGGCAATAATCAATTTTATATATCTAGAATAAAAGTACTAAAAACAGGAATATAATTAAGATTTACTATAATATAATCAAATTATAAGAATACATTTTGTATAGAAGAAATATTGATTTACAGTTAGTATAAGGTTTATTGAATATTGATTATTGATTCACTTATTGACTATTGATTATTAATTTTTGAATACTGAATGAATATAGCTTTTTTGATAATTGATACATTGCTTATCTGAGGATTGAGAAGAGTTAATTAATTAACTAGTGATTTATTACGATTGAAATTAAGAGGTAATTTGCTGGATTCTATTTGATTACATTTGTATCTGAATTTATTTGAATATGTATTCAAATATTATATCTATTATAAACATAAGACATAAACAGAGAAGCTGTCTGCAAGAATTTACAGGGTTCAACGGGTAAGATGGCAACAAGGAAAAAGACAACCACATACTCCCAATCACAACTGATAATGGAGAGAAGACCCTCATTAGAGCAACCTCCGCAGACTGCTGGGATTGGAGAACAAATACTAGAAGAACTCAGGAATTTTAAAAAAGAAATAAGGCAAGAGTTAAAGGACACTAGAGCGGAAATAAAAATGGACATAAAAAAAGAGATGGAAGGAATAAATAAGAGAATGGAGAAAATGAATAAAGATGTGAAGACATTACAGACAGAGGTTAAACAAATGGAAGGTCGAATAAACCAAGGGGAAAGTGAGAGGACGGAGATAAATGAAGGAATTAAAAGACAGGAGAGGGACACTGAAATACAGGAAATGAGATACTGCGATAGGTGTCTTAAATTGAGAGGTGTGGAAGAGAGGACAGGAGAAAATATTTATGATCGACTCATCCCTGAACTTGCAGCATATATGGATGTCCTGGAAGAAACCATGGAACTGGAAATTGACAAAATGTTTCGTATAAGCTCCAAAACGAGAGATAAAAACTGGCCAAGGGACATTCTAATTTGCTTTACAAGAACAAGGATGAAGGAGAAATTATTGCAAAGGAATTATGAAGAAAAATTGATCATAGAAGGAACAGAATTGAAAGTATTTAAAGATATCCCGTTTCAAATGCTAAAAAGAAGACAAGAATATAAAAATTTCATAGAATCATAGAATCATAGAAATGTAGAGTTGGAAGAGACCACAAGGGCCATCCAGTCCAACCCCCTGCCATGCAGGAAAACCCTCAAAGCACTCCCGACAAGTGGCCATCCAGCCTCCGCTTAAAAACCTCCAACGAAGGAGACTCCACCACACTCCGTGGCAGCACATTCCACTGCCAGACAGCCCTGACCGTCAGGAAATTCTTCCTGAGGTTCAGGTGGAATCTCCCCTCTTGCAGCTTGTATCCATTGCTCCTTGTCCTGGTCACAAGAGCAGGAGAAAACAAGCCCACTCCCTCCTTGACATGACATCCCTTCAAATATTTAAACATGGCTATCATGTCCCCTCTCAACCTTCTCTTCTGCAGACTAAACATACCCAGCTCTCTAAGTCTGTCCTCATAGGGCATGGCTTCCAGGCCCCTCACCATTTTGGTTGCCCTCCTCTGGACCTGCTCCAGCTTATCCATATCCTTTTTGAATTGGGGTGCCCAGAACTGGACGCAGTATTCAAGATGAGGTCTAACCAAAGCAGAATAAAGTGGTACCAATACCTCCCTCGATCTAGACACCATACTCCTATTGATGCAACCAAGAATTACATTGGCTTTCTTGGCTGCCGCATCACATTGCTGACTCATGTTCAGCTTGTAGTCTATTAAGACTCCTAGATCCCTTTCACACGTACTGCTATCCAGCCACGTGTCCCCCATCCTATATTTCTGCATACCATTTGACAACACAGTTACAAAAATATAACATAAGATATAAATGGGAAAGGACTGATGGATTATCTTTCACTTTAAACTATAAAAGATCCAAATGTACCACACCAGATCAGGCTAATGAAGCTATAGGGAAAATCAGAGAGACAACGGAATACAAAAAAGGAAAAGAAGAAACAGGGAAACAAGAAAGAACGGAGGAAGAAACAGCTATGGCAATGGAAAAACAAGGGAAATTGCCTAAATCCTTTTTCAGAATGATGGAAGACCTGTCCTTGATGGACGTCTGGGGATATAAACATGAAAAAGGAGGATTCACATTATATTCTGATTGTCATCACACCATGTCCAGGATTGATATGTTTATAATCTCTAAAACATTACATTCGACGGTTAAAGACATGGAAATACTTCCTAGAATCATTTTGGATCATAATCCAATACAAATAGAGTTAAGCCTCAAGAAGAAAACTAAATACTGAAACTAGCGAACTAATGATTTTTTGTTGAGGAATAAGGAATACCTGGAAAAAGCAAAAGAAGAACTAAGATACTATTTTAAAGAGAACGATAAGGAAGGGATTGCAGCAAAAACAGTGTGGGACGCCAGAAAAGCGGTTATGAGGGGTCTATTGATAAAATGAAACACGGAATGGAGGAGGAAAGGAGAGGAGAAAAGGAAGAATTTAGAAACAGAAATAAAAAAGAAAAAAAGAAGAGTTAAGGAAGGACCCTGGAAACGAAAAATTGAGAAGAGCGTTAAAAAAAAATACAAATGGAAATACAAACTGAAAACCTGATAGAGATGGAAAAGAATTGATACTTAAACAAAGACATTTCGAAAACGCTGATAAGCCTGGAAAATGGATGGCACATAGATTGAGGAAAAGAAGAGAAAGGAATCTAATTTTACAAGTCAAGAAGGACAATGAGGTTTTCACTGATCAGAAGACTATAATGAATGCTTTTCGAAAATATTACAAGAATTTATATCAAAAAAAGGTTAATATGAAGATTGAAGAATATCTGAGAAAGCAGGATTTGATAAGGTTAACAGAAGATCAAAAAAACAGCTTAAATGCCAACGTAATAAATATGGAAGTTATGGAGGCAATAAAGAAAATAAAAGTTGGAAAGGCCCCAGGCCCTGATGGATTTTCCAGGTTGCACTATAAGGAATTACAAGATGAACTATGTGAGCCTATGCGTAAGATGTTTAATGAGATTATGAATAATGGAAAACCGGACTCTTGGAATGAAACAAATATAACTTTGATACTAAAGAAAGGGAAGGACCCAATGGAACTGAGCAGTTACAAACCGATATTGCTGTTAAATATAGATTATAAAATTTTCACAAACATAATTGCGGAGAGATTGAAAAGAATATTACATAAAGTTATACATGAAGGCCAGAGTGGTTTTTTACCGAGGAGATATACAAGAGATAACATCCGAACTGTTATTAATATGTTGGAATATTACGAAAAACATAATGAGAAGAAGTGTATGATAATTTTTGTGGATGCCGAAAAGGCATCTGACAACGTGGAGCATGAATTTATGTTTGAATTACTAGAAAGAATGAATTGTGGTGATAAGTTTATTACTTGGATTAGACAGATATATTCAAACTGCAGGATTCAATTATTGATAAGCGGTGAGAAGATGGATCCTATAGAGATTAATAAAGGAACCCGCCAGGGTTGTCCGCTTTCACCCCTATTATTTATATTAATGCTTGAAGTTCTTTTAAGGAAAATAAGAACGGAAGAAACAATAAAGGGAACTAAAATAAAAGGCGGTGAATACAAACTGAAGGTATATGCGGATGACCTGGTTATATTTCTTGAAGAACCAGAAACAAGTTTGGCAAAAACAATAGAGGTCTGTAACGAATTTGGTGAAGTAGTGGGATTCAAAATTAACAAAGAGAAAATGAAGATTTTAACCAAAAATATGCGAAAAGAAGAAGTTGAAAAACTGGAGTCGATGACAGGATCCAAAGAAGAGAAAAGGATTAATTATTTAGGAATCGTAATCTCCAAACAAAATAACAGACTGTTTGAAAAAAATTATATAACAAAATGGAGGGAAATAAAGAAGGACTTGCAAAACTGGTCGAAATTAAATCTATCACTATTAGGAAGAATCGCAGCAATTAAAATGATGGTATTACCAAAGATAAACTATTTATTCCAGAATTTGCCGATTATAACAAATACGAGATGCTTTCAAGACTGGAAGAAGGATATAACCTCTTTCACTTGGGCTGGGAAAAAGCCAAGGGTTAAGTGGAAAATATTGATTGATAACAAGGAAAGAGGAGGCTGTGGTCTACCCGATTTGAAATTATACTTCATTGCCAATGGGATGATGTGGCTAAAGGACTGGATTGAATTGAAGAATGACAGAATATTAAATCTGGAGGGAGCAGACCTTCGCTTTGGCTGGCATGGATATCTTTGGTATCACAAGGCAAAAGTAGACAAAGATTTTTTGAATCATTATGTAAGAAGATCCCTGTTTGAAATTTGGAAGACTTGGCAAAGGAAACTATATTCGAAAATACCGTTATGGGTATCATCACAAGAGGCGTTTTTGGGGAGATGGAAGGATCCAGCAGATAGATGGCTTGCTTACAGAGATTTAATCATTAATGATACAAAAGAAGGTCAATGAATTAAAACAAGAGAGGAACTGGTGGAAGAGGGATGGAACTGTCAGTGGTTCCCATACATGCAACTAAAAGAAAGATTAAAAATGGATCTTAAACTAGAGGGAATAGATACAATTACTCAAATGAATGGGAAAAAGTGATATTCGAGAAAAAGGAACACTTGACATCTCAATTTTATAAGTACATATTGGACCGAGAATTGGAAACAGAGACAGTTAAAGAGATAATGATCGTCTGGGCCCAAAATATTGGACATGAAATAAAACTACAACAATGGGAAAGAATTTAGAATATCACACAGAAGTTCACTTTGGCTCAGAACTTGAAAGAAAATTATTTAAAAATGCTACACAGATGGTACCTGGACCCTGTGAAGTTAAGCAAGATGTATAAAACAAAAGATAAGAACTGTTGGAAATGTACACAAGAGAACGGGACCTTTTACCACATGTGGTGGTTTTGTCTAAAGGCTAGAAGATATTGGAAAAAGATACATAAAATAATGATGGACATTCTTCAAATAGAGATCCCACTAACACCAGAAATTTTTTTACTTAATATGACGCATCAAACAGATAAAAAGAACAAAAGATATGAAGAAATAATTTTATATATGATAACTGCCGCAAGAATTGTATACGCAAAATACTGGAAAAGACCAGAAACACCTTTAATGGAAGAACGGTTAGATAAAGTTCAGGAATATGTAATATTAGATGATCTTACACGAAGAATGAAGGGGGGGAAAAGCAGTAAAAAAGTAAATGATATGAGATTAATCAAGAAATATATTAAAGAAAACTGACTAAAGTTATGCCAAGAGGAGAATAAATAAATAAGATTTAAGATAAAACATAGCAGTTTAGCAGGAAATTACTTAGTTAATTAATATTGCAACGTGAAGAGGCAAGTCTTCAAAGACATAGCAGATTTTAAGATATCACAGATGGAATATATTAAGGGGCTGTTCAAACTAGGGGAGGGAGAAAGTTTAAAGAATTGGATTATGGAAGACAGACAATAACTAGATGGTAGGAAAAATAGAAGATAGAAGAATGTACAGTATAATATGCAAACAAATAAGATATCTTAAATATTAATATGTATATATGTACAACTTAATATATAAGTATGATTTTATAATGGAAATATGAATATGACATAATGATATTCAACTGGGACAGCTTGGTTTTAATAAACAAATTAAAAAAAAGAAGAAAGTAGAACAATAGCACTATAGCACTGTACTGTGGAAATGGCCCTAGTGAATGGGACTTGCTAGTCACAAGTAAGTTAACTGCCATTTATTTTAGTGGGTCAGCTCAAGGTAGTACTAACACTGGATTTAGGCCACAGAGACAGGCTGTTAGAAAGCATAGTCTGATGGGGTGTTCACACATTACACTGTGCATGTGTTCATATGTACTATATGTATACAAGTTTTGATGTTTGTGCAAATCTCTGTATCTCTTTTCATTCCTAATAGGTACTGATGTACAAGAATCCAGTGTCTTTGGTTATCTTTCTAACTTTCAATTAAGAGTGGAGAACTGAAATAAAAGGACCTCAGTCACCACACGCTCATTATTGTGAGCCCTCAAGTTGTTTCCAACCTATGGCAATCTTGAGGCAAACCTATCAAGGGGTTTTCTGAGGCTGAGAATGTGTGGCGCAGCCAAAGTCACCCAGTGGGTTTCCATGGCCAAGTGGGCAATAGAACTCTGGTCTCCAGGATTATACAATGCTCCAATCACTCCCTAAGAATCTGCTTCCAAGATCATTTGTAGGTTTTGGTTTTGACTCACACACTCCTAACTGACTTGGGCTTAGGTTATCTGAAACTCCACATCCTCCTATACAAGCATGCTGCCCCAAATCTGAGATCCTTGGCATAGGCTCTGTTGCATATCTCGCCATTCCAAAAAGCTAGGTTGTTGGCTTTCTCGGTCACAGGACCTCAACTGTGGAACTCCCTCCAGAAGGAAGTCAGGCTGGCTGTTGAGTTTCTGATGGGCAGTTGCAACTGTGTTATTTCACATTGCCTTCGGACTTTAAAACCAGGTGCAGTTGTTTTTAACTAGGTTTTAGCACTATTTGAAAGAGATATTTTAGTCTGTTGCAATCTTTTTTTTACTTGTATCTGTAATGTTTCAAACGATTTTACTCATCATATGCTTTTACCCACTTATGTTTGGGGTCATGGTGACAGATAGTTTTAAGTAAACAAACAAACATGGGTATGTCTTATATTTAGAACTACTTGGAAATCACGAAAAGCAGTCTGAAGAACAAATAACACATTTCTAACATTTTCCATTGCATATTAAAATCTTCCCAAAGCAGTCAGATTCATGTGATCCCTTCTTTCCCTTTTCTTACCTCTCCCACCACTCTCATTTTCTAACTAAAGAGTTTGAGGAATTTTATAATGGAAGAATAAACATGTTTCTGCCTGTTTCAAGTTCAAATCAACACAGTGGCATGGTCCAGAAATTCCACACTTTTCTATCAGTGTCTACTTTCTTCTTCAACTATTGCACTTTGTTATATGAAACAGTTCTCTCAGTGATTAACAAGAGGCAGCCAATATCATAGACTCTTGATTTGCCACTTGGGGAATTTGAGTTGGGTGGGGTGGGGGTGACCTTGGAGTGGTGCAAGGGGACCGTAAAGGAAAGGGGAGGGCAAAAATGGGACCCTGAAGCTTCAGCAGGTGCCCACTTCTTTTTTCAAATAAGGCAACAGGAGTTTCAAATCTTGTTTTGAAGTCAAAATTCCTTAAAGCTCCTAGTAATGTTATTTTCCAAAGAAGGAACACTTATCATATACCTTATTTTAAAACAAATGTGTCCCTTTTTTTTTTTTTGGCAGCAGTGGCATCAGCAAAAAGGTGCAGAACTCTGTGGGCAGGGATGTTGCAAACGCAGCCCCCTGAGCCCCACAATGTGCCTCCTCTCACTTTTAAAGTAACAAGGCAGTGTAGCACTTACATTGTTCTCCACACACACACATACACACACAAGAGTGAGAGAGAGGGGAAAAGGCCTAGCACCTTCTGTGAATTGAAGTTATTAATTATACTAGCTGACTCATGTCCTGATACCATTCCTGGAATTAGAGGCAGTACTACTGCTGCTGCTATATGAAATCATTTCTATTTTTCACATCATAACTATGTGAAACATACCTATGTGAACATACCTGTAACTATGATTTGATTATTATGCCTATGAACAAATGTATTCCTTCCTAACAATTCCAAGGACTGAAATGCCACAGAAAATGAAATAGACACTGATCTAACAAAATAGATTTGTGTTTTTCCCACTGTTAATTTCTCTTGACATTTCTCTGCCTCCCCCCCCCACACACACACATCCACACACATCCACAAAGTTCCTTCCACTGATTTCTCATTCTTATTGTGTCAAGCACAGACACCATGAACTTACTTTTAAAACTGTTTTAATGTCTTGTCTTGGTCTCAGAGTCTAACTGTCTATTGGTTCTGTATGGGGTGCCCCAAATACCATTAACTTTGAAGTAATAGCTGCAGTCCAAACAGAACAACATTGAGCATTTGGTACACAGCAACTAGTCCTTAGCAAATTCCAGGGGCTCACCAGTGGAGACCAAGGCTGGAATGGTGGTGCTTTCCCCCCCCAGCTGCAGAGGCTGGTCAAACCTTTTTATTTCATGACGGGTAGCATGCTATCATGAAATTTCCACGAGTTTTGGGGTTCCAACAAGACTTCCAGTTTCACAGGAATCATGAGATCTTGTGAGAACCTCTCATATATGAAGGTTTATGTAGGCCTGCTGCATGTGTGCCATCTGATCTTGAGCTGGCATGGCAAGCAGAAGGAGTCTGTCCCATATTGCTCCACAAGAGACCTGGCAATCATGCATTCACCTGAGGCAGCAAACATTTGGGCAGGATATGCAGACTTTGAATCCTTATTGCCTATGGTAACTAAGCTTTATGAATATGTTGTAGCATATCTGTCTTTTTTTGTCTTTTCTTTTGTCCATCTGTAATTTCCCTAATGCCTACTTTCGATTTTCTATGTACTAATGGGAGCACCAGCCTTTCTATATGCTCATGTTACTTGGTCACGACACTAGTGTCACAGTCAAGATGATGATGATGATGATGATGATGAGAAGCATGTAGATTCCCTTCTTGGATTTGGTACTATGTATTCAATCTGCTCTGGATGTGATTTTAAACTTCAAAGGAGCTATCCGATGTGCTGTGCAATAGCCCCCAAATAAGTTCAGTAACTTGGATAGCTCATTGGAAATGGAAACTAAAGCCTGCTGCAGGTTCACTGTCTCACTAACACTGGCACCATCAATGCCCAGTGTGTGCAGGTATGCATCTTGATGTATCCAATGCAATTCCCATACGTATGTATTAATCTGATATGCATGAGTCTACCTGTCCTCCTCTGAATGCCAAACTATTCTGATATAAAGCTGGACTGAGCTATTGGGTTTTGAACTTTAACCACAATTGCTCTCAACATACAGTATTTTCTTTTCCTTCTGATTGCTTGCCACACTCCCTCTGCTGTTCCCAAGCACATATTACATCTCTTGAAATGTCTAATCAGTAATTTAAAAAAGTAACATACTTACTTTTGTCTTGGTTAATTATTTTTGTGAAACTTGTAGCAGAACTAAGACTTTACAGAAACCTCAAAAAAATTTTCAAGTTCTTCTCCTTGTTTCCTTAAATCCTATGTGGGTGTTTCGTGTACAAATCCACATATTACTAAATTTCCATGACCTCATTGGCTTCTCTCTATCATTACTTCACTCACCTGTATGGAATTATCTTACTTTTTTCTCAAGCTACTGAATCACTACTTTAATTTACATGTAAAGAGACAAGTGGCATAGCTCATACAAACTTATGAAAGAGTGCGCTGTAAAAATATTTAAATAGTTCATGAAACACTCGACATTTGCCAGCCTTGTGGTAGCTGTTTGCTACTTGAGAAGAAGCTAAAACCCAAGTGGCTTGCAGAAGCCAGAGAAGGCACTGAGTCAGCACTGACTAAAACAAGCACTGCAAAAGAGATCTTCCATCAAGGGAGAGATCTTTACTGGACTGGGTGTTTTGTAGGCAAATTGATGCTTCTCACATGCACCTCAAAGATGCATATCTCCATGGCTGAAAGCACCAGTTTCAGTGCTTGTTTGGGGGCATGTGAACACATGTATAGTACATCTTGAATGCTGACACTTATTAGATGCATACCTACGCCTGCCATTGACATGCAATGTCTGTGATTTTCTTTAGCACCAAATCCTTCTGCAGAGATGGGATTTTTCTCACTGCCATCTGATGATGGTCTTCTATGGTCTCAATTGTGGTGGATTTATTATGTATTTATTCTATCTCCACCTTTTCCCCAGCTCTGGGAGTCAGTGGCTTACAAACATCAAAACAGATACAACTGAAAACTGTCATCCACAAAACACACGTAAGCTAAAATATAATGAACTATCATTACAAATAAAACCATTTTTTAAAAAACATACTCATTAAAAAGAAAAAAAAGAGCAGCATGGTACAATTATTAAAAGTCCTTTAGGCCTACTGTAATGCCGGGTTTTAAAAATGAAGGTTTCCATGGTTTCCCTAATTTCACTGGGGTCCTACAATATAACTTACACAGACTAATAATTCACCTGACTCTCATATTGCAGTCCTGCATCAGGAAGCAGTTGTAAAAAGTGAGACTCTGTCTAATGTTCTCCAGTAAATGTTTTCAATATTTTTTTTAAAAAAATGTGTTTTCAGGTAACCTATTCTTGTTGCTGTTGTTTGCCTTCAAGTTGTTTCTGATTTATGGTGACCCTTAGGTAAACTTAACAAGGGGTTTTCTTAGCAAGATTCATTCAGAGGGAGGTTGACTTTGCCTTCCTCTGAGGTGAGAGAGTGTGACCTGACCAAGGTTATCTAGTGGATTTCATGGGCAAGTGGGAATTAGGCCTCTGTTCTCCAGAGTCCTAGTCCAGTGCTTAAACCACTACCTCATATTGGCTCCCTCTGACAATCTAAGATACCCTCAAAAACCGCATAATTTGCTCACCAGTCTTATCAAAGTCCAAGACAGCTACTGCTTCAGTTTCTTGTTGTTACATGTCTTGAAGTTGACCCCATCTTATAGCTACTTAGACTGAGACAATGTTGCTTCCCAAGGTCATCCTATGGGTGTCCATGGCTGATCAAGGATTCAAACCCTGGTCTCTCAGAGTCCTAGTACCGTACTCAACACTGGTTCTCACTGCTTTGGTTCTACCTGCCTCCCTGTCCAAAAAACCTGCCTCTCTTCTTTTTCCTATTCCTCAATAGCAACATAAATTATCATATAGCCAACTAACTATGGTTATCTATGTGCCGATAGTACCAGACGGGAACAAATGTAACTGAGATTAATGGCTATGAGAATTCAGGAAACATTGCCCTCATGCTGAATTAATTTGGTTTGCCTTCAGTTAATATCAACAGGTAGCGAAATCTAATTGTTCTGTGGTGATTGATGTCTGAAGAAGGATACATTAATGATACATTAGTGTAAAGAAGGATAATTGGAAAGAAAACATGGTGTCAGAGCTACAACCGATTTGAGCTGCCAAGAGGTTCAGAATGGAGTACTGCCAGCTGTTTATCATGTGCAAGGTATGGGGTGATGAGAGTGCCTTCATGGCTATATGTCAGTGGAGGCTTCTCTCTGTAACAGCCACCAAAGAACTGCAGAAAAAACCTATTTTCAGTTGTTAAAAAAAAGATGCTTGGGTGGTGAGAAAATTAAAAATACTTTTGTTTTCATGCAACAAACAAAAAATGTGTCTTATATACTCCTCCACTACTGGAAAGTGGGAAAAACAAGAAGTTATTGTGCCTTTTGGTTAGTTTCTTGAGCCAGTTAGTTTCCAATGGCTAAGTTAATAGCTGACTCATTCCAATTAGTTTAACCAGAATAGGTCATAGCATTTAAAATACAGTCCAGTATGACAAATTGTATGTTAACACAAACATTTTTAGACTAGGTAGTAGTACACTGGTTGCCAAAAAAAGAGTCTATGAGGAGTCCCTTTGGCTATGAAATGAGCTCTTTCTTTCTAGTTGTAACTCACACATATGTTTTATCCAGCAAGACCAGTAGGGCAGATAGAGCTCACTGACTTCTGAAGAGTTATTTAAAGAACAAGTTGTTTGGGTAAGTCTTTTAAATTTTAACAAAGGTACTAGAAATCTTTAAGAAGCGGAACAGTAAAAGCTGCTTGCAATTACCAGTTCCAAATACTATAAAAATACCATTGTGAAAATAAACAAAGGCTGTAATACTAATGTTTTAAATTAAGATTTTATTATTTATGAAAAATGGTAATATTTTGGGAAAGCCTAAAGGAAAACAGACACAATATTAACACAGGTTTTTTTTTTATGAGGAAACTATTTAGCTTTGGGAGAACTGATTACTGTACAAATTTATATGAGCCACTAGGTTCAATCAAATCATTATATTGCATTTATTACACATTATGTATTTTATGAATTCAAACACTACTTGGAAATCAGACCTAAATATTTATCAATAACTATAGCCTTCCAACTGGATTTAAAAAAAAAACTGTAGCAAATGTGTCTTTATGTTATATGTACAAAATACACAAAATGTAACTAAGAGGAAACCTGAATATGTTATCCTAATCCAGAGATGTAATACTTATTGCTAAAAAAAATTCATTCTATTTTCCTTTCTGTTCAAAAATAAGAGGTATTTTCTTTTTACATCACTCATAGTGACAGCTTGCATGTGTTTGTATCTTTTTATTTTGTGCAGTGAATTGTTCCTCTGCTGATTTCTGTTGTAAAGGCACCAGGTGGTGATAACTGAAATCTTTTGTTCAGATTCCCCCTTCTTACAGAGAATCTATTAGGAGGGGCCTAGAAGGGAAGAAATATTATGTGTGACGAAGGCTCTAGATGTTTCCCATAGTGTTTAAAACTGTGAGAAGGATGTTGAAGTAATGATCTTTACAAAACATGTCTCCACCTGTCCCTTATTGTTAACATTCTTCAGTCTTTTCAGGACCAGAACCCACCTTAACTTTAACCTACAACATGGATCTCATTTTTCATTTTGCACAGTATACACGTATCTTTCTTCTTTGTTTCTCTGCCTGCCTCTCTCTCTCTCACACATGCACACATCTCCCTTTGTTTCAAAAGGAAGGAATGAAGGAAAGAAATTATGCAGATGCAACCTGCTTTAGGCAGGATTGATTTTATCATTAGGCAGGGTAAGGTGGCTGCTTCACAGAGCAGATTCAGAATGAAATGAAAAGCCAACAAATGGTTATTCAATTAATTGTTAGTGTATATTTAGGGACAGCGACAGGGATAGGAACATGTGGGCCTTTCTGCTTCATCTGCAACAATCACTGACAGTTTCTGGAATACTGTATACAATACCTGGTAGATGACAAATTATACTTAAACTACAACCTTCCTTTCTACCACCCTCTACAAAAGGCATTGAAGCTGCACACAAAAAGTGGATTGTGTCAGACATTCAAGGTTCTGCTGATAGTTTAACCAGATGTCTCCTACAAGCACAACATGGGTTTTAAGCTCTCAGCTATGGGGGCACAATTCAGTCCTGAATATTTTGGACATCCTGTATAGCAAGCAATAGGATTCCAGTTCTGTATGGATTCCTGTTATTGTGTGTCAACTCCTTTACAAAACAATAGGTTGGATCCAGATTTAAGTGTCTCCAACCAGGATGGTGGAAATAGTTTCCACACCCTCTCTTTCCCATGGAAACCTTTCAACCCTCGAAAATGCTACAGAGAAAATTGAGAGACCCTGCTGAATGGTGTAATCTATGGTATCAAGAGAAGGAGATCCTTCAAAATAGGTGGATGCACCTTGTCTGAGCAGAGTATTTTTACCTACAAATGGCAAATAAATTCAACCCACATTAGGGTTTTGGTGACAAACATTTTACTCAGTGAAAAATCTTTCTGGTGGGAACATTAGTTAGGAGCGCTACCATGAAACATCTGGATTTTAAGGAAAGTAAGACCTTTTCTGCATTAGACTGTTATAGTGCTATTATTCCACTTTCAACATACTATGGAATCCTCAAAGGCCCTTCCCTAACCTGCAAACCCCAGGATTCCATAGGATGTTGAAAGCGGAATAATAGCACTATAACAGTCTAGTGCAGAAACCGCCTTAGAAGACTATGGCACAGCCATCTATCATGAAGATAGATCATGCCATCACAGCCATCTATCATGAAGATACAAATATCAGTGTAATAGATGGAGATCCCATTCAGTCTGTTTCCCTTCCTCCCTTTTTTCCCCAACCCCAGGTCTTTACCATTGAAAAGAAAAACATTGAACAAAAGCAATTAACTGAAATATGTAGGAGGAAGGTTTGGTATGAACTAATGTGGGGAACAGCAGCTGACCCATTTAAAATTCTAAGTAGGTGACATATTTTTGTAAGTTGCATCAAGTCTGCCTATAAATATCTTCTCTTTTTACATTCCACAAGATTTCTATGGTTAGCTGAGGCAGGCCAATTGATGACGCCCTCCACGTATCAAATGAAGACACAAAAGTTATTTAAGAAGTTGCTAGCCACTCTCTAGCTTAGGAACACCTTCCCTCAGAAGTCTGACAAATTTCAGCATGTGGGCCATTTTTGAGTGGATATTTGGGAGACAGAGAAGATATCAATTTTTTTGTACATAGGTTATGAGTATATATTAAGAATCCACACTACATCATATGACACAAACTCACATTAGGATAAAGGTAGACATATATTTTGCAAATCTGTGCTATGATTGTGACACTGTAGGTTTATTTCCAGTCTCTTAAGTGGACTTCCACCTTTGCAAAACTGGAAATTCCCCCCCAGTGTTTTACTAGGGTTCTGCCAGCCTTCCAAAGCTGATTCCCACGCTTGGAACAACTGGCAATCTCCCCAACTCTATCGGTATGCTGCCACCCCCCCCCGAATTATGAATTACTTAGACAGAACAGGAGGGACTCTGCCTAATCTCTAAGCGTAAGGATCTTCCCCCTCCTCTTTCCCCTGAGTGAGAGGGCTCCTATGTAGTGTGTGCCAACCCTGGCGTGGAAATGGAGAGAAACGGAGGTTTATAGAAGTGTTTTAATCAAGACATGCAAATAAACAATATATACTTGGGAGACTCCCCTCTCCCAGGTGCACTTAGTTACAAGAATTTACAAAACAGATATAACAGCACAGATACATTCTTAAGATCAGCCAATTCCCAAAATAACAACATCCCTAACGCGACTAACTACTTATTTGTAGTTACTCACAATTAGGTTATAGGCGTAGATGGTCTAAAGGAGGAGAGAGGGGGGGTCCAGGAGACACAGCATGCCTGCCAGCTCAACTGGCCAGCTCTCCCCTCTCTCTTTCTCTCTTTCTCTCTGGCCACATGGCCTCTCAGAAGTTTTATATTTTCCTCCTTGGAAGGATCTGGAAGCATCTCCAAGATGCCCACCTCTTTTCCTTTCGGTTGGTCAATTCTCACCTTGTGACCTGTGATGCTGACTCTTTCCTTTTGGTTGGTCAACTCTCACCCTGTGACCCTTGATGTAATCCTAACATCTCATTAACCCTTGGTTTACCTGAAGAGGGAAGTGTCTCCCTTTGATAAGTCTAGATAATGGGAAGCCCCATTATCACAATGATGTAAGCTCTACACAATATTTTAAAGATCCTTCCTAACACCTATTTCATACCCTCCCACATTTCACAGGCAAAAACAGGGACATGTGTGGCCAAGCAATATCAGTGTGTGGTTAAGATGGCCAAAGTTATGAATGAAGAAGAACAGAAAAACTGAGAGGGGCTGTAGCAGTTTGCTGTTATGGAACAAATGTGGGACAAATTGTCAATCTGGAGGAGACAAAAGAGTAATTATTTAAAATTTCTAGGTTCACCTCTTACTAGCACTGTTGATTAAAGTTGTAAATTGCCTACATCCTTGCTATTACAAACTTACAACTGAAACCAACAACTTTATGACGACCATTAAGTAACTGTTTCAGAAGATTCCACAAAGAAAATGAGTGTGCTTACTATGGAAAGAAAATGGTGGGAATTGTGGTAATGATGGGGGTGACTCAGGGTTACAAACTATAAATAACTTTAATGGACTGTTCACATTTCATGTAGAAAGTTGGTAGTTACTTTTGTGAAGGTGAAATGTTATGCATTATGCAGTATAATTATATGCTTGTGTACTCTGAAATAAATCTCACTGAGTTAAAGGTTGGTCCTGTCCAGGCAAATGCGCACAGAAATGCAACGCACCGTATCTACTGGTGGATTGTGGGCCAGTGTATTTGTGAAGATATAGAAATTTTACATCACCAAAGCAGCACATATTTTGATAAACCTTTGCCCTCTTTTCTATGATTTATATTTGAAGAAACAAATAATAAAATAAAGATTTCCAAAATCACACTTTACAACAGAAATGCAGAGGAAATTGACATAATAACAGATCCAAAACAGCATAAAATAATTCAGTTCAAAATTCAGATGCAGCCATTATGTAAAAAACAACAACAACAACCCAAGAAATAGATAAGTGTTAAGGATTCGTGTAAAACAAAACAAAACAACTGACAGATGTCTAAAGTTTATGCAAGATTCCTATTTGCTTCTGGTATCCACTGACTACCAAAGATGGAACATAGATTAGATCCTCTAAAGCTGACCCTAGGGTTCACACTGATTCATATAAGAGACTTATGAATCCAGGGCCAAATTAAGGTATGCTGTGTCCTCAACTATGTCATGTCTAGAGCCTCTGTGACTTAGTCAGACAATGTGTCTTAACAAATGGGAGGTTATTTAGCTTCTCTTTACAAGTCCCTCATAATCTGAATATATCTTACTTAGTTTGTTCCTAAATCCAGTACTATGTGATGCTGAGGGCTCGTTTTTCAGAGGGCAAAATATTAGGGCAGACAAATATCCCTAAACCATGATTTACCTGTTATATATTTGGAAGCATAAACTATGATTTGCATTCTAAACTATAGTTAATTCAAATAATGGTTTAGTGTGATGTTAGCAATCAGCCACTGGCTGTGTTCTGATATAATATTAAATTGCAGTTTAGTGCTACATGTATGAGCCTGTGGCTTACACACACCCCACCACAACACTCAGATATGGGAAGAGACTGGGAGTGTCTGTCAGTTTTCAGCTACCTACTGTTTTTCAGTTCATTCATGAATTTTAAACTGCAGTTTGTCCAAAAAAGCTTTCTTTCTTTAAGTTTTGATTTTGGCTTGTCTGGAAAAATGATATTTAAAACCCAGTTTAGACTAAACATAGCAAAAACCCAGTTTGGATAACATGATAACTGTACTTTAAAACTGAAGCCAAAAAAAAAAGCCCCACAAAAACTCCATTCTCTCTCTCTTGTGGGTGGCCTGAAGGTGGAAGGGGATATGGAAGCAGACTCGTGCATGTAACTGTAATGGTTTAGCAGGTCAATATCTTCACTGCCTCCATAAAACTCTTGCCTTTCCAGTACAGAAGAGCAGAAGGATTTTTGGACTCTCTCTCATGTTGAGCAATATGAACTCACAAAACAAAACACCCTGTTTCATTCACAAATGGAACAAGAAATTATCTGCATTTATTGTTCATACAACATAACTTGCTCAGCATCTTGGCTCTTTGTGTTGTTGCACACTGAGCATTCAACCATCTAAGGGTGGGTACAGGATTATCAGACCTCTGTGATTTCAGAGTGTAGATGCACAAGTTCTGACCACTCACCAGTTTTCCACTGCTCAAGATCAGCTGAGGAACATGGCATTGGTTGGAAATATGATGCCCTGGGTTTGGAGATATAAAATGGGTACAAGCAAGGAACAGCATTTCATTATTTGAACCATAACTTATGGCTTTTTCATTCTTCCACAAGAATGAGAGACCAGTCATTTAAGAATTATACACATTAGCATCCTAGACTACATCCTACATTCACAGAATAGAATAGAATAGAATAGAATAGAATAGAATAGAATAGAATAGAATAGAATAGCAAAATGAATCACCATTCCATGAGGGGGTCTGGGGTTACTACTTCTGTAATGACCTACCCCATGTCTTTTGGAAATGGATTAGCAGACATTTCTGGGAAATTTATTACTTTCCCTCCAGAAGTTTTTTTTTAATTTTAATTAATTTTTTTAATTTAACCTTAATCCTTAAGGTTTTTTTTTAAATAGATCTGGAAAAAAATTACAGTATGTAATGTGGATAAGCTCTCCACTTGCGTTATTTCATTTCTTTACCATCTAGCTTTCCCAGCAGTTGTCTTTCTATATGAACTCCTTGCCTCTTAATATCTCACAAACATTCTGAGGTTTCTTTTCCTCCTGAAGATTTCAGAATATCTTCTTCCTGCAGATTACCATCCTCTCTCCACTGCTACTACTCTGCCAGACTTCCATCTGTTTTCATCTAGCCTGACTCACTCTCGATTCCTCTCATTTAACACATAATTTTTTCTGCATTATTACAACACTCTTTATTTCAAAATCAATTATTGGTTCCCAGTGTATACTTTGCACAGGAATAAGAACATTCGGGAAAAAAAACAGTATGTAGAAAATAGAAGGCAAATTGTACTTCCATGTTCTATTTAGCATTATCAACTCATTAATTTTTTTAACTTGCTCAAATGCATGTTTTTAGGCAGATTGATTATATTTAAATACATTTACGTTATTACACCAAATTATAGATCTCTACCTTTTTTAGATACTATCAGCCCAATGCTGTACATGTGTACTCAGAAGTAAGTCACACTGAGTTCAATAGAGCTTACTCCCAAGTAAGTGGGCATATGATTGCTTTCTGATAGAGGCATAAGGTATTTTCCACTAATAAGCAAAGAGTAATTTTCAGTCTGTAGTCCAAACAAATAGAAACATATGTCTTCAACTCTTGTCTCTAACAGTTAATCAATTAAAGGTTTAAGACTCCTGACACAAAGACTGGGGAAGCCACAGCTTTCTAGACATTTCTGACTTCAGTCACCAGAAGCCCAGCCAGCATAGCTAGTAAAAAGGCATAATGGAAGTTGTCCAAAGCTTCTGAAGGACCAATGCTTCTCCAAACCTGACTTAAGCCAGTTAAGGCTGACCTAGTTTTAAAACAAAATCCTTTAGTTTGAAATTGGCTCCATTTCAATGCTACTAATATTTTGACACCACTCCCTTAGCAGCCATTAGTACACATCACAGGATATATACCTTCCCCATCTAAACGCTTTCTTCTCACACCCCACACCACTCGTTCTCAAGCAGTGAAAACAACTCCTTCCTTTCTCAGTACTGCTCTCTGATGTTTTCTGCTTTCATTGTAATATCCTCCACTGCTCCATCCCAGAACACTTCAGCACAATGAATGACTTTTAAAGAATCCATTGCGGAAATTTGAACACACGCCAGCACAGCTCACCGTAAAGTGGCGTGACCTGCCTGTGTGTATGAGTGTCCCAGGTCTTTCCTCTCTGGTTCCTCTTTGCTCTCTTCACTGTGGGCTGCCTGCTTCCCTGCATGCAGTCTTAACAAAGTAGTAAGAAGGCTAATTTTAGGGTACTTCATCATAGTGCCAAGGAAAGGCATGGTGTCATTTCAAAATCACCAGCATGTGGCATTGCTTTGAACAGCTACTTTTCTGAGTAGAGGAAAAGAATTACCGTAAAGCTTTGATCTACTTACAGGGCAGCATTTGGAATTTCATGGGAATGTATGTTAAAGTAGTATTCATCAATCCTGAGGGAAAATAAGCAAGAAATAATTATGTAGACAGATGTTTGAAACAAATATCCCATTTCACTCATTATAGTGACTCCATATTCAAACCTCCATCACGTCCTTGCTTTCATAACTTTCTACGGCATACCCCCCAACTCTCTCACTGATCAGATCTCAATACATCCCTGCTTCTGACATTTGTTCCTCTAAATGATCACAGCATGGCTGACCTCATCATGAGGCAAATGCCTCAGAGATATTGGAATCAACAAAACAGCAATGAGGTACTGGAGATTTTAGTGTCATCTCCAATCTGGCTCTGAGTCCTCCCCCCACCATTTTCTTTTTAAATTTTAAAGTTTCTTCTCATTTTTTTACCCTGCTGTACCATGTCTTCTAGTTTATAAGCCTGCAGCCACAAACTTTCTTGTTTTTAAACCCAAGTATAATTCTTAAATTTTAGGTACTTTGGATAATAGCATTAACAACATTTTAAATAATTTGATTTTCAATTCCAAGGATTGAAAATTGTTTTTTTCTTGCATGAATCACTGGCATTTCCTGTTACTACTTACAGTTCTACAGTTATCAATGCTAATAATGGAAGGCAAAAGTATTGCTGTTGTCCAGCAGGGTTTGAAAAAGCCCTAGTAGACTTCTAAGAGAGGTTGTCATATGTCTTTAAGAATTCTATAAAGACATTTTAGATTAGTTAAAACCAACTATTTCTAATATTTAAGTATTAGGTTTATGACACAACTTGCCATTTGCTTCTATGTGGCCTGATTATAATTATGCTGTTGATTTTGTAGCATAAGGTTAATAGTCTGGTTCCCTCTGCCTACAAGCAAAGACACTGCTACTTGAAAATATTACTCTTGCAACTCAAAGAACTAAAAAGAGAGAGAACAGGTAGGATAAAAAGGCCAAACAAATAATCTTTAAAACAAATGTTTCTATTTACTTTGCTTAAATCAATATGCAAAATTATTTCTATTAAACAAAATGATACTAAGAAGCTTTAAATTTAAAATTACAGTGTTAGTTTCCTTTAGTACAGTGGTTCTCAACCTGTGGGTCCCCAGATGTTCATGGACTTCAGCTCCCAGAAGCCCCAGCCACTATGGCCAATGCTCAGGGCTTCTGGGAGCTGAAGTCCACGAACATCTGGGGACCCACAGGTTGAGAACCACTGCTTTAGTACTAAACATATTGACTATTTAGGATCTTTAGACATTTATAATCATAGGAAATACATATCATTTGTGTCTATTATCTCATTTTCTCTGAGACCCTGTATTGCTTTCTATGCTCTACACTCAATCTTTACAAAAACACATATTTGGAATGTACAGAATGGCCTCCTTTTCTTTTTCAAAACCAAGAAATATGACATTGCATAAGTAAGTACAGAAGAAATACTTTTTCTAGTTTATAAGAAAAATAAATTGCAATCTCCATTGAAGAACATCTGTTTTTTAAAAAAAATGAGAAACTGAGAAGTTACTGTAGCAATTTCTGATATCTGCTTCAGGATACCTGTAGGCTTTGAACCCACATCTGTGAGCAAGAACCCCTCCTAATACATCACTATCTGTGCTCATGCAATGGTATTTCCTCTCTTGGGCCCCAAAAATGAAGAAAATCAAAACCAGTTATGAGATTGTCAGAGTAGATAGTGAAAGGGCCCAGTATCTTCACTGACCAGGAAACTAACGGTGATTACTGTAACTAATGTAGCTTTCTATCAAAATCAGTGTTAAATAAGTATGTTGAAAAGTGCTCTGACACAAATATCGTTCACAAAATTCATTTTAACTTTTAGGTCATTGAAGTTTCTCCAGCATTTCATGGGATGGATAACTTGTGGCTATTCATATGTTGACAGACTTCAGCTGTCATCAGTCCTAGCTAACATAGCTAAAAGAGGGGGATGATGGGAGATGTAATCTAACAAAATACCACTGTACCGTAATACTTAATGGAATAAAGAATATATTCACTGATTAGTGAATGGAAGACTCAGATAAATTTTTCCTATGGGTTGATGGTCCCTGATAGAACACAGCTTAGTTTTAATTAATTGCTGTAGTAAGTTCTTTCTTTTTGTAATTGACAAGCTTCCTTACCATTTCATTTTCCTTTTTAATTTTGATCCCCAGATCTCAGATTCTTATAACCTCTGCTTCATGTTATATATCCTTACTCATGCTTTGGTGAACTTCTGTGAAGTTCAGATCCCTCACTTCCAGTGCTGGAAACATTTGTGCAAATGTAATTTTCTTGTATATACTAATATTTTTACACACTTTCAGTACCAAACTGAGAAATGGTGAACATTTCTTTTCTGTACTGGTTACCTATAGGAATTTAAACAGGCATTATGATACTTGTAACCAGATCCTAAATATATTATTGTGTACTTCACTTCCACTTCCTCAAGTGCTGAGAAATTTCAAGAAGGTGCTACCTGAATTTTGGAAGAGGAAAGCTGGTGCTTTTGTAGCATGATTCAGAAAAAAATCAATCTTTTTTATTGATGGACAAAAAGTTTAATGTCATACTATAAGTGAATGGAGGCCACTTGCATTCCTACCAGCAGCAGAACTGCTACGTTACACTAGAATAGATTATTAAGAAAACACACCCAGCACCCATGATGTTTCTTGCTTTTGCTTGAACATTTATTCACCTTCCTTTTTTTCCTAAAATTGCTCACACTTGTCTTTTCATATTCACATCAATTTCTGTTCCTTAAGTGGTATATGTGCGTGTCTGTATGAGAGAAAAATGTTTCTTTTCTTCCCTTCCTTCTTTTTTCAGTTCTGGCAATGTTCCTTTTAAAATACCAAAGGATATCTCCAGCTGTTTCCTAAATGTTTGCTCCCTTTGGGCACATATTTACTAGGCATCCTGACCTATTATCATCTGATCAACTTGACAAAGGAAGGTTGTTTACCAGCAGTAAAAAAAATGGTTGTTTGGCCACTGAGTTCAACAATGTTACAAAATATATTTACTTATGTAGATTTGTGGCTGCTCATTCCCAAGTCAGTGGCGGAGAATCCACTCCAGACTTTATTCCAGGCTTTAGGTGAGCTCTCCAATGTTCTGAAGTCTATTGATAATTAAATACCTTGGACAGCTTCTTTAAAGGTAGCCAAAAGCTCACTGACATGTCAGCCACCACTGCAAAGCTATAACTATTTAAGCAGTTCTATCACGGAATCCCACTGGGTGACCTTTGGCATGTCACACATTCTCAACCCCAGGAAACCCCGTGACAGGTTAACGTTAGGGTTTTCATAAGTCAGAAATGACAACAACAACAATCTTAAATCACATGTCTAGCTTGCCTTTACCCTCACGTGTGGTTTTTCCGGATCCTTTTATCCTCATAGGTTTGTAACACAAGATTAGACTGGAAGACAATGAGTGGCCCAATGTCACCCAGGGAACTTTATGTCCAAGTGTGCTTTTGAAGCCAGTTTTTAACTCCATTTTAACTCCGTTTAACTCCACGCTTTTTTTTTTTTTGCTCAATTATTTCCTCAGTTAACATTGCTCAGGAGCAGCTTTTGAATCACATAAGTTTTACAGTTATTTAGAACTCTTTTTCAGGCAGGACAGAAAACAGAAAAAAATTGATATTAAAGAGTTCTTATCACAAAAGCCTTGCTTACTCCTAATGAATAGACCAATGGAATAGTTTATGCTATGCTCCTACGTACTATTGTTTAGTCAGCCCTCCATATCTGTGGCTTCTGTATCCATGGATTCAACCTGCACAGCTTGAAATTATTAAAAAAAAATCCAAAAAGCAAACTCTGATTTTGCCATTTTATGTAAAATATATATTATGTACACCATTGTACATAATGGGACTTGAGCATGCACAAATGTTGGTGCCCATAGGGGGTCCTGGAATCAAACCCTAGTGAATACTGAGGACCCACTGTACTTTACAGTGTATTAATACATTTTAAAGTATTGTTTACTTTAGTTTCGGTTTGATCAACTGATTCAAACCATTTTAAGAATGTGTTTCCACATTAAAAATGATTTTAATCTTTGTTATTTTTTAAATACAAGTACTTAAAAAAAAACTATAAGTGGCAAGCAATCTTGTTAGACCACATTTCCCTTTTTTCATACTTCAAAAGGGAATGTCTTTCCTAAATGGTGCCTGTTGAGTACTTGATATCAGGGCTGGCCCTGTCATTTGACAGAGTGAAGTAGCTGCCCACACAGCATGTAATAAAAGGACATCCAACTCATTTTTTCACGCATGGTGGTCATGTAAAATAATGAAAAAATATTGGAAACAGTTACATAGGCAGATAGAATCGATACTGAATATCCAATTTGAAATGGCAGCTGAAGTATATTTGTTATCGATGTGGGGGAAGGATCTTGATAAGACAGTGGGGAAACAATTATTTTATATGACAGCAGCGGCGAGGCTAGTTATAGCGCGTAGATGGAAAGAAAGGGTCGCACCGTCGATAGAGGAATGGGAGTTGAAATTAATAGAGGTGATTCAAATGGATAAACTAACAGGTATATTAAGAGGAGAAAGTAAGAATATGATCGCAAGACAATGGGAGGAAGTACTACAATATATCAAAAATTCATGAGGAGAAAGAGAATGGGTTAAATTTTTGGTTGAAATCTTGTTAGGGATATTTAAATTGGATTTGGAAAGAGGGATACCAATTTGAGATAGAAGGAGGATTAACTGACTCAAAAGTCAAAGATGGAAGTTGGGGATTTAGCCAGGAGTTAAATAATAAGTTAAACAGTGTGTTTGAGTTTGGTAAATATGTATTTTTTGTTGTGAAGGTATGTGGATATGATTGTTGTTTTTTTTTTGTTCTTTCCTTTTTTTTTCCTTTGTGTGTTGTGTTTTTTTTCTTTTCTTTTTTTTATGTGTTAATATTTAAGTTTTGTGTAATATGTGTAATTATTGTTTTCTTTTTTAAAAATAATAAAATTTATTAAAATTTTTTTTAAAAAAGGACATCCAACTGTTCGTAATTTACTTTCAGTTTTACTGCCAGGAAGTGAAAGAAACGCTTGTGACATTTTCTGCTTCAGGTATCAAAATATTTTGACTTACTTAGAATATTATGTATCTTGACTTTTGGGAACGGAGGTACCAAAATGTCAGCCCTGCATGAAATGTATATCCAATCAAAGAATAAAAATAAGGGGGAAAAAACCCTTTTCCAGAAATACTATTTTATGTAGATGTAAACCCACAAAGGAATAGTTGATTAGATGTCATTAATGGCATGACTATTATCTAGCACCAACTGGTAGTCCAGAGAAAAAGACATAAAAACTAAGCCCTTATCCCATGGACTGTCCCCTCTAAACAGTGCTGACTGACCCTCATTCAGAAATACCTGAGGTATTCCCTAGTGCAGTTCCTTTTGTTTTGGAACAGAAACTCTTAATGGGGTGTTGTGCTTGCATGTTTTTAAAAAGGTTTTCAACGTGATTTAAAGTTTTAACTTTTGCGTTTTTAATAGAATCGCTGTTTTGAATATTTTGTGCTAATAGTTTTTCTTGTTAACTGTATTTTCTTTCAACTGCTTATAAGCCTCTGCTGGGAGAAAAGCGGGATATAAATTTAATAAATAAATAAATGTGTTTACTAATTACACATTCAAGCCACCCAGTCTTGTGGAACTTCGTAACGGAACTGTAAGCCTTCTCCCCAATTCCAGGAAAGCGACTTGGCGAGGTACAAAGAGCTAAATAAGTACACACCCGCCTGCTTCTCTCTCCTTGGGCCTCCTCTTCCCTCGCAAAATAACTGGGGCCGAAGTCTCTCGCCTTTTCCCCTCAGGGGAACGGGGCAGGGCCGAGGCAGAGAGCGCCCGCTCCGGCCTTCTACGCAAGAGGGTGAGGCGCTTGCGCGTTGCGAGGACCAAACCGGCGCTTCTGGGCCTGTTCTCTGTGGCACGCCGGCACGCCCGGCCGCCCGCCCGCCCGCCCGCACACTCCAGGGCCCGGCGGGAAGCGGAAGAGGCCGCCTCGCCTGCGGGAAGCTCAGGGCCGGCCGCTGTCGCACAGGAGCTCCGCGGACGCCCATTCGGCGCCCGGCCCATTCTTGTGGCGCTGCGTTGTGTCAAGAAGGAAGAACCGTGATTTGGAGTAGGTAGGTCGGCACGGAGACAGCGGCTCAGGGCGGAGCCGGGGCCTGACGGAGAGGCGCGGAGGCGGCTTCAGAGGCCCCCCCGTGGCAGGAGGGAAGGAGCTGGGTTTCGGCGGGTTATCGGGCAGGCGAGGCGAGGCGGCCAGGTCCGCCTCTGAGGCTTCGCCTTCCTTGTGCCTGAGAGCCCCGTTCCAAGGCAAGAGTTCGTTCGCCGGTCGTCTGGGAGCCCCATGTGGTGGCGGGTGGGGGTGCGGGGGCGTTTACACGGGGCACGTCGGAGTCCAAGCTGGGACTTTTGACAGCGCGTGAGAGTAGCCCCGCCGCCGCCGCCGCCGCCGCCGCCCTCTCAGGCTCCTCTTCTTTTCGACGAGGCCGCGGTGGGTGGGCTGCGTGGGCACGCGAAGTGGGTCTCCCTAGCAGGCAGGCTGGCTGAGTCGTTTCGCCAGAGAAGTCCCAAGTCCCAGACAGAAACGTGGTGAGGGGTCAGAGGAAATGGAAGTATGGGAGGGAAGCGTTTTAGGACAATGCCTCTTGAGCTGTCTGACTGAAAGGCTTCCCCCGCACGCTGCGTCAGAGACTGGCAACGCGTTTGTGCCCATTGACTGCAATGGTTTTCTTTCCTTCCTGGAAACTCACTGAGGACCAGCAGCCAGTAGCTTGCAGATTGGTACCGGTTCACAGGCCGCTTCTTTGACTATAACTTGTCTTATTTTGTTAAGAAGTAGGTAATAGAATTTGCCTGCAAGAAGAATGATGATGGGTTTCAACTGAGAGACTAGGAAAATTTATGGAGGGTAAATAGGGCTGGTCCAAGACATTTTGCTGCGGAAGGCAGAGCAGGAAATGATGATGAAAGATATCCAAGGCTGGTCAAGTTACTTTGCTACTGAGAGAAAAAGAAAATTAAAAAAATGCAACAGTATTCATAGAAATAATAAGCTGATTCTCATTTACAACACCCAAAATCTGCTGCCTGAGGTAGATGCCTCACTGTGCTTAATGGTAGGATAGACCCTGAAAGCAGCTAATTTTGCTAGAGGACAAGGGTGCTAGAGGAGTGTTGTCCTCATCTCCAGCTTGCAGGCTTCTCACAGGAATCTGGGTGTCCATTCTAGAATATGGAAGGCTGGCCCAGATGGGACTTTTCTGAGCACTGATGGTTTGACGTTCTTCCATCAAGGTAGCCAATAACGTTTGCACCTGGTGAAAACACTGGAAGACAGGAGCAGGTTTACTTCATAGTCTGCAGTTGGGAGAGACTGATTTTTGTTTTCTTTAAAAGGCAGGACAAAACAAAATGAGCATATACAGTTCTCCCCCACATTTGTGGGTTTGACTTTCACGGGTTTAATTATTTGCGGTGCCTGCTTGTCTCCCCCCTCCTGCTCCTGGCTGCCAGCACAGTCATGCAGGTGAGAGGCAAGGAAGCGCAGGGAAGGGAAGACCTTTCCCACCCTGTGCTTTCCTGCCCTCTCTGCCAATGCAGTCATGCAATCCGGGAGTGAGAAAGCACAGAGAAGGGAAGATATTTTTCCCTATTCTCTCTGGAGCAGGGGAAAATATCTTCTTCCCTCTGCTGCACTCTCTCGGCCCCACCCCCGAGCACGTGGGGGGGCAGGGAGTGCAGGGAAGGTTGTTAGTGTTTTTTTTGACTTTGACGAGGGTTCTGTGTCTCTAACCCCCACAAATGTGAAGGGCCTACTGTAGTTTCATTGAGAAGGCCAGTGTTGTCTTCCATCACAGCTCTGTTCAGTAAAAGTCTAAAGAACAATCCTTCCCACACATCTCAGATTTTTACTGATGTGACATTGTATTCAGTAGAACTCATTTCCAAATAAGATCAAAACTGTATACATCAGTTCCATATGTACTTCCATGTCACCCCGCCATCACTCTCATCAAAGGGTAGAGAGACTGAGTTGCCCTGTCTCACCTGTCGGGGGTCTTGGATTGGGTTCCACTATATTTGCTTTGTCAAAAGGTACTTCCTCTGTAATCCTTCTCTTGTACTTGACTTTAAGCCAGTGGTTCTCAACCTGTGGGTCCCCAGATGTTCGTGGACTTCAGCTCCCAGAAGCCCTGAGCATTGACCATAGTGGCTGGGGCTTCTGGGAGCTGAAGTCCACAAACATCTGGGGACCCACAGGCTGAGAACCACTGCTTTAAGCCAAGGCATAAAGATGCACTGTATAAACCCTATAGCTCAGTTCGTTACTCAGTAAGCTCCACTGTATTCAAGAGGGCTTATATCCAAGTAAGCGTGTATATAGTTGACGCCTGAGTGTTTGCTTTTTAATGCTCTTCTTACCACAACAATTCCTGTTAATATGTAATAATTTAGAACCCCAGAGATATCCAGTCAAATAGTTTCTTCCCTGAGTGTTCTTGTACTCATGGGTTCATGAACTTCCTATGTGCAGCTGGTTGCCCACTGTGTGAACAGAATGCTAGGCTAGATGAGACTTTGATCTGATCCAGCATGACTTTTCTTTATGTTCACTCTATTTCCTTTTGCTTTATAACAGACAAAACTTAATGTTGATCTTCAGGTGCATGTTTTTGTATTCTTGCATTCAAAGTGTACTGTACCACAGTTGCCAGAGCACCAGAAAAGAGTTTAAAACTCTCTGAAGGTTTAATTCGCTGTAGATTTGTTTTGAGTTCTGTTGTGTTTTGATGAAAGGACTTTGAACGTCTAGAGAGTGCCATGGTAATGCAACTATTTCTTCTACTACTGCTAAGAATCCTAAAATTCCAATAAGATGTAGTGTTTTGCGGTTAATGTGAAAGTGGTTTAATGTCTGCTTCTAAAGCTTGCAGCCTAAGTAGTATCTCTTTGTGTTTTAACTGCACTAAAATATTTCCATATTAGAAATAAAGTGTGGGCTTCTGCTGTCTGTGCGTATGTGGATTAGGAACCTCTATAGATGTGCATAGTAGCTCCTGTGCACCTGAGACCAAAAGTTACTGGCAAAAATAAGCAAGTGTTTAAAAAATATGTGATTTTTTTTATTTGGAGTATCGACAAAAATAGAACATGGTATGAGAAAATTAAGAGTGTGCTGGCTCATTTACATGGGAGTAATGAGAATGTGCTAGCAAAAGGTTAATTATTAAGCATGCGAAGCATGTGAAGCTGTGGCAGTCTGGAAATGTTGAACTGAAATCGTGGACTTAATGGCAGTAGGCAAAAAGAAAACATGTTCTGGAATAAGGCAGATTAATTCTAAAATAAAGAACATGGTAATTTTTTTTAACATGCCATTTTGGAATTTCCTTTTGCTGTTTTTATCCTAGAATTGAGAGACACTAGTTGGAACTCTTTTGTGCAAAAGTGTATTCTCTGTCACTTGTAGTTATAAAAGTAACAGCATGTTCTCGCTTCTGTTATGTACTTGAAGGAGGTGTGTGTGCTTGAAAACTTACGGAAGGAAGACACCTGTGGAAACTAGTTTTAGTCCTATGGTAGACAGATGGGGATTCAGAGTTTGTTAGTGTTCATTCTGAGTAACACACATTTCTGTGGTACATATAAGTGACATAGCAAAAATGACTCACACTGTGTGCTTGTGGAAGCTTCAGGTTCATGTAGTAGCTGTTTTCATAGTTCTTTGGTGTGTAACTGAAAGAAAACTATAAATCACCTAAATAAAGTAAAAGCTATCAACAGACTTACTTTCACCTTGATTTTTAACTGAATAGCTTTTCTAAAATTTCTAAAGCCACTTAAATGTTCTACAGTGCATGCATATGCATTTCTACCCAGTGTTGGTCTCATTGCTTTCAGTGGAGCTTATTCAAAGGTAAATGCACTGAATTGTACACCAGACTACTTGGAATTAAGTCATTGTAAGTGGGTATTATTGTGAATTAAGTGTACATAAGATTGCAGCCACAGATGACTGACTATATTGTAGAATAGCAATATAAAAGCAGTTCAGTGAGGGAAAATAAATTGGATGTAGTAGCAATTTTTGTAGTGCTGGTGTTCTTCCTTAACAGTTCCCAAAGGCTGATCACTAAGGAGGACTTCAAACTACAGACAGTCATGTAGATCTATCTCTGTATGGATGTGTTTGTTTATTATGTATTTGTGTATGTACACGCATACACACACACAGACCCAGAGTTCACATTATGGTATCACTTAATGGGAATTACTCCATGCCTACTCTCGCCCCTTTTTCTCTAGGGATTGTAGCTGAGGCCAAAGGCAACAGAGAAGCCAATGGGATGTGTATGTGGCGATAGCAAATAACAGCAGTGCTTTGACTCTGCAGGCCTGGCTGTGCTGTATCACTGCAATTGATAAAGAAGATTTTATTCTTTTTGGTTGCAAACTTTGATCTACCGGTAGTTTGTAAGGTTTCTCATTATTGTTTTATCCCACTTTCATATCTATTGATTGGGTGGATGTGATTTTTCACCAATAAAATACAACAGCCAGCCATCGCAGCTGCCACTGGTTAATGCAGTGAAAGTTTCAAACTTGAAGATTCATCCAAGTCTTCCTAATTTCCTAATGATATCACAGGTTGAATCTAAAATAATACAATAATTGGGGAGGGTAATCTTGTATTTTTTAAATAAAATCCATTATTCCCACTGCCTTCCTCAGTATTGATAAAATCTAGTTTATTTACACAACAGCTTATGCTATTTTTTGCTATATTGTAAAAGCCCAAATGCTATCAGTTTTGAATTTTTTAAAAAAGTGTTTTGTAAGATAAGAAGGAAATTCTTGAGGACAGTTTTTATTGCTATAAGGATATGAAATGTAGGCTATTTCTTCATATTTTTTTATTTGACTGAAACTTCACTTTATCAAGATCTCACTTCCACTTTTAAAAATATTATAACCCCCCCCCCTTTGGTATTTCTCTTCATGTATTTCTGTTTTGCCTTAAATTTCCGGTTAATTGAACTTTGTGCTTTGCCTAGTCATTGTATTGCAAAACTGTCTTTCTCATTCGAATGGCATGAAAGGTGATGACTAAAATATGAAGAGCATTTTGTAAAATCTTAGAGATAAAATATGACAGAGTGTTCTGAGACCAAGATAGTAAGCTGTTGACTGTTCCTGATTGTTATATTCTCTGAATAGCCTTGTATGGAACAGCAAAATCATGGTAAAGGGGGAAATGTGTTTCCATTCCATAGAACTGCAGTTAGGATAGAACTGTTTGCTTCTTTAATTAAAGTATTTTTCTTTGGAACAGCAGTATAGCACATTTCTGAGTAATTAAAACTGAAGTCTTAAATACATTATGCCTTTTCAGTTAGATATTTACCGTTTTGAATGTTCTAACATGAATGCTAACTTGTAGATTACATGCCTGGGAAATTTGGATTTCAGTAACTTTTTTCTGTTTTGTCTTCTTGTAAAACAGGTTAACAGAGAATTTGCAGTCATTGTAATGGATGCCTGAAGGCTACTATACAATAAGTACGTTCCACCTCAAGACAGCACCTTCTTGACTGTTTCCTGTCTGTGGTATAATATAATCAATTATCTTCCGCTTTTCTGTTTGAGACTGCAGTCCTATAGCTCAAGTCAATTGAACACAGTAGGATTTACTTTTGAAGCAAATATGCATGGGATTGGGCAGAAAAAACCCTAGTTCACATGTGAAGACCTAGGGGAAAGATGTGTAAATTGTCTGTTTTCCAAGTTGTTGCTAAAATTTCCAGGAAAAAAAAGCCATCTTTATGTTGACAATACTTTTTATTACAAGAAATTAAGTTGTTCTGCTGATTAAAACAGTGGCTAGGATCTTGTTGAATAAAATTGCACACACAACAGATCTTCATGCTCATGCAACCAGGCATCCAGGATGTTGTTGTGCAGCCAGAAGTTTGCAGTTTCTGTATGGATTTTTGTGTGTGTGTGTGTGTGTGTGTGTGTGTGTGTGTGTGTTTGTGTGTGCCTGCCTGCCTTCAAGTTGCCTGCCAGCTTATGGTGACCGCATGGATTTCATACAGTGTTCTTAGGCAAGGAATACTCACGTGGTTTTGTTAGTTCTTTCCTTTGAAATATAGCCTACAGCACCTGGTCTTCACTGGCAATCTCCCATCCCAGTGCTAGCTAGGGCGGACCCTGCTTAGCTTCCAAGATCAGATGGGATCTGTTGCCTTTAGGCTGTTACCCCCCCCCATTGGGGACTGCTGCACATGCAGAAGCAATCAGTGCCTCATCCACTGCTATGTTGGCATGGCTCTGTGCCCTGCCAGCATTCAGTAAGGTCTTTAAACCTGACTTACCAGGTACATTCTAACAGTCTCATGTCTTCTTGCTAACTCCCCCTCCTCCCTTTTTAGTGATTTCTTTATTTAATGCATTCTGGTGGCTTCAACTAAATGTTCTAGATGTCACTGTCTGTAAGAAGATGATCAAGGGTCAAATAATCCAGCATGAGTCCAGCTGAAGCTATTTTGGATCCAGACCTCTCCCAGTTTAGGGATATTAGGAATTGCTTAGGACTGTCCTCACCCAGGAGTAATGTCATGTTGGCAATGTCTGTGTCTTTGGGCTGAAAGAGATTTGGATATGGTGTGACTTGGATCCTCTGTATGCCTCACCCTTTCTCTGCATCTTTTTAGCTCTTCTTCTCACTGATGTTAGTGAACAGAGCAGTTTTTGGCAGGCTGGTCTGTTGACAGATTTCTGAAATCACTGGACAGAGGGGTATCTCTTTAGGCAGAAGATACATGTTCCTAATCCTAATACCCTAGAGCAAGCACAGCTTGCTTCATCTGGAAAAAAAAATCTAGAAAAATATTTCTGTATGAAAACAACTGGGATAAACATTTTGGCACATACAGCTTGGCCCTGCATAAGTAGAAAATCCCAGGTTAAATCACTGACATCTTCAACTAGAGCTTTTGCTAGTCAGTGCTGATAATACTGGGCTGGATGGGCAAGTGGTCTGTTTTATAATAAGGCAGTTTTGGCTCCCTGATGTATATGAATAAGATTGTTTTCTGTACTTTAAGTATGCCAGCTTAAACAGTGTAGAAATAAAAAATGTTCTTCTCAGTTGTTGTTGTGTGTCTTCAAGTCGTTTCCGACATATGGTAACCTGAAGGTGACCCTGTCATGGATTTTTCTGGGGCTGTGTGAATGACACTCTCACGGTCACCTAGTGGGTTTCTGTTGCCAAGCAGGGAATCAAACCCTAGTCTTCAGGGTTGTAGTCCAGCGATCAAATCACTGCACCATGATGGCTCTCACTGTGAGTGAGTGTAAATAATTTGAAAATCCTTGAAGGTATCATTTGAGCTCTACTTCTACTTTTAGTTAGTGATAGCAATCTTACATGGAGAGCTATTTTTATTTTAGTATCTGAGTTTTATTATAATGAATGAATACAGTTGGAAAATGTACGATCTGATTTAACAAACCATTGTTCAAGTAGATTTGATCTGATTTAATCCCATTGTTAAATATTTTCAATTAATTTGAATTGAAACCTGATTTTTGCAATCAACTATTGCTTCTAGTTCGAAAGAATCATAGAGTTGGAAGGAACTCCAATAGCCACCTTGTCTTACCCTTGCCAATGCAGGAATTCTTTGCTAAAGGACACTGAGAGATAGCCATCTAACCAAGCCAGCTCTTGTTTTCAGGTCAAGAAATATTGCTCAAAACCTTCAATATTCTGACAGTCATAATAAAGTTGAAGGTAACACTAAATGAGAACAGCACCTTATGAAATGGCAGTCTGACAGCATAAAGCACAAATGAGGCTTGCTCATAAGCATAGATGTTAGAAAATACTGTCCTTCAGGTTTGAATGTACAATTAATTCCTGATGGAGTATGATAATATCCCTGTCTTGTATCCAACAGAAAATAGATTTGTATGTTAATTATGGCATTAAGTAGCCATAATTATGGCATTAAGTAGCCAATTTGTGGACTTTGATAAAAATTGCTTTCAGTTAAACGCTACTTCACGTAACATTAATTTCTTACATGGGTCATTTTATGTAGGAGTTGAATTCTGTATACACCATGTAAGATGTGAATATGCATCTGTTTTGCAAGGTGTGGTGATCTTCTGCCATATTTGCCTGAAGTGAAATGGTGTGTTCAATATTTGGAAATGCGTGTGAGTCACCTATGATGTACTTCATGTGGGATTCATCCTTACAGAATGTCCTTCCATAAGTGGCACAAATGACTCCCTATGTGACTACATTTGTATAGGCCTTATAGAATTGTCTACCAATATTTATTTGGCATGAAGGTCCAGTTCACTTAGTTGCGTTTCTTAAGCCAAGTAAAGTGTCTTTATCTTGAAAGTGTCTCAAAACCCCTTGTTATTTGTGCTGAAACGCTAACAAAGCTACTCCTGCTCGTCACTCTTGGTGGACATGGCTGTTTCAGTTTACTTTTAATTAATGCTAGTTGGTATTTCATATTTTAAGTTTTCTCGTGTTAACCTGTCACTTTTATTGTTGATTTGTATTAGAATGTATTTTAATGCTGGTGTTTTAGTTAATTGTACTATGTAATATTTACACAATATATAGAACATTTTACTGGTTTATGTTTTATTTTTGTAGACTATGGTTTTTATTTTTAATAATGGTTTCAATAATAATATTTTACTGCAGTATTTTCATCTGTAATCACAACCATGTTCAGTTACAACTTTATCAAGTTCTCATTTACTCACTGGGTCTGTTCTAGGTGCAGTTAACAATTGGGTTTAGACCTCATTTTGGAACAGCTTGATGGTTAAACTAGTTCATGTTTTACTTGCAAAGTTTTCTCTCTAGTTTGGAAATGCTAAAGCTTGCTGTTCTATCAGCACTATTGATTAAATAATTCAGATGGTAGTTCTTTGTATCATAACCTACTTTTGGAAGAAACACACTAGCTAACTGCTGTCGGAAATACTGATAGTTCTAATATTTTGAGATTAAAAAAAATAACCCTTGAAAAAAAGTTATTTAAAATTAAAATACAACTTATATTTTTAAGTTACAGTAGAGTCTCGATTATCTGTCCTTCGGTCATCCGACATTCTGGATTATCCGATGTCGCGGCTGCTTGGGGGCATGGCTGTAGGCATTTTCACGCCCCCAGACACGCCCAGACACGCCCCCAAACATGGCGGCCGCTACGGGCAAGGATAGCCCTCCAGATTATCTGACATTTTCGGCTACCAGACTATCAGCCCGCCCGTTTATGTCGGATAATCGAGACTCTACTGTATAATTTTTAAAATTAAAACACTAGTTATATTTTCAGCAGTTCTGAAGCTACAGGCTTCTTAGAATGAAATCTGAAACTCTTGCAATTTTGTTCTAGTGTATTCTGATCCTATATTCTAATGCTGATTTAATTTTTCCCCATGACAGTGATGCTGGAAGAGTATCTTTGAACACCCAAGCTTTCAAGTCATTGAGAGGATTGGCAACATGTTATGTTGGGGAAATGCTTCTTTTGGACAGCTTGGCTTGGGGGGCATTGATGAAGAGGTTGTTTTAGAACCTAGAAGATGCAACTTTTTCCTAAATAGAAAGGTTCGAGATGTAGGCTGTGGACTAAGGCACACTGTATTTGTCTTGGATGATGGGACTGTGTATACATGTGGATGCAGTGACTTGGGACAATTAGGACATGAAAAATCCAGGAAAAGACCGGGTAGGTGTAAAAAATGATATCTGGTTGATATTGTATAGATTTAGTTCTGTAATGGGCCCTCAGTATCTGCTATGGTTTTGTTCCAGGACCCCCTGTGGATACCAAAATTCATAGTTGCTCAAGTCCTATTACGTGCAATGGTTTAGTAAAATGGTGTCCCTTATTTAAAATGGCAAAATCAAAATTTGCTTTTTGGATTTTTTGTGGCGAGAAGGGAATATTTTCAAGCCCTGGTTGGTTAAATTCGTGGATACGGAATCTGCAGATATGAACAGCCAACTGTACGTGCAAGTTGATTTACTTGCCTGAATGCATATGGCTAATGTCTTGGGATCAGAGTAATTGAAAAACGAAGGGTTTTTTGATAGAACTTCTAAAGTTTCCTTTTGAAAAATACTTGTGCTTGGAATTTTAAGTTTTGGGGGACATATCTGAAGAAGTTATCAGAGCTACAGCTTTTAAAGAGGTTTTTTTTTAATGGTTCTGTATGTCCTGAATATATTTTTGAAATATGGTTTGAACGCAAAGATAGAAAACTATGCCTTCAACTATTTGTTTACTTGGGATATGTCAGGTATAAAGGGTCCTGGTATGTTTAAAATTCCATTTCCCTTGAAAATAAACTTGTTATGGTAGTTTTTAGCTACATGAATTCTGAAGGAAAAGATCACAGTCAATGCATATTGCTTCCCCCAGTTACCTGTTCAGAAGTACAAAATTTCATATGTTATGCATAAAATGGAAAGAGGGGAATAAAGGAATCCAGCAGTATCTTTGAGACTGACTTGTTTATTTTGGCATGAGCTTTTGTGGATATCTATCCACTTCTTTATGTGTAGATAATATAAAATAAGATATCTCAAAATTGTTTTACTTCTAGTGTTTTAGCTCTATACTAGATATCATTCCATTCAGGGCACAATTATGTGTGATTCAGGAAAGCTGTTGATTAACCTTTCCCATGTCTGTTCTAACTAGATTTTGGGGCTCCACAAACAAACTATTGGCATCACGGGGGAAAACTGGCCCGTGCCCTTTTATCACATGCTAGTTCCTGTTTTTGCTTTAGTGATTTTGACTTTGTTCATTAGCATAAAAAAATGAAATCGATTCAATTGAACGCAGGCACATTGTGGGTTAGTCCTTGGACTGTGAATTTCAGTGTCTCTGACTTAACATAATAATGATCTGATATGCTTGAATGCAAATTGTTTCTCTTATTTCAGCTGTGGGTAATATCTTGAAAATTTGGGGGCAGCAAAACTTCCAAATTATGTCGTGTCTTTCCATTGTTTACAGAACAAGTTGGTGCCCTCGATGCTCAAAATATTGTAGCTGTTTCATGTGGAGAAGCCCACACACTAGCATTAAATGACAAGGGTCAAGTCTACGCTTGGGGTTTTGCTGCAGATGGACAGCTTGGCTTGCCTGGAACAGAGGAATATACTAGAGTACCAAGGTAAATCTAAATTGTAAAAAATAGATTTCTAAGAAAACTTCTTACTTTAATATTTTTTAAAAACAAAACAAAAAGTACTATTGCACTATCTACACATATTTGGAATTTGTCTGGTTCAGTTTTGTACAAAATAATCTATACCTGTCTGTTTCTGAGAGCTGTTATAATGCTGCAGTGACTGGATCTGGGCTGAGGAGACCTTGGTTCAGGTCTTGTTATAGCTATCCCCTATGTCAGTGATTCTCAACCTGTGGGTCCCCAGATGTTTGTGGACTTCAGCTCCCAGAAGCCCTGAGCATTGACCATAGTGGCAGGGGCTTCTGGGAGCTGAAGTCCACAAACATCTGGGGACCCACAGGTTGAGAACCACTGCTCTTTGTGGACAAACATCTGCTTTTCAGTCTTTGCTGCTAAATCTTATATGAAAATAATTCTGAATACTATGAGCATGTCTTATAGGATTGTTGTAAGGATTACTTACTTAATGGAAAATACTTTGGGCACTCCTTGAGGTTGTATAAATAATGTAAGATACAGCATTTTTTAAAAGAAGAACTTTCTTGTATCCTGATTGACTACACTGAATTTTTTTATTTCCATGTAATAGTGAGGCATGCACATTTCAACATCTCTAAAAGAGAAATTTGATCTGTTCTGTGCTTGTACTTAGAACTTTTAGCTGCTAGTACAAGTATCTTTAGGTGTATTATTTGTTTTTCACTACACAGTGATAATATCATTATTGTAGTAGCAAGTCTTCTTAATATTGGTCTAGACTCTAGAACTTAATGTCTCTCTAAACATTTCTTTGTATAATATCCTTGCTCTCTAATGGTTGTTATTTCAGTCAGATTGTTAGATTAGACAGAGGTGCTCACCTAGCAGGATGCTTCACACCTGCAGCAATAGTGTTTGCACTGGTTTTCCTCAGCAGTTCCCTCTGCTTCTGATACCTAGGACAGTTTAAAAGGTACTTTGAAGATTTAGTACTGTGACCTGGTGGAAGAAAAATGAATTGCTGAATTCCAGTATCCAAATCTAGAGCATGCAGACTTCTGGATCACAGTCGGTGGCTGCAGTCTAGAGAAGTGTCTGACTAGCTTCACATGCTTAGTGGGCTCAGCCTAATGGCATATCTATATTGCAAGTTATATGTTAAACTTGGAGCGGCTTCAAAAGCAATTTGCAGTATGGCATAGAATTGGAATGGAGGGCTCCTCTTGGGGCCGTGGGAAGATGGAAGCTCCATTTGAGGTAGCAGTATTTGTATTCTTATTGTTGATTAATTAATCAGTTTTTTTGAGTATTTCAGATACTCCTCTTTTACACTTTACAGATTTAAGAGGAAGTTACCTTTCTAAATCCTTTACATTTGGCTTTTCAAGGAAAATGTTTTCTTTCTTCCTATTGTTTGGGCAAGAGTAGATGTTACAGAGTAGCATGTACGTATAAATCTGATAAATTATAAATGCTTTCTTTAAATTAGCTTTAGCCACAATGGCCTGGTTTAGATCAAGAGAACGCATGCTAAACTACTATGCATATGAGCTGTGGTGAGCCTCAGATTCTGTATCTACAGCTCCACTATCCCCTTTAATACCCACAAGGAGGCAATTGAAAGTGTTCATTTCCAGTGTTAAAACAAATTAGTTCTCCATGATTTCTGAATGTATTGAATTATGGTTTGTTTAAACTCCACTTAGTGAAATTATCCAGGATCAAGCTGTCATTTCAGATCCTTGATTGTTCTCTAACTAGAATTCAAACAAACTGCAATTTGTCTGGTTAAACTATGAATTGTTGTTAACTGGAACTGAATATACCTCTTTTGGCATCACCATGACACCTTGAACACATCCACTCTCATCTGGTTTCAGAAGCTAAGTGGGGTCTGGTTTAGCTGTTGAATGGGAAATTGCCAGAAGCCTCCAAATATCTCGTAATAGGATACAGAAAGGATCCTGCTGGAAGCTCTGGAGAGCTATTGCTGGTCAGAGTTGCCAGTACTAGATTCGATGAAGCAATGGTCTGAAACAAAAAGGCAGCCTCCTGTGTTCCTAAAGAGGAGGAACAGGGGAGTAAATGAGTCCAGTACTCAACATATCTTATGTACAAGTTGGGAAACTGTAGTTTCCCATTTAATTCAGCCAGGCCATTATCTGTAAGCAGGTAAGATGCACTTCTGTATGTTTCCTTAAGAGAAAAAATGTGTTATGCTTTGTAATATTTTGTGGAAAGACTGCCTGTCTAATTATTTCTTGTTTCCATAGAAACATTAAAAGCTTGTCTGATGTCCAAATAGTGCAAGTTGCCTGTGGCTACTATCATTCACTTGCACTATCCAAAGGTAATCAGTCTCTCTGGGTTGTTTGTGTATTCAGTGTAATTTTAAAATATGTAAATTCTGTTCAGTTTTAAAATATGTCGCACTGTCAATAAAGGCTACATTAAAAGATTCTGTGCAGTAAAACATAATGTCTCTGATAGTTTAGCTTGTCCAATTAAAATTGGACAATAAGAGTATTATATTTTTTTTTCTCTTCTTCTTTGGGTTATTTAAAAGTTTCTTTACCCTTGCATTTCTGTTGTATTCCCCAGGGTTTTGAAAAATTCTCTTAAATTATGGCTTCTTGAGTGATGGGGTTCATGTAAAAGTCTTTGTCTGCCCGGTTGTGAAAATGAATCCCAGTAGCATATTTTTGTTTGCAGTTTTGGAGTATTTTGTTTTCTGCTTAATGTTTCTTTCTGCTGTTTGAATTCTGTGATATAAGCTAATGGAATCATTGGACTCTTAAAATGACACAAATTCTTGCACTCTGAAATGTGTATTTTTTTTTCTTTTTCTCCAACAGGAAGTGAAGTGTTTTCTTGGGGACAGAACAAACATGGTCAACTAGGCTTAGGTTACGACTGTAAAAAGCAGACTTCTCCACAGCTGATTAAATCTTTATTAGGGATACCTTTTGGACAAATTGCAGCTGGAGGGGCACATAGCTTTGTACTTACGCTTTCTGGAGCTGTCTTTGGGTGGGGTCGTAACAAATTTGGTCAACTTGGTCTTAATGATGAAAATGGTAAATATACAAAATTAACTGTTTCCCTATAGTTTTTATGATTTTTTTGCTTACTTTTTATGAAAAAGATGAAATATGCTTCTTTGTTCACTTCTGTACAGATTATTTGTATTGTTGTATTGGAAACTTTCTAAACCACAGAAAATTACTAAAATAAAATCTGGTTCTCGTGGTATGCAACTGTTCTATACATTTAACTTCTGTGGAATTTGAAATACCACAGTGTAACAAAGTGCCTTTATAAAACAGTGATAGGCCATTTCTGCACGACACTGTTGTAGTGCTATTATTCCCTTTTCAACATCCTATGGAATGCTGGAGTTAGCAGTTTAGGGAGGGCATTTAGAATTCTTGCCTAGAGAGCTCTTTGGCCTCAGTAAACTACAAACCCCAGAATTCCACAGGATGTTGAAAGTGGAATTATAGCACTGCAACAGTATAGTGTGGAAATGGCCATAGATAAACTAAGGTCAGAAACTAGCTGGTACAGTCTGCTTGCCTATTCTCAGGATGGCACAGAGGAGTAATCCACAACGATTGGGTTAATCATTGGTGCCAGCCGGAATCGGCAGGAGTCCATGCTCTAAATCAGTTGAAATCATTAGGACCCTACTCCTCCTCTGACAGTTTTTCTTATCCTGCCAGGCTAACTGGATGTGCTTTCTTCCTTCTCTGTCAGTGTTTGAATGAAAAAGTGTTTGGAGGATATCATGGGTGGTAGGTTACACAGTTCACAGGACGGGAAGGCAGAGTTGTCCTTTATAAGAGGAGAATAGAAGCTAGCACTAAGCAATCTTTCTCTGATGTGTTCCTTCCAAAGTTGGATTCTTGAAATGGTTCTGAGAAGGCTGACTTGTGCCGTGGGATGAGTGACTGTCCTAGCAGCTTATAAATACTCTAAACAAGCAAACAAGCCAGCTGTGCGCTCCTTGGACAGACAACCTTGGAAGGCAGGTTTTGGAGAAACTGGCTGCTCATAGCTGGCAGTCTTTCCCTGCCATTGGTAACGTTGCCTTTCTTTCCACGCTGTCCCATGCCCCCAGCATTTTTCCTACAGCTCTAGAAGTGTTCTTCAAGCCATCTACAGTGGCATAGTTACCAAACAGTATGGATTTCAATATAGATTTGTAGTTGAATCTTTTTAAAAAAAGTGTACGTATGTGTAAAATTTGTTACAAAATGTATATTACATGTCCTGAACTGTTATGATTTTCAGACAGATATGTTCCCAATCTTCTGAAGTCACTAAGATCACAAAAAATTGTTTACATTTCCTGTGGAGAAGACCATACAGCAGCTCTTACAAAGGTACAGTACTAGGAAAACTGTGACATATGCATCAATTATGTCATTCCTTTTTGTGTTAAAATCGGCTGTGTCTTTTGTGCTGTTCATTTCAGGTTTTGGTTTGCGGATTAATGATAAGGAACATGGTAGCTCTTGATAACTTTTTACCTGTGAACTGACTGCTTCAGTAGTGTAGGGTTTAGCAGTCAGTAATACTAGGGCTTCTGCATAATAAAAATATACATAAAAACAACAACCTAGGGCTGCTGCTTAAAGGAGTGAAGTTGACTGCTGAACTGTAATACTTAAATGCAATACCTTTCTGTGAGACTGAACCTTTATTAGCCTAATATTCCTGTTGTGATTCTTGTTTCTAATCTAGGCATGGGAAAGGGGGGCTGGGTGACATCAGGAGTTTTGGCCCTTTCCCTGAGGTTGTCAGCTCCCTGGCTGATAGGTTGGGTACTTTTGCTCATGCCACACTCTGCCTAATTGGAAAAGATGTGGGCAAAGTCCCAGCTGGCCTCACAGTCCTAGGGGCATTTCTCAAGCCTGCCGTATCTATCACTGGGAAATGCAGGAAGAATGGGGCTAGGAATCCAGTCATTATTTTTCATTATTTTCAAACACTGTTCAGCAAAAACTTTGAGGATTTATCTTGCAGCTCAACTCTGAAAGACAGCTGTGCCTGATTAATGACCTCACTGTGCTTAATTATGTCATAATACTGACTTTTTGTATGTTTTTAATTGTGAATTTTTTAATGTGTAAGTCACCTTGAGTTCCACTCTTAGCAAAAGGCAGGATATAAATAAAACTAAGAAGAAGAAGGGCCAGTGATGGCTGGTGGCTTCCATGTCAACAGGGTGGTGAATCTACTCCAGTTTTTAGGATAGATTTAAAAGGAGCTCTCCAAGGAGCTAAAACTTTTTACTAGATATGTTCAACACTTTTAATACTCCTTGAAAACAGTCTAAAATCTGGGGATTTTCTGTCCCACACATATGGGAAGCACCATCCACAACTGCTGAGGGTTGTTGACAAAGGGAAAGAGAAAGGAGAGGTTGTGTTTATATTGCTTCAGAGCTGTATAAGCCCTGTCAGAAAGATTCTTTTGCATCTAGCATGTGTTTAGTCATCATAGGGTGAGGGGGCTGCTATAGTGATGGATGTCTTCTTTTGCTAAGGCCAGAGCACATTTATAATCTTGTGCTTCCTAATGTAATATGATATACTTAGCTTGAATTAAACAGCTGTTAATATATATTTCAATTTGGAATTTATCTGTAAGCATGACTTTAATTTTGTTTGTTTTTTATTAGTGCCATTCAGTTCTTTTTCATAGTGAATACCAGGAAGTAACATCTCTAAGGTTTTAGTGTCAAACCTGAGCACTTACTTCAGTTAACAGTGTGGAGAAATTAATGTTGTACACCTTTTACAAACTCTTTCAAACAGCCTCAGGAGTTCTGAAAGTTTTCATTGAAATAAACATGGAAGTGAAAACAATAAAGTTGTAATAGTAACAACAACAACAACATTTATTTATAACCTCCTTTACATCAAAGGGTGTTTGGTGACGATAAATTGTTTAGCTTCTGTGCTATACCTGTCTGTTTTTATACATGCAATGCAGATATAGAATGTCTCTTCCCCTAGTTGTGACTGACAGTCTGTTTACAGAGCAAAGCAGTGTAGCAATCAACAAGTTGCATACTAATGTCAATCATTTTTTTTTTAAGGAAGGTGGGGTGTTTACTTTTGGAGCTGGAGGCTATGGGCAATTAGGCCATAACTCTACTGGCCATGAGATAAACCCAAGAAAAGTTTTCGAACTCATGGGGAACATTGTCACACAAATTGCCTGTGGAAGGTAAGATTGATCTTAACTACAGAATGAAATTACCTCATTGAATATTCATGTACTTTGAAAGATACAAGATTGTGTCCTGTGGCTAGTATCAAGTAGTTTTTAGAAAGTATGGCTCCCGCTGAACCTGGATCTAAGCGTTGGGGATTATGGATGATCCTATTCTGATATTTGGTCTGTGCATTTCGTGTGGGAAGGGTCCCCCCTCAGTGCCACTCCTCCCTTAGTGGCTTCAGAGCATTGGGTTGCTGGGATCCAGGCTTGTGTATGTTACTTGGATTAAAAAGCAAAAAGCCAGTGTGCTCTAAGCATGATTAGTAAGTGGACAGATTGCTATGTAGGATAATAAATAAAAATCTTGTGATTTTCAAAGGTGACAGTTTTTAAAAAGTGGAGTACCACTGTCCTAACTATAGATTTTAAATGTTTTGGAGCTATTTTTTTACTGAAATAATACTGTCTTAGAAAGTACTTAGAAGGGAGTTGTAGTGTTGGAAATCTGTTCTAGAAGAGATACAACACAAATAAAAACTGGATTTTAGAAAAATCACTTATGTGATGTTCGCAGTTTTGAAGCTGTTGGTTATTTTGAAATATTTGTATGATTACAATTGTAATTTTTAATGTAACTTGAATTACAGTTGCTTGCCTCTCTATTTCCTTACATTTGGAATGTTTAATTAAAGAAAGTTAGGAAAGTGGGCATGGGGAGCAGTTTGAGCCCCCACCATTTTAGACCAGGAGAGGCCTTTTTTTCAACAGGAAGTGACCTAGAAGTTGATATCTGAGCCACTCCTGTTCAAAAAAGATATCTCTTGGGCCTGAAATACTCCAGAAAGGACAAAAAAAAAATCATAGTGAATGTGGCTTCCACTGGCCTCTTTGTCAATACAATAGTTCAGAGGCCTCAGGCAGTGACTTAGTTGCATTGACACCAAGGCAGTTCTATTGACACAATACGCTTCTGTTCTACCAGATTGCAAGCTCCATGCTTTTCAGGGGAAATATAATTTGTGTTGATAGTTCTGTCACAGTGGAACTGCAGAGCTGTATGCGGCCTTTCTCCTTGTTTCTCTCTGTATTGTGACTAGGAATGAAGACAGAAATGTCATTTGCTCGCTTTGGAAACTTTTGTATTCTAAACTTCCATTGATGTTGTTCAGATTTAATTGATTAGATGGTGAGAGTATTACCTTTTGCTATAGCGCTCTACCTATAACAACTTCTATTTCATTGTCTTGGAAACAGTAATCTCTGAGACCATATAAGTTTAGTGACAAGTGAATGGTATCACTTATTTTTATTTTGAATAGCTGTTTGCAAAATACTTAGAATTCTGTTTCTTAACCTTTGGATTTCATTTATCTTTGATCTAGGCAGCACACATCCGCATTTGTTCCTTCAACTGGAAGAATTTATTCTTTTGGCCTTGGAGGTAATGGACAGTTAGGCATGGGATCTACCAGTAATAGGAAAAGTCCTTTCCCAGTGAAGGGAAATTGGCTTCCTTATAATGGCCAGATCCCCCTGGATTCAGGTAAATGTACGCGTGGTTCAGTTATATATTTTTGGCAGCAGGAGGTGTGGTTATGAGCATTTATTTAAGATGCTGATAATGGGTTAGAGGGTGGTTTTGTTTTTAGCATAGCTGTACCTCAGTAGATCTTTGTGTTCACCTTGACAGTAATAAACTATTCTGTTTTGAAAGTATTTGCTATACAAGGAGAAACAAATTTTTAGCTTAAAGTGCTCAGTGAGAGTTGTCAAATGATATTTGTGAACCTAATTCCAGAAGAAGTTTGCTGTGCATGTTAAACATGTTATCCAGATTTTCTCATAGCAGATTTAGTTGACTTTATTTTTGCAAAAGTGAAATTTCTCAAATGTGTGAGATTAATACCTAAACAAGGGAACATTTTGAGTATTATATTCCATTCAAATTATCCTCTTGATCTTAATATTATCTTGTTTTAATTTTAGATGGAGAAGAATATTATTGTGTAAAGAGGATTTTCTCTGGTGGAGACCAAAGCTTTTCACATTATGTTACTCCACAGGTATTTTATCTAATTTTTAAAATCTCTAAACTGTATTCATCCAGTATGGTTTCTAGAGCTCAACTTGGTCTTAGCAACTTTGACTTAATGCTAGTTTTTGCTTCCTGTTGCTTTACTGTGCTTTTATAATATTTACTATTTTTAAAAAAATGCACAAGTGGTACAGCTTAATACTATTTTACCTTATGCACTAATAAGATTTCTAAAAATCTTAGTGGGCTGCATTAGAATGTGGTGCTGGTTTTATGGAAAAGTTGAGTTTTGTTAACTGATAAAGGGAAAGCTCACAGTTGGCATTTGGAACATTTTAATGTTTTAATTTCTGTGAACTACATATTTATATTACACTAGAAAGTAAAATATAATACCTTTATATGAAGTATCCAGTATCTAGTTAATTATATCTTTCCTATTAATTAAGAAGGTTTTGAGATTAGTGTACAGATGTAATTGGTTTTTGCTAGCTGCATCAACTCTTACTTCATATTATGAAAGCTATAAAATGGATGTATAAAAAGTGCTTTTTAGACAGAAGACCAGGCCTGCACACCTGTAATGGAGTTTTCAGCTTGTTACTTAGAGTATTTCCTGATTCCCCATAATAGCATGGCTTAATCTTACTAGGGAGAAACATGTGTTACTGATGTTTATCCAGTTGAACTTAATGGATGAATCTGCAGAGCAATTAGTCGCATTCAAAGAAGTATTACTGGGGCTGGATATATTATGTATTATGTAGTACTTGCCGGTGTATAAATGGGGTGCATCTTATAGGCTGGTGCATCTTATAGACTGACAAATACAGTACTATAGAAGCTTTCTACATTGCATGCATAGTAAGCAAAAGGTAGTGATAAGACAAGATGTTGAATGACTTGGAGAGTAGAAGTCGAGTGATATACAGAAATACCGAGGTGTAGCAACATTAAATGTGACTTTTTTTCCTCTTAAATGTAGGATTTGGTACCAGCCGATGACTTCAGATACCCTCACGCTTCAAAACAAATCTGGACTGTGAATGAAGCCTTCATTCAGAGATTGCTGAACTGCTCATCTTCAGGAGCAGGGAGGCTCCCTGGTGAGATAGCAAAGTAAGAATTTGAATGATGATTTCCTTTTTGGTAGATCTGATAGTCACTTTAGTTGTATGGTTAATATTTTCCTCCTGAATGTGAATGCAATTCTGCATTTGGATGAACTGCTCTGATTTGTAGCATCTCATGTAGTGCAAATGTGGAAGCTATGCATGCCCCAGAAATGCATAAATGCAAGATAGTGCAACAGTTATTTTATGGAGTACAGACAATAAAGACTCTTGAAAAAAAGATGCAAAATAAATTTACATGCAGTATGCTGTTGATATTTAGATCATTATATTTTGCTACAATTATTTGATTTTTAATTATTCAACCTGTCTGACTAAAAAGCAACTGTTTATACTGACATTGCTTTTCTGTCAAAAAGATAGTTTCCAAAAGTTTCAAAACAGTATGGAGATATGTGAGGAAATAGGAGATGATCCTGGGCAGTATAAATACCTTATGGTGGTCCTGAGTTTGGGATTTTCTGTTCTTTCCCCCTGTAACTTGGGCTATGATGTGATCAGAATATGATTGTGGTTTTGAAAGATGTCTCATTCCAGAATAAATCTACTTATGTTTCCAGCATCATGGTTGAGGACTTTCAGTATTTGACCACGTAACACAGAAAGCTAAAGCTTTCTTTTACCCAAGCCCAGTTAAATATGTTTCTTCTTCGTGGTCTCTGTGCCTCACACATTGGAAATTTTCGCGCATGCACGGTAGCGTTCGGAAGATTCTAGAGCTAAGCAGCTTGGCGGGAACCCCTCCCCCCAGCCCATACTGAGCATGCTCAGCCCGCCAAGCCAATGATCTCTCCTCAGTTCTTTTTCGTCTGCCAGCGTGTTCACAGTGAACGGAAGGTTCTCCAACCTAGCGGCTATTTTCTCTGTGGATTTTTTGTCGTTTCACTACTCTTTGAACTTCTTTCGAATCCCTCCTTCTCTTTGGACTTCTTCTCATGAGTTTCCTTCTTCTTTCTATGCCTGCACTTTTTAAAAGTGGCGTTGTAGTGGGACACAGAGGCAGGAGACCAAGAAGTTAGGAAAAAGAATTTTAATTTTTAAGAAGCAGCCGGGCTACTTGGCTGGCCAATAGTGCCAAGAGCCCCGAATTCAGTTAACAGAGTGATTTTATAGCATTTCTGACACACAAAGACATTTCTCCTTGCCCCTCCTTCTCTCCTTCTAGGATTGACGCCTTTCAAGTGTTTTTCACTCTCTTTGTCCCTGAGTTGTTTATATTTTAGAAATAGGGAACAGGGCAAAACATACAACTCAGTACGCTACGCTTTGACCTTGCTTCTAGTACAGGAAGACTCTACTAGTTCTGTTTAGCTCAGCACATAGCATTCTCTGTAATTCAGCAGAGCAGACACACAGTTGAAGGATTTCTTCAAACATTTCTATAAGCATGCCCAGGGTCCTGAGGCTATCCAGAATGACCCTCCTCCACAGTCCACTTCAGCGTATCCTGTGGTCGGAAGGTCGCCCTCTCAGACGGGCACTCCGAGTGCCTCTTTTGCCTTGGAGAGACCCACAACATGAAGGCCTGCTCTGTTTGCAGGGAATTCATAGCCCAAACGTTGAGGAACAGGTGGTCGAGGCTCAAATCCCACTGTTGGGAAGAATCTTTAAAGATCAAGGAGCAAGTGGCTGAGAATACTACCCTTTATACATCCATGTCTTTGTGTTCCTCTTCAACAGCGTGACCATCGACCACACCCTTGTCGGTATTGGCGGCTGCTATACCGATGACAACGGTACCGGGCTCAGTACTGTCTTCTTTGCCTCCCGTCTTGTCTCTACCTCGCATTCCGAAGCTCCAGCAGACGCCAAGCACTTCTGTGTTGAGGGATGCCCCTGCGGGCTTGCAGACGGCAAAGGTGTCAAAACCACCTACTGCTGCCCAGCACAAGTGGTCTTTTTCTCTCAATCCTGCTAAGAAGAAAAAGAAGAAGAAGAAAGAGAAGCGGGGTTCGCCCTTTCCGCAGAGGAGCTGCCCTCCGAAACCTCCTCTGACACAGCCTCTGGAGGATGTCATCAAGGAACAGGGCCTGCCGGATATATCGGCTGTATGTGAGAATGATGACTCGCACCTCCTGTATGCGGCTCCTCCTGACGGCTCTTCTGCGTCATTGGGCCCGCCTGTACTAACCGTGCCGACCATTCTGCTTGGTCACCCGGTACATGGGATGGACCACCTGGATCCTTCCTAGGTCACACCAAGGGCTCCGTCCCGTCATTGGGTCCCTTCCCGCGACCGTGCTCGCCGAAGTGCGATGTGCTCTCTGGGCTGGATTGATAGGCATCGATCCCCACGGTGGTGGGAGGCTTTTTTCCAATCAAGGCAGATCCCGGCCTGAGCTTGACTCGCCTTTCTCCTCCTCCTCGTATATAGTTTGGTACGGACTATATGTGGCGGGAGCAACCGGAATCTTACCATTCGTACTCTCCCGCTTATAGGGATAGGTACCATGTGGATGCGCGCTGTTGGTCTCCATACTGGTGTCAGTTCTGGTCACCATCGCCGGGTTCCCGATATCACCCTCAATACCAGCGTTCGCCTTCCCACTCCTGTTCAAGATCCTCCTATTATAGGAGATCTAGGGACTGCTCTCCGCACTACCGGCCTGTGTCGCCTCCTCCTCAGGTGACTGCGACCATATCACGCCCTGTTTCACAGGCCCTCCCAGTACAGCACTCGGCCTCACTCCTTACCTCCACCCAGGCCATTCAGCATCCGCTTCCCACTGTGCTGCTGATCTCTGCGACCTTGGTTTCCACTGCGCTACTGATCTCTGCAACCACGGTGCCACAGCTGCCAACTGAGGCACCGGTACATCTTCGGTACCATCGACGGTAACCGCCCCTCCAGCTGCTGCATCTCTGCCGACTCAACCACCTCCGGCTCAGAGGTCGCCTTCTCGCTCCTCACATTCCTGTGAGTCTGACTCTGACTCTGGCGACTCTACTCCAGACTCTCATGAGTTTCTGCCTTTGGCTTTTGGGGAGCCTGCGCCGGATTTGGCACCTTAGGACATTAAATAGTTCTTGGACATCCTTCTTTGTATGGCAAATGCTCTTGGACTTGATGTTTCTGACCCAACTCTGGTGGTGCAGGATCCCGTGTCCCACTATGTGGACACCTGCCCTCCACCTGCGGCACCGATACCGTTCCTGCCGGTATTGCAGGAGATACTTGAAACACCCTTGGGCCCAGCCTGCATCCTTACCAATACCTCATCATCTAGAACACCTCTACAAGACCCAGAAGAAGGATGTCGACTTCTTGTTTAAACACCTGGTGCCGAACTCCATTGTCATCGAGTCTTCTCAGACCAAAGGTGTCAAGAGGGCGCACACCATCCTGCCTGATCACGAGGGCTGTCGTCTGGACACTTTCGGCAGGCGTTTCTATTCCGCTTCCTCCCTTATTGCAAGGGTTTCAACACGCAGGCCTGCCTCGCCGCATACCAACGCAACCTCCTGGACAGATTCTACCCTCTGCTGGCACATTTTCCAGAAGACCACTGGACAAGCACTATCCAGTTTTATAACGAGTCGGTAGCGCTGTCCAACCAGCAGATCCTGTCCTTGCGGCACACGGTCGAGGGAGTGGCCCGAGTGATGGTGGGTGCTGTCGCCCTTCAACGCTTCACCTGGCTAAGATCTGCAGGCCTTCAAGAGGACAGCAGGAAGTGAATCGAGGACCTACCCTTTGATGGGCAAGGCCTCTTCCACTCTACTACTGATGATGCGATGGACCATTTGGTGAAGCATGCCTTACGGCGAAGCAAATGGGTATCCACCAAATGCCACAGTCTCGTCACAGCTTTGCTTCCCGTTTTTCCTGGCGCCGCACTTCTACTTACCAGCCCCGCTCTCTGCGCTAGGCACTGACTCGGCCCTCAGCACCGTCCTCTGCCCAGAGACCTCTACAAAGACGCCAGCCCTCTTCGAAGAAGTCTTTGTCCATGACGAAGTCGAGGTTTTGACCGCCCATGCAGGTCGCCACTACATCCACTCTTCAGCCTGCCCACCAGTTTCGCCGATCAACCAAATTTGGCCCAGCATCTCTCCGAATGGCATCACATCATGACGGACTCTTGGATCCTTTCCATCATCTGTCTTGGTTACGCCATCGAATTTCAAAATATACCACCTTGAGGTGTCTATTATTCCACCCCGGCCAACTCGGCTCTGTTAGAGGAGATCCAGTCCCTGCTGCACAAAGGGGCCATAGAACATAGAACAGCTTCTGTCCTCGGCAGGTACCACTGGCATCTTCTCCCGGTATTTCACAGTACTGAAATTGGATGGTACCTTACGACTGATTCTGGACTTTAGGGGGGTGAATTCCTACATCCTTCCCAGATGGTTCAAGATGATCACCCTTTCTACTATCCTACCCTTCCTGTGACGTCGGGACTGGTTCGCCTCTTTTGACCTACGAGATGCCTACTTTCATATCGCAATTCAGCCACAACACAGGAGGTACCTGCGATTCGTGGTCGATGGCACCTGTTACCAATACAAGATGCTACTGTTCAGATTTTCCACCGCGCCCAGGGTCTTTACCAAATGCATGTCCCCAGTGGTATCGCACCTCTGCACGAAGCACGTTATGGTATACCCCTATCTTGACGACTGGCTGTTGGTGGCGTCCTGCAAGCAGAAGCTGTACAAGGACATTCACCTCATGCTCTCTCTTCTGTCCCGCCTTGGCCTCAGGGTGAACCCAAAGAAGTCGCACCTTGAACCAACCAGGCTCCTGGACTTCTTCGGAGCAACCCTGGACTCGATCTCTGCCAAGGCCTATCTTCCCACAAAGCGGGCACGCACCCTCTGCTGGGCTGCTTCCACTGTCCTCCATGCTACTGTTGTCTCTGCGAGGTGGATCCAGCAACTTCTCGGCTACATGGCGGCGGCGACATTGGTCACCTACCTCTCCCGACTTCATGCCCGCCTGCTCCAGCACTGGTTCATCAGGGCCTTCGATCCCCTCCTGGACGACCAGGGCCGCCTTCTGTGAATCCCTCAAGAGGTGCGCCACTCCTTTCTCTGGTGGCTCTCCTTCTGACACCTCCTGTTGGGAATGCCGTTCTGAGACCCGTGCCCTTGAGTCATGGTAACAACAGACGCCTCCCTCTACGGATGGAGAGCGCATTGCGACAATTTCAGTGTACAGGGATGCTGGGTCGGCCCAGAGACCCGCCTGCACATCAATGCCCTGGAACTCCTCGCCATCCTGAAAGCTCTACGAGCATTCCGCAACCTGGTCATCGGACAACACAACGGCCGTCTGTTATGTGAACAGCCAAGGAGGGACCCGATCTACCACCCTTCTCACTATAGCTCTTCGTCTCTGGGACTGGTGTGTGCCTCTCCGAGTTCACCCGGTTGCGGTTCACATTGTGGGCCAGGAAAACACCACGGCATACGCCCTCAGCAGAGACACTTCGTGTTATCGTGAGTGGTACCTCTCTGATACCGCATTTCGGGCAATACTAGCCCGGTGGGGCAAACCATCTGTTGACCTCTTCTCCAGGAGCCTGAACAGGAAGTGTCCCCGATACTGCTCGAGAGCCGGCCTGAGTCGAGACTCTCTTGGTGACGCTTTTCAGTTCCAGTGGGACGACGGTCTTCTGTATGCGTTCCTGCCATTTTGTCTCCTGGGCAGAGTGGTCGCCAAGATCCTTGCGGATCGTGCCGATGCCATCCCTGTAGCCCCATACTGGCCGAGACAGCACTGGTTCAGGCCCCTCTTCAAGGCTGCTCGCGACCGACTCCTCAGGTTCCCGATGGTATCGGACCTCTTTTCACATTCGGACGGTCTCATGCTGCACCCAAACCTACCACTCCTGTCTCTCCACGCGTGGCGGATAACCCCTTAGATGTTCCAACCATACGAGATGTCCTCACTGCAGCCAGAAAGGAGTCTACGTGTCACTCTTACCACTACAAGTGGCAGAGATTCAGTGCCTTTGCAGACACACGCTGTGAACCGGTATCGCCAGTCACCCTGTCTACAGTGCTGCACTACCTCCTTCACCTCCAGGAACAAGGACTAGCCTTTCCATCTTTGAAAGTCTACCTCGCAGCTATCGTTGCCTACCAGCCACGCAGTTCCCCTTTGGCAGCACTCTTCAGGGACGCTACCCTCAAGCAATTTATGAAAGACCTGCTTATCCACCCGTGTCGCCACTGCTAACACCCTGGTCGCTGTCCTTGGTGCTGCCCCAGCTGACGCGACTGCCCTTCGAGCCTATGGCTACTGCTGATGACAGGCTCTTGACCATGAAGACTGCTTTCCTCATAGCTGTTACCTTGGCCAGGCGAGTGAGCGAGTTGACAGCCTTGCGGTCCGATGAGCCCTTCTTGGTCTTCCATTGGGACAGGGTGGTCCTTCGACCACACATCTCCTTCTTACCCAAGGTTATCTCTGATTTTCATCTTAATCAGGATGTCATCCTTCCTACTTTCTATCCTGACCCGACTACGCCTCTGGAGTGGTCTCTCCACTCCCTCAATGCTCGTCAGGCTCTGACCTTCTACACTCATTGAACTTCTTCCTTTCGCCAGATGTCTCACTTGTTCGTTTGCTATGGTGGTCGTGAAAGGGCCAGAAGGTGTCCACTCAGAGATTCTCCAGATGGGTGGCTCAGACCATTCTGCTGGTGTATGAACTGGCTAAGCAGCCTCCGCCAACTTTGCTCCGTGCCGACTCCACTAGAGCTGTGGCCTCTTTAGCAGCTCTCCTTCGAGAAGTGGACCTTCAGGAGCTGTGCCATGTGGCTACCTGGTCACAACCTTTGACCTTTGTGCGCCGCTGCCGGTTGGACTGCCGGGCCCGGCAAGATGCCCGTTTTGGACGTGCGGTGTTGTCTTCCGTTCTCTAAGACCTGACCCACTGTCCACTGGTATGCTACACAATCTCTCAATGTGTGAGGCACAGAGACCACGAAGAAGAAGAACAAGTTGCTTCCTGTAACTGTGGTTCTTCGAGTGGTCATCCGTGCCCTCACACGCACCCGCCCAGCCATCCCCTCTTGAGGTCCTGCTCTAGCGGACTTTAGAACTGAGGAGAGACCATTGGCTTGGCAGGCTGAGCATGCTCAGTATGGGCAGGGGAGAGGGGTTCCCACCAAGCTGCTTAGCTCTAGAATCTTCCGAACACTACCGCGCATGCGTGAAAATTCCCAATGTGTGAGGGCACAGATGACCGCTCAAAGAACCACAGTTACAGGTAAGCAACCTGTTCTTCTTTTGGCAGACTAGATTGGACCAGTAAGCAACATTCCTCAAAATGGTAATGTGTTTACAGCTTCATTAGCAATAGAGGATCATACAAAACTTCTTTACAATGTGGCATGCACATGGAACTAAGACTTAAATATATATTCAACAATTTTTAATACAGTTAAGCAGAAAATCTAACCCTAATAAATCAGTATATTTTCCATTTAATTACAGAAGACATGTTACATTTGAAAAATACTCTGATTGCTGTCTGTGTAATCCCAATTGGCCAAAAATAGCCAAAGGCAACTTGGCAACTAGGCTAATTGAAAGCATGCTGGTTCCAAACCCCTCCTAGCCTAGAGATGATATTACTGTCTGTTTAATGGGCTAACATTCGGCCAGCATTGGGGTGATTTTCCTGGACTGGACATGGTTTCAGTCTGACATTACTTAGCTCTATCCTCACTCCACGCCTTTTGTGCCTATTCTGCCAGCAGGTCATAGTTATCAGTAACATAGTTAACAATTCTGTTAGAAGATCATTCTATTGGAAGATTTCTGAGATGACAGAAGGTCATTCTGCCAGTACTTTTTTACACTAGGATTGCATAGGAAAGATATGAAATCTATAACTGTGAATTTTTCTTCTGTACTATACATGTATGCAGCAAGCGTAGGGGCAGATCCGTTATATTAATGTTTTATTTTGTTCCTTTATACAACACTATATCTGTTCAGTGCAGGGATCGGCATCTCTGGCTCTCTAGTATTTTTGGCCTTTAACTCCCATCAGCCCTATCTACTGTAGCCAGTGGTGAGAGATTATATTCACTGTTAAACCATATTATTGTTGGCTAAAAATATCATAGTATTTCCTTGCTGCAGAATTTCTCATTATTTCTGGAAATATGCAATCAGTAGGCTGTTGAGCAACTTGTAGCATTCATGCTTGCTTATAAAGAAATACACAATGCATTCAGGACTAGATGGATTCCTCTCAAGATGAAATATTGACTGTTCTTGGACTTCACATGTCAGCAGTGGGTAGAATATTAAAGTCTAATATTGTTTATCTATTCTAAACATACCCAAGAGTAGCCATTTTAAGGCCATCCCTAGTTTTTGGATGTATAGTTTCTTCCATTGCCTACAGAAGTGATAAGGTGGGCTTCCACTACTGGTTAAATAGCCCGTTAGGCATAGGATGATGCTTGATTTTTCTAATATTTGCATTAGTTGTGTGGCATGCTGTTGAGGCAGCTCATAGCTTTCATGCACATTCTGCTGAGAGAAGGTTTTGTGTAATTTGGTTTAATAATCATACATATTACAGGGGTAAAGTTCACCAAAGAACTTTTTAGTCTCATAACTACTGCTTTAGGTAGTGCTTTCTGCAGCTGCTGGTTTTTGCGCTAATCATGTGTATTATATTTTAATCAAATGAGTAAGCATAATAAACTGAAATACATTGGTTTGTTGGTCCTATTTCACCTAGTTGTAATAGAACAAGTCTCATTAGCCACGAGGATTTGAAGTCACCAGCAATAATTAAAAAAAAAAGCTAAAACACTGTATTAAATTGTCTTTAATTTTTTTCTTGTAATAGTGAAATAGATGGAACATTTTCCTCAGCTGGCTGTCTAAATGGAAGTTTTTTAGCTATCAGGTCAGTGGCTAATATGTCATATTTTAAAATCCCAGGCTACGTAATTGAATAAAAAAAATTAAAAATAATTACAATTAGATGTATAGAGAAAAGAATTATGGAAAGCAAAATTTGCTTTTTCCCCCCATAGCAACGATGATCACTACAGAACTAGTGCCAGATTCTCAGGGGTTGATATGAATGCTGCTCGACTTCTCTTTCACAAACTTATACAACCAGAGCATCCTCATATATCCCAGCAGGTTTGTTTTGAACATCCTTCTTGATTCTAATCCCAATTCTGTTATTATTCTATTATTATTTAGATTTTATATTGTATTTACATTGTATTAACCAATGGCTGAATTTATTTCTGTAAGGTAAGAAAAATCATTTAACAATTATTTAACTTTTTTTTTAAATGACAAGTTACAGTAACAGATGTACAAAGTTGAAAGATTACTATTCACCATTTCATTCTCTGAGTTTGGATGTGCGAAACCATAAGTTATTTAGCTGCACATTAAAATGTTTGTATGTCTGAGACCAGTTTGATATTGCCATATGAACCTCAGCTTGTGTTAATGGTGGGTTGTTACATCTGAACTTGGAATCTTTACTGAATCCTAGTTGGTCATATCACTCGGTCCCTATAGTTGATCTGGCTACAGTGATGTGCAGAGAGAAAATGAAACTGTTTGTTTAGCTAAGAATTTCTCTTTGGTGCTCACATAGGCATAGTTTCTCCTCCCTTTGCCTAACAACAGACTCCTTTCCTTTCCCGCCGCCTTACTGACCTGCTTTCAGTATAACAGCCTTGCTCTGTATCAGCCTTGAAAAAGGAAACAGAAATATTAAAGGTTTGTTCTTCTCCCTGCTCTATTTCAACAGCCAATTAAAAAAGAACTAACTTGTTCTAACTAACTTATTCTAACACCTTGTTAGTCCTCAGCTACCTAGTGCAAAATCTCCAGGATAACAGCAAGCTATCCTTAGAGGAGTGATGGGTGGAACAAAACCAGTGATGATTGCATGAAACAGATCACAGTTTCTTGGTCTTCAAACAGGATCCTGGCTTACTTTACAAACCATAGTTAATACAAGCTGCCTTTTTACTATGGTGGCTCCTCCACTTTTGCGAGGGTTGGGAGTGCAGAACCCTTGCGAAAGTGGAAAGACTACAAATAATCCCCCCCCCCAACATAATCACCTCCCATACCCTTCTAGGGCTCCTCCTTCCCATTCCTTTGCTTCTTTATGTGCTGGGGCCAGAGGCAGGAGAATGAGAGGGGGAGTTTTCATTCCCCAGAGGGGAGAAGGAAGGTTGTATGAGCCTTCGTTCTCCCTTTCCCTTGCCTGTTTCCTTGCCGTGAGTTCTCAGCATTGAGGTCAGAGGCAGAGGAATGAGAGAGGGGTTCTGGAGGGGAGAAGGAAGGCACCCACATGCTTTCCCTCATTTCCTTGCATTTTGCCTGGGCACTTGCCTCCCTTCTCTGCACCCAGCGAAACGTAAGGGAATGGGAGGAGGAGAATGGGGGACAGGCTCGCGCACCTTGTGAATAATGAAATTTGCGAAGGTCAGACCTGCAAATGTGGAGGGAAGACATCCAAACACAACCAATGAGTATGTCTGTTGTGACTGTATGTTATATTCTGAAGTAGAAATGAATGTCCTTAATTGCAGTTATCCTTTATCATTCTTGTAAAGTATCTATTTAGAAAACACTATCATGATTGTTACCGAAAACTCTATTGTTTTTGTAAGAAAGTTTATGTTCAAATACGGTTTTAGATTTATTCCCATAGACAGTGCTTTTAATTTAAAAGTAGAATTTATCTTGCCCAACATTCCTAGGTTGCAGCTAGTTTGGAGAAGAACCTTATCCCTAAACTGACTAGTTCTTTGCCTGACGTTGAAGCTCTAAGACTGTTCCTAACCCTGCCAGAATGCCCACTAATGAGTGATGCAAACAACTACATGACACTGGCTATTCCATTTGCAACTGCTATTGTGAATCTAGAAAAGGCGCCACTGAAAGTACTTGGTAAGCTGTGTTTTTATTTGTTTGTGTGTGTTAATCTGCTGCAAAGCTGCAGCATCCAAACCTAACAGTAGATATAACATGATCTTTCATACTGTGCTTACAGTTAGTTCTTATCTTCTGTTCATGACACTACTAAAGGAAAGTACTATTGTATGTATATCTTTGAGCTTCTGGATGAGAAATACTACCAACCTGCAAATATGACACAAGTTCAGAATTTTTGGCTCTGAATGTTTTTAAATTTTGAATTGTTCATGTCTCTAATGGAGCTAATATTTAAATTCCTCAAACCTCTTCTTGTGTTTATTATGTAATAAATTGTGTTATGAGCTATAGAGTTTCCTGCCAGTGTTTGAGAGATTCTACTGCAAAGAGAACTAACTTTTGCCATTTTTCTGTCAAGAGGATATGTTACTTCATAATGAAGTAGAGACAAGGTTTCATAGTGAGATTGTGACTGTAGATAATATTAAAACAGAACTTGCTCATTTTTCTTTAGTGTCCACCCAAAGAACTAAATCACTTTCCCTTGAAACTGGGAAAGTGGACAAATGGATGATGTATTATTACAACACTGTTAAGCACAAGTCAGAGAGCCAGCATGGTATAGTGGTTTGAGTGTCAGATTGCAATCCTGGCAACCAGAGTTTGATTCCCCACTCAACCATTAAAACTCAGTGGGTGACCTTGGGATCATACTACACACTCAGCCCCAGAAAACGGTGTGATAGATTCACCTTAGGGTTGCCATAAGTCAGAAATGACTTGAAAGCACAGAACAACAAGATTAAGTACTAGTTATGTAGCACTAAATGGCTGATGAAAAATAATACGGGGTGATATTCAACACTGTGTGAATGAATTTACTTCTATGCAGTGGGATTTTTTTACTATTCTGCTTCTGCTGTGACACCACATCTGCTTTGGAGGTGTACTTAACTTTTGGATCACATTTTTGGGGTGCAAGGGTTGTAGAGATGCATTCTACTGATGGAATCAGTAATCTGTTAAGGGCACAGCTGGTTTTCATCCATTATATGCAAACCCAGTTTTTTTTATCTGCTACTGCAATTGCTAGACTTGTTTTTCTTTCTTATTAACAGAAAACTGGTGGTCTGTTCTGGAACCCCCGTTATTCCTCAAAATAGTGGAACTTTACAAAGATGTTGTTGTTCACCTTCTGAAACTGTACAAAATGGGTATCCCTGCCTCAGAGCAAAGAATCTTCACTAGCTGTCTACACACATCTCTCAAGGTTTTGGAAATTTTGCACAGGGTATGTCTTGGCAGTTTGTATCCTTATTTGTAAAGTGATGGACATTTTGTCAGATTTATTGCATCATTAACGTAGTTGACTTAGGTTGGATGTTAATTTAGAGGCTTAATTCTAATTTTATGATCCTGTGCTCTATAGTTGTTGAGGCCGTTGGTATTTGTTTGACATCCAAGCATGTGTTACTGGAAGAAACATTCCTTAGCATTTTTATTAAAAGAAGTCAAGACCTTAGATTTAATATAACATAAAAATCAGAACCTAAATAAATGCACAGATTGAAAGCTGGTGTCAGTTTCAGAAATTGAGTCCACATTTATGTTGTGAATACCAGCTGGTTTTAGTAGTATTTTCCTACAGAAGCAAAGGACAAATCCAGTGCAGGAAAGGCCCTTCTAAGCATACCAGGATGGAGCCAAGTTCAGTGTGATCTGATTGTTAATAAATAAGTGCTAACGGTATCCAACTACAATCTTATTTTTCAAACAACAGCCTTGTTCTCATGCTGCAGCTAATAATGCAATGTTTTGCTATAAATCAATAATTTAAAATGCAGGTTATCTTGTTAGTATTCTATTACAAATAGCCAGTTTCAGATATATTGAAGAGATCAGTGCCTTGTTCTGATGGTGAAACTTTTTCTCAAAAAGAACCATTTCCCCTCTATGTAATGCTAACATGTTTATGTTCACAATCTGGTCATAAATGCCTGGAGGTGTATTTGTCTTTCATTTCCTTAATATGGGTACTCATTGAGGACACAGTTTACAATACTGTAGGATAGACTGTTATGTTCCTGCAGTGTATTCAGAAGATGCACTAACAATAATGAAAAATGTTCTATAAATGTTAAAGTCTTAACTCCTGGCTAGATGTGAAAAGATAAATATGTTCTTCTGTCATGGCATTTTGTTAAAAAAAATTGCAGGCTGCAGGAGTATGCTTATGTGGTCAGTAGGACAGTAGGTGGATGATTTAGTTCTGTTAGTTTTATCAAGGGTTAAATCATGCTGCACTCAGACATTTATTCAGTTTCGTTATATTGTGGGAAAGGGTCACATCTTTATAGGTGAATGTGGTTTTTTCTCCTAGAATTTAGTTGAATATCTGTCCTTTTTTGTAACGGGCTGACATAAAAATCATTCCATATTAGTCTTAATCTTATGAAGTAAAATGTAAAATATTTCTTAGAAACGAATAATATTTTTCTTAAATTTTAGGTAAATGAAAGAAGTGGGCAAATCATACAGTATGATAAATTCTACATACATGAAATACAGGATTTGATAGACATAAGAAATGATTATTTCAACTGGATCCAACAGCAGGCATATGGAATGGTAATTTTTTCTATTTATTTTTTACACCATGCTTTTAAATATGCACTTGGATTCCTGGACCATATCATGGCAAATTGCTGTGGATAAATTGATTTAGTGCTCCCAGTATATCAAACAAGTTCCTAAATGCAAAACAAAACAAAACAAACAAAAAATGTGTTGGAGAGAAGGATCTAAACACTTCCTGATATTTTATTTTCCAATATGTAAGGATTTTCTCCCAGCAGAGAGTATTCAGTTATGAAATTTCTTTCTGCTGCCTGAAGTAATTTAACACAGTAATAGCTTTACATTATGACGGACTATCTATTGAGAGTGGTTCTTCATTTTCTTGAAGGCATTGTGTTTTGTTTTGGGTTTTTTTATTTCCCTGAACAAAGTACTTTAATAAACTTTTTCTGAAACAGTGTGCAGTCTGTCAGGTCCATGCAAAATGACAAATTAAGTTTTGGGAACTAAATGTGTTCAGCTAGTATATAGTAGTACTACCCAAGATGGCAAACCCTGGACCAGTGTCAGTTTTCAAATAATTTCCAAGAAAGAAACAGTTGTATACAATGGGCACAGATATGGTACCAGTCCCTGGCGCGCTGGAAAACAAAATTGCTGGTTCCCGGGGTAGCATGAGAAGCCTGGTATAGAGTATGGAAGCTGAAATGATGCACTGGCAGATTTGGATGAAACAGTGAACTGTGGTCCTATGTGTCTGGCCTCAGCCAATGAGAGAAGAGGGAGAATCAATTCAGGGTTCGTATTTGCTCCCTTTTGTAATGAAAAGTCATGACTATATTCATTTGTTTCCACTGACTTATCCAAAGTGTTACAGCTGTTGCATGATACAGGAAAATAATCAGTGGTCTGATCTTCTTTGCCTCATCTTCCTAGCTAAACCCATATCTTCTGTCACTACTGATCATTTTTGTGAGTCTGAGGCATGAGCTTTCTCTCACAAATACCCAGACAGGAAGACTAGGAAATATCCCTTTGTCTTCTACATAGGAACAAGGAGAGAAGAGAAGCTACCTTTCTTTTATGTCTTGTTCTCTGTTGAGGAGGAGGGGGCTTCTGTCTTATAAACTGAGCTGTGGTGGAAGGTGTCAGACTTGCCTTGCGCTGCTGTCTCCTCCGGAAACAAAAGGAAACTAATGGAGGAAATACATAGAAATTAGTTAGGTTTCCATGCATTCCTTGAAAAAAATGTAAGTTACAAATGAAAATAAGTCTTCATAACCATCTGTAAACTGAAAAGACAGCATGCTTGGAAATGTGAAATATATGCTGGATAATGGACCATCTGTTGCTAAGAAATGGTTATCTCTGTTTCTGGCATGTTTTCATTTTGCTGCCAGATACTGCTCAAGGTCAGAACACAGATTCTTAGTTTATGCTGAACATAGCAATAGGACTGGACTTGAAAACAAACAAGGATTTTTAAAAACTCTTCAAAGAAGGCTGCTGTTACCAAATCATCTATATCAGTAAATGACAGTGATCAGAATGTTTTATCTTTTAAGAATACCATCTCCCCTCACACGTGTCCCTTCTTGAGTTATTCAAATGTATTCCCTGTGATAGGATACTAGCCTTTGACTTCACACCTTTGCAATTAGTCATGGTATGTGTTGTGACTGTCTCTTCCATTCAGTAACAGTAGCACACTCAAAAGAAAAAAAAGTCCTCTCCCCAAATAATTTTAAGCCTAAGTACCAATTTTATTTTTAGATGAGAAGTGCATTTTTTCCTGCTTCTATAGCTCAAGTAAGGAGTTTGAAATATTTTTTCTTTTGGTTTGGAGTTAAGCCCAGAAGCAGTCTAGTCCAGATACTGGTTATGTGAAAAATAACCTACTGCTCAACAGCTCAAGAAATGAAAGATTGTTTGTAAATATAAAGATGAGTTAAGTTGGTTGTTCATTTATGCTATAACCATTATCAACATATTGATGAAATACAAGCAAAAACATTGAAAACCTATATTTAAGTTTTCTTTTTCTGCTTGTGATCTTCAAGGGCTTTTGTAAACCATTTTATTTTGTTACTGTATTCTGGTTATGTTTCATAAGCTTCTAGGATAGACTAGGATAGAAATTTTGAAATAAGTGTTGTAAACTGGAGGTGGCTAACATCTTAAAGTTGAGGAGCCTTGTGCTTCAACCTCAAACTGGTTCCCTTCTCCATGTTCAGCAGCTCTTATATGTGTTCGACATAGATCAGATGGGGCAATTCTGTCCTCACTGTAGCTACTCAGGTGTGGAAGCATTGTTGTCTTTACCTGAAAGGTGGGGTGGCCACAAACCATTAATAGCATTTCAGAAAACAGGCTGGTGAATGCAAGATGTAATGGAAAGCTGAAGGGTATCCCGGCAAGAGAATGATACATAGCCATGCCCAGATAGCCTCTGCAGACCCCAAGCAGGAGAGGTATGTTTGTGAAGGATCACCTAGGAGGTATAGAGGCCCTAAAAAGGTCTGCTCAGGGGTTATGTGCCAGGTATGGCTGTGGTGGAAGACTCCATGTCTTGTGTTTGGGTGCAGGTACAGTGGCACCATGTACCTTTCCTAAAATCCAGGTGTGCATAGTCTTCAGACTTTGCTGTTTATGCACAAGGTTCAGATAGTGGCTTGTCTACAATTTTTTAAAAAAGAGAACAAAATGAATAAATTTTTTGGTGTTGATTGGTGAGGTATGTATACAGAAGAACTAACAATGCTTTCCCCTCTTAATTATGGCTGCCTTTTGTGAACTGCTGTGAGTAGGATATCAGCCATGGATTAAATGAGGTAAGAGGTTACCAGATTTCCACAGTAAGTTTCTGGAAACCAGACACAAAAGTGATGACAGAATCTGGTTTAACCATAGGCCTTGAAATGGATCTAGTTTTGAAATACTCAGCCAGCACTGAATCTGCTGACTAAATAGATAAAATTGCTTGTAGAATAATGGATTAAGGATATCTCAAGTTTTTAAAAAGACCCTGACACTTTCATAAATGGATACTTAAATTGCATTTTTGCCAAGTTAAGGATTCCATTACTTTTGTCTGTTGAAATGTAAGGCACATTTAAAAGAAACCTCCTGCTTCATAATATTTATTTCATCAATTAAATGTTTTAGACCTCTTTTTGCTGATACTGCACACTAACAGATTTTTCTCATGTTCTCCCCAGCTAGCAGATTTGCCAGTTACAATTTGCACCTATCCCTTTGTGTTTGATGCACAGGCAAAGACAACACTGTTGCAAACAGATGCAGTGTTACAGATGCAGGTAAAATATTTTCAGAACATTACAGAGAATAGTGACTTCTCATACTTTCCTTACGTAGAGGGGAGCCATGTATGCAATCACATATGAAGTGCAGCTTCAGAACTTACTTTGCTTTGAGTATGCGATCAGAGAGCTATTGTGTCATAGTACTTCTAATGTCTGGTTTGAATTGAAAATCTGTGCAACTTTGCTTATCTTTTCCCTTGTTTACACTTATTTCCACGTATTAATTGGTAGAATAAAGTAAGTAGCCCCTTCCCTAACCACTCTCTGAGAACAGTCTCTGAAACTATCAGAATTTAGAAAAGTTAATTTTGCATATCACAACTCCCAGAATACTACACTCGTCATGCACTCCAAAAATAGCTGTCCCAGACTTCTGAAACTACTGTTAGTCAGAAAGCATGGTTATGTCTGTGAGCCTTGACTGCTTGGGCAAAAGTAGAAATAGAGGCCTGAAGGCAAAATTAATTAGACTCTCCCACAGTTGCAGAGAGAGTGTCTGCCCATTGTCCTGGGCCTGGTTGAAAAAAGATGTTGTGCCTCAGGTATCAAAGTTTGGAAAACATGGCATTAGTGCAGATACAAACCAGGAATATTGTAGGTAATAGTGGATTCTCTTTATATTAGCCTGTCATGATGCACCCAGAGTTGATTGCTGTTGCTACTACCACTAAGGTTTTTACTTGGTTTTTCCCAGATGGCTGTTGACCAGGCTCACAGACAGAATTTCTCATCTATTTTTCTCCCAGTATTTGAATCTGTCAATCCATGTCTGATCTTAATAGTGCGCAGAGAAAATATTGTGGGGGATGCTGTGGAAGCCCTAAGAAAAACAAAAAATGTAGATTACAAGAAACCTCTCAAGGTATAGCAAGTTTTCCTATTTATCTTTTACAATTGCCTCAAACCAAAGACCCGTTGACTGGTTTTCTTCCCTCTCTACCCTTTAAATATTCATCTTGGAATCCCAGGGTAGGGACAGAGAAATGGGGATTTTGAGCAGAAAAACAACTGCCAGCAAATGTATTCAGCAGTCCTTTTCTTGTAATCACACAAAATCATGAGATGACCTGTCAGTCTTCCCCCCGCAATCTGTTCATGTTGCCTTACACGTATTTGCATAAAAGCTATAGATTGCTGTTCAGCATTTGCTCATCAAACTTAAGGACTACTCGCAGGGCCGTGATAGATGTGCTTAAACAGCATAGCTCATCCAGGCTTGCACTTGGAGTTAAATTCAGGATGGGGACATGGGTCTGCACATAAAGCCTGTCTCCTAAGTGTCACTACACACCTGGCAAATTTATCCATGGTCCATATAGGTCTCTTTATTTATGTTTGGTTGAACACAATTAATTAAACTCCTGTGATCATGTACTTTGATAAGGCCAGATTCCTGATTATGGGAGCTCAGTAAACTTTTCTGAGCTGAATACAGTTAGAGATGCCTGTATAGATTTTTATCTTGGGTGCCCAAATGGCTGGAGTGCTTCCAGGCACACAGCAACATCTGGGAATGAGGCTTACACATATGTCCAGATTCCCAGTTTGTCCTATGAGCAAGCAGACAAACATCTGCACAGACCATATATGTGCTTGCAAATAAGCATTTTTCATTTGCACACGTTGTATTTTTATGTACATTTGTAAGAAATGTTCTTTAAATGTAATTTACAAATACTACTTGAGGATTGGCCTATTGTTAAGTAACAAATGTAGGTGTGTCTGATTTTTTATTTGTAGTTTGCTCATTGCATTGTCAATGTTAGGTTATTTTTGTAGGGGAGGAAGCCGTTGATGCAGGAGGGGTTCGCAAGGAGTTTTTCTTACTTATCATGAGAGAGCTGTTAGACCCCAAGTATGGAATGTTTAGGTATAATGAAGATTCCAGACTCATCTGGTTCTCAGATAAGGTATGTAATTTGTTCAGCGAGAAGAAAAGGTGTTTAATAGTTTTATATTATAGATAAATTATTTCCATTGTGTTTTTTTTAATATGTTTTTATAAAATGCTATATCTTTTTTTAAGCAAAAGTTATCCTAGGAAATGCAATGAATACATGAAAAAAAGTCGTGTTTGCTTTCCAGCATAACCCTTGGGAGCTTAGAGAAGGATACTAGTGCCTTGTAGTTGCAACACTGTGTGCGAGCTGTCACCCCATGACCTTCTATAACATTTTATGGGCCTTTATGTTTCATCCTGAATATGCTTAATCTTTGTCCCTTCACAGAAGTAGACATGTGCGTAAATGCAACTTTGTCTGATTGTGTCTGTGCCTTTTGTGTTCATGTTACTACTTATCTGTTTACTCATCTGTATTCTGTACGGTTTGGGCCAGTAGCCTTTATACTAGCCCCGTGTTTTGTGATCTCTGTGTTGTGCAGATACATGGGAGTTCTTTGTGATTTATTTACCCTGATAATTAAAATTTAGCTCTTCAGTTCAGAGAAGTACAGAGGGGTGTAAAATTAAAAACATAAATAACATCATTACCATATTTGCTGGCATATAAGATGCACCTTTCCCTTAAAAACCCTTTGAAAATGGACTGTGTCTTATATACTAGCAAATACAGTAATGCTAAAAACATAGGGAATGGACTGGGAGCCAAAGTTCTCCTTGCCCAAGCAAACAGGAAGGAAAGGGGTAGTGGAATCCAGGTGAAGCACTCCTTACCTTCTCCTCCTCTCCTGTGCATTTTGACTCTCCTAGGGCCCAAGAAAAACTGGCACAGCACTCTTTTCATTTCCCTCCTCTCCTGATGCAGCATTCTTTTTATTCCCCTCCTCTCCTAGTACAACACTCTTCTCATTCCCCTCCTCCTGATGCAGCATTCTTTTTATTCCCCTCTTCTCCTGGTGCAAAACTCTTTTCATTCCCCTCCTCCCCTGGTACAGCACTCCTTTCATCCCCCTCACCAAGGAACTAAAAATTTTTTTTCCTGACAAATACCCCTTGAAGGTGAGGAGCGTCTTATATGCCAGTGCGTCTAATACGCCGGCAAATATGGTAAATTTTTAAAAGCCACAGCATAATATTCCTCAAGTAAAATGAAAGTCAACGATTGCAACAGTCCTGGAACAATTAACAATGAAAGTTTTATAAAAGTAGAGAAAGATATTCACTTGTTTACAAAAAGATTGTAAGAGTTGATATCAGGGAAGCCTCACTGGAGTGGTTAATTTGTGATTTTGTAACTGAGGTGCTAAAACGGAAAAGACCCTTTCCCCTGTAACAGTTCCTCTTGCTTTATTTAGATGGCTTGGAGAACTATCCAAGAACTATTTTTAGAACTTAAGTAGGTTTGTGCAGGAGCGAGTATTGTGGTGCTCAGCTGATTTAGGGCATTAGTGGGCAGCAGCAGCTCTTTAAATGGACAGGGAGCATGTGTAGTTGAGTTATGCTGGTGAGTATGTTTTAGTCATTGGTGCCTTTTTATAATCTAGCAGTTATATTTTATGCTAATAGAGATTTCCAAGTTGTTTTCAGAGCCAGTTGCAAGTGTGATGCACTATGGTGACACAGGAGAATGTCACCAGAGCATGGATAACCATAAGCAGGATATCTGTGTCTAGACCAGTTCATCAGCAATACCTGGCAGAAAGTGCTTTGAACATGGAATTCATTTAGGTTTGCAGGAGCAGGCCAGTTGTATAGTACTCCCGGTATTTAAATGTGATCCTTCAGAGGGAATGTAGTCCCATTCTCCTTCTGTTTTGGAGAACGAAGCATTAAAATACATTGTCTCATTCCTTTTTTCCCTTCCCCCAAACTGGGACTCAGAAGGATTATGGTCTAAATTCAGTCATTATTCCTAAATAGAGGAGACCCATTGATATCAGTAGGAACTTTAGTAAGTCAGCATTTATGTAAATTCCACTGATTGAGTGAATTTGCTAATGAGAATAATAGTTCAGTTTAGGCCTATGGTTTTTGCATTGCTAACCGGCAAAAAAGAGCAGTTGTCCAACTCTCTGGTTATTATTTTACTGGAATTGATGATAAATACAAACCAAGTAGTTGAACATTTTTCTGTCACATAGAAAAGAAACAGCTTGATGGAACAGCTTTTAGGTCTGTAGATTTGAGTCTTAAACATGTATATTAATAATGACAGTGCAGAGACTTGTAAAAACTGCTGTTCTGCTGGTGATCTAACAATTGTTGGATATAAATATGGCTTTATGCATGTTTGCATAGGGCAGTACTGTTTTGCATAATCTTAGTTTAATTAAATTTGTTCAATTCCTGTTTCTTTCTTATTGACAGACCTTTGAAGATAGTGACTTGTTTCATCTGATTGGTGTTGTCTGTGGGCTAGCAATATATAATTTTACTATTGTAGAGCTTCATTTTCCCTTGGCTTTGTATAAGAAACTTCTGAACAAGAAGCCTTCCCTGGAAGACCTCAAAGAGCTAATGCCCGATGTTGGCAGGTAAGCATTTTGCAACTCAAAGTGTAAGTAACATTTATGCACTATTATTTATTTCACTGGTACAAATAAATAAAGAGTGATTTTTTTAAAAAAATCTCTAAGCTGCTTTGAGTCCTAAACCAGGAAAAAAAGCAGGGTACAAATAAAGATGAGAAGGAGGAGGAGAACACATCAAATAAAACTGTTAACTTGGACAGTTTCTTACTTTTTTGCTGCAGGTATATATTTATGATAAATCTATTTCTGCTTAGGATTTATGATATAGATAGAGTTCTTTGGTTAAAGCACCACGTTGTGGGTTTCAGCACATTCAGTTCGGAGGATGGCAGTGCTAGTTGTCATTCTGTTACCTCTACAAGCGAAGGGTTCCTGTGCTGGTGGTGGTGTTGAATGTGGTGGTGGCAAAAGGAAGTCACAGCAATAGCCATGAAAAAAAAACTTCAGCAGAGACAATTACAGAAAGAGAAAATTGCCAGCTCCAGGCAGCCTGTTTCTCCAGTGCCTGGCTTTTGAGGCAGTCTTGAGATACTCTGGGAGAGGTGGCTTGGACAGCCAAGGTGATTTTTCAAGTCACCTTTCCTGGACTGTTTCAGCACCAGCATCACCAGGCCAAGCACCCTTATCCTCTTGTCCCTGCCTTCTTTTCCCTGTGGAACTATTGAAAAAGTGCAATTACAAGCAGCAGAGCAAAATGCCGTACCTGGATTCTAGTCAGAGTATTGGACTTCTCACCATTGCCTTCTCTTCTCTGCACATCTCTCAAAAAAGTGCAACTACCAAGATTGAAATAAAGAATTCTGAGTCAGCTCTTGTTGAAGTGGTAAGCCTATATCTAGGCTATGCTTCTTCAGACTCCAGATGGAGACTTACACTACTAAATGTTTTTCCTGGCAAAAATCCTTGCTTGTAAAAATATAACATATCAGGAAGAATGGTTGTAATGTAGTCCTCTTCCTGATGTCCTACTTTCTTTGTGCAGTGTTTTTTTATTTATTTAATTGAGGAGATTCCGTCATGTTACGCACAGCAACCCACAAACACAATTTGAAGTGGTGCAGCTGAGACAAATTTACTTACCTAAAAGAAAATTGGTGTCTGTTCTTAACCTGTCTGTCCACAGAATGGCTCTTTCATGGAGGCTGCTTGAAACTGAATTCACACAGTTTCAAGTGGCGCACTGTTTAAATGCAGCAGGACCCCAAAGACTGCCCTCATTCACAAAACAAAGCCCTCTTGCTTCGCCATACAGAAACTGGAAAAATAAATCTTTGTGTACAGACATCTCAGTCTATTTCCACATTAAATAAATCCCAACTGTATCAGTCACACCAAATGATTTGCCTTAATTCTTGTTGTTTCTCTTCACTCTTTACTGGAATGGTGTGTTAGTTCTGATGTTGCTTTTGCTTCGTGAAACTGTTTCCTTGGGGGCTTGTCAGATTGCATTAGCAGCTTGCTGGGATGGGTTACAGGTACAACATAAAGCATCTGAAAAAAACTGTGTGCTTTCCTTTACAAATTTGAAAATATTCTTTATCTGTTCTTGGATGTTAAGGGCTCATTTTAGCATCCAAGAATCATCAGCCTTTTACAGTGAATTTTAAAGCCTTATGTGTGCCTAACATGCTTTGAGTCTCAAACCAGGAAAAAAGCAGGGTACAAATAAAGAAGATGATGATGATGATGATGATTATGACGACACATCAGATAAACCTGTTAAAGCCTTACATGTGCAATATATTGTTGCCATTCTGTTTTGTTAACATAAACTAAATTACTGTGGAAGGATATCAAGCCATTTCAGTTCTATGAAATTAATAAAGTTAATAATGCTTAATAAAGTGTGTTGTTGATTTTAAAATTTGAAATAAAAGATGGTTAACACTTGATTTTTCAGGAGTATGCAGCAATTACTTGACTATCCTGAAGATGATATAGAAGATACCTTCTGCCTCAATTTTACAGTAAGCTTGAAATAATCTGTTGGTACCTTTTTAATTGCAGATGTTATGAGTATTAATATGTAATTCTCTATTTTCTGTTAAAATTCTGGGGTTGGGTTGTGTGTGAATTACATTGCTAACTTATTTTTCACTGTGGATTCTCTTCTGCAGCAAAAAGTAAAATATACTCTCATATTCTAAACAGATTACTGTTGAAAACTTTGGTGCCACAGAAGTTAAAGAGTTGATTCCTAATGGTGCAGATATTCCTGTTGTCAAACAAAATAGGTAAGCTTTAGCAGTAGATGTGAACAGAGTGAGCTCATTTTGTCTTAAATTTATCAAGGAACAAATACTCTTCGTATTTAATTCAAACTTGAACTGAAAAGGAGCTCTTGCATGATACAGAGTTCCACAGAATAAGCAAAATTTGTTTGTTTAGAGCTTGCAAAAATGCTGCTTTTTCTTGTAATTCTAAACACAGAAACTTGTTTAGAAATGAATTCTGTGGGTCCCAACTCAGCTTTGGTATGTCATGCCTAGCTTGTATTAAGACAAAATTTCAAATACATCCAAACATGGACACTGATTTATTGCAGTTTACAGGATAATAAAACAGGATCTTGGTTAGTTAACTGATATCTAAGCCAGACTTTTCTGGTTAGGGCACAGTGGGGAACTCTAGCTTAGTGTACATCAGGAATTAATATCTAAATAACAACAACAAAATAATAATAATATCTAAAGCAAACCCACAGGAAGCCACAGATGCAGGCGAAACAGGAGCAAATACTGCTAAAACACAGTCTCATAGCCTGAAAAACCCACAACAACCTATGGATTCTGGCCATGGAAGCCTTCAACTTTACTTCAGAAAGATTGTATTAAGACAGCTATTGGCTGAGTTCACAAGTCACACTAAGCCAAGATTCCTGAGAATCCTGAATTACGCTAAATGAGGCAGTGTGCTAGTACATGCTACCTAATTTTCTGGGGCAAACTTGAATGGCTAAAACTATGGACATTCTGTCTATGGTGTGTTTATCATCACATCAAAACAGGCACCCTGGTTTGTCTCTCTGCTGACAAGATTAAAAAAATAACAAATTGTGGATTATTTGTCTGCCTTGTTTAAAGAGGCACAAAATGGATTGCTGGTTCAGTTATCATGATGATCAAACCATGGACAGAAGATTTTGTTGGTTTGCCTGTTCTCGCTTGGAGCAGGAACAATCAGGTGTAAGGTACCAGAAGATTCCCTTGTTCACCTAGAATTCTTTCTGGGAGGTCCTGTTGTAATACTTAACCATGGGACATCTTTGAAGAAATATTACTGACAATAAATTGCCTACCGGTTTTTTTTTCTAATGAGATTGTGGTTGACTATTAGCTTTTGAAAAGATGTTGTTTTTTCTTTTGATTTACAGGCAAGAGTTTGTGGATGCCTATGTTGACTACATCTTCAATAAATCAGTGGCTTCTCTCTATGATGCATTCCATGCAGGCTTTCACAAGGTTTGTGGAGGTAAAGTTCTTCAGCTCTTCCAGCCCAGTGAACTGCAAGCAATGGTGATTGGGAACACAAACTATGATTGGAAAGAATTAGAGAAGGTATGTGGCCACTCCAGAAATTAGTGGTGATTTTACACCAATAAAACCTCTTTATTAATGTTGTTTTCCATCACTAAGGGATGTAGATATGAAAATAATTTTTTCCTTTGAGGGGATCTATATAGTACCAAAAACAAGTAACTGAAAGTACATGGTTATCTTTTTAATGACCCTATGCTCTCTATTGCACTTGAGCCTTCAGTTCTAATTCACCTTAATAATAGTTTTTGATGTGATGAACCTTAATATAGCTAATTGGGAAGAGAAAACTAATTTTCAGCACAGTCCCATACATACCTGCTCATGAGTAAATTACACTGAGTTCAGTGGTACTTCTTCCCAAATAAGTTAATAAAGGATTGCAAACTTCTTTTCTAGATAGTTTTATTTTAAAGTTGAGTATGACACAGTCACTGGCCTTTAATTTACTGATTATATTCTAGCCCCCTCCCTTAAATAACTTGGTTAATTGATTTCCCCTTACATGCTGCAGATCCAGCTATCCAGTTCAGGGCACAAATCAGTAATTTCTGTTCTTGAATTTCTGAGTTTGGGTCTAAGAAAAGACACTTCTGTGTCATTATTAGAGGCAGATTTGCACTAATTTAAAGGCACAATATCATTGTTAAAGTAATTTCTAGTAAATGAAGAACCTCCAGAAATGACTGTAAATTTGAGGAAAAGCTGTCATTTTGATTGTTTATCCTAGAATACTCAATACAAAGGAGAATACTGGGCAGAGCATCCAACAATTAAATTGTTCTGGGAGGTCTTCCATGAGTTACCACTGGAAAAGAAGAAACAGTTTTTGTGTAAGTTCAAAACCTTTCATAGAAGTAAAAACCTAATGGAGACTCCATAGCAATAGTTACCAATCACCTCTTTTACCCATGGCACTAAAGTGTGGTTAAGCATGACAAAGAGGCAGTGCTGCAATTGGCGATGGGTGTGGCAGTGCTTGTTCAAAACTTGGTCAAGTCGTCTTTGCTGTAGCTTTCCCCACCAGAGCTATTCTGGCCATCAGAATAAAATAGGACAGGAGGGAGAAATAGAATGAAACAGAACAGTAGATGAAAAATGGAAAAATATGCAGAAACTGTAGGGGAAAGGTCAGGATGGGATACAACCAAGGTACACTAATTTCACTGTGAGGAAGGAGCACAGAGAATTGTGCTTATCCAGAGCTGAGGTGGGGAAAAGAACTGAGAGAGGTACTAAAGGATTCCCATATATAAACAGAAGTCTGGATCATGTGACTCTTGCCTTGTTGGGATAGCAAGGAAAGTTAACTCATTCCTGGATAGTTCTTTCCTCTTGAATCTTCCTGTCTCTCAGCAGCTGTGGTAGAGGAAAGTGAAGCATGTAAGCTTGAAGCTTGCTGCTGATCATTTGTATGGTTTAACCTCAGATGTAAAACAAACTTTCTTATTTTAAAAAGTGGGAGTTGAGGAGGAAGAGTAAACATATCTAGAGAACAGTAAAACTTTGAGGGGTGGGAAATGGGAAAATTCAGACAAAGGACCTATCATGGAGACACAGAGATGTCACTTAAAATTTTCCAGGACAGTGAAATATTGTTTTACTATTTCCTCCCAAATATAGTTGTCTTATTTGCACATACTGGCTTGAATTCAGTATTGCAGCTACAGATGTGTAGGGTCAAGTTATGGATCTGTAACTGATCGATATTCACAAGTGCTGTGTAGTCACACTTGTAGCTCTATTGCCACAATCATGAATGTCCTTCCAGACCTACTTTACTGGGCAGCTACTGAGTTAAGTAAAGGAGATCAGTTCAGCTGGCAATCAAGGTGCAAGAAGGATGACATTTCCACCCCCCTCTCACCAGTAAGCAAGGCTGCAACAATCAGAAGCAGTATGCCTGTTGCAAGTCTGTGTTGCAGCTTCGCTGGCTGATTTGAAGGGGAATGGAAATGTCATTTTCCTTGTGCCACAATTGCCAGTTGAATGGACCTCCTCTGATCGATCTGGCAGCTGCCTGGTAAAATAAGCCTGAGGGCAGGGGGTGGATCACAAGACGCTACTTAGCTACACGTAAGTATACAGTTAGCCCTCCACATTTGTGGGTTTCACTTTTGTGGATTTGATTATTCATGGATTATTTGCTATCACCTCTGCCGCCTCCCTATGCCATTTTTAATAGGGACTGCAAGCCTCGTGAGACTGAGAGACAGAGAACAAGTCTTGGAAGTCCCTGTTAAAAGTGGTGTGGGACAGCAGACTTGCCTAATGTCTCCCAGTGGGTTTTCATGACCAACCAGGAATTTGAACCCTGGTCTCAAGAGTTATAGTCCAGGGCTCAAACCATGACACCATGCTGGCTCCCTTAGGGACTGTGAACGTCCCCCAGTTCCCACTTAACAGGCAGCAGCTGGTGCAATTGTGGGCAGGGGTCTGTTCTGTTGATTAGGAAATAGCTTACTGATGTTCTCACTCTCCTTGCATCAGTGATCTCCATGGCAAGGGGAAATTGTGACAGGGAACATGCTTCTGCCTGTTGCAGTGGAATTTGCTCACAGGGGGAGGTGGAACTGTCAGCTGCATCCCAATTGACAGGGAACAGAGCTGCATCCACCTCAGGGGCTGTGCCCAGTAAGTGAGGATGAGAGGTTGGGCTGGGAGACACTACATAGTTACAGAACTAGTGCAACTAACCTTTCTTAACTGCTTAAGTGAATTCCAACCAGAATTAATTATAATATTTAATTCTTTAATAGTCCGTTTATATGTCTATATACTAAATGGCTAAATGGCTTGATATTTGCAACATCATTTTCTATTTGAACTGTGCTAGATCAAATTAAAAGGAACCAAATCTGAAAAATAGTAGTACCATATATTACATTGCATTCGTATGTGATAAGATTTTGGATGCTTATGCCTGGATTTATCTTTTTTTTTTCCTTTGTAGTATTTTTGACAGGTAGTGATCGTATTCCTATACTTGGGATGAAGAGTCTTAGTCTTGTTATCCAGCCAACAGGAGGTGGAGATGGCTATCTTCCAGTAGCTCACACATGTTTCAATCTTCTTGATCTTCCAAAATATGCAGACAAAGAAACACTCAGATCAAAGCTGATACAGGCTATTGATCACTATGAAGGCTTCAATTTAGTATAGTAACACTGCAGCTGTCTTACATGAGGACATTAAACTGTTTTTGCATCTTGCAATGGCATATTCAGTGAAAAGCCTGGCAATGGTCCTAATGTTTCTAAACATATTTCATGATATGATTCTCTAATGGCAGTCAGAAATCCTTACATGAACAGTATCAGTATGAATTCTGGATCTACATTTTGCCATCTTAATAAAAAAGCAGCTTTGAAATAAAAGCTAAAGTTTCACTAACTAAATTTTAGTAGTTCACATATTGCAAAATGACATGCTGTGTGTGTGTATATCAGAGATGTGCTTAATTTTTTTTTCCAATCACTGCAACAGTCACTTGTAGATTTTTCATTTTGTAAATAGGGAGGGGTGGTGGTAATAAAATCCTGTGCTCCAATAGCAGTAGGATATCTATTGCTTGTAACAATTGGGGCTTATCTCATGAAAACAAACCAAAAAAGCAAAAACATTGTAGCATCTTGCTGTTAACTTGGAGACCTGCATCTCTGTTTTTGATGAAAATCTAACAATGAACCATGATGCTAGAAACACTTCATAAAACATCTTGAAACAAATACAGCTACTGTTTACATAAACATGATTGAAACAGTGTCAGAGATTATTTATCTAAATAATCTTGCTGTCATGTAGAGGAGCTATCACCTGTTAAATGAACATTATTAAGGGATCCCATTATTTAATTGTGAAACTCAGCCCTTGGCAAACATATGATTAAAATAATCTTGTTATGCCTGGTACCTCTGTCTAGAGTTGTTGGTAAATCTCCACTTTGCCTTTAACTTAGGAAGACTGAGATATTGTTCTCCTTTCTCACTCTCAAACACTGGAAGAGCAGTTTTGAAGCTCTGGTTGAATTTTCACTTTTACAGACAATTTTTAAATGCCCTCTTTTAAAAAAAAAACTTTTTTGGACTTCAGTGTAACGTCTGAGATGATCACATTGAATTAAACATGTGGACTGATGGGGTTGGGTAGAGGCTTAAGTTCCTGAATGTTTACATGTTATTGATAGTATGTGACTTTCAGCTGTGAAACAAATATTTATTTTTTTTAGATTTATAAACTGCAGTGAAAACAATTCAAGCATTGAATAAAAATTCTTGAATGAAAGTGTTGGATTATGTACATGCGTGTGCATGTAGATGTCTCATTCTTTCAACAAATTTGATTTGGTTCAGAAATTACAATAGGGGAATGACTTTGAGCTTCAGATGTCCTTATACTATAGCTGATTTCTGCAGGCCTCAGCACTATATTCGTGCTACATTCTTACGTACCTGACAAGACCAGTGCAGAGTCTCTGGCACAGAGCTGGTATCTTGACATTAGTGTATTAGGTTGATAAGGAACTGGCCCAGTGCTTCTGTTTCTGAGTAGCTGCTAGGTAGACCTATTTTTCAACTGAAAGAAGACTGTTACCTAATTCTGAGTATAGTTCTTCTGAAACAATGTCTGTGGTGGAAAGACAGGACATAATTCAGGAGAGGAGCACATGGGTGCACTGTGCTTGTTATTGCACAAGGATTTATTCTTTTCTTCCCTTAAAACAGCTCAAGTGGGGAAAGAAGCTGTGCAGGCTTCATAGGTCAGCCCTTTTTAATAGCTTGTAATATGTAAGCCAGTCTAGAAAACAATGGAAGGCTATTTGTACACATTCAACCATTTTAGCTATCAAATGCTAATGGACAGTGTTGAAGTCCCCAAAACACATTTGCCGTGAAGATAATCTATTTATAACCAAATCTTTAAGCAAAAATAATCTTACTGGAAAAGGCCAGCATAGCATAGCATAGCAGTCAGTTACCTTGGCCAGAGTAATGTGTTCATATGAATTTAGATTAATCTGACACAATTCCACAATGGTATTGTTTGCAATTTAGATCTTCTTCCTGATTCTTGTCATTACAGACATCTTAAGCTGAAATAGTCCTGATGAAACCCATAGAATATCTTTTGAATATGTAGTTCTCGATAATCTCTGTGACTCACACAAATGGAGTTAATTGGCCTGAGCAGTGCATGTTCTGGAACCTTTTAGAGCAGAATGACACACCCTGCCACCTTCCTGAGCAGTTATACAATGCTTTTCCTGCCAAAACCCTCAGTTCCTTTTTGTCTGCCATAGCAGCAGCATTAATTAGGAGCCTTCTGTCAGTAGCTTGCTAACTTACAGGGTTTTCGGTTGTGATCTTTGATCTTTTCTATGGTTTACGGTTTTGACTTAGCATTTTGATATCTCAACAAATTGAACTCCTTCTTCTGATTTGGACTGTTTCACAGCTTACTCTCTTGGATTTTGCATGCCAGTGGTAGTGTGGTTGTTGTGATTCACTTAGGCTCCATCATTGTATGCCCTCAGAAGCCTGCTTTAAGCACTGCTCCTTTTGTGAGGCAGTATCCCAGAAAAGGATGGCCACTGTAAGTGCCTCCTTTGTCTTGATGAAGGGCACACATGACTTTTAGTCATCATTACCAGCAATGTGCCACCTCTTGGGAAAAAATCTTAAATGCTTCTGAAGTAGCCACGGACCATTGGGCCCTTCACATGGCATCAGTGATGGCAGCTCAAACTTGTCTTTGCTCAACACCGGGAGCTCCATCAGCATGCTTGGTACCATTGGTGTCGACATTCTCTTCTTGGTCAGTTCCAAAGTGGTCTGCAGATACCCTCTGTGGCTCTTGAATCTGTGGCTGGGAGGTCTGATCAGCAACAGAAGAGGTGTTGGGTCCCAGAGGCACCTGGCTGGTCTCTAGATCTACAAGGACATGCCACTGAAGGGACCCATAAGAAACATAAAAAGAGGAAGAGGCTTGAGGATGTTCCATCTCGTAATCCATCTTGGGCACCTTTAGTCACCAAGGGGTTGGTACCAGTGCCAGAGACTCAAGACTCAGCACTGATTGTTGTGGACTTGCACCTTGCATTCCTTTGAGAAATCTGGCATCAACTACTCTGGCTCTACCCCAGTACATTCACTGGGGCTTGTGCCTTGTCCTTGTCTGCTGCTTCAACACGCCACCTTGGATAGATTTTGGACTCCTCTCTTCCAACTCAGGGTTATATCTCTCCATTAGAGACCCCCTTCAGATCTACCCATACAGGTACTGTTCCACTCAATACAGACCACTAGGCAACCTTCTATAGGATGTATCCATTGCCTACTTCATTCCGTGTTTGAAGCTGATGTCATCCATCCTCCTCAATGATAACGGAGTCTTGATTGTGGAGCTCTAGGTACTGACAGAGTCCTGGGTACTGAAGGTCTCAGATGTGCAGCAGGCATTGAGGGAACCACAACAAGGTCAGGGTGGAGGCTCTCTCCATGCAAGTAACCAGAGTTCTCATCATCATTGGAGGACTACCCAAACAATCATTAAAGGCTGTATTGTCAATACGGTTACTGGGAGGAAGTATATTACACACCACATCAACATCACAGTTCTGTCTGCTTCATGTGGAAGAGGTCCAGATCTTTCAGTCTCACTGAAGATCCAACTCAAGGTCTCCACCACAGAAGAAGTGCTACACTGGCTGCTATTTCATCTGTTCGACAGTTGATAACACATGAAGATCTTTCAACTGTCAAGGTACTGTCTGCGATTGCTATGCAAGACCCTTCACTCCCATCTCTTGCTCATGGGTTTCATGGGTTCTTCTCTCCAATTTCTGGTGACTCCATGGACTTTGGGTCAGAATCTTCCCCGGGCCTTGCACAAGCATCTCCAGAGACCCTAGTGGCTGACTGTGACCCTGTCTCACTGATGGATGAGGCGAGGTTCTTTGTGGACCAAATGTTGAGAATGGCTCGGTCTCTTAATCTGAATATTCAGCAAAGCCATCAGGATGTCCAGGACCCTATCTATCAGGTTCCTACTCTGCTTTGCTTCCTTTACTGCCATATCTGCTGCACATGGTGAAGAGGTTGTGGGCTTCCCCCTCTTCAATTCTACCGACATTGAAGAAGTTATCTACAAGATGGTTGAGACAGAATGGCTTGTTCAACATCCCAAGTCAAACTCCATCATAGTCAATGCCACTCAGTCCCATCTTTCTCATGCTACTCTAACAGATAAGGAAGAGAAGTTGGATGGGCCACAAATGCTATTTGACCTCTGCTGTTCTCTTCAAAATTGCCAAATACAGTGCACGTATGATGGCTTACCAACAACATGTGGGCCCTCTTTGGCAGATTTTCAAGAAATGGGGCAGCCCAACAGTCTGTTTGCATCTCCCTGCAACAAACAGTGCATCATCTTCTGCTCCAGAGCCTATGTGGTGAACATGTCACTCAGAGATGCCTTCCTTTACAATTGGTGAGAGCTATCATTTATGCTTTTCTACCATTTCCCCTCATCATCAGAGAAGTCGCCAAGACTCAGCAGGACAGAGGCAGATGCATTCTGATCAGTGGTTTGCTCCCCTGGTGCTTCTATCATCAGGGGAATATTTGTGCATTCCTGTCCACCCAGATCTTCTCACCATCCATGTGGGCAAGGTCAAGAGAGGAAGCTGCCTTTGGGAGAACTGATTTTTTCCCCTCTAGTATGATATAACCACCTCCTATGGTTAGTAGCTTGCTAGTCTTCCATTATGTGAATCATAAGGATTAAGAAGAAGAAAAACAAGTTGCTTACCTGTAAATGTATATTTTATCTAATGTGGCAAATAGCTTCAGAAGGTTGTGTGTGAGATTTTAGATTAGGGAACCAGCACAGCAGTATAGTGGGCCTCCTCTCGCATGACCTCTGCATGCATGAATGTCACTTCCCATTATAGTCAATGCACATGGCAGGCGCACCTGCACTGCTGCGGGAGCACAGATATTGGATCCATTGATTATAACACATTTTTTTGTTTTACATTCCGGGGGTTCCTGGAATGGAACTCCTGCATATAGGGCAGGCCCACTGCACCTTCCAGACCTCATCCAAATTGAAGCGGGGGGGCAGTGGGTTGTTTAACCTGAATGAAAATCTGGGAGATCTTATATATAACTCTTGTGATTGTTTTTTCTTTGATCCTTAAATGCAGTGACTTGGCCAAACTTGATGCAATTATAGGCAGACATTTTTATTAAGTCTACAACTTACAGAAAACCAAATGAATTTTTCTTAGTCTTCTCAGTGGGGGAGTTCATGATGAGTTAACTTGTAGTAAACCCCACACTGGGGACAACGATGGCTCTCTCCTTTGTGTACCCAGAACCAAATAATAGCAGAGTTATCTTCCTCACCTGCAAAAAGCAAAACATTTCTGTACTTCAAGAATTCAGATTTTAGATTTCTTTCAGGATTGGTATAGAAAAGCCAGCTAGATTTGAAAATATTTTTTGGTTTTCTAGGATAATGAATATTTAACTACTCTTGCTCTGGAAACTGATCTGTTTTAAGAACTGGGTTGAGCAGGTTTGCACATTGCTAATCTATCATTGTCATTTTAGCACTGCCAGTTCACAAATGCTGGAATGTGAAATAGGACTGGCTTAACCTTATTGCTGCTTCCTGTTGGTCCTCAGTAACACCCTTGGTTTCTAACCAGAAGTAAGGCTTGCTGAGGGAAAAATGGCCTGGAAAAGAGGTAATCACCCTCTTGGTTCTTACCTGCCCCGTGTTGATTTTTCCAACTAAAACATGTTTGTTTTTAAAATATATCTTTTACCACTGATTTAGACAGCACGCGGTTGCCTTTGAACAAGACAGAAGGTTAACCATGGGTTCCCATTTTCAAGAAGTGTTGACTTACTGAAATTATATTTCATTCTAATGCAGACTCTGTTTTAAGATATATTTAAAACAGTGACTTCTACCCAACTTGTAAAATCCAAAGCTGTTACACATAAATATTGCTGTAAACACTTCATAAATTTGCTGATGGAATACTTGGATCCCCAACAGGTGCAGAGCTTGTATACACAGTGATGATTCCCTCTTTCTGCACACCCAGGCAGCACAGTAGGACTAGAACAGAGAATGGGGAGTTTGGACATGCCCCTTCTCCCAATATCATCTCACTTTTTCTCTCTGTCCTCTGGAAGTGACTTCACTGTCACCAGTCCTCTGAATGCATACATACCTGATAAGTGGGAGTATTACTGAAATTTGCTAGAATCAAAAAGAGCGGTCTTTGCTATAGTGAGAATAGATTGTGCCAAAAATGTGCCTTAACAGGCTTTTCTTTTTACAAAATGAACTGTGCAATGTGTTAATTAGAAAACAAACCAGCTTGAGTACTTACAGATGCAACCTACTAGCCTCTTATCCCCAATTGATGGAACAATGTGAGGATCTTCTTTGGTTCCTGAATTTTTCTTAGGTTTGAACATGCTGTATGGGTCCTTTAGACAGAAGCAAAAACAGTATTAGTGAGAAGCATTATCAAGGATGTTCCACAGTACACAGATATTAGAAATACCCTGATGTGTTAATTCCTATATTGTATGACTAAAGATGGTTTCTTAAAAAGTAGCATGTAGTGGGAATACTTGGAAAAACTGAATTGGGATCATAGCTGAATCAAGACATGCTGAGACCATAACATACAACATGTTTAAGAGGCTCTCCACAGCATTATAATTAACTCCAAGGTGCTTCCAGATTGAGAGTTCCTGGTACTTCCAATTAAAAGTCATTATACAGCTGTTCTGTCTTTCCCTCAGAACTATTTTTATGTATGTGGAAAGGATGAATCTATAAGATGCAATGGGAAAATACGGGAGGTTACAAATGAAAGATGGTGACATTTGCCTCCCCACCATGAAAATTCTCTGAATAATGCAGGGCATTTGCCCGATAAAAGCATTTTCAAAAATTGCTCACAAACAAAAACATTTCAGCTCATTTCAGTTCATTTTTCTGACTTGAAAAAAAATTCTTAACACTCATTTGATCTCAGCCGAAAATCAATAGTGAGAAAATGGGCATATAAAATTTACAAGATTCCCATGCTGTCCTGCCCACCAGTAAACAGCAGGTCAATAAAATGATGCCAGAGCTGGTTCCTAGTATCTTATTTGAATTAGGGATGGGACGAATCTAGAATTTTCTGAATCTGGATCCGAATCCCTGGAAAGCTCTGGGAATCCACGAATCTCAAATCTTTCAAATCTTTTTTTAAAAAAGAGTTTAAAAAACAAAAGAAGGATAATCTTGGGCAAGACATGCTCTCTCAGCCTTAGCAAAAGCCTAGGCAAAGGCAGACCTCCCTCTGAAGAAACCTGGCCAAGACAACTGTCATAGCTTTGCCTCAGGATCTCCCCAGATTGCAAATGACATGAAGGCCCTTTCTACACAGGCAGGAAAATGTGGATTAATCCCACATTTTCCTGCCTGTATAAACAGGGCCACATACTACAGTAGAGAGATAATCCAGGTCAAAAATGGCTTTGCTTTGCATAACTCCTTCTGGCAACCCAGGGTTTGTATGATGATGTACCAGCACACTTTGGCAGAGAAGGCTGTGACACCTGGTAAAACTCCAAACCCCAGAATTATGTCTAAAAGAGGTTTGCAAGGGAGCTATGCAAAGGAATGTTTCGGCTGTCCTTGAAATCTCAAGCCTGTAGCTTCCAGTCAAGTACTGAACTTCAATATGAAATGTTCAGTTTAAGTATCTTGCAATACAAGCCCAGATGTAATTTGTGAAATTGTTAGCAAAGGCCAATATTACTCCAAGGGAAAATCTCACCTACTTACTATCTTCCCTTGTATGTATGGTCTCCCAGGTTTTCAGGCGTCCTGGTCTCCAACAATCTATTTAGTTGGCAGATTTGAAAGATTTGGTTTGCCTATTTTGGCACAGGGATTCGGATTCGGGAATCTCAAATCCTTACTCAGGATTCAAGGATTCGGTTGGCCCATCCCTAATTTGAATGCATTTCAGACACAGCTCTGCCATGCTATTGAATAAGGATATGAAGTTTATATACCACTATACCACAAACTTAAGCTTAAAACTACCCCATTATCACATATCTCCATGGTTGGGTAACTCCCCTCCAAAATAATAATAATTTTAAAAGTCTAGTCAGTGCAGTTGTTTACAGCATGTACTAAAGCATGGACCCCAGATGATATTTGACATTTTGCACAAAGAAAGAATTTTAGCATCATACTAACTAATCAAAAGGTTGAATGGAATTGTTCATACACTTAATGAGTAAATCAGTATTCCAGAAGTCTAAACTCTAGTGCTAACTCACAGGTCTAATGCTAAAAAAAAATATGCCTGTTTCGAGAACAAGAAATCCACCTATTAAAGTGCAGAACAACATGAGGGCTTTACTGTATCTTTAAACTTGCTTACAGAAAATCTCATATACTTTAAAAAGTGAGGTGTTAAGATAACACTGGGGCAGAGACTTTGCATCATCAGATGTAAACATGATGATAGAGTGCCATCGTAATAGCACCTCCCACCCCCCAAAAATCTACCTTTTCAACCAGACAGCACTCCAGCAGAAAGATTGGAACACTGAGAAATGACATCTGCAATGCTGTCCTGGTTGCAGGCCATGTTGAGACCAGGCTAGACCTAGAGAGACACTTTGGGATCCTGCCACAACTGCTTTTTTCAAGGCACCCTTTAACCAGGAAAGTGCTGCAAATGTTATTTCTCAGTGCCTCAACCTGCAGTGTCTCAGAATTCTTCAGTCTGGGCACTGTCCAGTTGAGGAGACAATTCTTTGAGGTCATGTTTGATTGTTAAGAACCATAAATGTAAACCACAGAAGTTACAAGACTTTAAGTCCAGCTATTGATCTTGTAACTACTACCTTTTAATAGGATGCCAGCCAAGGTATTTTCCCCCCTAAAGCTAAGGCAATAGGGATGGCATTTACAGAGGACAATTAGCAGAGTTAAGATTCTTCCATAGTGAGTAGACTCTGGAATCAGAAATTAGTCTGGCCAGAGATAGCACTCTTTTGTGTTGTTAGGATGCAATAGATAATCAGTGATTAATCGGCAAGAGGGAGTGTAAATAAGTATTGCTCCTGCCTAGGGATCTGTAAGTGCCCATGTTGCTGCAACTTCTACTGCTGAAATGTTACATTAATGCTTTGAACACGATTTTAATAGGCTTTCACAATATTATCTATTGCTAATAGTTTTCTTTCATATCCAAGAGTATAAACAAACTTTACTAAGCATGATTTTAAAAATGAAAGGAAGGGAATGACTTCCAAGTGTGTATTCAACCCAACTGCCATCTTCAACCAATCAACATTTTAAGAAATGTTGGTCAGAATTCACAAAGGCAGTTACTAATACGTAACCACCTTAGTTACATAGCTAAATAGTGTCTCCTGGCCTCACTCCCCTCAATCCACAGTTACTGTGCAGCAGCTATTGCAATCAATGGAGGTCTGTTCTGCTATTAATTGGGAAGCAGCTGGCTGACAGTCTCACCCGGTCCCATGAACGATCTCCACTGCAAGAGTTAGAAGCAGGGTCCCTGACGCAATTCCTCCTGACACTGGAGATTGTTTGTGCAAGGGAGTAGGAACATCAACCATCTGTTTCCTGATCAATGGGGGAGCAGATTCCCATTGACTGCACAGCTGCTACCCAGTAAGTAGGGACTGGGGGAATTTCAGAGTCCCTACGTGAATGAGTCATAAAAGTGTAACTCCAGGCGATGGATTTGTAACTGCTTTTGTGAATCCTGCCCATGAAACCAAAACTTTAAAAAAAATGGGGAAAAGGTCATGGCTTGACACAGATATTATGTGACAGACGCTGAGCCATATATCAACACAAAGTCATCCTATCATCAACTGCCCTGCTCAGGTCTTGCAAATTCAGGGATGTATCCTCCTTGATACACAGAGAATAAAGTTGTAATGTGTTTCTTCAGATGAATTCCAGGTCTAATTACCTGTTGAATCTTTTTTTCCCCCTGATAGTGCAATCTCCCAAAATCTTTTGTAACGTGTCAGTTAAGATGGGTGTTCTCCTTGTACTTCTTGGCTCCTTTGAAAGGACTAACATAGATTCTAATCCTGGAAGAGGCATCTTTCCTTCACTTTCCTTGAAGAGGGAATGCCTTTGTGTATAAAGATGTCTCTTGAAATGTACACGTACACAATCTAAACCAAGTGAATTATTAATCTTCATTGCTATTTTGCTGTGGGTCCTGTATGATCTGATCTCTGTCCATCTGGCTCATTTCCACCTGATGTAGGTGGGTAGGTCCCTGACTAACTGATTCCACTAAAAAGACTATTCCTGCTTCACACACTACCATAAGCTAATATTGCTGTTTGTCCAACAAGCCTTGTGCCCTGTTTTTCTGACTCATTTATATCTGGCGTAGGAAAGTAGAAAATGAATAATTCATGCTACAACAGTTGTTCCTGCTTCTGAAATTGCTTAGAACATGGGTGAGCAACTGTGGTGGTTCCAGAGGCTAATTTTCAGATACTGGAAATCTCAGGGATTACCAAAAAGCTCCCCACACAAAACAAAGTGGCTGGAAGCCCGCTTAGGGTTTTGGAAACCCAATTACGTTTTTGCGTTAAGCAATGCAGGAAGCCCCTGCATCCAATTTACAAGGAGAATTGCCACTTCTAGGGGTGAATTTATCCTCTTTTTTTTTCCAGGAGAAGCACAGTCTCTGGAGGCTTAGAGAGGGTTAGGGACTTCAAAAATGGTTGTGTGGACTGCATCTGGTCAGATTTTTCTCATGACTAACACAGAGGTAGCCAATTGACTGGGGTCCAGAAATCAATATTCTGCTTCTGGAACTCTCCAACTGGTGTACAGACTGTCATGAAAACAAAAATAACACTCTCCAAAAAGACCAGATTCACATTTCCCCCTCTTTTTTTAGACAGAAAAAGAGCAGTGCAGGGAGTCAGGAGGGGTCAAGGACTGTGAAAAAAGGCTTGGAGGCATGTAAGTGGTCCCAGGGTTATACTTTGCCTACCCCTGGCTTGAGAGTCCCACCCAACTGGGTATATGAT